>CM044894.1:22890944-23490944 GCA_024500025.1 Syzygium aromaticum
AAATTGATTTTCGCCGCCCAAATCCGATGGTTTGCCCTGTTGATATTGAGTGATATAATTCAGCTATTCAGGAAGATCGAGTCTATATCTTCCTTGACGGGTTGGATGACCGCTTGGATAAAGTTCGAGCAGACGTGCTTCAAATGCAGCCTTTTCCCACAGTTGAGCAGGCCTATGCTCGTGTTCGACGGGAAGACGTGCGGCAGAGTGTGATGCTAGCACACGGAGATACCACACACCCGTCTGCAGCTATGGTGTCTCAAGGAGGCAAGACGGGACTACAAATCTTCGATCGAACTCGGGATATACCAGCATTACAAATGACAAAGCCGGGTGGTGTGACAAGAGGAGGTCGACCGGGTGGAGCATCGAGAAGCAAACCTTCCTCGACAGTAGTCGGTGGCTGCTCTAATTGTGGGAGTGCGAAGCATACCCGGGAGACGTGTTTCAAATTGATTGGGTATCCTGATTGGTGAAAGGAGCTGAAAGCACGCAAACAAATAGAGATTGCAACGAATGGTGAAACAGGGAAGGCATCACTTTTTACTGAGGAGGCTCAGCTATCACTGATGCCACGGGTAGAATCAAACAGTAAATCAATCACTGGAGGTGAAGGTAATTATGGTCACGCTTTCATTAGTAATTCTCGAGATAAATGTAGTCAATGGATTATTGACTCAGGTGCAACAGATCATATGACCTTCACAATAGATGATTTTGTCAGTTATACTAAACCTAGGCGGCATAATATTTCAAATGCTAATGGGATTGTATATCCAGTGACCGGGGCTGGAACCGTTGCTATTTCCTCTTCTATATCACTATTGAATACTTTACTTGTACCATCTTTGTCCACGAAATTAATGTCAGTGGGGCAAGCGGCTGAAGATTTGAATTGTGTTATCTTGATGTATCCACAATTTTGTCTTTTTCAGGATATTCTCACGAAGGAGATAGTTGGGCGTGGTACTAAGAGGGGGAGGCTCTATTATTTGGATGACTTTAGTTCTGGGAGGGTGCACCAAGTGCGAGGCTTATCTAGTAGCAAATAGAAGCAAATCTGGCTATGGCATCGCTGATTGGGGCATCCTTCATTTGGCTATATGAAACATTTACTTCCTGAATTATTTTCCAGTTTACCAGATTTAGTTTTTCAATGTCAGACTTGTATTTTGGCCAAAAGCCATCATGTGCCATTTCCAATCAGTTTGAATAAGAGTAGCATTGCATTTTCCTTAGTCCATTCTGATGTTTGGGGGCCTTCTCCCGTTACTACAGTTTCGGGATATCGTTGGTTTGTTATATTTGTGGATGATTGCACAAGAATGACTTGGCTATATTTCTTGAAACATAAGGATGAGGTGGCTAATGTTTTTTGGGTATTTCATAGAATGGTGCAAACACAGTTTGGTGGAAAGTTACAAATTTTAAGAAGTGATAATGGTGGAGAGTACGTTAATGCGCAACTTAAGGACTATTTTTAGAAACATGGTCTATTGCATGAGACATCATGTGCTCACACACCATAGCAGAATGGAGTAGCGGAGAGGAAGAACAAACATATTTTAGAGACCGCTCGTGCCCTTCTCACTGAAGGTCACGTTCCTAAACGTTTCTGGGACAATGCAGTTGCGACAGCTATTCACCTCCTAAACCGAATGCCATTCAAGGTATTGGATTTCAAGACACCTCTGCAAGTGTTGTCTATACATGCTACCTTACCATCTGTCTTGCTTATTTCCCCTCGAGTATTCGAGTGTGTTGCTTATGTCCATATTTCAAAGACTCACTGAACCAAACTTGATCCCTGTGTGGTTCGATGTGTTTTCTTGGGATATGGTACACATCAGAAGGGTTATCGCTGCTATCATCCGGCTACTAAAAGAACCTATGTGACAATGGATGTCACATTTGTTGAGTCAGATTTTTTCTATCCGAGCATTAATTCTTCCTTTCAGGGGGAGATAGAGGAAGAAAGTGTGAATTGGTGGCAAGTTGGTGGTGTCATGTCCGGAGGACAGAAGGAAGTGCAAAAGGTGCAGCCCGAAAATAAGCAACAACCGGCGAGAATGTCGCTAGAAAATGAAAAGCAACTAGTGGAAAATGGTGACAATGAGCAAGCTCTGCAACCAGCAGTTATGGATGTACAAGAACTGAATATACAAGAACAGCCCTCAGAACCGAATATACAAGAACAACCCCCTCTCTTTTCAGCACCCAAATCTGACTCATATCCTGAGAATATCCTTGAGGTAATTTTCCCTACTACTACATCTTGTTTACTTGATGATTCTGATATATCTGTGCGATATAAGTTACCTGACAAACATAATAGGGGCAAGCCTTCTGACCGATACTCACTTGATGTTGGGGGGAAGAAATCCAAGTATCCTATTGCAAACTATGTTTCGACGAGGAGACTATCAGAACCATTGAAGACGTTTATGTTGAATGTATGTTCAGTTCACATCTCGAGTGGAATGCAAGAGGCTTTGGAAGATCCTAAGTGGGTTTAGGCAATGGAGGAGGAAATGGAGGCATTGCAAAAGAATAAGACTTGGAAGTTGATAAAGTTACCTGAAGGGAAGAAGACGGTGGGGTGCAAATGGGTCTTCACGGTTAAGTATAAAGGGGATGGTTCCGTCGAGAGATACAAAGCACGGCTAGTAGCGAGGGAATACACGCAGACATATAGGGTAGACTATCAGGAGACGTTTTCCCCTGTTGCAAGACTTAACACTGTTCGGGTCTTACTGTCTTTAGCAGCGAATCTAGATTGGCCACTGCATCAGTTTGATGTCAAGAATGCGTTCCTTCATGGCGATCTGGAAGAAGAAATTTATATGGATATTCCACCGGGGTACACTTTTCCTTCACGGCCTGGATTGGTCTGCAAGCTAGAACGATCTTTGTATGGGTTGAAACAATCACCACGTGCTTGGTTTGGCCGGTTTAGTGTGGCGATGAAGAAATATGGGTATATTCAGAGTGGTGCAGATCACACATTATTCTTAAGGCGTTGTCAGAAAAAAATAACTGTATTGATTATCTATGTTGATGATATAATTATTATAGGGGACGATTCAGAGGAAATCTCTAAACTTCAAGAAAGACTGTCCTCAGAATTTGAGATGAAAAATCTAGGGGGACTAAAGTACTTCCTAGGAATAGAAGTGGCACAATCTAAAGGTGCAATATTTCTCTCGCAAAGGAAGTACGTGTTGGACTTATTAGCGGAAGTGGGGATGCTAGATTGTAAGCCCGCAGACACTCCAGTTATACAAAACCATAAACTTGGGGAGTATCCAGATCAGATACCAACTAACAAAGAAAGGTATCAAAGGTTGGTGGGAAAATTAATTTATCTGTCGCATACTCGACCTGATATTGCTTATGCTGTGAGTGTTGTTAGTCAGTTCATGCATGCCCCTAGTGAAGATCATATGGATGCTGTGATAAGAATACTGCGCTACTTGAAGGGAGCTCCAGGAAGAGGAATTCTTTTTTTGAAGAATGGACACCTTGAAATTGAGGGGTTTACGGATGCTGACTGGGCTGGGAGTGTATCTGATAGGAGGTCAACTTCAGGATATTTTACTTTTGTCGGAGGAAACTTAGTTACTTGGAGGAGCAAGAAGCAAAATGTTGTAGCATTATCAAGTGCGGAAGTAGAATTCAGGGGGATGCACAAAGGTCTTTGCGAACTTCTATGGCTTAAGAGATTAATGACAGAACTTGGTTATACTCCTATGTCCGAGATGAAGTTGTTTTGCGACAACAAGGCAGCCATCGATATATCTCATAATCCTGTTCAGCATGATCGTACAAAACATATTGAGGTAGATCGTCATTTCATTAAGCAGAACCTGGATACCAAAGTGGCTCGGTTTCCCTATGTAAAATCGGAAGATCAACTGGCGGATATACTAACGAAGGCTGTATCGATGAAGATCTTTTACAGTTCACTTGATAAGTTGGGCATCCAAGATATCTATGCACCAACTTGAGGGGAAGTGTTGGAGAAAGATATGATTTTATCTTTAACCTTGATTTGAATTGATTCAATCAATGATACTCGAAGATAAAGTAGGAGAGTGTAATCGCTGTAATCTTACCTATTCTTTCCTTCTTTTTTTTGTATGAAAAATGCATATATGTACAATGTGAAGGAAGATGAAAATGATAGCCCCAAAAATATGTCTTCATCATTCTTGTTTTCTCAACAGATCCTTCCCTTTCTCTATACCATTACGGACTGTCAATTCATGAGCGGCAGACTAATTTTAAGTATCATCTGACGTTGGTCAAACGTCGCAGCCCAAATCGGAGTCGCCAGGCTAAGATCACCAATGCCAATGTCTTCATTGTCGCCGGATTCGCCTGGACCTCATATTATTCAATAGACAGGAGTCTTTAAATATTTCTTATTGCACCCAATTTCACGCGAAAATCTTTGTATTGGGTCCGAGGACGGGACCATCAAGCCTTTATCGGATATATCTGTCCAATATTTGTTTTGAAAAGAAGAAGAAGAAGAAATGATTACTCACGGATTACGCGTCATCGTCTTGAAAGCGATCTCGCATTCATGGTAAAAAGAAGTGCCACGTTGTGTCATTTCATGCGACTATGCTTTCCGGAGAAATCTTGATCGTGATTGCCCGGCCTTTCGGCGATCCGACGTGGACGCGGCGGGCCCCACCCACATTTTTTTTTTTGGTCCAATTAGGTACCATTTCGTTCATTCATTCAAAATGGTACTACACAAGTGTTGAAGACAAGAGTCAAGACATAATAAATCTCAAAGGTGGTGGGGTGGCTTAGATAGCCAATTACAAGGGAATATCCTTTTCCGTTTGGCCTTCGCGGTCCAATCTGCAACTTGATTGACTTCCCGTGAGCAGTGGGTTAAGGAAACGCTTTTCAATTGAGCTAATAAATCTTTGCAATTCTCAAAAAAACTCCTCAGGTACCATGGGCTTTGGCTTGGTTCAGCAGAGAATTTAATCACAGCTTCATTATCTGTCAGGACTTCCACGTGCAGCACACCATTTTGCCTAAGTTCGGTGGTATCTACCGGCCTCTCCAACGCTTCCTTCGGCGCTAGGACTTCGATCTCAAGGGCTGAAGAAGCTGCAAAATTCTTTGCGAATCCAGCCATTATCACTCCTCGGTGATTTCGACACACTCTCGCCACCGATCCCTCTTCAGAGCCGTCGAGCCAGGACCCATCCAAGTTGAATATCCAGACCCCCTTTACTGGTGGCGACCATTGCTCGGGTAGCATTTTCTTCCCCGTCCGCCGATTCAGCGCATGCATGTTCCACCGGCGGAAGGTGTTGGTTAGTGTTTGGGCATCTTCGACAATTGTTTTCGGGGTTGGGTCGTCCGTTCTGGAATACAAATGCGTGTCGCTCTTTCCAAATTAGCCATAAAATTCCGGCAACCCATTCTCGAGAAGAAGAACCGGCTCTTGAGATAAGCACATCATCTACCCATCTGTCTATCCTTGTTATGTTCATCGGAGATGCCTGCACATTCAGTCTCCGATCTGACCAGATTGCTCTGGTCCAGTCGCGCAGAGAGGACGAAAACATGTTTCAGTAATTTCGGGTGTCTTCCGACAAATCGGACAAAGCGGGTCAGGTACTACTTCCCTCTTGCACCAAGTTCTCCCTCGTGGGCCCCACCCACGTTCGCTGGGTCGTCTTTTTTTCGGCGTTTGCCGCCGGTGGTCCCCACTGTTCAAATCATTTCCCACCACCACCACCCCCCACGCCCCGAAGTCCAAACTTGACTTTGTGGTAATTTCGTGAATTTTGCCGCAGAGGATGGAGACCCCTCTTGCCGTTTTTCTCGTAGTTTTTTTTCTAGCTCCAATCGCGCGTGTTGGAGACGCGTGGCCCGGCACGGTCCAATAGTCCAATCATACGCCGGTGTCGATATCGGGCCGCCACCGGCACCATGAAATTAATTAATAACGCGCGCGAGTTACATCAGTCTCGACGTGGACTCTCACCAAACGTGGCTGCGTCCTCGCTCGCGGTGTGAATGGACGAAAGGAGGCGGACATCGTCAACGCGCGATCGTTCGTGTTCATATGAGGTATGAAATCGCTCCGTTTGCTCGACTTGGTGTATGAACAACGACAACAACACGGAAAGTACCTGTATCTATATATGTTGTAGATATCGGGTGTTCTTTATGATCGATCGGTCTTGACCTTCATGCGCTCGGCGAATCGAGATGCGCCGAGATTTGATCTCGTTAAAAGACGAGCATCAAAGAGAGGAAACGCGACGGTTTCAGCGGCGTCCAAAACGGAGTTCGCGCGCTCCAATTGGTCCACTTACCCGGGCGATCCCAAGAACCCATTCCTTGCACCCCCCCCCCACCAAATGTGCTAAGGGTCACACTTCGTGAAGTGCTCCTGACAAGATTTGAATCCAGCAAGCGCAAGAAAAACGAGCAGACTCGCCCACCATTTAAGTAACGTAGGAGTACCGGGATTAATTTTTTGTTTTTTTGGTCGAAGTACCGTGATTAATTTAAGCATCTGGAAAACATTAATTAAGAAGGCTCGTGTCAGGTTTGGATTGTGCTCCAGATATTATCGATTAGGTTACCTCTACATTAAAAATTGATTAGTGCGACCCTAAGGTCACGTTCAACATGATGGCCATTAGTTTAGTTTAATATTTCCCACTAAACTTCCACATCATTGGCTAATTATGCTAATTAAATATTAAAAAAGGCACGGTCAGCTTTCCCAAACCTCTTTAATTTATTAGTATTTTTTAACGGACATATCTCATTCCACGTTTTTAATTAAAATCTCATCAAAAAAATAAAAATATATATACTCGCGCAACATTGGGGAACAAAGATTTACCAAAAGGACTGCATAGACAAATGGATATCATGTTTAATCAATTTTTCTGCATAGACAAATGGATATCATATTTAATCAATTTTTTTAATCTTTTTCATTAATTGACATTTCTTAAATAGCGAGCAACGTTGGTTAAATTCTCATTTATTTAAGCTAACAAAATAAGAAAATAGTTAATATAATGTCGTTAGGAGTTCTCATTAAATCATGATTAATAATAGATCACAAAAAAAAAAAATCAGCACTATGACATCTGATAAACACATCGAAGTGGTTACCATGTTTTCTAAGGTACGAAAACCTAACTATTTCTTAAATTAAATTTTACTATAAGCAGATTATTAAGTGCAAATTATCTAATTAATCATAAACTATTTGTTCGAATGTTAATTCAGTCCTACACTTTTCAATTTTAAATTTTTGCGCGGAATTTCAATGCAACCTTTCTGGTCAATTTTCGTTAGAAATAGCTCACGTGGACTATGGGTGATTACTATATTGTCACGTCCGCGAAAATCAGCCAAAAAGAGTACATTGGAATTTCGCACACTAGGATTGAATTGTCAAAATTAGAAAGTTTACAGCCAAATTAGTATCTGTACCACAATTTTGGGACAAATCGGGTAATTTTGCCTATCCTTAAGGATCAACTCGAGAATGAAATTAAAGTGAAAAGGTAAAGTTTAAGCCTCATAAAAAGGGGACGCGCAAAGGGAATGATGAGGGAAAGTAAGATAATGATTAACGACTGACCATGCGTATACACTAATTGAAATCTGGGGGACATTGATCAGACACATGAGACTGTATACAATCTTAAAAATATATATATATATATATTAAAATTCATATATATATAAGTACACCCGTGACTTATATTCTCACGAACTAATGTGGCATAAATAAAATAAAATAAAAATGACACACTTGTAACATCTGACGCAATCAGAAGACTAAGAGAGAGAGAAAGAGACTACTGCCCATTATATGCTCCTCTAATCACGGAAAATCCAATGTGATTACTATCGACTTTTTTTTATCTATTCTATTCTAATTCTCAACTCACTTTTAAATTTTTGCTATACTTTTCCCTAATACCTCTTGAGAATATGGGGAATTGAACTCCCCACCTCCCCCTTCCCAAATAAAAAGGATGGCCATTGAGATAAATCCTAGTGATTGATTATTATCGTTTGGACGACGTTAAATCCTATCTATCCCACCCCGCCAATGTTGGGAATACCCATTATGACAATGAAATTATAAAGCCAAGTACTCAAAAATAAATAAATAAATAAATAAATTATAACATAAAGAACTTTAAACCAGTACATTCGTGATAAATTTATCTCAAACTAATTTTTTGGTTAATATTACAAAAAACCCCAAGTCGGTACACTTGTTTGACCACAAAAAATTCTAAAATAGTATACTTGAGACAAATTTACTCTCTGTTAACTTCCATTAAATTTTACCGTCAAATTACTAAGTTGGATGACACGTGACAATTAACGGGTATACTAGTTTAGAGTTTTTTTTTTTTTTGTAAGGACCGGTTTAGAGTTTTGTCTCTCTATTTGTTACAGATTTATCAATTATGATTTTTCGTGATATTAATCTAATTTAACGGAAGGTAAATTTGTCACAAATGTACCAGTTTGGGGTTTTTAGTAATCAAAAGATTAGTTTTGGGTATATTTGTTACAAGTGTACCAGTTTAAGGTTTTTCGTGGTATTAACTTCTAATTTTTTTACCACCTTAAATCGGTTTACCCGTGACAAATTTAGCCTTCATTAGTTTCTATTAATTTTTATCATCAAATTGCCGAGTTTAATGACTTGTGGCCAGTTTGGTATTTTACCCTTCGTTTTTCACGGGTGTATTAGTTTGTGATTTTTCATAGTATTAATCCAATGTAATAAAAACTAATAGATGGTAAATTTGTCACAAATGCACAAGTTTGGAGTTTTTCGAGGTCAAAAATTTAGTTCAAAGTAAATTAATCACAAGTATACCGGTTTAGAGTTTTTCATGGTATTAACTCTAATATAAAATAAGCATTTATGGGAGGTAAAAACATAACATATAAGAATGTGTCTGTTTCACCGAAAATTTCTTGATAAAGAAAAATATTTTCCATAAAAATCACATTCAAGAAAAATAGTTGATTTTCATTTATTTTCTAGTTTATAGAAAGTGATCCCTTTCTTGCCAAAACGAAAAAGTTGTTTTCCTCCGACTCTAAACTTGTCGTTTTCAATCCATGTAATAACTTTGGATCGTGCTTTTTCCACTCCCACTTTTTCTCATGGTGTTTTGACCGTATTAACCTTTATGGGTTCCACCCTTTTTTAAGTATCTTTTTTTTTTGCTTGTGGTATCCCGTTTGTTTTCTTCTTTATTATGTCGTTAGTTCCATTTTCCTCCTCCTCTTTTACTTCTCTACATTCCCTCTTAATTCTGATCATGGTTCAAGCCTTGGTATTATTTGTAAAAAATGAACACTCTCTTTTGTGGTATGCCTATGTTACTTGTTGTCCAGATCACGTCACACTCATCAGTTTTTGAATCTTTAACCGGAGTTTGATACCTAGAAACATAATAGGAACACCTCTTTAGCCCTCTCAATTGACGGCAATGGCAACTGGGCAACTGGGCGATTGACACAAGTCGTGCACCCAACAAAGCAAATTGCAATAGCAAATGGTTAGTGTTTATTAAGAAAAACAACAAGCAATCCACTTGTGTAGTGTTTATAGGAAATTCGCTAAAACTAAAGATCTCGTCACACCATGTTCAAACTTCAAGTTTAAGCGAACAAAGAAATCAAGTGCAGAAAATAGAGGCATGAGATGCAAAGAAATCTTAATGATCGACCCTCACTTTTCCTCAATAACAATTAAACTCAAACCGCGATTTCAAAATTTCAATTCTGCTTGCATAGCTCATTGCATCAAAAACTATCTATTATTGGAATAAGAGTGGTGTTTTAGAATGAGAGAGAATAGAGAGAGAAATAAATGAGAAGAAGGAACGTGGGACAAAAAAAGAGAAAGAAGAAAAGTAAAAGAATGCTTAAAAAAAATGGGACTCACAAATGTTAAGATTGTCAAAATATTATGATATGGAATGTTTTAGTTATAGTGGGAGTGAAATAAGCATGACCCATAACTTTTCATCGTTCAAACATCGAAAAGTCGGCAAGTAATTTCTCAAAAATAGTTTTCTTTCAAACAAATAGACCCTAAATGCCCAAATAAAAGGATGGCCAAGTCAACGACCTACGCAAGAAAAGCGTGAAATGAAAGTACATACACTAAAAAAAAAATTATTTTTTAGTGACAGATGTAGGCTTGATATATCGAAACAACATATGCAGCTATAAAATAGTGAGATTCAAATCAAACTCTATGAAAAACGACTAATGCCATTGAAAATCCCAAATTAGCACTCAAGACACGTATCGTCTTGCATAAAATTTCAAACTATTACCCCTAACTCAAATATTTAGCGTTCTATCCAATGTCCACGTCAGATTCATCTTGCAGTATATTGACATGTATATATTTTAATGAGATATTAGACGGAATGTTCATGGAAGGTGGGCGGGTTCTAAATCAGAGGCACCGATTTGGGATTTAGATAGCTATAATATGAAAGTTTTTATTCGGATGTTTGGTGATACAACAATTAATTCGAGATAAACGTAGGAAAAAACGTGCCTCTCATGTTTGGTATCGATTCCATCAATATTATAGAAAATACGCAAAACCTCTGCAACCTTTTCCGCAATCCTGGAGGACATTCTCCTCCGCTTCTGTCTTGACTGCACCTGAAACGGAACCCACGTCGGCGCGATGCACGACCGGACCAATCACGGCGGGGGATTCCTTAATTGGCAGTCGTGCATGGACGGCAGAAACGCTCGTCCAACTCCCCAACCAGATCGCGAGTTGACTTGTCGTTGCAATCCTCCGACATCATTCAAGATCGAAAATTATAGAAGGAAAGAAGATGAAAAAAGAGATAAAAAATTACCACAAGTATACTGCCTCATGCAAGGCAAGCGAATAATTTATATCAATAAATAAAAAGGCAATAAATTGGTAGTGCTCGAAATCCCAGATTGGATCTCCCACCTTTTGGCCATGTTTTCAATTTTTTTTTTCATCTTGGACGATCTTATAAATAAATTTGTGCTTTTCTTGATTGGAGAAATGTCTCGAACGTTACCTTTACGATCTTCGATTATCTAAGTTAGTGTAGTAGAAAGTCTCGTGCGATGCGAATAATTTATATTAGCTAATAAAAAGGCAACGTCCACAATTTGGGAACGTTCGAAATCCCTGATTGGATCTCCGATCTCTTGGCCATGTTTTCCATTTTTTTTTTTCATCTTGCAATGGACAGCACGCCATTTATTTTTCGAACGATGTTACCGACTTGTGTTTTTCTTGATCGATAAAAGGTATCGACCGGTGCTTTTACGATCTCCGGATTATCTTAAGTTAGTGTCGTAAAAAGTCTCATGCCGACCCGCTCTATTTATAATCATTCGATAAAATATTTTCCGATTAGTTCCCACATTTGTTCCTTCTACCTCGTCCAAAAAAAACGCTTGAAATTCGAGTGCGAAATAACCTCCACTCTTGTGGAGTCCAGCACACAAGACCGACAGGATCAAAAAGCAAATCGAGTTCACCTTAAACACAAACCCGTCTTTGAGACAGAGAAACCACGAAGACTGAGAACCCACCAAGGCCCCGCCCGCAGTGTCCGAGAAAACGACAATGCGAACCAAGATGTTCTCATCACTTGGTAAGAAATTCAGTGCGATGTAGCCAAACCAGGAAAGGTTTTCTTTTTTGTTTGATTGGTGGGAGTTTCGTACCCGGCCCTGCTTCAACCTACCTCATCTAGCACCTACTGGCCATATACAGTACACCCTTTGGTACAAGACCTCCCATTTTCTTTTTTTCCATGAGTGAATGAATGCATGGTAAGTATTAAACGCGCTCGTATCCTCCGGGAGCAGCCTCCTTGATCTTTTCCACCCAAAAAGATTGCTTCTTTTCCAAAGGAACCGAAAGAAACCTTCAGAGAAGATCTCTCTCTCTCTCTCTCTCTTTCTGTGGGCTTTCTGGCTTGAGAGATACAGGGACGGGAAATGGCGACGGAGAGTAGTGGTTCGCAAAGCAGAGAGCTTGATCAGACTCCGACATGGGCTGTTGCTGGCGTTTGTGCTCTTATTATTCTCATCTCCATTGCGTTAGAGAAAGTCCTTCATAAAGTTGGAACGGTATGCGCTTCGTTTGTGCTTCAATGCTTCCTTTACTCTCTTTTTTTGTCTTTTGTGTATGTGGGTTTTTCTTTTTATTTAATTTTGTTCGCGGGTACGTTTCTTGAAGGTTTTTTCCTTTTTGTCTCTGTTTGTCCTACATGGGTTTTTCTTGATGCATGCGTTTCTTGGAGCAAGATTTCCGATTTTCTTGGGCTTGAACGAACACAGCAGAAATGCCAGGAAAAAAAAAGAAATAGTTCTTCAAGATTGCGAAAGTGAAGTTCGAGTAAAATTTTTAGTTCTGTTGCAGTGGCCTGTTCCCGATCTTGAGATTCTCGTTTTTTTTGATGAAGCTGACACTTTCACAGCTTTCGCTAATTCTGAAGTTCAGCGAGTACTAAGATGTTGTCGCTCTGTTCGACTGAAGCATACCCTCTCTGATCACTTTATGTGTAATTCGTTTGCTTTTGGTATTTCAGTGGCTTACCGAAAGGCATAAAAAGGCTTTATTTGAGGCTCTGGAGAAAATCAAATGTGGTAAGAATGAGATTTTAATATATGATTAGTAAATTAAATGAGTCTGATGATGCTTGTTCTAATCAGATATCATGTGAGTATCGGCGATTCCTAGGTTCTATGTCTAACGTTGGTGTTATTAGTGCAGAGCTGATGATTCTAGGCTTCATTTCGTTGCTTCTGACGTTTGGGCAGAGCTACATTGCCAAAATATGTATCCCAACAAGCGTTGCCGAAACGATGCTGCCATGCAAGAAAAAAGGTACGACATCAACCGAGACTGATGACAGACGGCGGAGACTTTTGTGGCATGAAAGGAGATCCTTGGCGGCTGGTAGCTATGCTTCTAATTGCACATCGGTGAGTGCATGGGTTGCTGTTTGAGCTATTTATGAAGGAAAAGAGTAGATCTTGAGTTGCTTGATTACCGTATTCGTCTTCTTTATTCACGAAATGGTACACAGCCAGTGCCGTGCCAAGCCTTAATGCAGGAGGAGGGAGGGGCATGTCCGGGGTTCGACAGCTAACACTCCTTGTTTTCTTGAGAATTGCTATGAAACGTCTTCTATTTCATAACTGATTGTCTGCAAAAGAAAAGCTATATTCATAATTCCTTGAATTTCGTGACTCGTCGGTGTGAAGATTGTTATGTTGATCAAAATCTGCATTCAAATGGTATTTTTTTTCTTTCCAAGCGAAGCTGAGGACAAAGGTTTTGTAATTTATGCAAAGATGATTGTCACTTGTGCTCCAATATCTGTTGATTTCTATTTGGTATGAAGTTCTTCAAGTCCTTTTCCTCCAAATAAATGTGAAGCAAAACAAATTTATATTGCTGTTGCTTTGCCATCCCAACTGTCATAATGCCTTGTCCTAATTCTTTGTAATTAGGCACTTCATTCTTTCCGTCAATTTTTAGGTCAAGGAAGTTCAGTAGACTCTGGAGAAGTTGCAGTTATGATTCCTTAAGCCTAACGATCTGTCTAATTTTGCTCAACAGGGAACCCCCCTAATATCTGTCAATGGATTGCATCAGTTACACATCCTCATATTCTTCCTAGCCTTCTTTCATGTGTTGTACAGTGCTGTTACCATGATGCTTGGAAGACTAAAGGTATGGATGCTCCCTCTATCACAGTGACTCAAGCATTATGGCTGGCTTCTATGTCATGATGCAAACAGAAAAGCTCCTAGACTGCTATGATACACATGATCAGAACTTCTTGACTTCTCTGCTTCGTGTGGTCAGTAATATCAAATAGTGAAAAGAGCCACTAGCATTCTCTTCATTGTAATTCTGATGCTGTCAACTTAAATCACCGTTTGACCAAAAAGAAAAAACTTAATTCACCTGGAACTGTGCCGTCATTTTTTGAGCAATCGCTTTGTATGATGATAATGAATTGCCAAATGTTGCTGAAACATTGGATAGATTCGTGGCTGGAAGCAATGGGAACAAGAAACTTCATCTCATGACTACGAGTTCTCAACTGGTACGGTACTCACTATTCAAGACAATGAGAACGATTCAGCACAACTTATTACTCCTTGAGGAGCAATGAGT
Organism: Syzygium aromaticum; assembly: GCA_024500025.1. Lineage (NCBI taxonomy): Eukaryota > Viridiplantae > Streptophyta > Magnoliopsida > Myrtales > Myrtaceae > Syzygium > Syzygium aromaticum. Next base: position 22,905,199 of record CM044894.1, read on the forward strand.
TGCTATCAGAGTTAATCTAATATGCTTGCATGATGCAGATCCTTCCAGATTCAGACTCACTCACGAAACATCATTCGTTAAAGTTCATTCCAGCTTTTGGACAAGGATACCTTTCTTCTTCTATGTTGTGAGTAACACATCTCACTGTGCATACATAATTTCTCAAGGCGAAGATGCAAAGACATGATGATATATGGTGGTTTTGTAGTTCGAACCACTTTCAATTTAACCACTCAAGGTGCTCATAGGAACATGGTAAATTTAGTATGATCAGAGCAACTTGTGTGCTTGGCTTCATATTTGCTGTTTCATTGCTATAAGTGGTCAAATAGGGAGATATGCCTAGCAGGTCAGCATGTGTATGGTGCAGCTCATGATATGAATGGGATGACTCAATAGAGGTTAATACTAAACATCGACCACCTTACTAGTCATATGCATGCACCATTTACCGCCCAAGTGACATGCTTTTAAGAATGGTGCCTGTATAGTTAGCTTTTGGTCCAAAGTTTGGATGGAATACCCACATTCCAAAGTCAGGCCACCGGAGGATTCCCTGAGCCATGTAAATAGAGAATTAAATTCTGGCCATTACATAAAAGGGAGAATTATTAAGGAACTCAAGGCTTCAAGAGAAATTAATAAACTGAAAAAGCTTAAACCCTCGCAGCAGGCAATGAGAAGGACAAAAAAAAATTGGATTCTCTCTGTTCCAGTTTTCATGCATTTCGTGTGTTTGGTGGAGCCTGAAATCTCTCAAACATCTTCTGTTGCAGGGATGTTTCTTTCGGCAGTTTTTCAGGTCGGTTCATAAGACAGACTACTTGACATTGCGAAATGGGTTCATCGCTGTGAGTCTTTGGCCTCAAGTGGACATTGCTTGTGACCATTAAAATAAGTACTCTTGACCGTGCTATGCATAAACAGGTCCATATAGCCCCTGGGAGTAAATTTAATTTCCAGAAATATATCAAACGATCACTAGAGGATGACTTCAAGTTCGTGGTTGGAGTAAGGTAATGACCTGCTTGCTTTGTAATTCTGTTTATGAAAATCCACACTCAAAGAAGTTGTGAAGAAGAAGAAGCTGTGGTCTTACATTAGCATTTCCTTTTCTTGCCAGTCCTGTGCTGTGGGCTTCCTTTGTAATATTTTTGCTTCTCAATGTTAGTGGTGAGTCCTTTTTGTTCAGTGAAAAGCTTTTGGATATATTCTTCATCTTCATCTAAACTGGAAAGTGATACAATCGAATTTATTCACATACGAATTTCAGGATGGCATGCACTGTTTTGGGCTTCATTGATTCCAGTAATTGTAAGAGATAAAATCTTCATTGTGGTTTATACTATCCAAGTCAGCTTGGAGACTGCATCTCATGACCGTATAAATAACTGCAGATAATATTAGCTGTCGGAACAGAACTTCAAGCGGTTTTGACAAAGATGGCTCTGGAAATCACTGAAAGGCATGCGGTTGTTCAAGGGATTCCTTTAGTACAAGGCTCAGATAGATACTTCTGGTTTGGTCGGCCTCAGTTAGTTCTTCATTTTATCCATTTCGCTTTGTTTCAGGTATTAATGCTTGCCACTTTTCACTTGTCAGATTATATTTGGAATAACAAAACTAATAGATCCGACACAATGTTCTCTCTAAACTCTTTTTCCAAAAGCAATTTAATGTAAACTCTTGGTTGCTGAAAGTTTTCTTATTGGAAGAAGCATGGTAAGGCAGCATAATATCATTTGTTAAGAGTCTGAAACTATGGACCAAGACTACACTAAGGAACAAGGAAGCTTGACTGAGCAAAGTAGTCGAGGAACGAAGCTGCTTCTATAATAACCCTGTTGAATAGGAGGGCGAAGGCTTTTTGAAAAACTTTTTTTGTCCAGTAAATGAAATTTATTTATTTTTTTTCGAAATTCTATTTAGAGAGAGGGGCTTCAAGTTCTTATAGCGTAAAAAAGAATCTGCAGTTTTTTTCCTTGGGTCTTACTCTAAGGATAAGCATGCAGATATAATTATACATTAGCTTGGTTTGGTTGAGATCCTTCACTAAGCTTTTGTTTTTGGTGCAGAATGCATTTCAGATTACATATTTTCTGTGGATTTGGGTAATGACCTGATCTTTGCAAGCTTCGTTGTACACTCAAAATCATCTTTAGTTGTCTCGATTCAAATAAAAGTTTCTTCCTCTGTAGTACTCATTCGGCTGGGATACTTGCTTCCATGACAATGTAAAGCTTGCAATCGTGAAAGTTGCTCTAGGGTAAGCCGCTGATCTGCTGTTTCTTCTCTTTGTGATATCGCTATAGCTTGGACATTGTTTATGTTAACAACACATTGAATATTGAAATAGCCTTGAAATCATCATCTCTTTTAAAGGGCAGTAGATTCTGTGAATCAAAGGGAAGATTGCCTCGTAAAATTGGTTGCAAAATTGCTTTTCTTCTAGTATTTGCATTTGGTCATGTGATATAGTCTCCCAAATTCGGCTAATCCTTCATTGACAGCTGGCATAAGTCGAATTAAGCTGTCACTGGAAGTGCCTAGCAGATGGGTTCACAATTAAGTCCTGAAGCTTTACATAATCTCAAGGAAAACATTTGGTTTTCCTTGGATTGATTGATCAAATATTCAATGGAACTTGTGCAGGATTGGAGTCCTATTTCTCTGCAGCTACATTACTCTTCCCTTATACGCCCTCGTAACTCAGGTATATTTCATTAACATAGAATTATCATTAGAATGTATTTGTGTCACTTTAATCTGTATTTCTAGTACATACATTGAGAATCTAGTGCGGAATCTGATGTTGAATGCATTAAAATTGGTGCATGAACACAGATGGGCTCGGGCATGAAGAAATCGATCTTCGACGAGCAGACTTCCAAGGCTCTCAAGAAGTGGCACATGGCTGTGAAAAAGAGGCAAGGCACACAGGGTGGCAAATCCCGTACTCGGATGTTCGGTCGGAGCCGGAGCCCGAGCCCAAGCCCGTCGACTGTGCAATCGTCAAGCAACAGGCTGCGCCGCTTCAAGACGACTGGGCACTCGGTTCGCTCGTACGACCGCGACGACAACAGTCTATCTGATTACGACGGGGACACATTGTCGCCGACATCTGCCACAAAGAATTTAATTTCGAAAGTTGATTGCGAGGAACAAGTAATACAAGTGAACGACTCTGATCACGGGGATAAAGCCAGTGATACCGTTGAATTTTCGTTCGTTAAGACTGCCCCGACGAAAGAACCATGAACGAGCTGGCTAGGCTTGCGATGCAGGTTGAGGGCGATGGTTGCCTAGGGATTGTAGTTGTCCGGCATATTGAGAACGGCACGGTTTGGAGGAAGTAACCAACTCTGTTCTGCTCTGAGCTCGACAACCTGAATTTTTATTAGTGGTCTTCTACACACTGTTTGTAATTCATGTGACACCCATAATCTTTGTGGTAGGAGCGATCTTTTTGTTGGGACTGTTACTTACAAAGCTAGTAGCCCGGTAGTTCGACGTCTGGTGTGTTCTTGTTCAGCAGTCGGAACTAGGAATTTCCAGTGGACTGACTCAGAAGCCATAAGCGAAACCATGAAGACCATTCGGGACGGATCCTTACTTACGTATCAAGTCATGAACTCAACCGCATTTGATTAGGAGCTTCGGCCGCCACATCTTGAACGGAAAGACATACTTTGTGTCCATTGAAGCGACGAGAATCGAAAACTTCAGGAGCGGCATTTGTTTCATTGTTATGCTGAATGAAAAGTTCTATGATCGAAATACTTGCACTCATCTGAAAAAGGTACTTCTCGTATGAATATAATCATCTTCCACTTATCTGAAAAGGGAACTTCTCGTATAAATATGATCATCTCCCATCATTCTGAGGTCATATGTGTTCCGAAGTTTTCGAAGTTTGTTTAGCCTTATAATACGATAGCGTCGCGAAAGACAACGTTCGGAGCTTGGGGCCCTAAGAGATGGTTTCGATCTAGTAATGAGTAACTTGTGCGAATTACAGGGCTCGGCTTTTGTCTTTATCTGGTGACAGATTTGTGGGGAACTTACGGCAGCAATTTTTGGTGGCAATTGATAGAAAGGAGTACTTCGAAATTTCGCGTAAAAATTTATAACTACATTGATAAAATTAAAAAATTTAAACCTAAATTGACGTCCATATAGTAAAGATCTATTTGGTAACTGGTTTATTTCTGTTCTTTTATTTTCCGGAAAAAAAAAAGAATAAAAATATGTTTATGTATGTCAGTTAATTTTTTATTCTCTGAAATAGATTAGTGATCAGGCAATGGATTTAGAATGAAAATGAGAAGTAAAAGAAAAATTACTTTTTGGTTATCGGGAATAGAAATAGACTCAAGTATTTTTGAACAAAAATTGCTCCCGAGAACAAAAATGTTACCAAACGCGCCTTGGTCCACGACCAATTGGGTTCTTATCTCCAGGTTTACGCATGCTAATTAAATGGGGGACAATTGATTTGAGTTCATTCGATGCATCGACTTGGTGATATGGTGAACTTAGTTTAATTGTACCACTCACTCCACACAAGTCATCAGAAATTCTTTTCCAAAAGGTGTTCTTCGTTTCAAGGAACAAACCACTGAGCTTATTGGACACCATCGACACGGCAGACACATAGATCTTCCTAATTTAATTTTAGAAGAGTTTCAATCCTCGGTCCTCTGCACAACATGTGAAGTCAATGACCATCCCATATGGGCAGTCCACTCTAATCAATAAAAAGCTAGGAAAAGATTTCATGAATCTCGGTTGGATTTCGACGGTTAATGTTAAGAGTTAATTATCTAAAAAGTCATAAACATTTTGTACGGCAATCAATTTAATCTTAAGCTTTTTGATTTGGCCAATTTTTTTTTATTTAAAAGATATTTTCATTTATTTCCGAAACGATACATGAGAGGATTCATATCAAATTCTAGTCATAACAAGACAAGCCGATAGAGCTACAATACAAGCCAAATTTTAGAAATCAAGATATATCACTAGAGCATTGTCGGCAAGAGTAAGCGCACATCTGTCCCTAAAGAACAGATTTGTGACTGTGTTCAAGCAAAAGCATCGGTGATTGGTCACTGAATCTCGCATCGTCATTAGTAATGAGCATATGTCGAGATCTCCCTCTATAGTTAAGGCTTTGCCTTTCGGCGTTGAGAACACTTAGGTTTGATATTCTTAATGCCATCACAGTATGGAGATAATGAAAACATATTGAACAAGCTCAGATTTGACACTTGTGAGAGAGAGCCATTTAGCAAGTGCGAAACACTAGAGCTTCTCCTAATAAAAACATGTTGAAAGAGCACAGATACAACACCGAAGCTCTTGCGAACATTATTGAAAGTGGTGTTGTAGTTTTGTTCGTTAAAACTTCTAGATCTAGAACTAGATCAGGAAAGCATAGCTACCAAATTTAGATCTAGATCAGTAGAGTAAAACAAGAAACAAAAAAAGGAAATTTTGTCATAAACCGGAAATTGCTAATATGGACGCCGGCCACCGATGTTGATATAGACAATTTTTGCAAATTTTTTTATTAAATTTTCAGAATTTTTATGTTTTATGGTTTTTTTTTCCTTTCCTGTCTTTTCCTTTTGTTTTCTTCCAATGTTCATCTTCCCGAAAGGGTCGGAGGGGGTCACCAGCCACAGGTAAGCGGTCGCGACATCCCTCACACCTTGCCTAGTGGCAGTGACCACCCTTGCACCTTGCCTCGCATAGTGGCCGACAACGGTCAGCTGCTAGCCATGTATATCCCTTCATTTTTCAAGAGAAAATAAAAATAATATAAAAACCGTTCACGTCAATGTCGGATGGCGTTGAATGGACTATCACATCAGTAATTTTTAGTTAAAATTGAATAGAAATACTAACTTGAAAATTTGTCAGAAGATTTAAAACTAAATTGGCCAAATAACAAATTATAGGACTGAATTAGCCAACGAAAATAGGTTTAGAACATTTTTGGACAATTTTCCCAATGATGTTGTGAAAGGAACTTTACTTTTATCAAGGGAATAAGCAAATTTCGGGATATAAGTCAAAACTGGGTAATAAGACGGCAAATCGCCTAATCAAAGCTAATTATAACATGCACGTACTCGATACACTTTCTCATGCATCGTAATTTCTTGATATGTTGAAACTTCTGTACAATAATTGCGACCGGTAGAAGTAGCCGTAAGAAAGATAGCAGTAAAGATAACGAGTGCTCTGCCCGCGTTAGCCTCGCCACGGGAGAAGCGGTTTTTCCTTGTTAGAACTAATCAATACTCATCTCTTATATATATGAACAATTATCGTTTTGATGGTCATGTACATTTACTTATCTTTTATTGTCAATTTTCATTCTGTCAAAGTTCAATCTCGTCTCCATAACAGATAAGTAGAAACCTAATCAAAGCTATGCATGAGCACAAACGGAAAATAGTTATGCAAACAGTAAGCACATTACACCTGCCCCCCCATTTAACTACATATTGCCAATATACAGATGATTGACTCGATTCTATTCTTTCTTAATGGTACTGGATTGGCCCTGCCATCAAAAGCCAGAAAATGTTTCCCAAACAGTCCCTTGGCATGCCAATTGCCACATCATTTCCAACTTAGGTCCTCTCGAGTTACCATGGATATGCACAAAGGGGTCGGTCCATTCTTCAAATTAGAACAGTCGATACTCTATATAAACCCCTCCCCCATAAAATCAAACACCAAAGTCTACACCAACATCAAGAAAACTCCCTCTCAATCTCCTCCCTCAAATCATCTCCCAGAAGGGTTTTCTCCCCTTCAATCAAATCTCCACTATGGTGCTCCACATGGAATCACAGTACTTCTTTGAAGCCATACCCCAAGGTTACTCTTACCTGGCCTATCTGCTGTCACCCCCAGCACCACCGGAACCCATCAAAGACCACTGGACTCCTGAGGAGAACGAGATCTTTGAGAGGTGCATTGCTGAGCTTGACCATCTGTCCAGGGACTTCTTCGACAACATTGCGCAAAGGATCCCCAAAAAGAGCGTAGGGCAGATCATGAGGCACTTTGAGGCATTGGTTGAGGACGTCGACGAGATCGAGTCGGGTCGTGTGCCAATCCCCGACTACGACAAATCTAAGAGAAAGGTTGATGTGAAGACAGAGCCAAGGGAGGGTAAGAGCACTCGGCGAGCCCCAAGAAGGAGGGGACTCGGATGGAGCAGGGAAGAACATGAGTATGACTTTTTGCCCTAATGTTTACATGAGTTCTTTTTGTGCTTCTGTAATTTTGAAGCTCGAAAAATCACTACCCAAGCACGTTGGTGCCGCCGTCTAATCGTTTTTTTGTTAGATTTCATTCCTCTTATTCCCTTTTTGGTTTGTCGTTTTAGATGCTTGTCATTTCCGGATAGCTTCGTACGGAAAAAATCTCATTGATTCATCGATCTTTCAACTTCTGGCGATGTTGTTATTCCTGTCACTTAGTTATTAATTGCGCCAAGTAATTTTTTTGTCTATCCTACTGTAACTCTCAACTCACTCTCAAATTTTTGTTCTGCCTTTATACAAAGCGTGGGAGTCGAAATTCACATCTGAAACTAAATATCCCAATCTCTAGTGCTCCCGAGGAGATAGAGAATCGAATTCCCCATCTCCCTCTTCCTAAGTAGGAAGGGTGGCCATTAAGCTAAACCCTAATGGTTGCATCACGTAATTTTAGTGGATAAAAATCCACGAAGTGGGCTTGTCCGTAAGATGGAGACAACACGGCCACGTGATTATGATTCTCGACAGGAGTCTAACAGTTATCTTGCCTTTTACCGTATCTGGATGTAGAAATTAACCATCATCGTTTTCGTGTACCTTTCTTTCTTCTTTGGCGATTGAATTTCATTTATTCCATGTGTAACCAAGAAAAGGCCCTAATCTTTCTTCTTTGTGCCCTATGGATATATATATACTGATCAAAACAATTGGGGTGCAATTGTTGATTTTCAATTCACAGGCTGTTCCTCACGGGTTTGGCAAAGTATGGGAAGGGTGATTGGAAGAGCATTTCTAGGAACTGCGTGTGGACCCGGAGCCCGACCCAAGTCGCGAGCCACGCCCAAAAGTACTTCAAGCGCCTCAAGACCGACCCCGACCACCGCCGCTTCAGTCGGCTCTCCGTTCCGTTGGCCCTGCCCAGAACATTGGAGACGATTGACCGTCCATCGATCTACATGCCCTCGCTCCGATTTGCTTCGATCGGAAGGCGAAGGATTGGACACTCACTCGCATATTATCGGTACAAGAACTAGTGGGAAACAATGGCACCTCGAATAATGCTGGGGGGGGGTGGGATTGTTTCGATTTCTCCCTGAAGGGGTTTGATGTTCATCACAGTTGCAACCATTGAAAAGAGGAAGATTGTACATAAGATCTACCAAGTATGAAAGTTGATATGTACATATATCATATGATACATAAATAAAATCGCCGATAATCGAACTCATGGATTGCGAAATACGGGTACTATAGTCGATAGCTCAATTTGCCTGTGAATTTCGAATCGATTAGAGCATGACTCTCTCGTTGTTGTGAGTCTCCCATGAAGATTTATCTTCTCTTTTGGCAACTGAATTATGATGAATCCAATAAGATTCCATTTCCTTTTTAAGGTTGAAAAGTAATGGACCCGTTCAATTACCACAAGTGCCTAAACGTTATCTTCTCCAGAAAAAAAAAAAAAAACAAACACATTAATCAAACCTTGAAATTTTATAAAATCGAGCATTCATTTTCCGCCATTTTCCGCCCTACATCCATGCTTCGGGTAAAATTCCAGTAAATCACCGTAGTACGAGTGCCTGGGGCTTTCACGTATAAAAGTGTGAAGTACGATGTCAATCTTGTAATTTCCAGGACCTATCTCGATACGACATGTGTACGACGACCCTCATCGGCATTCCTCAGCCTTGCGGGCTCCCGCTCTGCGTCTCCTTTTTATTTGTTGGCATGGCGATGTGTGGCTTTATATGTTTTATCACGTGAGTAAAATGACAATATGATAATAGGAAAAAAAAAAAAAGGAGGCTCGAGAAAAGTAAAGGCATCGTATTTTCCTCCGATTCAGGTTGGTGGCATACCCTGTTAACTAATGGGTTACAGTTATGAACGCCGCCTGAGATTACATTTTCAATTAATTTTTACATGTGAATAATATCCGCCGTTTACAACCGCAACATTTATAACCAAATGATCATAAGAGTGGTTGGTCGTCTCTTTAAAAGAATGGAGTTGGCAGAATAGTAAACCTCCGTTTGTTTCGCGAAAAAACGAATGAATTAAAAAATATTTTTTAAAAAATAATTTTTTGTATCGTTTAAAAAGTTGAACGAACGAAAAATATTTTTACCGTTCACGAAAATATTTAGACATAAATTATTACTGATAACGAAAATATTTTTTATTAATTAATTTTTTTTCGGTTGATATCAATTAATTATTTCGAGCAATATAAGTTATTAATTTTTAGAAAATATTTTTTGAATGATTCATTTTTCACGAAATAAACGGATCGTAAACGAGTAAGATTGACGTCTCCCCAAACTGACAACCAAAACGACAGCGCGGGGCTGCTTACAACTGCTGTTCGATGCACTTCCGAGGAATGGGGTTTTATTTAGGGGTTTAAGGGCAAGATGTCCGAACCAAAATATAAGAGAACGCGCACGTATGCGTAGATTCTCCAGGGGAATTTGCTCTCGCCGTCGTCTCTCTCTCTCTCGCTCGATCGGGTAAGTTGAGGAAGGAAACTGGTTTGCAGATGCAGAGCGGGGCGATGGGGGAAATTCTCTGAGACGGGCTGTTGGAGATCTCCTGTTTTTTGGTTATGGGATCATCAAGTTTTGATTTTTCCTGTTTTTCTTTACAGGGGGAATGATGAGGGAGGTGGCGGAGGAGAGAATGCGCGAGGAGTGCAGAGGAGGACATTACTATGGAGTTTGTGCGGTCGGAGGAGTTCTCAGTGCTGGAACCACCCACCTTGTTGTAACTCCTCTTGATGTCTTGAAAGTCAATATGCAGGTTTCTCCTCTGTCTCTCTCTCTCTCTCTCTCTCTGCTTTTTTTGTTTTGGGTTTTTTTAGCTCCGGCTTTATTTTTATTTTCTGGGTCATAGTGAAATGGATGTTCTGTTTTTTGTCGGCATTCTGCTTGTTCAATGCTGTCGTGTCAATTCTATGCATTGGAGGAACATGTTTCTGTTCTTTAGTTGAGCTCAGTGAATAAATTGAGTCCGTTGATTGTTTCCTCATCGGCGTATCAGTGGTAAGACCCCAAATCACTTTCTGTTTTTGGTGCTAATTTTGTTGACGACATAGGCTCAAGAAATTGAATTAAAAGAGGTGGTATGATATATGTTCCTGCAATGATTGAACTATTACTGGTTGAGTTTACTTGATTCATTATATGACTTGTTTGCATGTGATTCTGGTGACAATTTGACCCGGAACTGCTGGATATGGTCAAATCCAATTGAATGTGGAAAGTTCAATCATCAACAAGAATTGGATGCTTCCGCAGTGTGGCTCATGTTTTTCCTTCTTTGTCATGTATTTAATATTTCTGCAAAGATTTGTTTCTCTTGGACGTTTTATACGTGAATCCTTGTTATCTTGTAGGTGTATCCAATCAAGTATAACAGCATTCACTCATGTTTCACTTCTCTATTGAGAGAGCAAGGCCCTTCTGCTTTTTGGAGAGGTTGGGCTACCAAGTTCTTTGGATATGGTGCTCAAGGTGGGTGCAGATTCGGTCTCTACGAGTACTTCAAACAGGTTTACTCTGATATCTTGGTTGGCAGCAACAGGAGCCTGATTTTTTTTCTCAGCAGTGCTTCGGCAGAAGCATTTGCAAATGTTGCACTTTGCCCTTTTGAAGCCGTTAAAGTCCGGGTTCAAGCACAGCCGCACTTTGCAAAAGGCTTGGTTGATGGCTTCCCTAAAGTATATGCATCAGAAGGCCTTCTAGGGTAATATTTGTAGCCCTAGTATTTTTTACTTGTGTTAGAGTTAGGAGGGACGTTCTAATGCTGTTCTTGCTTTCAGATTTTACAGAGGGCTTCTACCGCTTTGGGGTCGAAATCTTCCATGTAATCTTTTCATTCCTTCTTGTGCTAAGTAGAGTACATTAACTTTCTCGTGTTGAATATTGCATCTAAAAGATGCTAGATGAATGGAAGCTGTTACGGGAGAGCTGTCTCTGACCATTCTCTTTCTAGGCGACATTAAAAACTTGATCCACAAAGGTTTTAGGTGGGAGAGCTGATCTATAGGTGGATGGTTTGTCTTCATGTTATGCCCGCATCTTTTACTTCTTAATGTTTATAGTCCATATTATGTTCAAAATAAAGTGCAGAAAATTGCACCAAGTTGTTGAACCATTGTGTGCAAGAAACCCGGTATTATTGGATATTGATCTTCTCTTTATTTTGTCCCTAGGCAGTTTCAATGGTGATGTTCTCAACATTTGAGCATTCAGTGGATTTCCTGTATCGTAATGTTATTAGAAGAAGAAAGGAGGATTGCTCAAAAATTCAACAACTCGGGGTAACATGCTTAGCTGGATATGCTGCTGGATCTGTTGGTAGCTTCATATCAAATCCTGCCGATAATATTGTTGCTTCGATAAACAACAGAAAAGCTGACAGTCTCATGCTGGTATATGTTTGTAAGCAGTTACTTACCCTAATGTCTCAGAAAAGTTTGATCTGATCTATAAGTTCAAAATTTGCAACAGGCAATCAGGAGTATTGGGTTTGCGAATCTGTTTACGAGGAGCCTTCCCATTAGAATTATACTCGTTGGACCTGTTGTAACTCTGCAGTGGTTGTTCTATGATACCATCAAGATTTTTAGTGGATTGTAAGTGCACAATTGCCTTTCTAATTTTACTATTTCTTTCGTCATTAGCTTGTCTTATTCACTTATTTTTTCTTTATGGGTGAATTTTTCTTTGACAATTGCCTAATGGCCATATCCAAGAAATTTCGGTCAAAATTCGCTCACCAAAGCCTGTTATAGTTCCCACAAACTGGATCCTTCTACCTCTAATCTTAATTTACAAGGGTTTGAGTATTGGCTGTACAAATTCTTGTCTTGCAATTGATTGAAGAGATATATGTTGTATATCCATATGCATGGATCTTTGGGATACTGAAGTGGCTAACTTTTTCAAGATTGTCCGAGGCATGGATTACTCAAACATGTGGAAAGAAAATGATAGAGTGGAAAGTCCCGCGCCCTAAGGCTTTTCTTTGGTTTATGTAGCAGCATTTGGACGCTTGTCTGTCTACTTGTTTTTGGACAACATAGTAATGTACTCTTAAATTACCGAAGTGCATAACCAGAGAAAGTAAGTGCAAACTTTCTTTCATTTGTATGATAGACATAGAATGACAGTTTCAACGATTTGGATCACTAACACCGCATAAAATGATAGGTTCTGTTCCAAACTGGCAACAAATAGGGAATAGTTCATTCTGATTTTATTCCGGTGAACTTCAACACTCCACAATTCTTTGCACAATGACAAGTTCATGATGTCTTGCAGGCCAACTAGCGGTGAAGTTTCAGCTGATCCAGAGAGAGAGAATATATAAGACTGAGCTATGCCGGAACAATTGCAGTGTTCTTCAGAAAGCTAGGTGGTTGTCCACATCAAGGAAGGAAATTAGAGCTTTTTCTGGTGTTCAATATGCCAGAATGTTACAATCACTGCAACTACTGGACAATTCCGACAAACCATGAGATGTGATGGCAGCTTTTTATCGCCGATACATATCGTGGTTTATAGCTTTAGTTGTTCTAGATTGCTCGACCATTGTTCTTGCTTTTAGCCTGTTGGAGTTTCTCTTCATCGGCAACCTAACTTAGATATGTCTGAATAATGTATGACGAATTCTTGTTTCTTGCCAAGAATATATGGTTACCTGCTGACCTTCAGGCGTCAGACTTAATAGATTTTTCATATACGTGTAGGAGGTACTTGCCCTCTGCAGAGACGGGGAGCTTGGTGAAGTCTCTAAGGTTACCAGGATAATATTACGAAAGTACCAAATATATTTCACTTCCAGCCCGACCACTACTTACCTTTCTCTATTTTCAAAAATACAAATCATGCATCTATTAATGAAACCCCATGTTGAGATGATCAAGTTAACCTTCCTTGGGAACTCATTTTTGAATCTCATATAGGGTTTAGATGGTTTGATTGAATTTTGAATGCTTTTGAGTGAGTGAGAACTTAGAATCGGAGGATGGATTTTTTTTGAAAAGAAAACGATATTTTCATAAACAGACAAAAATAATTGATGTCAAGATGTAAAGTGATCTCCAAAAATAAATTTCCAGTATATATTTGACATTTTCAAAAGTAGAGGTGGACAAAAGCGGGTCATACTGTTTATATTTTCCGAATAACATTTATAGTGATGCACGTTCGTCTTTCATTGCATCATATAATCCAGACTCCTCTAAGTGCCTTTGAGGTGACTCTTCACAAGGCACTCAAATTGCTAGAAGAACGTTGGGATTTCAATCTTTGGTAATAAGTCGTGCAGTGTAAAGTCTTTCTTTAGGTGCCATCATACCAAGAATTCTCTTGAGGAAACTTCACAGATGCATACATGGATGGCACCCCAATTTAGTACGCAAATTCAACTTATCCGCTAATAAACATGATATTCAATTCGCAGTCTACGAATTGATAAGACTTAAAATCACGAAGTTTAGACAAACACATATGATCGAGATAAATAACTAGACATAGCTGTCGATCAAGGATTTCCTCATCTCATCCACAATAGCGCTGGGTTGCGCTTCCCTCAACTTGAAAACACTCTCGATCACGGATAGTTCGGTCGCTGTGGTGTCCGAACCGCAAAATGCTGTCCAGTCATTCACGGTCATACCAGCACCGATTACTTCGCTACCTCGGTTCACAGTTCCAGCCACCAAAGGAACCTGGAGGAGGGTCGAGAGCTCATCCAAGTCTTCAATGGATGTATGTGGATGAACCTGCTCCAACATATTTTAGCATCTCGTAAGGCAAAAGTTTAGCTGATAGGCAGATGCCCATAAAGAATGTCCAAGTACAAAACTGTACAAAAGACAATGTAAAGACTGTCCTATCTTACCAGTCCACCTCTGTTTGAGAAGGCACAATAGCTACCCACAAGAATGTTGCCAGCAATAGTCTGCCTAAAGACTTCCACTCCAAGAACATCTGCAATTATCTCCTCGGTTTCCTGATCCAACCAATAGACGGCAATCGAAAATCAGGATTCTTCTAAACTCAGTGGACCATGCAAGGAATTCTTAAAGGGGTAGAAGGTGATTTGATTCCATAAACCACACACTGGAAGGCACTACATCCTAGCTGGAAGTGATGTTCCCACAGGTTCTACAATTTTTTCGACACAAAGATAGGCAAAAGCTTTGAATGCTGCCCAATATGCCTTATTTTTCATAATGCTTTTACAAATACATTTTTTTTTATATAGAAGTACCTTTTTTTGGCAACTGCCATGAAAAATTTGAAAAAGTGAATATTGCTGAGAGGTCCACAAAATACATTCTACATGTTTAGAGAGATCACCCAAACAACTGAGTTTTAGTGCACCATACAAGTGCTGAATTGTAGCACTTAATTCTTATCGAAGAAAACACAACCAAACTCCATAAATTTTGGATTTCAACAGGAATTACTTGACAAAAGACTGTTTCTCAAGGAAAAAACGACGTTACTTTGTCAAGATCGGTATGAGTAAGGGCAACATGATCATTGCATGCTATGCAGTTCCCCAGGGCAGATAGCTTTTCTTCAATACGTTGAACGACAACTTGGTCCGGCAGACTATTTCTCAAATGTTGAAGCTCTAAGAAAGAAAAGAAAAATTAGTAGAGAATGGAAGTCGAATCAGCACACCGGTCCAAAATTGACAAGAAAATTTATCTGGCTTGCACCTACACCACATGATGAAGTGGACCAATACTTCCTGTTTAAGCTAACAGTTTCATCAGCTCTGAAGTACAGTTTACTTCACAGAGAACACGTTTGGTGTATGATTTCTTGTTCTTATGGCTACTAACATATAGAGAGAATAGAAGAGAGTAGATATGATTGAAAATGAGCAGACAACCAAAGCATCACTGTAGCTTACATGAAACAATATACAAACTCAGATTAATATCCCAACAAAAGAATTTTAATCAATAGAATCTTATTCGTATAGATAGGTCCCTCGACATGTATCCTATAGAAACATAGGTCAGAATTGGTATGCCCTCTCACGTCCCATTAGAATTTAGAATTAGAATTGAACGCCACGTTATTAATCAACAAAAACTTACAAGAAGCTATAAGCAATCAAGATTAAAAACTTACCCTGGTCAGTAGTGTTGTGCGGCAAAAGAAGCCCATTCTTGTTTCCTGCAGTGAAATGTCAAAGTGTAGCGTTATCAAAAGTTGGCATTAGCTTATACACACTTAGTAAGCAAAAGCAGCTTCATCCAATAAACATATAGTATGGGAAAGGGGGAAAAAGTGATCATTACCTGCTAGAAGTCGCCCAATGATCCTAGTGCCTGCAATGGAAGTTTTAACAACCGGGATAACATCAGCCAGTTCAGCCTCAAACGCGCTGCACAAAAGACACGAACTTTCAAAGCAATATACAATGAAAGATCGTCCTCAGACCGCGCCATAAAACCATTCAACACACCTGTAGAAGTTTTCTGATCCACCAATCCCAACTAAACAGTACGCATTTGTTAACTTAGAGAAGACTCCGACTTCGCACGAGTTCTCAAACTGGAGCCCTGCACACAATTCACAATTCAACGAAACTAAGAATCCCAATATAAGCACGACCGAATCGAACGAAACTAACTCCCGGTCAAATATGAATCGAAAGAACACTGACTCCTATCGAATTCAAGTCAGCCGCCTTCATCGAAACCCACGCAAACGAAACTTCGCAGAAAGCAACAACCAGAACAACAACAACAACAACACCAACAACAAAAGAAAAAGCTGTCGGGGAGGTGGGAGCTCACTTGTTGCCATATCAGCCTGCGGTTCAGGACATACAAAGAACAACCTGCAAATGCCCAAAAAAGCGAAAACCCAAATCAGCAAACCCACCAAAGCAACCGAAAACGATGATCCTTAAAACAACACCAATCCCATCAAACGCAAAAAACGATCCCGACCCAAACACACGCGTGCGATGAACGATCGAAGAACGACCTCCGGTCGAGGAAATCCTACACGTTCGCGTGCGAGAATTCGTGGGCTCTCAGCTCAAGTGCGAATCCCACCGCCCTGAAGGAGGAGTGAGGAAGAGGCCGATGAGGGGGATGCTCTTCCGGCTGAAATCGGGCGGTTTTTTTCCTAGGGTTTAGAGAGCTCAGAAGAGACAATCGGAGAAGTGGACGAGGAGAGCGAAAGCCTATATCTTTATACGAAGCTGCTTTTGCCGTTCGTGCTCCGCCACTTGCGAACTATGAAGGGGACATCCTGTTAGTGGTGCTAAATGCCGACTTGTCGGATTGTTGAAAAAGTCGTGCAAATTTTTTTTTTTTTTCATTCTTGTTTTCTTTTTTCGCCTTTTGATAAATAATAGGGAAAATTCCAATTAAGGACCCCAAGTGAGGTCAAATTCTCAAAAAAGGACCTAAAGTGAACAAGATGTTAAATAAGGGCCTGAAGTGTTCAATCAGTCTCAAATAAGGACCTGAAGTGCCCAAAAAATCTCAAATAAGAACCTGGGTCCCCGGCCGGCCAAAATACCCGCCGGCCGGCGAAAAAGCTACTGTTCCGGTGCCGGAACAGTAACTTTTTATTTATTTTTTTAACTTTTTCGTTTTTTCTTTTCTGTTTTTTTTATTTTCCTTTTTATTTTTTTTTCTTCCTCCGCCGGCCATAGCCGGGGCCGGCGGAGGTCGCCGGCCTCAGGCGAGGGCTTGACCTCTTCGGCCGGCGCCAGAAGCGAGGGCGACCTCGCCCGACGCCGGCGAGGTCGAGCCCTCGCCGGCGAGGGCGACCTCGCCTGATGCCGGCGAGGTCGCCCTCGCGGCGAGGCCGACGAGGTCGCCCTCGCCTGAGGCCGGCGAAGGAAGAAAAAAAAAATAAAAAGGAAAATAAAAAAAAAACAGAAAAGAAAAAAAGAAAAAGTTAAAAAATAAATAAAAAGCTATTGTTTCGGCACCGGAACAGTAGCTTTTTTGCCGGCCGGCGGGTATTTTGGCCGGCCGGGGACCCAGGTCCTTATTTAAGATTTTTTGGGCACTTCAGGATCTTATTTGAGACTGATTGAGCACTTCGGGCCCTTATTTAACACCTTGTTCACTTTGGGTCCTTTTTTGAGAATTTGACCCCACTTGGGGTCCTTAATTGAAATTTTCCCTAAATAATATTACAAGATAATAACACGAACGGTTCTTGAATTTTGATCCGATGTGCAATGTGACACGTGAACTATTAATTTGTTCAATATGGTCCATAAATTTTAACCCGATGCACAATGTAATCTCCATGAACTTTTAATTCATTCGATGCGGTCTCTAAATTTTTAGAACATACTCAATTTAGTTCATGTACTATACGAAAATGTTCAATATAGTTCACATAATTCAGGGATTATATTAAACATGTACCAAAATTCTAAAGACTATATTGAATATATTAAAAATTGAGAGAATACATTGCATATTAGGTTAAAATTCATGGATCATATTACATATTGAGACAAAGTTCAAAAATCGTATGTGTTATCATCCCGTCATATTAAAGAAAAAGAAAGTTTACCCACAAATTGAATTTTCTAAATAAAGAGCCGTAGAAATTATCAGCTCCTTTTATGAGTGAGTAAGGCGTGCCAATCTCAATAATCCATCAAATAAATCGCCTCGATGAATGATTTGGCAAGTGGTCCTGTTGATAAAGGAATTGGGATGGGGACGCTAATATCACAGGCGTGGGGTTCATACATTAAAAAAAAATCAAAAATTTTGATTTGTCAATACGTGATTAGATCTTTTTCTGGGCAAATCACCCACGTGTCTTGCCGCTCACGGAACGTGACGCGCAAGAAAGGAAGTGGGTCAAGGCCGCGAGAAAGAACGTCGACGCACGTGACTTGCGGGGCCCTGCCCGGCCCGAAAACCTCCAAGATTCCCGGTCGGACCCTCGGTCCTAAAATCGAAAGAGAGCTGAACAATGTAGATACATGACTTTGCCCACCAGCGAGATAGACTAATGTTTTATTACATGAAATTTCCTTTTTTTTTTTCAAATATTCTTTTAATGCATCTTAGTTACATCCACTACTTACCCTATTTTAGTCCCATGTATCCGTTCCCGTGTAAAGAAATTTTAAAAGAAAATCTATTAAACGAAAAGTTATGGATAAAACGATACCGTGATAATAAGAATATATAAAAACTTATTTTACAAGGATTACCATAAAGGTATAAATATTACAATCTCAAACTATTAACTTTAGATTTTGCGTTTTCTGTTATAGGTTAATCGTGCGTTTTGAATTTTCTGACAACTTATCGTATTATTCATTTAAGCTCTGACAGATTCACATCAATAAGCAAAGAAAGAGATATGTTGGGTAAATATAAGCTTTGACATGGACGATAGTTTCACATGGCTTGGTCTTCGATAACTAGTTTACTAGGAGATTCAGTTGCCAAGAAATCCATCATGAATCGGGCAAACACAAAGTTTTAGATCGTTCGCTCACTCAAATGTTTTCAAGCCCTAGATCACTCTCAAATAAATCCACGAGTGTTATCTCGCAATATTTCGAAGATAACTCATCTGAAAAAACTTGCAAAGAGAAAATCCTAACACATTCCTTGTTTCTTTTAGTGGGCTAAAATCAAAATCCACCTCTAATATGCATAATATCTGTGTCTAAAATAGGATAGCCGACCCAAGCTAGTAATCCAACTCCAACAAGGATTTGTCGCTGCTTCATATGTTCGACTAACCAAAAGTCCAATCAAGTCTTTCCTAATTTAAATCGCTATATAATTCTTCAAATGCTCCACGAGAAAAGATATAGTAATGGACCTTGCCAACGATTACATGTGAAAGTGCACAGCATTGTTCCATTCAAACATGTTTCCTCTGCTCTAACGCCAGTACCTTGGCAGCTTCGATTACGATACTAGTGGTGTTGCTACCTTGTGCACCTCCTACGAATAAAAATATAAAAGAGAAATCTGAATTGGCATAGTATTATATAGTCCTATCCACATGTATCGAATAAGGTCGACTGAAAGACCAAATTGGTGCAATAGCAATGTGAACGGGCCGGATCGAGCTCCCGAGCTTCTTCAGAAGTCCCTTTATGAGTCGCATAAGCTATCGAATCGCATGATGTAACTGGTACATTAAATCTTATTATCGAATAACTGACGCACTAAGCTCTATGCTCCAGCTTTGCTCTTTTCTCCTGAGCATGTAAACCAAATGAATCCTAATCCAATTGTTGTTCGAGCTGGAGCTACAACTATCAGTTTTCTTTTCCTAGGCTCGGAAAGATAGGTTCGGGTCCGAATGAACGAATCAGTTCGAGTCCGATTCGATCGGGCTAGTTCGGGCTCTCTTGCTTTTCAAACATCTCGGGTCTCGACTCCCGTCGGTACGATCTGGTGTAGAAAGCCAAAACCACATAATCTAATGCACCGAGTTCATCGTATCGGAAAGATGTAAATTTGCATGGTTTGAAGTAGAAAATGTTCACGTACTCATCCTTTTCAACCAGTATTTACTATTTATTGCTCGTCATGGTGCGTTAGAATCAAAAGAATCAATCACAGAATCAATGGAACAGATGCAATAAAGCTCAAGAAGAAGAAGCAGAACAAGAAGTAGTAGTCTGCAGGTGTTATTCATCTACAGCTCTTCCGAATCTAGAAGCGAAGGACCGACTACTGTAATACTCCTCCTCCTCTTGTTGCCACTCTCCGTCGTCGAAATTCTTCGCGTAGCTCGACATGTCGCACCTCACCGGCCGGTGGTGATCGCCGACCTCCTGATAATCGCTCGCCGACGAAACCCTGAAGACCCTCCTCCTCGCCCGCAGGGAGATCCACCCGATCCTCCTCGTGAGCCTGGCCGCCAGCCTCCTCCTCCCCCTCGCCAGCCGTCTCCACGCCCTCCTCGCCGTCCACCTCCCCGAGAATGCGGGCGTCGGCGCCGCCCCTCGGTCAGACGATGCGTCGTTTCTCAAGTTCTTCGAACGGTAAGCGATCTCCATCTACTCCGTCTCTCTCTCTCTCTCTCTCTCTCTCCGCGTTTAATGTCGATTCGGGCGATAGATATAAGGGAAGGGAGAGAGAGAGAGAGAGAGAGAGAGAGAACGAGAGAAGCTGGGAAGGTGGCGCGATGATGGTTTGCTTTGTTTATGCAAATCCGTTCTTAGTTTAATGGGCGGATGGCAGCGTGAGCAATGGCCGTGCGCCGTCGTGAATGCGAGAGATCGAAGACGATGGCCGCTACTGTCGTGCTCGGCGCGAACTGGAGCTTTTCTTCTTCATTTTTCATGGGCTTTTACGTTTGACCTAGGGAATCACAAACACAAAGAAGAATAAACAAAACTTACCAACGAAGAATCCGACGGAAGGAAGGAAGGAAGAGGAAGATGCAGAAGGAGATAAAGAACGAAGACGTGGAGGATGATGAGACGACGTGGACTCTAAAAGGAAGAGAAAAACATTTTCTCTCTAAGGAAACAGCTAATGATAGTACGATGAATCTGTCCGCGTCCCGTGCGACTCACGCGACGTTTCCCTGCACCTTCTCTTTATCTAGTCCATGCGACGCGTGCTGCGAAACGACGCCGCTCCAGGCCGTGCTGTAAGGGGGGCAAATCGAGCGAAACTTATATGTCGCGCCTTTACACCTACATAGATACAGCACGTCTGTTTTCGATGCAAGTTAAGCTTAATGAATTTATTGGGCTCTACGTTGAAATCGACTGATTGGATCGTCTTAGGAACATTCGGGTCGCAATATATGTTTCAAGGATGAGGCGGCGGCGGCGGCGATGACGTAGCAACAAAAGGGAATCTCGATTCGGATTTTGTATGCAAACCTTCTTTGTCTCATTTTTTCCCCTTTCGGATAACATGAGATATTCAAACGTTAAGGTAAATGTAAACTAAATAAATATAAAGAACGAAGAGAAGCGTCGCCAATGGGCCTATTCCCTTTGGGCACTATTGTTGACTTTTGGGCTTTTCCAAGGGATGGCAATGTGACCACGAAAGAGATGATGGGCCGAATCCATTCGGACTTATAATCGCTTTGTTAATCACGCTTTGCAAAATTAACACAAATAGTCACCACATAAGAGGGTACATGTAACAATATTAAGAATCGGGAATGTGCTTAGCGTGTGCATAAAGTCTAGTTATATCAATGTAGAATATGAGGGGCTTGGTGCCATTAAGAAAATTCCTAATTGTCTGTGTTTTACGATATTAAGATGCACATGCGATTATGTTAAAAAAGTCTCACATCAAATAATTGGTATGATGTGAAGCAATTATTAATACTACAAAAAAATTCCAAATTATGTCACTTATGACAAATTTACCCTGAACTTTTTTTATAACATGAAAAATCTCTAACTACGTCGCTTGTGACAAATTTACCCTGAATTGGCGGAGGGAAGAGAGACTAAAGGAAAAACAACAGAAAAAGGAAAAAAGATGAAAATGCTCATGAACCAAAGTATTGTGGGATAAATGTGTCACAAGTAACATAGTGACGCAGCGTTCAGCAAATAATTCAAGCAAAATCTTGCTTAGAGAAAGAAATTTCGAAATTCAATATTGATGATGATATTCTGTTATTCAAAAAGAACCCTAAAACAAGCTTATATATCCCTAAAACCAAACCCTACTAGGTTTAGAAAACATAAAACAACAAAATTACAAAACTGCCCTTAAAATTAAAACCCAAAAAAATTATTAAAAAATAAAAAAAAACTCATGTAAATAATCTCGAATCGCTAAAATCCATCGTTAGTCACAATCAAAGGTGGTGAGTTTTGTTCAAAATGTCGTTTCGCTTAAAACGACCGAATTTGAGCCCAATTCGATGTCGTCAACCGGGCCTGCCGGTTCTAGTCGCATCACCGTTTCGTCTTCCATTTGGACTTCTACCTATCCAAGCGGTCCAGAAACACTTCACTAATAGATTATGCATTATTCTCCTCCATTTGAAAAGAACTCGTCCTCGAGTTAAAATCAGGATCTGGATATAACGGCTCTGCGGACTCATGAAACGGTAATAAATCAGCGATATTGAAAGTGTTACATATGCCCATACTATGTGAAAGGTCTATAACATAAGCATTATTGTTGATCTTCTTGGTGACAATGTAAGGCCTATACTTCTTTTGTTGCAATTTGCTATAAGATCCAATTGGTAATCACTCTTTACGAAGAAAAACCATGACCTAATTACCTATCGCAAACATCTGCTTTCGCCTGTGCTTATCTACTGCAACTTTATATTTCTAATTAGCTTCCGTCAACTTCTGTTTGACTTCACGATGCACCTCCATAATCTGTTTAGCCATATGACCCGATGCCATACCTTTATCTGCTTGTTTAGGCAACTATACCAAATCCAGAGTATGCTGAGGCACCTTTGTATAAACAACAGAAAAAGGCAACTTGCCAATAGAACTATGAACTGCATTATCATAAGCAAACTCTGCTTGTGATAAAGCAACATCACATTGCTTCGACTTATCTTCACAAATGCTTCGAATCAAGTTTTCTAGAGTTCTATTAACCACCTCTATTTGCCCATCAGTCTGCAAGTAAGCAGTGCTACTGAAATTCAAAAATGAATCAAACAGTTTCTATAAAGTCTGCCAAAAAATGCCCTAGAAATTTATTATCCCTATTGGGCACATCATGTAAACAAACCACTTTCTTAAAAAATAATATGGTCACACTTACTGCATCAAAAGTTTTCCCACAAGGAATGAAGTGCGCCATCTTGAAAAATCTGCCAACCATAATGAAAATAGAATCCACACCTCTTTGTGTCCGTGGTAAACTAAGCACAAAATCCATAGATAGATCTTCCCATATATTGTCAGGAACAGGTAATGGCATATATAAACCTGTATTATTAGATTTCCCCTTAGCAGTCTGGCAAACATAACACTTTTGTACGTATCTGCTGACATCTTTACGCAACTGGGGCCAGTAAAATCGCTCCCGAACTGCAGCAATAGTTTTGTCATGACCCAGGTGTGCAGCTAATCCTCCATCATGTAAATCATGAATTACCTTTTCTCGTAATGATATTCGAGGAAAGCAAAGCTGGTTGCTACGCATCAAATAGCCATTTTGCACATAAAATTCTTGCACAGGTTGACCAGCAGCACATGACTTCCAAATTTGCCCAAAGTAATCATCATCTGCATAACAGTTTTTCAACTGCTCAAAACCCAAGATGTCTTGGCTTAACGTAATTAACAAGCCAGCTCTCATACTCAATGTATCTGCTACAACATTATGCACACCTGATTTGTGTTGTAATCTGAAATGAAATTTTTGCAAAACTTGACACTATTATGCATACATATCTTTGCTAATCATCTTCTGACTATTTAAATACTTCAAAGTTTCATGATCAGAATAAAGGACAAATTCTTTCCCAATCAGATAATGTTCCCAGGTCTTCAAAGCCCTTACGACAGAATAAAATTTTTTGTCATAAGTGCTCCACTTTTGTCTCGCCTCGCTAAGCTTCTCACTGAAATAGCAAATTAATTTGCTCTCTTGAGATAAAACAGCTCCTATACCAACTCAACTAGCATCACAGTTCACTTCAAACAGTTTATTGAAATCAGGTAAGGCAAGAACATGTGCAATACATAACTTTTCTTTCAGAATAGCAATAAAAAAAAAAAAAACTATTTTCAGTTTCCTCTCCCCATAGAAATTTTCCTTTCTTCATACATTCAGCAATCAGGGCTGCAATAGTACTAAAATTCTTAATAAGTCGCCGATAAAAAGTAGTCAACCCATGGAAACTCCCAACGTCAAAAATTGTTTTAGGAGTCGGCCACTCTTTGATTGTTCTTACCTTCTCCTCATTTACTTTTATTCCTTCAGCAGTAATAATAAACCCCAAAAATAACAACTTATTAATTAAAAAACTGCACTTCTTAAGATTAATATACAGCTTATTAATCTGCAAAGTTGTTAACACCTCCCTTAAGTGCATTAGATGATCCTCCTCGGTCTTACGATAAATCGGGATATCTTCAAAATAAACTACAACAAATTTGCCAATAAAAAATTTCAGAACTTGATTCATAAGCCTCATTAAAGTGCTTGAAGCATTGGAAGGTCCGAAAGGCATCACCAACCATTCGTACAACCCCTCCTTCGTTTTGAAAGCTATTTTCCACTCATCTCCGGACCGAATTCGAATATGATGGTACCCATTCTTTAAATCCAGCTTCGAGATCCACTCAGCACCGTGCAACCTATTCAGCATGTCATCCAATCTCGGAATTGAAAACTTGTAACCCATGGTTATCTTATTAATGGCCCTATTATCTACACACATCCGCCAACTCCCATCTTTCTTAGGAGTCAACAAAGCCAGAACAACACATAGGCTCATGCTATTCAGAATGTGCCCCTTTTGTAACAACTCATCCACCTTCTCTTTAAGAGTTTCGCTCTCTTTATGACTCATCTTGTAGTGCGGTAAATTAGGCAGACTAGCACCAGAAATTAAGTCTATATGGTGTTGAATATCGCACATAGGCGGCAACTCATCTGAAATCTCTTCAAGCATCAGTTTGCTAAATTCCTTCAATAAAGGCCTGACTGCTTCAGGTTACTCCTCCATTTGTAATTCAGCCTCAGTCTCAATTGCTTGTTTCACGACCAGCACGTGAATCTGTCAGGTCTCCTTAACATCAGCTTCAAATTTCCTCGTAAGGGTAAGAAAATTATTTTCAACAACTTGTTTTCCTTTGTTCTTCAGTGGCAGTAACGTATATTTCACCCCATCCTTCACAAGGTTATGCTGATTGCTTCTTCCCGAATGCTGAGCATCTACATCAAATTACCACGGCCTCCCAAATAACACATGACATACATCCATGTCTACTACATCACAATACAGCTCATCATGATATTTTCTAATGGAGAATGGAATTTTGCATCGTTCAGTCACCTGAATATTTTTTGCTCTAGATTTAATCCATCCTAACATATAGAGATTAGGATGCTTCTCTACGAGTATTCCTAACTTCTTCACTGCCTCCTTCCCAATGATATTCTCTATACTTTCACTATTAATAACCATAGCAAAGATCTTTCGCAGAATGATGCACCTGGTTTGGAATAACTGATGGCGCTGCAAATTATCTTACTATTTTAGGGCCAACATCATTCTGCATACTATATAGTTTACTTACTCGTCTTCTTCATCTTCAAAATCATCATTCTCACTATCCGGCGCACAGCAATATCCATCATTCTCCTCTTCTCTCGCTGCTACGTTTACGGTCTTTCTCTAAGGGCATTCATTAGATCGGTGCTTAGGCTAATTACACCTATAACACTTTATTGTGGTTGGTTTAGCAAAAGGGTTAAGGTTCTTAGTTTTCTGTACTTGCGTTCCCTTATCCCTCAGCTAGTTCATAGGGCGTTTTTCTACTGCTTTATCTTCATGATTTCGCCCTGCGTTAAAGCGATTATTGAAATTGCTCTTCTTTACCGAACTGCTCGAACTACTACTTCGATAATTTTCGTAACCTCTTCTTCCCCTATCTTGCTGCATCAATTTTGCCTTCATCGCCATATTCTTCGCTTCAGTTAAATTTCGCAGAAACTGCACCCCAATTTTATCTCTACTGAAAGGTTTCAAATCATCGAGATATTTGGCCACCTGCTGTCCCTCCATCTCTAATAAATTATTTCGCTCCGCCAATCTCATAAATTCGGCCGTATGTTCATGCACAGTCCAATTGCCCTGCTGGCAATGTTAGTATTGCTAGAACATAACCTGTTCATAATCGGGTGGAATGAATTCCTACTTCAACAGCCTCCTCATTCTAGTCCAAGTTCAAACTCTATTTTTTCCTTCTCACTTCATTTTATTCTACAATCTCTCCCACCATGCAGACACACCCCCCTTTAATCTACATGCTATTAATCGCGCCCTTTTCTCACCAGGGGTCTCCATATAATCGAAAAATCTATTTATATTAGCAATTTAATCTAAAAATTCTTCTATGCCCAGACTTTCATTAAAATAAGGAATATCGACTTTCAATTTAAAGTCGTTACCTTCACAATCGTCGTGACGTCGTTTTCCATCTCTCCGATCATATCCTCTTTGAAATCCTCCATGACGATGCCTGCCGCCATAATCAACACATTCCGCATCAAAATAATCGTTTTCTTCTTCTTCTGAACTCTCTGAAAACAGAGGGTTATTCAACTTGCGGACATGAATAGGCATATCAACAGGATCACCGCGAGCAAGATCTGCACCCGGCCTTCTGTCGTTTCGCCGATTCCGATTCACATCAACATCGAGACCTTCGAATCATTCTATTAACTCGTCAAATTGTTTTTCGAAACGACGAAGACTTTAATCGAATCATTGATCCAAGCGTTCCATTAAACGCTGCTCCAAAAGTTGCAGAGTGTTGTCCCCAAAGGTTGGGGCTCCAGTCTTCTGAGCATCATCACGAAGACCGCCGCCAGTCGCCATAGGCTCTGATACCACCTGATGTGGCGTTCAGCAAATAATTTAAGCAAAACCTTACTTAGAGACAGAAATCTCAAAATTCAATATTGATGATAACGTTTTGTTCTTCAACAAGAATCCTAAAACAAGCTTATATATTCCTAAAACCAAACCTATTAGGTTTAGAAAACATAAAACAACAAAATTACAAAACTGCCCTTAAAATTAAAACCCATAAAAAATTATTAAAAAATAGAAAAATCCATGTAAATGATCTCAAATCGCTAAAATCCATCATTAGTCACGGCCAAAGGTGGTGAGTTTTGTTCATAACGTCGTTTCGCTTAAAATGACTGAATTTAAGCCTAATCTGTTGTCGTCAACCAGGTCCATTGGTTCTAGTTGCATCATTGTTTTGTCTTTCGTTTGGACTTCTGCCTGTCCAACCGGTCTAGAAACCCTTCATTAACAGATTCTGCATCGCATGGTTTGGAGTTTTTTGTGTCACAAAAAAAGATTCAAGGTAAATTTGTCACAAGCGACATAGTTAGGGATTTTTCGTGTCACAAAAAAAAGTTCAGGATAAATTTATCATAAGTGGCATAATTTGGGGTTTTTTGTGGTATTTTCCCCTCATATTAAAATTAACTTATAACTCATTGATTTAAATTTTTGAGTAAAAATGAGTCCAATTAGATATGTTGAAGGTATCGAACTTCTGCTGTGTACCGACAATACTTAGTAGGAAGAATCGCATAATATGTTGTTCTTAATAATTGCTAATTTGTAACGTTAAAAGCAATGCTTTCATTTAGGCAATTACAAATCTCAGTTGGAAGCAAAATGAGTCGAGAACGCAAGAAAAAACGCCCGTCGCAAGGAGAACAATTAATCCCCTTGCATATTAGATCTTATGCATCTTTCTCCGAGGCAATTATTAAAGGAAAGTCCGCCATTGAATATCGGCTAACTAACGAAATCAAGGTAAAGATCAAATCTAGCTAATCAAAGAGAATATAAGAGAAACTGTACGGAACGTCCAAGAGCATATATATGATGCTTTTACTAACCGTCCGGATTAGTAGTCTATGACGATCTTATTATATAGAAATATTATTTATCACATCATATAGAGTTTACGATCCACTATGTTTAAGCTAACATACAAAGTCAAACCCGAGTTTTGGACTCCCTAGCTCTTTGGAAGTAGGAAGGGCTTCCTGCGCCAAGCGGTGGGGCCTAGTTAAAATGCGGCACTTGGCGGAAATACACGGAATTTCGAGGACGGAAGTGCAAATAACGCAAATTTTAACGTATATAAAACATACACCTTCGCCCTCTTGCTCCGAAACCCTCCTACTCCGCCGGTCGTGAGCCTCTGTGTCCTCGCGCTTCGCAGCCGACAGAGAGAAGAAGAGACGTAGTGCGAGAGAACCCACTTCGGACGGCGTCGTCGCCGGCACGCTCGCGGCTCCGGCGGGTGTTCGGAGCGGAGCTACCGCGTAATTCGTCGACGCTGCGTGTGCTGAGGCTTTGAGCTCGGCGCTTCCCTTTTGTATGTGCCCGGCTCCTTTCTCGTTTTTCCCCGGAGTTCCTCGCGTCTGTTTTAGCTCCGAGAGGTAGTTTAGCGATTGCTGTTTAGACTGTTTGTAGGATGGTTTCGGAGATGGTCGGGTAATTGCTTGTACATGTGTGGGTCAGCTGTACTTGAAGTCGTTTGTACCGAGAAGAAGAATGTCGTGCTCACGTGGGTGTGTATGAATTGTGTTGGTGATTTCGTTGAGGCTTTGCTCGGATGAATGCTTGATCGAATTCGATAATTGGGTTGAACTTTTTTTTTTAATCAATGTGGAAAAGGAGTCGAATTTCGTGTTTGGTGAATAATTTCTTTGCGTTCCTTCTCAGGTTCGATCATTTATTAGCCCCAGGCCCTGCTGAATTAAGTAGCTCAGTCGGGTCTGGGTCGAATAACATGGGCGTGGAGTTGGCCAACGAAAGGGCAGGGTTTCGTGAGATGGAGGACGTTAATTACACCGACAATGAGGTGGTTTGTCACATTAGGACTGCTTTGAAATCAGTGTCTTCGGTAAGCCTTGCTAATCAGTAGATCGCAGTCTGCTACTTTTGCTCCGATGTTTTCACTGCTTTTCTTTTCTTCCTTTTTTTTGGCTCTTCCAGAGGGAATGATGATCTGATCATGTTTAATTTTCTGAGGTTAAGCATGCTGAATATGCTGCTTTATTTGCTATCTTAACGAGATTTCTCCAAAATCCGTTGGTTCAGGGTGAAAGTGAGAATTATGATGAGCTCATTGGGGTCATGCATCACAGAGAACGACTTTCGCCTGATGAGGTGGCTTTGCTAGTGGTAGGTTTCCCTGTACGTTTATATTTTCTGAGTTGTCTAATGGTTACTTCTTACCGTTGATTTGCCTACGTGGATTTTGAATTGTTCCATTCGTTTGTTCGATAGACTTGTTTAAAGGCGCTATCAGGCACGGTTTCTTGCATAGATATGGTGCATCACGAGTCTCTTCTTTCTTCTGTAAGTTATCGATTTGGTAATATTTTCATCTACTTTAATTTTATTCTTGTGAGTGGCTCTCTGAAGAATGGACTGATTTTCAGATTTTTGGAATGAGCATGTGGAATTATGGACCTGAAGTCATGGATGCATTGGTTGACTTAATCATATCTCTGGTATGGTAATTTGGCCTGTTGGCTTCTGCAGTATACAATTTACCTTGGCCTGGTCTCATTTAATTTTCCTTTTCTTTTGTAATTTTATGCTGGAGCAGGCTGCTTCGAGTGGAAAATATGTCGATTCTTGCTTGGATATGCTCATAAAGAATTTCGTCCCACCATATTCATACCTGGCCTTGTTAAAGCAGCCACGGGGCCTCTCAAGAAAAGACCAAGTTCTTTCTCGGGTTCATTCAGCTCTAGAAAGTATTAGTCATTTGGTTCCTCTTGCTCCCATGAGATTATTGTCATTCGTCATCCAAAGAATGCCAAGGCAAAATGATAATGAAGCTGTGAGTTCAGTTTGCTTTGGAATGCTGATGTTAATTAACACCACTAAGTTGGGATTACTTTTTGATATTTATGAAACCTGTTACTTGGTTGATTGATTCTTCATGTATAAATTACTTTGATGGTAAGGGATGCTGAAAATTCTAGATTGCCTTCACCAATTGGCAAGTTTTGATAATTATGCTTTTGAAAAAGAGAATAATTGTAACTCAAAAAAAACTCAACGCGATGGTCTTGAGTGTCACTAATGGAGTAGCTATATTTGTCTCTTCTATATGTGGAATCATATATTTCATTTTTTATGTATTATCTTTGATCCATAACCTCCTTGCTTCGACCTTGGTGAAAATTGCCGTGCTTTCCTTCATTTGTTTCTTTTAACATTTTACGTTTGCATGTTTTGGATGTGGCTCAACTAGACCGTGCTCTGACTTTCTGTTGATGAAAGAATACGATCTTCATTCAGTTTCCTCAAGTAGGATGATGGTGCTTCAGTGAGCTAATTGATGTTGGTAAGGTATCTGAAGATAAACCTTATTCATTTGTAGGTCATGATGATATACATGGAGAACATGTTCAAGCTGGAGAGTGGTAGCATGGGACAACTTGTTGGGAGCACAATGCTTATGGCAGTAGTGGACAGACTATTAGATTTGGATGTAAGTATAGTACAGCTCCATTGTTAATACTCCTCATGAATGGTTTGCTTGATGTTAATACAATTTTCCACTTTTTGTAGTTGGAGATTGGGTGGGAGGATATTCTACAAGATGACTCTAGCAAAGGCATTTTTGAGATGGAATTAGAAGACTTGGAAGAAGATGAAGAGGACTTGAATGACGAAGGCGATGAGGTAAGATAGCCTTACAGACTTGACTGGATTGGGTTATTGTGGATTCACTATAGTTTATATGATATGCTTGGTGAAATCTCAGAGGATATTGTGAGCGAATCAGATTAGTTGTATATGTTGACCGGTTAAGTACCAGAGGGAATTTCAGCCTTAGTTACAAAATTTGTCCTAGTGTGACTATGCATTTGAGGTCCTTAAGGCAATTGCAACTGCACATAAACTCCTGATCTACATCAGATGCTATGCATTGTAAACTTTTTAGCATAAGAGTCATGCTTTCTTTCGAAATTTAATCTTTAGAAAGTTTGTAATGGATTCCGGTTCTGTGTAATTATGAACTATGAAATAGGTAACATGCATAGGGGTTGCTAGCCTAATCTATAACTTCCCAACTGGAATTGGTCAACGGAGGTTCTTGGTTCATGGGAGGGTAGTCATGCGCCTTTTGTGGGATATGACATTGCATTGTGCAATAAATACTGATCCATGGTTTCCTTTACCTTTAATTTCTATCCTTTTGTTTGGTTTTTTGAGCTATAAGTTTGATCAATAGTCTCACCTTATGTAACGCACTGATTAAGCTACTTGTGCAGCTTCCAGGAATACATTTAAGCAGAAACGGTCTGCGAGGAAATGTAATTGCTGAGAAATTGGATAGCTTATTGGTGTTGACTTTTGAGTATCTGGAATCCTGTCAAGGGCATGGCCGGCTGCTTGAGGTTTTATCTGGACTCTAATAAATTTTTGCTGATTAGAATTTCCAAACTTTTTAATCTGGTATATTGATCTTTTTTAACCTTTTTGTTGAGTAGGTATTTGAGACTCTTCTCCATTCTTTTCGCATCACTGTTCTGAATGCATACAAGTCCAAGTTTGCACAGGTAATGGACATGTGCTTCCAGATTTATTTAGAGAGACAGACTTTTCATCGCTCCCTTTCTGAGCTTGATCAAATCTGTATGGTGCAGTTTGTGATGTTCTATGCGTGTGCGCTGGATCCTGAGAATTGTGGCGTGAGATTTGCTCGAATGCTTGTAGATATTTTTGTTTGCCATGATCACCCACCAATCACAAGGTAATATGGCCTATCCTTTGAAGTTCCATCGCAATGTCACATCGTTAGTTGACTTAGAATGGTGTGCACTGCTTATCTTAAAATTATGTCGTTTTAATATACAACAAACAGTGTAGCTTGCCATGTATTCCCAATGTTATGGTTTTCTTGACCTATGAATGATCTCAATTTCGTTTTCTTTTGAAGAGTTCGAACTGGTATTAAGATTAGCATATTTTTAGTATCTCTATTGAACTTGGCAGTTACTGTTTAAAGCTTATTGCTCTAGGTCTTCATTTTATGTCCCGTCTTTTGCAGGATGAGTGCAGTTGCATATCTTGCCAGCTATCTGTCTCGCGGAAAGTTTCTCTCTGCCAATTACATTACTACAATGTTGAAAAGGTTATGATTGTGAAATTTATTCAAGTTTCTGATGGGGCTCCCATGAGAGAGCTTTCAATATAAACCGTAGTTCTATGCAAAGTCAATCTATTGATGAATTAATTCTGCTGACTATTAACATTTCAGGTTGGTCGATTGGTGTTTGGACTATAGCAAAGTTCAGGATGGGGACGTTAATCCACTAGCCCATCGAGTTTTCTATGCTGGTTGCCAGGTAACATCATATCTTAGTTAGATTGTAAGTCGAGATTAGGATTGGTGTTCAACGTTATCAGGACAATTGAGTGCCTTTATGCATATATTCTTTTAGGAGGAGCCTTCTATGAAAATGTGTGTTTATCAACCGATGTTTTTTCCCATCCCCAGACAATTGGAAATTTTGGATGCTCATCTGACTTGGTATGCGTGAAGAAATTTTATTTGAGGATAATCAACAATGGTTATGAAAATCCTCATTTTCTCTGCCACATATGAACTGATAGAGCTTTTTGCTGAGATGACCTTGTCTTTATGAGGCAAAAATTATCAGTTGACCATTTGGGGTCTTTGGACCATATCTATTGAGATAATGTGTAACAGGAAAGAATATTAGGGTGGAAGTGCTGATGCATTAGCTTTTCTATATCACAGGCTATTATGTACGTGCTTTGCTTTCGAATGAGGTCAATAATGAGCATTCCACGGTTGAAGTCACAGCTTTTCCTTATGCCGCTGGAAACAATTTTACAGCACAAATCGGATCCATTAAAGGTGAGCTTTGCTATCTTATATAATTATAGATTTGCCACGAATTATAATTTCTTCTGACCTTCTATAACTTTTTTGTTTGCATTTTCTCTCTTCTGAATCTGCAATTACCATCAAAAGCATTCCACATATAGTTCTTAAGAAGAATTTTTTCCAACCTTACATTAGCTTTTTCCATCCTTGACGTACAGCCTC
This sequence comes from Syzygium aromaticum, assembly GCA_024500025.1. Taxonomy (NCBI): domain Eukaryota; kingdom Viridiplantae; phylum Streptophyta; class Magnoliopsida; order Myrtales; family Myrtaceae; genus Syzygium; species Syzygium aromaticum. The sequence goes on from CM044894.1 coordinate 22,938,309, forward strand.
AGCTTTTCTCATCTTCTTACAGGTATGCCTGCCATCTGTAGTTGGGGAATTTCTTAAACAGGCAAGAGCAGCTGGGCTTTTTACAGTCTCCAAGACATCTAACTTTGATGACATCCTGGAGTCTGAACTTTCAAGGGCTTTTGGTGGACTGGAGAGGCTAGACACATTCTTTCCTTTTGACCCATGTTTATTGAAGAAAAGCGACAGGTTCATTCTCTTGCCTTAAAAGTATTGCAAATTAATAATTATGGGCTAAAAGAATATGAGTGCATATCAATGGGTATATTTTGTTTTTGTTTGGTTTTGAATATCTGGCTAAGAAGTGATTTGCCTACTAGGCTAATCACTGGAATGCTTCCATGTTAGTAGATTGTGAAAGTGTTAGTATAATGAAAGGGCTCAGAGTTTCTGCATAAAATGGGATATTTCGTTTCGTGCAAATTTTTGACATTAGAGTTGAATTTCAAGAGAACTAACTTTTGGTCACATACCGTCATTTCAACTTTTTAAGTGATAGCTACCAGTGTGGACTGTAACTTTACTGGGAAGGGTGTGCTGACCCTACTATTCTCTTTGAAACTTATGTTATACAGATTCATCCGGCCAAACTTCATATTTTGGTCAATGGTCAAAACTACGTATGATGAAGATGAAGATGAGGAAGATAGCAGCGATGAAGAAGATGGTGAAGTATTCGTTGATGGTGTAGAAGAGAACAGAAGCGATAGAATGGCTACAAGTTTTAACGAGCAAGATATTGATCTCGAAGAATTTGACTACGCGTTGAATAAAATGTCCATTACACCAAAGCAGTCCTCGATGTACAAGTTCGGTGGAGGACTAGAGGAGCTTGTACAAATGCCGTCGAGGTTAAGACCATCTACTAGTCCGGAGTCATTGTGAAATCATTTGATGGTACAGCAATTCTTTCAGAAGCTGGAAGATTGTGCTGCGGGTGATATACTGGAGCGATGCTATTGACTCGTAGCTTGGAGCTAAATTTGTGTTGGTAATTCTGGCATTGTAGTTTTGCAGTGTTAAAATTTTGGTCTCGAATGAAAGTCTAGATTGTAATGTGACATTGTGAATCATGTAATGTGATAGTGTTGCTTCTGTATCATATAAGCCAGAAATCTCATTCTACTACATACGGGTTTCATTTGTCTACCAAACTATTTCTTGTCTATATACATACGTACTGAGTTTAAGGTTTTCAATATGAGTCGATAAACACAATGAGCCAAGGCAAGGAGAGAATGAGCATCACGGCGGCAAGGAAAAGCTGGTATGCGCTGCGTATTGTCACCCACGCCTACTGCTCAGAACATACTTCTTGAGTCAGAAATGACGGAACTTTTATTGACAAAGTCATTGGAGATATCATAAAAGCTAAGAATTTACCAAGACCCCATGCCTGGCGTTCAAACAAATTTACATTATTTTGATGGTACTGCCGGAAATTATTTTCCCGCTTCCGGCAAAAACATTGATCTTGCTCTGCCGCTGGGCTTCAGCCCATGATAGACCCAGATGGAAAAAGCAACCCAAGCAACCCATTGCTCTTTCACTGACTCGAAAGATCTTAAAATTCACTTTGGTAGAGTTTTTGGTGGGTATGACGAAGCAGGTACCTGCAAGAAACAAAACACTAATTTACAGTCACACCTTTGCAATCACGGTTTTAACCACACTGCGCCGGACAATCACAAGAAAACGGAGCGAAGCAAACGACGACATGCATGCAGACAGTTTGATCAGACAAAACTCCAATTTGACGGTGCAGCCCTTCTGTTCCCAAAGTCCAAAGCTGGCTAAACCTCCCCCACCTCGCATGTACACCCCGAACCTTACAAGTGAAAGATGAGCTTACCGGAAGGATTTATCTGCATCAAAATATTATATGCCAAAATATCAGATGTGGGAAGATGGGGAAGAGTTAAACGCCTTCGTGGAGATAAATCTTCCCACATCAGATACCTCGCAAATAATATTTGATGCTCAGTGGTCAACACACATTCCCGTACTAACATGTCAATACAACTAACGAGGGTTGGAAGTATTTGTTCGAGAAAACTGGCTTGACAATGGCGGGAGCAGTTGACGACACGACCGGTTTCCAGGGTCGTCATGATGCCCCTCGATCCGACAGAATCGAGGCCATGGGGATCGCCGGATCTCCGCCGGTGGCGCCCCCCGGAGCCGCCAAGTAATGTTGAGCAGGTAGCCGAACCTGCGGGCTAAGAAGGCTGCGAGGGAGGGCTTAGGGTTTTCATTGTCCATCATCGTCTGCACTTTTATATGTAGGTGTTTCGGGTCAGTTCGGGATTTAACCCGAAGCTAAACCGAACTGAACCCTTTTTTATTTTATTTTTTAGGGACAATAATATAAATGATCCGTGAACTTTAGACTAATGTGCAATGTGATTCTTTAATTTTTTATTTGTTCGATGTGGTTCATGGACTTTAACTTAATATGCAATATGAGCTTTGGACTTTTGGCACATGTTTAATTTTTTTTTTTTGATAAGGTAAGTGGTATAACCTTTCAATGCACAAATTACAAGAGAGTAGCTAAATACAAAAATCTCGTACCTGAGAAGACATAAGATGTCTGACAAGTGCAAAGGTATTACGGCTAAAAAAGAGCATCAAGTGCGCACTAAGAAGCAAGGTTGAGACAACCAGCCAGCATAGTAGGAAAGGAAAATACAAAGCTTTACAAGAATCAGAGAAAGATGGACGCCGAGATACCCCATTTGACTTGTACACTTCTATTTCGGGGATTGTCTTCGACAATTTTGAGGGAAAGCCCTTTGTCTTTAGCGGCTTTAGAAATGTGAGTGCGCATGACAAGCAAATATAGGGACCAATTCCTAAAAGGGACGTGGTTCCTTTCTGTCCATATGAGATGGCATAGAGCTGCGAAGGAAAACCATATGATGATGGAAGGAGTGATCTGCAGTGACCTGAGCCGCCCAACGAAAGTTTTCTTAGCAAGTGCCATTGCGCCAAGAAAGGTTGCAATTAGAAGCCCAAAAGAGAGCAAGGGAGCGAGTGATACCACGGTCGAAGAAGAGGTGGTCAATAAAATCCAATCTGCTACGGCAGAAAGCACAAGCACCTTCGGAGATCCTGCGGTAGCTTAATAGTAATGCCTGTGTCGGAAGCCTATTGAGAGATATAAGCCAAAGCAAGAAAGCGTGTCGATGCACTATATGGTGATCCCACACGAAGGAGTAGGCAACTGGGGGGCCTCTTATCCGGATAAAGTTCCAAGCTAAGGAAGTGGAGAACATACCCGAAGGAGTCTCTTGCCAAGCAAATTGATCATTTCTCTTTGCCAACAATGAAATCTCGTCTGGCCAGGAGCGGATAGTGTCCAGCACGAATGATTATTGCCAAACAGAAGAGAAGAAATCTTTAACGGAAGCACTTCTCGAGATTCCAGATCTATATATATCCCTATTAGAGAACAGTTTGTACAAAGGGTGCCATAGGTCAAACCAAAAAGAGATGGAAGCATCGTCCCCAATTTTCCATTTGAAGTTTAACTGGAAATCGTGGCGAAGGTCCAGTATTTTCTTCCATGCCCAAGGACAGTATGTCGGCTTGGTGGACACCTAGAAATTTGTTTTTTTTAAGAAGGTGGAGTGGATCCATTTGCACCAAAGGGACTCTTTATCAAAGAAGAGTAGCCATATATGTTTGAGCATGCAAGTTGTGTTACAATTTTCAAGTCTCCTAATTCCTAATCCCCCTTCTTCTTTAGGGAGGCACACAATATTCCAAGGAACCTTCGCACCACCCGTGCCCAGATCTAGTCCTTTCCATAGGAATTGGCGAAGAACCATCTCGATCTTCGATAAGATAGACTTAGGGAGGGTGAAGACATTTGCCCAATACGTCTGAGTTGCATGGAGCACTAATTTGATAAGTTGCAGGTGTCTAGCAAACGAAAGGAAATGTTGAGACCATGAGCGGATTTTAGTCGTAATTGTGTTGACTAAGGAGCAACAATCAGCTTTAGAGAGTCTAGAGGCAATAACAGGAACTCCAAGATACCTAAAAGGTAGCTTACCCAAAGCAATTGAGAATCTGGTTGCGTAGTTCCTCCAATCCACCCGATAAGTATATCTCACTTTTGCTTTTGTTTGGCTTGAGGCCAGTCCAGCCAGAAAACATTCGTAAGCCGTCCTTCAGGAGGGTGACGGAATCCATGTTTGCTTCAAAAAAGAGCAGGACATCATCGACAAAGAAAAGATGGCTAAGTTTAGTGGCCTTACATCTCCAGAAAAATTTAAAGGGAGGAGCCTAAGTTTGAGCATTAAGGATGCCTCAGAACACTTCCATTACAAGGGTGAACAAATAGGGGGAAAGAGGATCACCTTGACAGATGCCTCGGCCATGTAACTCTCCATTAATAGCTATAGAGAATTTTGGTGTAGTGACACATACCATAATCAACTTGACCAAATGTGGAGGGAAACAAAAGGCCTGAAGGAGTAATTCCAGAAAACCCCAATCAAGGGTGTCATAAGCCTTCCAGAAATCTACCTTGATAGCACATTTCGAAAGGTTAAGGTTGACGGTGAAAACCTGCGAATAATTCTTGGGCCAGCATGATGTTCTTAGTAATCCTTCTCTTCTTGACAAAGGCATTCTGAGAGTGGCTGATTAGAGAAGGCAGGACTGAAGATATTCTGTTTGCCAATATCCTGGATATGCATTTGTAAACCGTGTTACAACACGCTATGGACCGAAAATCTTTTATAGATGAGGTATTGGGAGTCTTCGGCACAAGAGTGAGAATGGTAGTGTTAAGTTCTCTCAACAGAGACCCAGACCGAAAGAAATCTCTTATGGCGAAAGTAATAGAGGGGCCAACAATGTCCCAGTTAGACTTAAAGAAATCCATGTTGAAGCCATTAGGACCCGGGGCCTTTCCTTTGGCTAGGGAAAATATGGAATTCTGGATCTCACTATCTGTCACCTGCTGGGATAGTAGAAGGTTCTGGTTATCATCCAAAACATGTTGGAGCATAGTACGAATGGTCAAGACATCCGGCCGAATGGTAGAAGTGTCAACAGCAAGAAGGTTCTCAAAGTGAGAAACTATATGTTGCTGAATGAGAGCCGATTCACGAATGAAAGTGCCATCATTGTCAGAGATTGATAATATACGGTTTTGAAGATGTCTTTTGTTGACAAAGTGATGGAAATATTTAGTGTTGCTGTCCCCTTCAATCAGCCATCTAATTCTGGACTTTTGTTTGAAGAAACTTTTTTCCTGAAGTCGAAGTGCCACGAACACTCAGGATTGTTCCCTTTCTAGTCGTGCCAAAGCTATATTAGAAGGGTCAGCAACAAAAAGATCTTGCATGGAAGTGAGAGCTACTGGCTTGACCAATGCGAGTCGAAATACAAGAGAAAGAATCCCAGTTGAGAAGTTTAAGACGTGCTTTCAACATTTTGAGCTTCCTGCATAACACAAACATAGGAGAACCCATAATGGCCGAGTCCCAAACCTGTGTAACTATATTCTCAAAGGAAGGGTGGGAGATCCAAAAATTGAAGAACTTGAATGGTCTTTTAGACAGTCGGTGAGGAAGAACCCGAACAATCATAGGAGTATGATCAGATATTCCTGGAGCAAGAAAGGATGCCTCAGAGAAGGAGAAATCACAGCTCCATTGTTCATTAATAAAGACCCTGTCGATTTTCCTTTGCTTGCGATTCATAGTAGCAGAGTTCAACCAAGAACAACGATGACCAACAAACCTGAGGTCATCTAGGCCGGCTTGGTCCAAGCAATCACCAAGTTCATCAAAAGCTGGGATCCAAGAGTTTGAGCTTCTGGTTCTATCTAAATGGTGATGGATGGCGTTAAAATCTCTAGCAACCAGCCAATGCTCTTGCGCAAAAATAGAGCTGGAATGGGTCTATTCATCCCACAGAGATCGGCGCTTTACAAAAGTGTGTTCACCATACACAATCGATATAAAGCACATCTTATTCAAAGCCTGCATATTAACCTAACTATGTATGGCCTGGGAAGACATAGAAAGAATCTGCACTTGCACTTCTTGTGGGTTCCAGCCTACGCATATTTTGCCCCGAGGGGAGAAATTGTAATTCGAAGACCAATCCCAACCCGGCAACAGCCCGGAAGAGGTAGATTCAAAAAGGGACTGATTGACCTTGGTCTCAAGAATCCCAATACAAGATATGTTATTAGATCTAACAAGAGATCTAATTTCAGCTTTCTTAAGGGGGTCTGAAGGGCCCCTAATATTTAATATTCCAAAAAACATAAATATAGGTAAGAAGAGAGATTACCGTTCATTCTTGCCACCCTTTTTCCTAGCTTTAGGGTTGGCAATCTTGCCTGCTAGAGTGGAGCAGTCCTTATTGGTGATTACGGTCGGATCAGGAGGAGGGTCTCAAGTGGCAGGTAAACAAACTGGCTCTGAGATCTCAGCCTTAGTGTGCGTCTTAGCTCGCAGATGAGTAGTACGCGGCATAGGGGAGTCTTTCTCGGAATTGCTACCAATGCTGCTGGCTTTGTCGTCCTCACTATCGTCTGCGTCAGATGAAGACGGAGAAGAAATCGGAGAGATAGCAAGAATGGGCAAAGTCTGGTCGCCCAAATCATCTAAGTTAAGGAGTAATTACGAGGCCAGTCTTTATTGGGTACATATTTAATTTAATCTCCGAATTATATGAAAATGTTCAATATTGTTCCTTAACTTGAATTAATGGAAAGACAATATTGAACATTTTACTTAGTTCAGGGACTAAGTTGAACATGTACAAAAAGTCAAAAGATCATATTGAACAAATTGAAAGTTCATAGATCACATTGCACATCAAGTTACAGTTCATGGATCACATTACACATTTGGTGAAAGTTCATGAATAATTTTTGTTTTTCCAATTTTTTTAACTCAATATCCACCACTGTTTCTTGACTATGCCAAGGAACATTGTCCTACTTAATTAGGCCACGCTTGCCTTCCTTCTCCCAGGAAAGAGACATGCTCCTCCCTCCTTTTTGTCAAGATTTCCATCTCTCTCTCTCGACTTGTGTGCTTTCTTCTTCTTCCAAGGCGTTTCCAAAGCAGAATCACTCTCATCATTTGCTCCTACTATTGCCAAACCTGCCATCGTTCTCTGAAGAGACAATCTGGTCTTTTTTTTTTGTACTTTTCTTTCTCGACTTTCCTTGTTTCTTCTTCCTGGAAAGCCTCTTCAAATTAGGATAACTTCATCGTCGCTCCTAATATGACTAAGCCCGCCTTCGTTCTCTATAGAGGCATGCTCATCCTTTCGTGACTCATGTGTTTCCATCATCTTGGAAGCCGTCGCCAAATTACGACCAGCCTCGTAGTTACTTCTTATATTACAGTGCTTGCCTTAGTTCCCTGGTGAAACGTGCTTGTCCTCGCTGTTGAGAGTTCCATTTCTCTTTCCAGATTACACCTTCTCTTCCTCTAGTAAGGTTCTTTCAAATTAGAATCCCCCAACAGCTTCGGTTGTTCATTTTGCACTTGAACGGAATAGCAGACAAACCAGGCGATGATCGAAAGGATCATCAGTTCAATAGATGAAGCTTCCGACCACTCAAAAAAGATACAGGAAATATCGATGGAGAAGGCTGTATGGTAAACCCGACCGACATACAACTCGTGACTTATGGATCTGTGGATCAGGGCTGTGACGGTTTCACATCAAAAGCATCCTCGTTTTGCAACCTTAACATAATATCCATCTTCAGTCGCTGATGAAGCATGAGATCTGAAGACGGAAGTCTCGCATTCTTGGGCTCAAAACTCAATGGTCGACCAATCTCAGGCCGGAGAAGGTCTAGAAAATGGATTGTGCATCTGACAAGTTCGAACATGAACGACAATAGGTGGACAAGAGAAAGAGAGTCGCATTGTAAAGGGGGTCCTCCACGTTCCAAACCAAGTCAATATCTTGAATCAACAGGCGATATACTACCAGAATGACCAATGTCTTCTTCACCAAGTAGGGAAGCTTCTATCTCAGCTAGGGACAAGCTCCACGACACTTATTGGATCTTGGAGCAAATGATTGCAATGAGTGGTCTGTCCGTATGATCTTCAGATGCGGCTGCTCCATTAAATTTCGACTTTGCCAAATCCTTCACATCATTCACTAATGAAACAGTGTCTCGACCCTCTTCCATGTCGTTTCAGGAGGTAGATGGAAAATCTGATGAACCATAAACTCGAACTAGTCTTCCAGTCAGAGTATCAACTTCAAACACTCTCTCTGAGATCCAAGTCTAACCGATCCATCCTCTAATATCAGTGGCGTGCTTTCGATTAAACCATTGACATTGGCTCCTTATTTCTGCGTTCACGGGGGTCAGTTTGAAAAGGCGTATAAGCCGGCAATATGCAAAGCAGTTGACAATTTTTAACAAGCAATAAGAGACCAGAGACGTAAGTAACAGCCAGAGTGACCAGAAGATATTCCTAATTCTACATCCAACCACAGGTCCAAAACCAAGGGATGCAGCAACCGATCCAACAGATAAATGCCTGAAAAGTTCATCTTCCATATTTTAATGAGTTAGGACATCAATCATATGTTCAAGACAGAAATTAAGATTTTTCCTGGCATCAATATGGTCTATTCGACATGCATTTCAGAAAATGCAAACATCACAATTAAACCCAATCGTGAGCATGTCTTGCTTTCTTGAGAAAAGATTATCCGGCAAAATCGAATTTTCGAAACATATAGTCATCCCTTTTCCTAAGAAAACCGGGTCACAATTCACATTCATATCTGAAATCAGAATAAAAAAGCTAGCCATCGGCCCAGGTAATGTACGCAAATTAGGTGACAGCCTTCTTAGGTTTCCACATTTTCGGTTTATGGATTGCTCTAACACTACTTGTAAACAACCGACCGAATTCACGTGGACCAAGCCCGCAAAAAGATCAATCAAGCCACGGCCCTAGCGCTAGCAGACATGTCGCATGAACACAGATAATTAGTCAGGGTACATCAAACGGAACTAGCGCAAAGTTCAGGTTAGTTTATTGGTGTTTGGACTATTGCAAAGTTCAGGATGTGGACGTTAATCCACCGGCTCATCGAGTTTTCTATGCTGGCTGCCAGGTAACATCATATCTTAGTTAGATTGTAAGTTGAGATTAAGATTGGTGTTCATTGTTATTACGACAACTGAGTGCCTTTATGCATATTTTCTTCTGAGAGGAGCCTTTTCTGAATGCCCATCTGGCTTGGTATGCGTGAAGGAATTTTATTTGGGGATAATCAACATGGTTTAGAATTTCCTCATTTTCCCTGCCACATATGCACTGATAGAGCGTTATGACAACCTCGTCTTTTTGAGGAAAACATTATCCGTCGATTGTTTGGGGTCTTTGGACCATATCTGTTGAGATAATGTGTAACAGGAAAGAATATTAGGGTGGAAGTGCCGATGCGTTAGCATTCTGTATCGCAGGCTATCATGTACGTGCTTTGCTTTCGAATGAGGTCAATAATGAGCATTCCGCGGCCGAAGTCACAGCTTTTCCTCATGCCGATAGAAACAATCCTAAAGCACAAATCAGATCCACTAAAGGTGAGCTTTGCTATCTTATATAATTATTACGAGAAAAATGTCAAAAAAGTTCTAAACCTTTTGCATTGGTACCAATTTAATCCTAAAAATTTTTTTTTGTATCAATTCAGTTCTAAATATTTTGCATCGATGTCAATTCAGTTATAAACATCATAAACGTTTTGTATTTATGCCAATTTAGTCCTTCTGGCCAATAGCTATTCGCGTGTTGAAGAACTGAATTGGCACAAATGCAGAAATTTTAGGATTGAATTGACACAAATGCAAAAGGTTTAGGATTGAATTGACACCAAAAAAAGGTTTATGACTAAATTGGCACAAATGCAAAAGGTTTAAGATTGAATTGGCACTAATGCAAAAGGTTTAGGACTGAATTGACACTAAAAAAAGGTTTATGACTCAATTTGTACCAATGCAAAAGGTTTAGGACTGAATTGACAATAAAAAAAAGGTTTAAGACTAAATCAGCACTAATACAAAATGTTTATGACTTTTTTGGCATTTTTCCCTATATAATTATAGATTTGCCATGAATTATAATTTTCAGACCTTTTAGAACTTTTTTTTAATGCATTCTCTCGCTTGCGAATCTGCAATTACCATCAAATCATTCCACATATAATTCTTAAGAAGAATTTTTTCCAGCCTTACATTAGCTTTTTCCATCCTTGACGTACAGCCTCAGCTTCTCATCTTCTTACAGGTATGCCTGCCATCTGTAGTTGGGGAATTTCTTAAACAGGCAAGAGCAGCTGGGCTTTTTACAGTCTCCAAGACATCTAACTTTGATGACATCCTGGAGTCTGAACTTTCAAGGGCTTTTGGTGGACTGGAGAGGCTAGACATGTTCTTTCCTTTTGACCCATGTTTATTGAAGCAAAGCAACAGGTTCTTTCTCTCGCCTTAAAAGTTTTGCAAATTAATAATTATGGGCCAAAAGAATATGAGTGCATAGCCAAGGTATCTCGTTTGGTTTTGAATATCTGACTAAGAAGTGATTTGCCTACTGTGGCTGACTAGGGGAAATCGTAAGAATTACATCAAAGGATGTTCTCTTTGCACGGTTGCTACAATCAGTTTCAGGCTGGCATCTGTTTGTGATGTGCTCTTTATTGTTGGATTTGGTTGGAGAACACGAAATCTGTCTAGGCTAAATACTGTAATGCTTCCATAAGTTAGCAGATTGTGTGTAAGTGTTAGAATAATGAAAGGGCTCAGAGTTTCTGCATACGATAGAATATTTTCTGTCTCATGTGCAAATTCTTGATGTTTAGAGTTGAGTTTCAAGAGGAGCGACATTTTTGGTCGCTTACTCTGGTTTCAACTTTTTAAGGGATGGCTACCGGTGTGGACTGTAAGTTAAATGTCGTTAACGTGTAACTATAGGGGAAGGGAGTGCTGACCATACTTTTCTCTTCTTTAGAAACTTACGTTCTGCATATTCATCCGGCCAAACTTCATATTTTGGTCAAAGGTCAAAACTAGGTATGATGAAGATGAAGACGAGGAAGGTAGCGGTGACGAAGATGGTGAAGAGTCCGTTGATGGCGTAGGGGAGAACAGAGGCAACAGAATGGCTGCAAATTTTAACAAGCAGGATATTGATATGGAAGAATTTGAGTATGCGTTGAATAAAATGTCCATTACACCAAAGCAGTCCTCGATGTACAAGTTCGGCGGAGGACTAGAGGAGCTTGTACGAATGCCATCGAGGATAAGACCATCTACTAGTCCGGAGTCATTGTGAAATCAGTGGACAGTCAGAAATTCTTTCAGAAGCCGGAAGATAGTGCTGCCAAATTATATGGGCCGTACTGGAACGACACTATCGACTCATTGCTCGGAGCAAAATTTGTGGTGGTAACTCTGGCCTCGTATTTTTACAGTGTTAAAATTTTGGTCTCGAATGAAAGTCTAGATTGTAATGTGACATTGTGAAACATACTGTGACAGTGCTGCTTCTGTATAATATAAGCCATAAATCTCCTTCTGCCATCTTACGGGGTTGTATTTGTCTACCAAATTACCTCTTATCTATATGCAGAGGTATTGAGTTTAAGGTTTTCAATTTGAGTCGATAAACATAATAAGACAAGGCAATGGAGAGAATGAGCATCACCGTGGCAAGGAAAAGCCGGTATGCACTGTGTACTGTCACAAGCTACGGCTCAAAACATATTTTTTGAGTCAGAAATGATGGAATTTTTATTAACAAAGTCATTGGAGATATCATACAAGCTAAGAATTGACGAAGAACCCATGCCTAGGGTTCACACAATTAAAGAATCATATCTTGATTCTTTGATACAGTATTTACAAATTTACATTATTTACATGGTATTGCCGGACATTATGTTCCGGCAAAAACATCGATCTTGCTCTGCCGCTGGCTTCAGCCCATGACAGATGCAGATGAAAAAGCAACCCTTTGCTCTTTCACTGACTCGAAACATCTTACAACTGACTTTGGGGGAATTTTGGTGGATATGACAAAGGTACCTGCAAGAAACCATCGCAAATTTATAATTCATCACTTTGCAAGTACGGCTTTAACCACATGGTGCCAGATAATCCTAAGAAAATGGAAGGCATCACTAGATCATTGATCCTGAGCTAGAAAGAAAATAACTTTTGAAGACATTCAAGTCGAGCAAAGAAACAACGACATGCAATGGTAATCAGACAACTCCAATTTGCTGGTGCAGCAGTTTTGTTCCCAAGTCCAAAGCTGGCTAACCTCCCATCTCACATGCAACTCGAGCCTTACAAGTGAAAGATGAACTCTCCATATAATCTTATTGTAGAGACACCAGCAAACAAATATCAGTTAAGAAACGTAACTTTGCATATTGTGTTAAGCGACCATTTCTTCCAAAACCTTTTGATGTGAGGATATTTATTCTAGAGAGTACATAAAGCATGCGCAGTCTCTTTCCAGTTCAACTCCTTTTTAAGTCTGCTTTAGATTGTTCCATCTATTCCATTTTCTAACAAGCTAATAAGAACATTTATAGTTACCTCTAGAATGCAAATATGACAACTTGCAAGGCTAGATTTGAAGCTTGCCACTCAAGTAGCAGAGCTGCTGCTCTTAGTCCTGCTGCAATCTAAGGATTACCTGCGACAGGGGCATCATGGCAGTTCCAACAGTGACACACCCGAAATGTTACAAGGAAAATATAGCTCTGTGTATGAACTCTACCTGACATTTTGAATCTTTGATCTCCCCCTCAACCAGATGTTTGATCAGAAGTGTTAGTGAACTGAGGAGGATGAGTTGGTAGTCTCATCTGGGTCTGTCCAGGAGCAGGTGCTACTATACCTGACCGACACAAGGAAGCTCACACAAATAAAGTTAAGCACATCTAAAAATTTCAGTCATTGCAAATAGTTGAAAGAAGTAGGAAAAACATAGATCAAGAGTTAGCACATGATTATTGCCCAACAGGACAGGAAAAAGCAGTCTTCTCTCGTTCACGATTCAGCATCAAGTTGCTAATTATAAAAGTAGGGACTCCAGTTGCCACCAGCATGTGTATGTCTACATGTGTGTGCGCATGAATGGCAGTAAAAGGGAAGAGAATCAAGCGACTTCTGGACTTTCTGTGGCAAGCCCATCTATTGCATGTACTTTTACACGCTTATATCTCATGTGCTATCATATAGAAGTTTCTCTTCTGCACTAGTCATTCTACTCGGAGATGTAGATAGTAATATCACACAAGTGGAAGCTCGGCCACAAGATAGGTTGACATAGTACAACACCTGGTAGAGTGTAATTTCATAACAGGGCAAAAGAATCATGCTCACCCTTAAAAACCAGTTAATTGACAATCCTTTGTAGTCGAGACAACTTGTTAATAAATTAAACCTAAATAAACGTAAGACCCTGGTAGTATCGAGTAAGTTCCCCTTAAAAGTAACTACAGTGTACAAAGCGTGGGAAAGACCACCAGAAGTGCATGATAAACAGGTAGCTGTAAGTGTTAGAGTTGAAGGTCTCAACAGAAAGACATTGCTGAACAACCCCAACATAATCATAATGATGTGTATTCCCGACATTACAGGAACTCCAGAAACATCACTTTGTTAACTTAGAAGAGAGAGTGAGAAAAATACCAGTAGGGTAAGGCACTTGAATGGTGGGAACCGCAGCAGTAGTTCCTCCAGTTATATTGGGTCCCCCAAGTTGCATAATATGCTGACCTGGCATCCGATAACCACGAAGCATCGTATACCCATGATTACCAGGAGGTAGATGACCCGATTGCCCAAATGAGTATACATCACTGCTATCTGCGGATGGTGCCCCATACATTTGTAGGTAATGCTGGGCCATGTAAGGATTATAGACGCCCTGCAATATGGAAGAGGAAGTAAATAAACTCATATCAGAGAGCTCGATATGGGATTCTAAACACTTTATGTAACAACTACTAAGAAAAGTTGAAATTTCGACAGTGAGGATATCTAGGATTAACCTGTGGATAGACATATTCAGGCCCATATGTAGTGTACCTGCAGTAAAGAAACTGATTGAATCACTTCAGAAGATATAGACACATCAAGGTATTACATCAACAGGAAACTTTTCCTGTCAAATAATGTGTTGAAGATGGCATCAATTTGACCAGTTAAATCAATATGCCGTCCTTCATACTGCAAGTGGCCAGAAAAAAAGTTGAATGAATTTGGCAATCTTAAGATAAGAACAAAGCTTCCAATCAAAATCCGGGAGATGCAATGTCTTTAACTTTGCTCGCACAATATTTCCTCGAGTTAACAAAAAAGAAGATGCTCCATGTACTCAAGTATAGATGATTTTCAATTTTGCATGCAATCAACAAATTTACGCTGATTTTGAAAGTTCTGAATGGTATGCTAATTGCTATATCTCTTGAAATCCAGATTGCGCAGCAGCGCAAGCATCCAATTCTAGCTGGGACTATTAACTGTAAGTTCCTTCCAGGAAATGGCATGACTTTGGAATTACCCATAAGGAGGATAGACATATCCTGGCTGATAACCATAGGAATTTGGATGGTGGTAGACAGGGCTCCCCACGTAACTCCCCCTGGGAGTCTGCACACTTCCAATCAGAGGTGGTACAGGTCTCAATCGCCCTAGGACAATAAAACAGGCATCCATAAGACCAAGAAACAGAAACTAGAAAGTCTAAAAAGTAACTACTGCGTTTCACAAATGGAACATCAGTACATTGTAAAACTCGTGATTGATGAACATGCCGAACAAGGACCCTGCTCCCAGTACTTATTTAAAGAGCCACATCATGTGGTTTACAATCTGAGGAATTTATTTGGTGGTCAACATACAAGACGCCAGATTTCACAATTCAATTGGCAGTCATTCAACAAACTTTGAGGGCACATACTATAATTTTCTCACTGATTCACTTTAAATGCAGATTTTCAGCATACATTGACGATGGACCAATGTCTGCAGAAACTTACATCTTACGATTACATCTTTGAACAAGCCAACTGACTGGTACATAGATCCTTTTGACACCCATTTTCATCACATCAATGAACAGATTAATTCTAGTATAAGTTCTTGGTAAACCTAGCTTGCTCTCTACTTACCACCATTGGTAACCTAACAATACGAAAAAGTTCTAGCTGGGATGCAACACTCCAACACCGACTAACAGGAAACTAACTTCCATCATCCCATGTCATGCTAGATCTAGTGCCACAGGGCACTGCATAAACAATTCAATTCTCAAATCAAAGCAGTTGGAGAATTCAATGTTCACATTCAGGTAGTACTGTGGATCAAAACAAAACATAAAGTACCATAAGGAAGAGGTGGCCGAGGCCGGCCAAGAGAAGCCAAATTGCAATTAGCCCTTCTGCCATCGATAACAGGGCTGGCATTTTCACAAGCTCTTCTCGCAGATTCAGGATCGCGGAATGTCACCTAACCTCCATATAAATCCAATCCAAGAATAAAAACACGATAGCTATAAACCCATCACCATCATTTTGAACCAAGAAGAGAAAAGAAGAAACCCCGAACACACCCGCCGAGAAGGAATAAATGAAACCCACATCCCCAAATAACAACAGCTAAACCGTCACGGTTACAGAACATCAGCACTTACAAATCCATAGCCTTTGGATCGGCCGGTGTTCTTGTCGGTGATAACAACCGCCTCAAGAATGTCCCCGAACTGCTCAAAGTAGCGCATCAAAGTATCGCTCTGAGTCTCCCATGCCAGTCCTCCCACAAACACCTTCGTATAAGTCGTGTCCCCAAAACCGGTGAACGGAGAACCAGGCACCGGCGGGTAAAATGCCATCTAATTTCACCGAGACCCGCGAGGAATCAATCCAGACTTAAGATTTCCTCCATGACCAACCCGATGGGCCCAATTCACGTGGCATAAAGGTAGACCCAGAAGAACTCGAGCTTCCTCATCATCACATACTAAACATATCGGGGCAGAACCATAAGAACCCCCTCTCTCCGGGTCAAAGATGGCAAGATCAGCGAGCGACCCACCTCGACAAAACGAAGCAAGAGCCCGCGGGAGCTAGCCAGAGACCGTAAAGTCAGCTCCTTGAGGTGACCCGGATCAATCAAACCCGAGAAAAAAGAAGAGGAGGGTGGGGGCGAGAAAAAAAAAGAACACGAAAAAAAAAAAGACAAGGCAAGACTTTCGAGAAACCCTAGTAGATATATAGAAACAGAGGGCAGTGCTGTTCGAGAAAAGAGAGGAGGGATTTGCGACGAGACAAGAAGGGGAAGAATCGAACTTGGGATTTCGGATTTCGAGGGCCGAGGTGGTGGGGGGGGGGGGGGGATCGAAAGGGGAAGGCGGGCATGTAGGGAGGTGGAGGATCCCAGTGGAGAGGGTTGATGGCATACGGTGGCTCCGCCTTTTGCTGTGCGAGAAAGCCGATCAAGGCCCCTTAACGCTTTGTGTTTTTTCAGAATCTTCGGGACGCTCATTCGCCAAAAAGCCAAAACACGCACTCATCAAAATCTCTTCTCTCTCTCTCTCTCTCTCGCTCTCTCTCCCTCTCCTATTGTCCAAATTTTCTAAATTCTTGTCCGGATGCACTACATCCTTAAAATAAATGACACAGGCAATCCCTCGATCTTGACCCAATATATAACACGGTCCATAAATTTTCGCCTAATGTGTAATATGATCCCTAAACTTTTCGTACATATTCAATGTAATCCCTGGACTGTATGAAAATATTTAATGCAGTCCTTCTAATAATTCAAGTTCGAGAACTATATATAGTCCATGGACTATATTAAATATGTACAAAAAATTCATGGACCACGTTGAACAAATAAAAAGTTCAAGAATCATATTGGATATTAAGGTAAAGTTCAGAGTTCATATTGAACAGATTAAAATTTTAATGACCATATTATATATTGGATCAAAATTCATGAACTGTTTGTCTAATTATCCGTGTTCTTAACCACGAAGCTACTATTAATTTCTCTTTCTTTTTCCCTTCTGTGAACGTGCGGTCCCGATAAAATAATGCCGACATAGCTTGTCATCTTGCTCTTCTTAGCAAGAGCAAAAACCCCAAAAATTTAAAAAACAGCCCAGATGCGAATTGGATGATGACACCCCAAAAATGGAGAGCGCATAACCCTTGTCCAAATGATTCAAAGATACGCTACCAATGTGAAACTTAGAAACATTACACGTATCGGAGCTACGAAACTAAAAAGAGAATTTAACCGATGTGGACAATCAGTTTTACGATACATATCTCGTTTTATAGAAATTTTAGAATTTTATATCTGTTGTTCGGCATTGAAAATCACCCATTTATCGTTCCAAGGTCTGATTTGCCATGGAAACTTATCTAAATAAATTGATTGGATCGGAATTAATCAATCTTCGAACAGAAGCCGTTGAATAATTAACGCGCTAATACTATTTTTGACCATGACTATTTCTAATTTAAATTCAATTCAGTACTCGTAAGAAACGCGAAAGCATGTAGCCAATGAAATGCCAATACAATATCGCTTTGAAAACATGACCGGTGTATCGTGTCGATATGTCAAATGGACATAGCTTTTTCCCATCACCTAATTCTAAGATCCACCGATGATGTCTCGAGACCCCACCCCCTTGAATCTGGAGACCAACAAAAAGGAAACAAAAAAATCTCTCCGCACCATTCATGGCGGGGGCTTAAAACCCTTGTTTGTCTCCACGTACTTTCCACATCACAAGATCGTTGAATTCTAGGGTCTTGCGAGCATGTGGACATGATAGCTTTCGTGATTTTTTCATTTCGTCTGTCCCAGTGACGACCCGTGGCTCGATCAGCATCGGAAGAAGCCCGTACCCTTCGAAGCGGACCCTGAAGGATCACCGAAATTACACAAAAGACATGCTAAATCAGAGCTGTAAGCACGTAACGTGAGAACAGCATCTAGAATCTCGGAAGCCATCATCTCATCACCATTGCTCATAACTGGCTGTGTCCCACTGATTTCCTAATCAAGAAAGAGAATCACAATCATCTGCGAAGTCCGTGACCACTTGGAGGTCCAAATAGTGCAAAGCGGGTCGACCCAATTTCGAAGAAATAGGGTCGGGTCGGGCCCTTCGTAGGTGACGGGAAGAGAGTCCCCCTCTCCCTCTCACTGTCGCAATGGGTCGAGCCAGTGTTGAAGTAAGTGGCTAGGGCTTGTTTCTCAGGTGGGCCAGAACAGAGGGTGGTCCATCTTCTGTACTTAACTTCAACATGTGATCAATCAAACCAGACAGTGATAGATTTTTGACATTTAAAATACAGGGACTTTTCAGTCTTTTTTTTTCTTCATTTCGATTGAGTTTTCATTATACATTTTCGTATATTAAGATAAAGTTCGTCAATGCAATCTTTATAAGCATCGAGATGATCCGAAAGACGATGTGTCCGGGACTTGATTTTGCAATCGCATCCAAAATAGCGTTTCTCGGCCTTAACCCTTATCTATTTGCTCTAACTAATGTAATTAGTATCTTTTTAATATCGCCATTTTAAATATATAATGTAAAGGAAAATTAATCTTTTTGGTGCCACGAGAACTAGGAAATAAACAACGAGTTTATGTATTTATTTATTTATTTCTGCCCAAAAAAAAAAGAGCTGAGGTTGACTCTTGGTCAATGGACACATTATTCTCCAATGCAACGGTCATCCTCCAGCATCAAATCTGAAGTTCTTTTTGTTTCTTTTTTCCCAGAAGTTATACATTTTCTTTTCCAACAAAAGAACGGGGAAAGAATTCACTCCCAAACAAGGTTGGGCCGAGATAGCCCAAAAATGATGTTGGGCCAAGCCTGCGACAATACTGAAGCCCAAATTCAAAGTCCTAATCTTGGTTACTATCTACTTCTCCTTGCTTGGATTTCAGGCCGAATCGATCGACTAGCCATGTATTTTTCGATGGTTACGTGGGCAAAAGCAATTATATATTAATCGACCTGTCCCTTGTCTCGATGATATATCTTATGCATCATCGACACCGTGTTCCATGCTAATATGAAAAATGCCGATTCAATTCTATCTCTTAATACAATTTCCTCAATGATTAACAAATTTGGATTTTTTCATCAATTGAAATTACGCTGTTCGTTTGATAATTCCATATCAACATGTAAAGTGTTACCACAATACATAAATGTACTTTCTCGATGACCACCTACTAGCCTCTGGTGAAATACAGGGATCTGTGTATGCCAACTCCGGCATAGCCAAAGCGAAATGTCAACTTCCGCATCGCATGATAAGGAGAAAAAGAAATATAAAAACGGAAACTATAATGTAATTGCCCATGTAGTTTATACGTCAGCAAGCACGGAATATATATTGCCTTACTGCATATTCAGACGTTAGCCGCCGCAATGAATAATTTCCGCATTGCACGCATGTAAATGATATAATACATACCACGGACAAGACCATATAGCAAGTTGAAACTATTAAATCGATAATTACAGTTTTATAAACCCAATGAAGAGAGACATCTTTTGCGTCTATTGACCAAGAGAAACTCATTTTTAAATTTCTTAATAACGAAAAGAGACGTGCATCTATAATCTATTGAATATGAAACAACATTTCGGATTTAAGTTATGAGATGAAAGATAAAGATGTAGTTCAACAAACTAAAGCTCTTTTTATCCTTACAGTTACCCTTATTTTGACTGTTATTCTAAAGTAAGTGACTTCTTGAATCATGGAAATCAAATTTTAAAGTACATTCGAAAAGTACGAAAAAATAAAAGATATAAATCAATGTCATTTTATTTACTTAGCTTCATTTCCCTGTTACTAAAAGCAAGAAAATACAATATATTATTTATCTAGAGTCGCTTAGGAAAAAAAGTTAGCTGTTTTTTTAATAAACGAGGAAAGCGAAAAGTTCATTGATCATTTGCGCCATTCTGCCCTATTTTATACGGTAGTAACTTTCGAAAGAGCAAAAAGTGATACAAAAGTGTGGTTCAGATTAATGACATTGCTAACATAGATACAACTGATTTCAGCTATTACAAACAGATTCTTAAAGTTCATTTAACTCATCAACACTCAAAAACACAGCGCAACACTTTGATTCACCAAGCAATCTTACTTCCAAGGTCATGACAAGATAACTCCATAGGTTGCTGTAGCCCTGGTCAGATCCTTGGTTTGAAGAACGATATTGACAAGATAAATGCTGAGGGAGATGGAGAAAGAAACGTGGATGTTGCACAGAAATATGATAGGAAGATAAACACAGTCGCGATTGGCTTAGCATAACCAAGTAGTTCATAGCTCGTAGCTCGGAGGTTACATTATATAACCCAATTACCATCAACCGAAACAATCAAAATTCTAGACAAACGTAGCATAAAATTTCAGGAATGAACTGGAAGAGCCCTTTCTTGCTCAAAAAGGCAAAAGAGCCCTTCATGGGGATTCCGATGTCCAAAAGGCGTGTCAAAATAGGCACCCAATACAAGCATGAGCGCAAGCAGACAGCTCAAGGCAAATCTTGTATGATTCACATCCAATCGTATAATAGTCATTGTGGGCATAAACATGCACCGAAATATTAGTCGAATGATTGTTGCAATTAAAAACACAAAATGAACCATATAATGCCTAGAGATATAGAGAGCTCCCTTTGTATTACTAGTGATTTGAACTTGCCTTCAATTCGAGAGGCCTCAAAGCTTGGGTCTCACGCCAAAGAGTCAATCACTTTTACCTTCCGGGGATCCGATTTCTTGTAAATAATGTTCTGCATCAAGGGCTGCCATGCACCCTGCACCAAAGAAAAGGGCATTAGTTGGCTAAATAAGATGAAGAAACCACCACAGAGCAGAATCAGCAACGGCAGTATGACAAGGGCTTATAAAATTTCTATTCCACTCTGTATTGTTGCAAGGGGAAGCAACATTTCATATAATTAATCAGCCTTTGCATCTATTATTCGACAATGAACCTTTTGTAATTATTTGTGACGCCTGTTCTTATCTGGGACACCCGTTCTCACACTTAAATATCTTCTCTTGCAAATCCCCTTCATATGCTTTTGACAATCTCATTTTGCTTCTTGGCAAAAGCCACAAACAACCAAACCCTACATGCAAGTGTGATAGTACACCAGAGCTTAATGAATCATAAAGAAAATTGACAAGTTACTGTCAAACCATGATGATAAATGCTCAAAAAGCAAGTAGACGCCAACTGTTCCTTTCTGAATTGTGTATTTATAGGCCATGTGCAAAGATTGACAAAGCTCATAATGGGCTTGATATGGTCCAACCCTAGAGGGAGAATATCAAAGACCTAGTCTGTAGTCACAGAGTTTGCAGTTTCGAGAGCTAATGTTAGCCAAGACTGTTGCCATAAACTTTAGCTTGCTCATGGGTTAAGGGCATCAATGATCACATATCACATCACCAGAACAGCTGGCATGATGATCCAAGATAATATAATCAGAGAGCAGGCAGGCCTATACTTCTTGTTAGAAGTTATCCATCTTTTCTGTTTGCGAGCTGGATTGAAATGCAAGGCACCAAAAATTTGCAGTTGGTCAATAGTTGAGTGATCCAATAAGTTAGCAAAAGAGGGAGCATTTGGGATTGACTTGATTTGCATCTAAACAAACTCTATTGTTGAGACAACGCAGTCACAAGCTAATAATGGGTAATGTTCATAACCTCACGTAGCAAGCAGACCAAGTTTCAAACGAGAAAAAGGCCATTTCTTAAAGCACACTAAAACACAAACTCGCAATGACTTAGGACCAACAAATAAAGTTAATAATTCAAAATATTCACAGCCTAGTGATGATAGGTATCTCCCTGGTTACTTTTAGAACGTTGCAGGAAGAGCAAAGATTTTTCCCATATCATCAAGACAAATGTTTGGAGTAAGTGAATTCACCACTGAACAGCGGCACTTGGGAAATTTCTATTCCGTTCATGAAGCCGGTCATCAGCAATCCTCACGATGATTGCTCTTACTTCACAGGTGTACGGGTAAAACCATTTAAGACACAAGAATAAGTCCCAAGCAGAACAGTTAAGCCACAGTCCACCCAACTATACGTAGGTATGGTGGAAGCTAAAAGTTCACTGTCATGTGCTGGCCTTGTTGTACCCAGATCCTCAAATGCTAAGGAATCTTTCCGAAATGCAGTATTCAATTACATATGTACAATAGTAAGAGAGCAGACAAGAAGCAGAAATGAAGAGAACTTGATAAATTACTCAACCGCAGAAAGACATGAACCACCGCATTGTCATGTCATGCTTCTACGCACAGTTAATAAACTAATGAATGCAGCTTTTGATCTCTCTGGCATTGCTCTCTTCATGGAGCTTTCAGCCTGTTGAGTATAACACTTAAGTAAACAAACTAGACACGTCTAGCTGCCGAAATGAAGCTAAGATATACCCCTTTCTACCGGGAAAAATTCAATAACATAACAAGAAAGCGCATCGAAAAATGACCAACCTGTCCCAGCGGCAGTAACAGCCTGCCGATACTTCTTATCCTGAACATCCCCGGCGGCGAAAACTCCTCGTACACTCGTGTGTGTGGTCCCAGGCTTCGTCACAACATAACCATCGGAATCAAGCTCCAACTGTCCGTCCAAAAACTTAGTAGCAGGCTCATGCCCGATGGCAAAGAACAATCCAGAGACCTTCAAATCAGAAACCTCCCCACTAACGACATTCTTGACCTTCAGCCCTCCCAAAACCCCTCGCTCTCCTTCCCCATACGCCTCCACCACTGCAGAGTTCCACAAGACCTCAATCTTAGGGTTACCCAAAGCCCTGTTCTGCATAATCTTCGAGGCCCTGAACGCATCTCTCCTGTGGATGATGTAAACCTTGGACCCGTACTTGGTCAGAAAGTTCGCCTCCTCCATCGCCGAGTCACCGCCTCCGATCACCGCCAGCGGCTTGTTCCTGAATATCGGCGCGGCGCCATCGCACACGGCGCACGCCGATATGCCGCGGTTCCAGAAACCGTTCGGCCCGTCTCCGGAGCCGGGGAAGCTGAGCCGCTTCGCGACGGCACCCGTGGCGACGACCACGGCGTCGGCGACCACGGTCCTCGAGTCGGTGAAGACCTTGAAGGGGCGGGCGGAGAAATCGACCTTGGTCACCGTCTCGGTGAAGATCTGCGTGCCGAACCGGAGCGACTGGTTGCGGCAGCGGTCCATGAGCTCGATGCCGAGGATCCCCTCGGGGAAACCGGGGAAGTTCTCGACGTCGGAGGTGGTGGTGAGCTGGCCGCCGGGGGCTATGTCGTTGGCCATCCACCCCTCGAACAGGATCGGCTTGAGCTCGGCGCGGGCGGCATAGATGGCGGCGGTGTGGGCCGCGGGGCCGCTGCCGATAATGCAGACGCGGGTCTTCACGGCCTGGAGGTCGTCCATGGCGGCGGCGGCGGCGGCGGCGGCGCAGGAGGCGGAAGCGGAGGAGGAGAGAGAGGCGGCGGCGGAGGCGGTGGTGGCGAGGCCGATGAGGCTACGGGCTTTGCGGAGGTGGGAAGCGAGCCGCTTAGGGCAAAAGCTCATCTGAATGGCGGCGATTCGGTTTCGGGGGCGCGTGCGCTGCCTTCGCTGCTCTCGACCTTTTATTCTGTTTTTAGGCGCGAAAGCGCGTGCGACGAGTCGGCGGAAACGGGCACGGAACGTGAACAGGGCGAGTTCGATTTTGAACAACGTTGGCGTGGCGGCACTCGCGTCGTTGTCGTTGTCGTCATCGTGCGGACGCATCGCCACCGCGTGACGAAGGCTTCGAAATCGGAGGCGAAATTGCGATTGGATTTTGCTTGTGCTCCGGCGGTGGAGACGATCGGCATTGGCGGCACCGTCGTGCGTACGGGGAAGAAGATTCCGTTCTTCGCTTTGGGGCGTTCCCAAAGTGGGATTTATTCCAGATTGAAGAGGCCAAGAAATGCTAAGCTTACCGTCCATTAATCTGCTGACATTTCCGTGTTTAAAAGGAGAACGAAAGGACTGACCGGAAGTAAAGTATCGATGGATCGATGCAATGCGAGGACAGATGGTAAATCGCAAGGCTTTCTTGAGGACGCATCACGCGCCGTGTCGGGTTCGCGCGCCCCGTTACGTGTGTAAGAGATCGGAAGAGACGCCGTCGCGTGGTGGGCTCTTTATCGAATTCATAATCCTAGAGTCGCATGAAGTTATGGGATTAGAGTAGATGATGAACGTGATCTTATGATTTGAGTTTGCGAGCATGCTGTAAAAAAGTATTTGCAGAATCTCTTTAACTCCGGAGAGATGAAGACGAAGATGGGATTAGGCTTAGGGCTCGTTTGGTAACGTGCCAAACAGTGAAAATTTCTGTTCTTTTGTTTTTAGAAATAGTTTGGGAATAGAAATGCGTTTGGTAAACTTTTTGTTCTCGGGCACATTTTTGCAAAAATTTGTGCCCAGAAACAGTTTTGGAAGATCAACAAGAAATAAAAAAAGTTGCTTCTTATTTCTCCGCACAATTTTGAGAATAAGTTCTTTTTCTTTTTTTTCTTTTCTTCTTTGTGTTGTTCTTCTCTAGGTCGTGGCCGGTCGCCGGCGGCCATGAAAAAATATATATTATTAATAAAAAAATATTTTATTGGCCATGGCCGGTGATATAGCAAAAAAAAGGAAAAAAATATTTTATAAAAAATATTATTAATAAAAAAATATTTTACCGGCCATGGTCGGCGACCAGGCCATGGGAAAAAAAAGAAAAAAAATATTTTAGTAAAAAATATTATTAATGAAAAAATGTTAATAAAAAAAATATTTTACCAGCCATGACCGGCGACTAGGCTATGGGAAAAAAAAGGAAAAAAATATTATTAATAAAAAATATTAATAAAAAAAATATTTTACTAGCCATGGCCGGCAACCAGGCCATGGGAAAAAAAATAAAAAATATATTATTAATAAAAAAAATATTTTACCTACCATGGCCGGTGACCAAGCTATGGGAAAAAAAGGAAAAAAAATTAATAAAAAATATTATTAATAAAAAAATATTTTACTGGCCATGGGAAAAAAGGAAAAAAATATTTTAATAAAAATATTATTAATAAAAAAATATTTTACCGGCCATGTCTGGCGACCAAGCCATGAAAAAAAAAATAAAAATATATTTTCAATAAAAATATTTTTTGAAGCCATGGCCAAAAATAATAAAAAAATTATTTTTGAATAAAAGTATTATTAATAAAAGAAATTTTTACCGGCCATGGCCAAAAAAAATTAAAAAATTATTTTTAATAAAAGTATTATTAATTAAAAAATATTTTACCGGCCATGGCCAAGAAGGAGGAGAAGAAAAAAAGAAAAGAAAGAAATATTAAAATATTATTAATAAAAAGAAATTTTATGCCGTTACCAAACGCATTTATGTTCTTTTATTATTTCAAGAATAGAAATTTTAAGTCGTTACCAAACGCCTTCAAATGCTCAAAATCAATTCTCGGGCACAGAATCAAAAAAAATAATTTCTGTTCAAAAATAGTTCCCGAGCACAGAATGGTTGTCATGCGCAACCTTATTGCCCCTAAATTATCTCCGTACACACCCAAAGAAATTATGTGATGAAAGTACCCTTGTGAGTCCTTCACCTCTTTCTCTATTGCTCAGCTTGCTGAGACTCGCCTCATGACCACACGACATCGACGTCAACAGCCTTCATGCACTGCGGCCGTCGTTTGTCACTGGCCTTTGCCCATCGCACATCTTCGCTCTCAAATCTTGTTTGAATAACACCCCCCCCCCCCTCTCTCTCCCTGCTGCTTTTGTGTGTGTCCTTTGCCCTTGACCACCAGCCTTCACTACTTCAAGCTTAGAGTGTGTGTCCTTGTGATCCGTGCAATTGAGGTTGTTTATGTTGAAATATGATTCATACTCCCCATCGACATGAAGGTACAGGGGTCCTATTCCTCATTAAACAAGTGGGAGTCCGGGGGGGTCACCCCGGTAGGGATTGTAGGGGGGCAGCACATCGTGAAGCCAGGGAAATTTTATATTTTGAGTTTGTATTTTATTAGCAGTTTGGGATTGACCTATGAATAGCTACTGTTGCACACACACACACACACACACACACACACACATATTCTCTTTTTCTTATAATTGAAAGATGAAACAGAGATGTACAATGTGTTAATTATAGTATAATCATTTACTAAACGTTGCTTTAGTTTAAGGCTGAATCACAATAAAAACGTTATATCTCGATTTCTTTTTCTTATATTTACTCTCCATTTCCTTGTTATTGTGTACCGAATCCTTAATAGTTTGAGGTGATTAATCTCATGTTGATCTAGGACTGAGGTTGTGAGGTCTCTGCGATGACCAGTGTCACCAAGCATTGGCCAGTGCAAGTAGATAGAAGGAAAAGATGAAGGAGAGTGAGATTATCGATTACAATCAACCAATTGAAATCGATTTATTACCCAATAGATGTAACCAGTGGCTCGTGGCCTGGTCCATAAATAGTGGTGCTGGGCAAGGAGATCTAGCAAGCCAGGCAATGGTTCTGATTTTTTTTTTTTTGTTCTATTTTAACTCTCAACTCACTCTTAGATTTTTTCATCCCTCTTTGCAGAGCATGAGAATTAAAACCTACACCTAAAACTAAACGTCTTCAACCCCAACTTTCGAGAAAGTGGGGGATTTGAATTTCCCACCTCCCCCTTTCCATGTGGGAAGGGTGACCACTGGAGCAACTCCCAAGTGGTTGATGGCTCTAAATTGTAACGTGTGATAGTGCCATATAACTATTCCATAGTGATACCGATTGTCACGGGAATCTCAACGGTGATAAGGAGGATCTATGGTCGTTGGTATTGCGATAAAATGGAAGTTGCTAGGATTGAAAGCGGACTTGCAAATATTTTGAGAAAATAGTTATTGAAGGGAAGATTGTAAAGTTTCCTTATGGATGTGATAATATGGACGAAATTGATTAGGCAAAACCGATCAAACTCCTGAATATAGATTTCCTTGAAATGGTTCGAGACTCGAGTGGGTTGCAAAACGATTCGCGCGCTCCGGTCGTCGAGCATACAAACCAAAAGAAGATAGAATAGCTTGAACGCTTGGATGTTTTTGTCAATCTACTTCACTAGGGTGTGGACGGAGCCAAACTAGAGCTGTGGAATTAGCATGGCCCCAGAAGAAAATTACATAGAACCCCCCACAGTGCCCGGTTTCTCTCAGGGCGCGCCACGCGTCAGGTTTCAATCGGCTCTTCCTGCAGGGGCTCTTTCGTAAAATTGCAGGTGCCCTGGCTTCCTTTTCATTTCCCTTTTGAATCCTACTATTTGTATTTTGATTATTAATTTTATTGATTTGGTAAACAATGCGGTGCTTATATTTAACTCATACTTACACGTCTAATTAATTTTAGACATAACATAACTAGATTGTGGGGCTTTTCTTTGTTTTGGTCAGAGATTGCGGGCTCTGCTCACATGTAAATACCATGTGAAAATAAATGTGTACTAGAAAAAAAAATGCAAAGTCATCTGTCTCGAACACGATTAAAAACTCATGTATAGCAGATGATATTAAATTCGACCCGTTGCAACAATTTTCACATTGTACTTTATTATGCAAAGAGCGTGTACGAGATCGAACTCGACCCCGACTCATCCATTGAGTATACTTTTCGTAGAGAAAATGGTCCCATGTTACGGCCTGTAATGATGGTTTTAGAGAGATTAAAATTCGTCGAGGGGGGCTCGGGATACCGTATCCGGATTCTGTCGTTCGAGTGCGATGAAGGATGCAAGTCCATGTCTTTTCTCGTCCTATAGATGCTTTATTTGTTTATGCCGTGGATTTTTTAGCAAGGTTATCGAGGGCCAACCACCTCGATTTTTTCCGTGGCGGGATCTGACATCCCATCAAGTACCGACAATACATAGCCGCGGACCGCGAGAATAACACCCCCACGGCCCCCCCCAATAAGACGGTGTGAAAGGGACTATAGCAAATTAGCCGGCAATTAGCGGTTCGATCCGCATCATTAGCCATCATGAGGTACGCATCTCCCATTAAAAATCCGGGGAAAAGGCGAGCATCGGCACGGAAAAATCAAGATGCGAACTTTCATAAAGTCGGGGACATGATTGTGTCCTTGTCCCGAAATCTTACCTTAAAAAAAATGTCACCTTTGTCATAACCCTCTTCTCATCCCAGCCCCCCCTTCTGTCGATCCTAGTTTAGCAAAGTAGTGGACAACCATGTTAGGTGGAAATCACACCGCCTAAGAATCTTCAATTTCCACCTACTGGGGGAACGTTCCCGAGATCGCCTCCCCCCGAAAAGACCAATCAACCCCCCAGCTCCAAGAGACCAAAAGTTCAACGAACCCGCAATTCAAAAATCGGAAAACATGATTTGCTCCATGGATGATGGGGGCACGGTGCACAGAATCCTTCGGTCTCGCGGCAGGAAATTCGTGGGTTTTCTAGAAAACCGAGGACCAAATTTACATGGGCAGAACGGGACAAGGAGGAAAGAACAAAAATGGGTTCTTGGAAACTCTTTTTTGACCGAGTCCTAACTCTCGTCCGACGACGACGGGGAAGCTCATGTGAGCTCGAGCCGAGAAAGATCAGACAGCTCGGTCTTGTCCCTGCCCTGATCCAGGGAGACGGAGGTCCGCTTGATGAACTCGAGGCAGTCCGCGATGGCCTCGGAGTAGAACGAGTTGGACCGGGAGTAGCACCGCAGCTTGGCGCCGTAGTCCGCCCGGGCCGGCCTGGCCTTGACGTGCGCCACCACCAGGTCCCTCTGGCTGCCGTTGCTGGAGCTCCTCTTGATCCCGCTCCCGCTCCTGCAGAAGAAGCAGCCGCTCCTGAGGAGCTTCAGGGCCCGGCCGCACGGGAACCGGCACCGGCTCAGGACCCGGAACAGGCTCGCGAACCGGGCGCGCAGCCGCTTGACCGAGAGCCGCCTCGGGTTTATCCTGAAGCCCCTGATGCTGCATCTGGTGCCGCCGCCGCCGCCGCCGCCGCCTCCGTGGCTTCTCGAGCATGACCTGGGGATGTTTACCCGGTTGTAGCTGTTGCGGCTCATCTCGGATCACTAGAGAAAAGACAAAACGTGATCGAAGAAGGGCTCGCCGGATCATATAAACGAAGGGAACGAAGGGTGGTCGAGGCGCATGATTTCGGTGGGGAGGGGGGGGGGAAAAACGAGTGGGAAACTGCGAAGGGACCTGGAAATTTGGCGGTGGGGTCTGTGCCGGATTTCTCTCGGAGGTGGTGTTCTCACACAACGTGTCCTTGGGGGGAAACCTTCTTTATAACCCCGACGTACGGGGTGACGATATGCACATAGGTTTTATTGTGTATAGTCAAAACGAGCGACTAGAGAAACGCCAAAGGGTACGACAACCGCAGGGCCTACGTGTACCTCTCCTTGAATTTTGACCTTGATTTGGATCGGCTGTTGCTAACTCGGCAGTGGCGATTGGAATTTCACACTTTCCGGAAAAAAAACACAAAAAAAAAAACGTTCGAAAGTCTTTTGAACTCCGGCTCTAATTCTGGTCGTGCCATTTAAAGTCGCGCCGCGGACGAAAAGGGTTCGGAAATCGGTGACCCCGCGCGCGAATGTCTCGCTCCATACCAACATATGATGTTGAAAGCTATGTATATACTACCATTTGGAGTACCCCGAAAGCGTAAAGCGAAGTTAAGTCGACCGTAAAGCTATGTCGCGTGGCTAAACGAGCGGAGTAAATCAGGAGGTCTTGTTTTCAACGTCCATGATCCCGGGCCATGAATGTCTTGCTTCGGACCAAAATCTGGTGTTTGAAAATTGTGTACCGTGACGCTTGAAATGCCCCCCGAAAAATGCAAAGAAAAGTAATTCCGACTCTAAAATTAGAAATTCGGCCATAGAGCTACTTCGCTTGGTCGAACGAGATTATTAATCGAAACTGCTGGTTTTTCAACGAAAAATCACCCGCATTACATGATCACGGCGAATCGAATCTCGACGTAACATGAAATGGCGATTTTAATTAACATTATATCATCATGAGTTACTACGCGATCGATTGGCCCCCCACCCTCTGAAATCCGCGTAATGCGAAAAATTATGTAGTCGTTGCCGTCCCTCTGTATCCCCCGACATTTGCCGAAACAAACAAGAAAAAACACGTCTCGGGATCGCAAAAAATTCCTCTTGACCTTTCCCCAAACATGACAAAACCTCAAAAACGCAAGTCCAATTAGAACTGTTAACTTTGTGGACCGACGGGCAAAAGCGACACGGTGCTTTGCATAGGGATCTGGACATCCAACCGCAGACAAAAGCGCACCCCCCGCGCGAGAATATGAAAACGACAGCCAGCTCGCTTTTCGCACATCGTCGTCACCTACGCAACCCCCGAAATCTGATCGTACGGACCCCGATTGGTCGATCGGGGAAGAATTTGTCTAATGGTTCGATGGCGAATTGCCGTGCAATTTAATTAATGTCTCCCTTAATGTCAACACCGATTTTCAGCTTTCTTGAAAAAATTGAGGCGTTCGTACTTGTTTCCAGCTAATGTTGCAATTAACGAGGACCAACGAGGCGATTTGTTTGTCTTTTGATTGATTTCGGAGTCAGCGACGTAGGTCATCAACTCTGTCGACATCGAAAGGCGCTGCTCGACCGATGTCTAACGGGGGTTGCTTTCGTTGGTGGAGTGGGGGTAGTTAGCCGAAAAGCAGCGTGTCTTGCCGCTGTCTATGGGGCAATGATTTTGGCATGGGGATTTTGGACGAATCGAAATGCCAATTGAGCCGGAAACCGCCCCGCTCTGCGGTCCGATCGGCGCCGATCAGCCTCCGTGGCATGGCCGGCGTCCAACGCGGGCGGACGATCTTGAATGGGGATGACGTGGTTTTCAGTATCGACGATCTTGAACGGAACGCCGAGGCCTCGGCAACCTGGCCTGTTGGCGCTTTTCCTGCAGAGGGAAGAAGATGAGCAGCGGAGAAGGAAAGGATAGTGGGCAAAAAAAAATAAATAAATAAATTGAAGAGAAAAAAAACCAGAATTACAGCGTTTCAATTAAAATCGTCAACGTCAAACACCGAGCGTGCCGCCGTCACGTAGGGTGACTGACATTGACTGGACCGCAACATCGGCGAATTCCGACCTAAATTGGCCAAATAAACTACATGAGACAATCGTCACAAGGTTCGAGGCTATAATGCTCAAATTAGAAAGTTACGACTGAATTGAAATCCGTAAGACGAGTTTTGGATAATTTTCTCGATGACCTAAGCAAAAATACGAACATTATACCTTGTTAGTTGAGGGCATAGTTTATGTCGATAATGACCGACCCAGAATTTTTTGAGACATTGGAAGATGAGGTCCATGGATTTACGTGGGTAATTTTCAAATAGAGCACAAAAGTCAAAACAGGGTGACGTCAATTAAACTAACAATTTTGTACTACACTTACGGCGGGATTAGGAATTGGAGAGCGACACCATACTCCGTATCCTCCACTCTTACCGCGGTACGATGCTCATCGAGCAAGCATTTGCAAAATAAAAAAATATGATTAAGAGATAACGACACAAACCGTCCTTAAACTTTAGCAAAATATTTAATGTGATCCCTAAGTTTTTAATCTGTTCAATGTAGTCCAGGAACTTTAGCCTAATATTTAATATGGTCCTCGAATTTTTGGTAGATGTTCAATGTGGTCCCTGAACTATATAAAAATATTCAATGTAATATTTATGACAATGTTCAATGTAATCCCAGACTACATTGAATATTTTCATATACTTCAAGGACTAAATTGAACATTTAACAAAAGTTCAGAGACGATATTAAATAAATTAAAAGTTCATGGATCACATTGTACATTGTATTCAAGTTCATGGACTATATTGCACATTAAGCTAAAGTTTAAAGACTAGTTGTATCATTTTCGCCATAATTAACAACAAATCCAGCCGATTAAAGTAAATAGAAAAAAAAATTGTTTATTTTTTTGGGTCTGGTCGGGGAGGAAGTGAGCGGTGCACGGATTAATGGGGGGCAATCCGGTTGGCCAACGCGCCTGATTATGGTCCGATATAATATAAAATCACGAGCAAAGTTATTAAAATTAAATAATGAAGGTTAGATTAAATGAGGATTAATTAAAAAAAAAACCAAAAATCGGACCGTCCCAAAAGAATGTTTAAAGACCAAAAGAAAGTCAGTGATGATGGTTGGACCGCAAAAAAAGTCAAAGATGACTTTGCTTTGTTGACTGGGACTCGGTCGAGCTTTTCTCCGCCGTCCACGTCTTCTAGCGGAGCTCGCCGTTCGCATTTGAATTTTTGGGCGATTGCTTCCGCGACCACGAGTTATCAACTTCAGTGTCGGTCAAAGTTTTCGATTGAGCGGGACTAAGTAATGATGAACGAAGGGATCAGCCATGAATAACAAATGTTTTATCAGTCCATTTTCATTGATTAAGATGGGTCGGGCCATCATTGAAATTGAGTTTTCGGATCGACCGTCTTGTCTCGTGGATGGTTAGAAAAGAGCTATGAATCGACATTCTAGACTAATTGCAATTAGACTTGCCAAAACTTTTGTCGGCTCGACGGGTCCGATAAGCCCGTCCGTCAAATGGGTGGGTCCGGATGGCGATTTTTAGAGCAGGTTGGATGGGACAATTTCCCTTTTCAATTTAACGAAATTGGACGAGTTTGCTCAAATTGGTCCATGGAGGATGTAGCATCTTTTACTCTATTTGAGG
The DNA here is from genome assembly GCA_024500025.1 of Syzygium aromaticum. Taxonomy (NCBI): domain Eukaryota; kingdom Viridiplantae; phylum Streptophyta; class Magnoliopsida; order Myrtales; family Myrtaceae; genus Syzygium; species Syzygium aromaticum. The sequence continues at coordinate 22,971,239 of CM044894.1, forward strand.
TTATTTATACAAAAATCCCTCCCGTTTTCAATGGTCTGCTACCACTCTGATGAAGTCGTGTTCACCGTTGAAATCGATAAGGCAATAGAGACAAACAACCTAGCTTAGTCGGTTAACAACTAACTTCTTAAATGGTTAACATTGTCTCGAAAAGTCAATGAAAATTTACATTTCTCTTATAAAGGGTGAGTAAATTACAAAGATACTAATAACTACTACTCTTCCTCGATGAAAAGTTGAGAAAAGTGCAAAAAAAGTCATAAACCTTTTGTATTGATGCCGATAATATTTTTTTTGTGTCAATTCAGTTTTTAAATTTTTGCATTTGTGTCAATTCAGTCCTAAACTTTTTTTTTATACCACTTCAGTCCTTAATCTTTTGTATCGGTGCCAATTTAGTCTTAAACCTTTTTATCTTTGTGCCAATTTAGTCCTTCCGGCTAATTTGACCAGATTTTGCTTACATGGACATCGACCGATCATCAACACTGACGTGGATGACTTTCAATAGTATTTTAATATTTTTTTGAATTTTTATTTATTATTTTATTCTTTTCTTTTCTTTTCTTCCTCTCTCCTTCCTCCAGCTGGTTGCCGGATCGGCGACTGGCCAGAGGCCAAAGGCCGGCAAGGTTGACCTTATCAGCCACTGGCGAGGCTCGCCCTCGATAGTGACGGCAAAGGCGAGCCTTGCCATGGCTGGGTGAGGCCGGCAAAGCTCAACCTTGCCCAACCATGGCGAGGGTGAGCCTCACTAGGGGCCGGTAAGGTCGCGCCAGCGGCTGGTGAGGACGTCACCGGCCTCTAGTCGGTCGCTGGTGTGGCTACTGGCTGGAGGAAGGAGGGAAGGGAGGGAAATAAATAAATAAATAAAAATTCAAAAAAATATTAAATATATTATTAAAAATTGTCCACGTCAGCGCCGGTGATTGACCGCCGGTTGGTCGGCGTCCACATCAGCAAAATCCAGTCAAAATTGAGCGGAAGGACTGAATTGGCATAAAGACAAAAATGCTTATGATTAAATTGGCACCAATACAAAATATTTAAGATTGAATTGGCACAAAAAAATGTTTATAACTAAATTGGCGCAAATGCAAAAGGTTTATGACTGAATTGACATAAAAAAAAGATTTATGATTAAATTGATATAAATACAAAGGGTTTAAAACTTTTTTGTCACTTTTCCCATGAAAACTTAGTACTACTATTCCAACTAGGGGTATCAAAATACTTTATCCGAATGGAAAAGTTAAGGCCTTTTCGAGTTGGTCGCTCTCTTCCTAAATCGGATATTAGGTAAAAAGAAAAGGGGTCATCATAATAATTTAGGATCAAATAGGATCGTATACTTGAACCGAACTGAAACATATCAAACTAAAAACTCTCTCGCTTCCCGAGCCGGGATGTGAGGCTCGCCATCGGTGGGCTTGACTCGACTCGACTCGACCCGACCTTGAATTTGAGCTGATCTTACGTTGATGACTCGGATCAAACTAGATCCGAGGTCAAAAGGGGAAGAGGAGAGAGATAGAGGTGCGACCGGGGGTATTTAGGTAGCTTGGTTCTTGTCACTGAGCTTAGAGTTGAGCCGCGGGGTTGCAGGCTACATTAGGGGCAAGGGACAATGACTACATCTTGACTAGAGCACGGTAGAGGACAAAGACGAAGGGAGGAGAGAGAAAAGGGGGATGGTTTCGTAGAGTGGGTTATGTGAGAACACCACGCACAAAAAAGAGAGAGAGTATAATCCGAGCCTATCCGACCCGTGTTCTATGTAGCTCGTGTTGCGATAAGCCTACATTCGGATCGGGTCGTCTCAATGGAAACCCAACCCAACTCAAACCATTGACATCCATAACTAATATGTGGTTACTATTAATATCAGGAATGTGCAAAATGGACCACCTGAATTGAGAATCACTTGGACCAGATCAAACCGGCCGGTTGGGTCCGGTTATTAAGAGTGTCGGTTCAGTTCTCAATTTCTAAAAGTGAAATCGATGTCCAGGCGGTCCGGTTTTCGATTTCAAGGGGGAACCGGACTGGATCAATTACATATTCTTTTTATTTTCCTTTAAAAAAATTAGTAAAATGTGAATTAAACCCTAAGTGAAATACTTCAGTCCTCTCGACTTCTTGAGTCTTGTCCAATTGCCACTGCAAGGGGGTAATACTTAACACCACTCATCAGAAAATAATGTGATATTCTAGACTTACCAGTGTACAACTAAATAAAGAGGTAATACTTAACACTAGTAAAATTGTTTTTGATGGGTTTCTTCTTTTTTTTTTTTACTTCCATTATAGATGTTAGTAATACATGTGCTGTCAGCGTGCTTTGATCAGTTTACATCGATTTGTCATTGCATTGGCTCGAATTATTTGTAATCGGCATGGGGAATACAATTTCAGTTTCAGAACATATGGCATCAAGTAGTGAGAAAAAAAAATGACCGATTCCATTGGATGGAAAATTGAATCGAACCGGGAATCGATCACTCTTAATTAATAAATTGGGTATTTTACAGGACACTTTTTTCATGTAGGTCAATACTTTCATTTTGAAGAGCAGGTATGAACCGGGTTCAAACTTCAAAGACTTCAAAGCCTCGTGTTTGCCTGTGTTGCAAAGCGACTGTTTTACAAGTAATCGATTGACTGAGGTCCGCATGCCATCAGTTTCCATAAATTTAATCTTTTACGAGAAAAACTCAGTGCATCTCGAATTACGTATTACCCCTGTGATCAACTTAGGTGGACATATAAAAAAAAGATAGGTGCGTTAGAATTTAGGAAGGCTTGACATCTCTAACTTATTTGACTGCACTTATCTTTTTTTTTTTGTTTTGAATATCTTTAATGGATTTAGATTGAATGAGTGGCATACCTTCTTTGACCTCTTTATTTAATTTCTATTGTGTCGCCTATGGAGAGCAAACGTATTTGAGATGCAAAATTAACCCTCAAATTGGAAAATCTTTATCCAAGATGGAACTTATGTGTAATTTAAGTTCTCTCTTTATCATATTCAGCTATTACACTAATTCCGATAAATATCACTAAAATGAATTAAGATTTCAAATCGCGTAATTTCATTCAAATGATCACGGATTCTCATTATGAGAGCTCAAACCCGATCCAATCCATTTATTTGACGGCTATGACCACTAGCATAGATGATATTTCTGCAATCAATCACATGACAGACGTGTTATAATTGAGTTGATTTTAATTTAGATCTCGATGTGTCGCAAATTCTCCTTATCATCTACAACTTCTTGATTTTTTCTTAAGTTTTATTTTTGGTGGTATTACTAGAATACCGAAACAGTGAGACTCGAAACCTCGGAAAACAAAAAAAACTGTAAAAAGGCTCGACCACAAGAATCAAAAGAAATTCTGCAATGTCTCGTCTGTCTCCTTGGAGAAACGCACCTCAACATCATCGCAATTAACAAATCATGCTGGTTCATCAACTAGAGCGCGTTTGATCTTTGCTTTTCTGGTTCGAAATTCACTGTCATGGTCGGATTAATCAAGAAAGACGACGACCCAAAAGATTCTGATCCAACGCAGTTTGATCAGATCGAACCAAGAACGATCCAACCCAAGTTCCCGTGCTCCTTGAGTTGGACTAATGCGACTCGTGGAATATAAAAACGCCGAGAAATTGGTCTTCCACCTGGATTCCAAGTACATTCAGTATCCAGATGGGTAAGATTGTGGCCGATCTCGGTCCTCACGGTTCTTGAATTTTATTAATTATTGCCAAGAAGCTGGGCGATGGTGGGCACACGACGCACTTGGCTTCTTGGCAATGGCAAGTAGACCCAAGATTTGCTCCAAAACCTTCCAGTGGCAGTAGTTCTTCTAGGGTTTGATTCTTGGACGAAGCAGTTCGATGGAGGCGGTGAACAAAGAAGAGAAAAGAACGGGGGAAGGATCAACTATGTCGTCGTCTCCTTCGCCGAATGGTGCTTCCTTCTCTTCACCACCTCCTGTGCCTCCGAACGATGAATCTTTGTTTTCACCTTCAACTGAGGCGACCCCCACCACCACGACGCCGACCGCGACCACAGCCGCCCCCGTTGGTGAAGACCCATCTCCATTTTCTTCATCCCCAGAAGCTCAAATCTCGTGGCCGCCGGATGGGAAGCTAACTCTCAATTGGGTCTTGGATTTGATGTCCAAATTCGATTGGGCATCAAGAAATCTCACTCCTTCAGAATTCCCAACTGTCCTTCCCGTCCAGGTGTTTGATCGCCTCGTCCTCACTGCCTCCAAGATTCTGCACAAAGAGCCTAACCTTGTGAGGGTCGATCTTGATGTCGATGACGAGCGTGACAAGGACTGTAGGGTGGTTGTTGTTGGTGATGTTCATGGGCAGCTTCACGATGTTTTGTTCCTGTTGAGGAGTGCTGGTTTTCCTTGTGAAAATCGGTTCTTTGTGTTTAACGGGGATTATGTGGATAGAGGGGCTTGGGGTTTGGAGACTTTCTTGCTCTTGTTGGCATGGAAGGTGAGTTGTGATGCTGCAAATGCGTTTATCTCTTGATCTAGATGTCTGTCTTGGGCAATGGACAGCATATTCCTGTTGCATGCTTTATTGGCGTTTTTACTTCATCCATGCCCTGCTTTATGATTCGTGCGTACCTTACATGAGAAGAAAGATTTTAGATGTCTGTGGACATTGATAATAGAGAATGGATTGATTTGAGTGAAATGTTTCAATGGAAATGCGTGTATCACATCCTTTATGTTTCCCTCTTCAGTAGTGGAACCTGAGTTTGAACTTAATTTGGAATTTTACTTGCATGAATCTTTGTAATGTAACTTGAGATGGCACCTCTGGAATGAATTGTTTGATTATGCTAGTTCATGGAGCTTCTCAACAAGATAGCCAACTGTCTGTTCAGTTCTTATATTTTTCCTATGTCGATATACATTTGTGATTCTTTTTGATTCTAAAATAGCTTAACGTAAGGGATTTTCTTTTTCTGTAACCCATAATTCATAACTTGTTCTTTGGATCAATCTTTTTACAAAAATGGCAGTTTCAAATTCAAGTAGTTTCATATGCGTTCGTTTCCTGTCAGGCTACTTATGTCCCTTCCCTTTTTCATCTTTTCTGCCATTGTACTGATATATCCTTTTGTGGGGAGGATGATTCTTCCTGGTATTCGTGTGAAGATTCTTGTTTGGTTTGTTTGATTTTTTTTTTTCATCCGGAGGACAACATTCTTCTCACTTGAGTAATATGCCATGTCAGGTTTTTATGCCAGAGAGAGTTTTTCTTCTCCGAGGGAACCATGAATCAAAATACTGTACTTCTGTTTATGGTTTTGAGCAAGAAGTTTTGGCGAAATATGGTGATAGAGGAAAGCATGTCTATAGGAAATGTCTGGGATGTTTCGAGGGGCTCCCTTTGGCGTCAATCATTGCAGGGCGTGTATATACAGCTCATGGAGGGCTTTTCCGAAGTATACCCGTCACACCATCAAAGAGATCGAAGGGCAAAAAGAATCGCCGTATAAACTCAAATCCTGAAGTTAGTACTTTATCTCTTGGTTCCTTAGAAGAATTATCTAAAGCTAGGAGATCAGTTCTTGACCCTCCATGGGAAGGGTTGAATCTGATTCCAGGTGATGTGTTGTGGTCAGATCCATCAATGACTCCCGGTCTTTCTCCGAACACAGAGAGGGGCATTGGATTATTATGGGGTCCGGACTGCACAGAGGAGTTTTTGAAGCGATATCAACTAAAGGTGGTACCCCTGATGTTTTAAGTAATAAATATTGTATGCTTTCTATCAATAAATATGAGTGTTGTTTGGCCAAATCTTTCAAGTCTAGTTTAACTTTTATTCTACGCTATCTACTATATGGATGTTGTTTTCTTGATTTCCAGCTATTGTAATTTTACAATACTTTGCTGTTTGAGCGATAAGGACATACCTTAGAACTTAGTGGCAGACCTTAACAGTGCCACCATCTTCTAGCTACCTGAGCACTGTTCTGTTTCATTGGAAACATATAAAGTAGGCTAATATATGCATGAAATTTCTATGCCGAGCTGAGCCGTTCAGTTAGAGAGGGATAGTCATTTATTTACATGGCCATTGATTTTACATTGACATGTGAATTAGACTTGAGGGAAAGGACGATGGTGTAATTCTCTGCTGGATTAATATGAACGTTTAAACAAAATCAAGTATGACGGTGCTTGACAGGACAAGTGTGTCCTTTTTTTGAGTATCTACACCACCCTTCTTTGTTTAAGTAAGCTACTTGTTGCTATCAGAACAGGAGTAAGCATATTACTGGACATGGACTCCAGTTGTAGAAAGTTCATTTCTAGACTTTAACTATGACGATTATCTAATGAATGATGGAAACTCCGCTGCCAGTTCAGTACTTATGAGGTGCTATCGGAACTTGGTTGATGACAAATGGCTAAAAATCAACATTAGTTTCTTTCGTATCTCCTTGTTCTTTTTTGTTTTTCATATACGGGTTTTACTTGAATCTCTGTCTGGAGACGAATGCGGTGTATCAATTAGTCATTGCTTTTTATCTGTTTTTCCATCTACTTAAATATAATTGAAGCCATATCTTGCAGAGGACTTTAAAGGCTGATTTTAGGTCTGTTGGCTGCTGTCTTTTCCCCAGTTAATTATTAGATCACATGAAGGGCCTGATGCGAGGGAAAAGCGAAATGGTCTTGCAGGAATGGACGAGGGTTATACAATAGATCATGTTGTGGAGTCAGGGAGGCTAATTACGCTATTTAGTGCTCCAGATTATCCACAGTTTCAGGTACTTTTGGCCACTTCTGTTCTACTTATTAGATCGATTGATATAGCACCTACGTTCTTGCTCCAAGAAGATGCATGTTGGTTTGTCAAACCTATGCATTCACTAGCTCAGAGAGATTGGATGTGACATCTTGTTGAAAAAAAGGGAAAGCTAGAGATGCAAATGCACCTAAAGTATCATTGGATGTGTCAATAGAGAGTATAGAAGTTTCAAGGCGATTACTTATGTTTCTGCTTAGATTTGAAATCCCGTTTCCAAATTAAAAGGCCTGTTCTCTTTACCCATCTTCCTGTGGAATATTTCCACTGATGTGGACAGTAACATATTGTAAGATCAAGTGCCATTGTTACACCTGTACCAGTTGTCATGGACAATGTTGTCTGATTTGCAGGCAACAGAGGAGAGATACAAGAACAAGGGGGCGTACATTACCTTGGAACCTCCTAATTTTGATAACCCTACTTTCGACAGTTTTGAAGCAGTTGCACCTAGGCCAAAGGTATTTTTATCATGCTTCCCTTTAGCGGTGAGATTATAACTAGGCATTGCATGTAATTGCACTTGTATTAGTCGTGCTGTTATTATTGTCGTGTGAAACTCTACTAATTACAAACCACGTATTTTGTTGAGGAGAATTTGATTAACAATTGGTGCAGGCAAAACCATATTATGATTATCAGGATGTGATAGATTCTGACGAGGAATTGGATCTGACAGCAATGGTTTCTGAACCTTGAAGGATCCGGTAACCAGTTTCGCGAGTCTGAACTTCATCTAGCTGGCGTATGCTTCCTCGCGATTTTTTTCCTATGGAAGCTATAAAGAACTCGCGTATATTTTGTGGGTCAAGCAGCTTGACGAGTGTAGAGTAGTTGTTTCGGTATCATAGAGAATCGTCGTAGTGATTCTTTGTTGCGTTGGTAATACGTATTTTCGGGTTATTTATTTCCGATAATACAAATTTCGGAATTGCATCGATAAATTACATATAATGGCTTTTGAAGACACAATAGTTGCTCGCTTACCTTTGTGTCTCCCGCTGTTGTGTCTGTGAGGGGCAATAAAATGGAATACTTGCTGTTTGCTTTTAGTGCTTTCTTTTTGTTTCTCTGGTATATTCAAAGAGCATGACATCAGAAAGTCGAGCAGAGTAATAGATGTGCTGATTCGGCTAGAACGAATTCTCCGCACTATAGTTTAGAAGCTTGTCTTGTATGGAGTGGGTTTGGTCTCTGGATTCGCCGTTGGATGAAACTATCTAATCTTGGCCTGATCATCGTTGGATGAAACTATCTAATCTTGGCCCGACCATCGTCGGGCATTTCTGTCTATTCCTATTCTCAAGTTTGCATCAGTTTTGTCAAAAGCAGTGGTACTGTGGCAGATGCACGGGCTGAAATTCCTTTGGTAGCTTGCTGCTCACTTGATTCATCATGTTCTGATTTTGGTTTGATTTGCCAATGTTCTTCGCCTACTGCCCGGATTTGACTTGGTAGGAATACTAACCTGATCACTATATACTCTATTCCGTAAGGCTGTGTTTGCTCATCCGGATTTGAATTGGGATATAATAGGATAGGATAATATGGGATTAGAAATTATAAAAAATCCTATCCCATGTTGGGTGCAATCCAACTTAGGATTCAAAATCTTTGAAAATCAGTTCCGTCTCCGTTTTCGTGTATTTGATCTCTCTCTCTCTCTCTCTCTCTCTCTCTCTCTCTCTCTCTCTCTCTCTCTCTCTCTCTCTCTCTCGCCTTCGCTTTCCTAGTGAGCGGCCATATCTGTCCGAGTCTACCTCGCTGCTTTGAAGTAAAGGTATTGACTTTTTTTTATTTCTTTCCAAAAATTTTCAAGCTTCGGCTGAATTCAGTGAATTGTATTCTTCCAATTTGCTTCCTCTATGTTCGTTGAATCTGAATCATGTCCAGCAGATGTGCACCGCGTGCTTAAATTCTCTCTGTTGCATAATCAGAATGGAACACCTTAGATGTCACGAGGCTGAATAATTTGCAAAGCCTAAAACATTACTGAATACAGATGACTATGTTAATGGTTGGTTTTACAATTGGTCGATCACGTCTTTGTTCATTTACTCACAATGATGCATATGGGGTTTGTCATTGTTTCGCGTGGCTTTCGCACCACCATCGGGGTGAGTTGATTGACGTATCTAATGGCAAGAAGCACCGGACTCTAATCGGGATCACGAAGTTGCCTGCCAGGATGGAGTTAAGCAACACAAGTTTTCTCGGCGACCGAAAGCGGGAAGAGGTTGTTGCCGGTGGGAGGAGCGGTGGCCATTGGAGTGTTTGATGATGGTGGTGCTAGGCAAACGAGAGGAAGGGCGAACATCTGATTTTTTTATTAGATTTTCAAATTTCACGTATCTTATCTGGGTCTATCCTATCCCTTAGGTGAAATTTTTTATCCGAACCATATTTGGGTTATATCCCGTCATATCTGGATTTTGCATCACTCCAAACTCTAGTTAGGATAAAAGCTATCTTATCTAGAGTTTTATTCGGCTCACCAAATGCAATCCAAGTGGATGATTTTCTTTTATTTGGCCTGACTAGTAAAGTGAAATTGTTGTCTTGCCACCGACGAACTAATTATAGCCTGTCGAGTTGCCCTCTAGATTTGCCCAAAAGATGGTGTGCGCGGCCACTCTGAAATGGCAATGTGATAGAAGTTCGTGGGCTTGCTATGTCGATATGGTAGCGAGCACGGTTCATAATCAATAAAAGTGCAATCAAGGACTTTCGAGATTCCAGACAAGGCCATAGTCCGGGGGCTGTATCCTTCCATCGCTGACCCTTCCTTCGGTTTCACTAGATCTGTTAAATGGGTCTTAAAATCTATATATGACCCATTTAAAAAATAAATAGGCCAATATAACTTTGAAGAGTCCATCTTAAATGGATTTTAAAGTTTTAAGCTTATCATAAATGGGTCATAATAGGTTGAGTGTGGAACCTATTTCCAACCCACTCATTAAGTCTACCCCTTTTTATAAAAATATCTTTAAAAAATTAAATTTTTTTAAATTTTTTCTCTTTCTCTTTTTGGCTAGTGGCTGGCCATGGCGATGGCCAGCGATCGGCTATAGGTGAGGAACGACCCCGCCAATCTGGCGAGACTTGAGGTCGCCGATTTGGTGAGGTTGAAGCCTCACCGGCCTCAGGCAAGGTCGACCTTGCTTGAGGCCAGCAAGCTCGAGTCTCGCCACAAGCTAGCGAGGTTGAGCTCGCCTGAGGTTGGCAAGGCCTCGGCCTCGTCAGATCAACGAGCTCGTCATTGCCCGTGGTTGGACACCGGCCGTTGTCGTGGCCAACCACCGGCCAAAAATAAAGGAAAAATTAAAAATAATTAAAAATTAGATTTAAAAAATAAAAAAATATTAAATTTAATAAAATAAAAAATGATTAAAAATTGTATTGTATGAAAATGTTTTATTAGTATAATTTTTTAAAAAATTCATAAGAAATGAGTTTTCCTATATTGAATTAAATATAAAAGTGTTTTAGCGATATAGGTCGGGTTGGGTCGGGTATGGGTTGAGATATTTACATTATAAATAAATAAGTCATAAATGAGTTAATCACTCAATTTGGGTCGGACCATTTATGACTCAATCCAAATTCGATCCACTTGTTTAATAGATCTAGATTTCACCCGGTATAAACGGGATGAGGTGGCCCCCCGTAACCTCGTGACGTGGGGGGGGTGGGGTGGCGGGGTGGTGGCGTGCGGGGCTCGACAGGTTGAATTTCGTTCTATCTGGGTAAAGAACAAGAGAGAGAGAGAGAGAACGAAACGAAGCATCATTGCGGGGGCAATCTTGGCGTGTTCCCACGAGCACCCTTCCATCTCTGTCACAGTGTCACCTTCGTCCCCATCATTGCAAGATTCAAAGGAAGCGAGTACAAAGGAAATTCACTGAAGAGACAGAAAGAGAGCACGCATTACCCCATCGTGAAAAAGGCTCCAAACGGCAAAACGCGTCTCTGCCGCCGATGTTAAGCAGCTTCCCGACCTCGGCCCACAGAAATGGGCACGCAAAACGACAAGGAACCACCCCCCACCCCACCCCCCCCCAGTAACAAACGACGCCGCAGCTGCCGTTCAACTGTTGACGCGCCGGTAGCTCTCCCCTCTGCTTCACGCCAACTACCGAATGTCCAAAGTCTCATTCTGATCACCGACGCAGCAATTTCATTGCGTCCTACGCTAAGTAAAGATTCAGCTAATCAAGTTCCTTAGAATGCCAGCACCTACCTAACCACATCCCTTTGAATGGGTAGAGTGTCCAAGAAAAGCTTATTCCAAGCCATATGACATCCTCGAAAATCCAAGCCCTTTTCGTTTTTCGGGAAATCTTTAGGATTCCTTTTTCTCGCATCTGATTTAATGGACGGCGTTGTTCTCATTTACGTGCATTGTGCCGCATGGTGGAATGTAATGAAAATGTTGGGCGCTATGAAATCACAATTCAATGGAGATTAGCTCTAGTTTTTCAATTCCAAAAGCTATGAAGTTCCTGTTGATCGTTAGAAATGCCTCCAGATGTGAACCAAGCAAGTACTTCTCTGGCAGGCGTGTCGATAGCGGGTTGCAATGGTGCAGCTCTCCTTCTCAATTAAGAATGTACAGCTTCAGCACTTTGTTGTTTCTTCCCCTTTCTCCCTTTCTCATTCGAATTGAGAATCCAATGATTTTACGGCCACCCAAGACAAAATCTTTATGTCCTTCCTGAGTGTCCTAAAAAGCTCCCAGATTTTGCATTCATGAATCTTGGCAAGGCAAAGCAAAGAAAAATTCCTCACGAAAAGATGGAAGTCTTTACGGAGATCGACCCAACCTCCTTTTCTTTTTCGGTGTTCCGCCTATCATGCGCCTTCTTATTGCGACATGCCTCTTAATGAGAAGTTATTGGGTGAAGACATGTTGGTCCGAACCAATCATACCAAAAGGAAAAATGCAAAATTTATGACATTAAAATGTGCATCAGACCGGCTAATATGATAATATTTCAAGATGAACTTTATCAAGACATGGGTTGGAGGAGACGAAGCATGCGCCTTGGTACACAGAGTCATCTAGCACCGGGCAGTTATGAGGCTGTCGTGTGCACAGATATGAAAAAAAAACAAGTATCACCCTTCCAAAATAGAGGAAGAACGGCCAAAGTAGAGGAAGAGCGACCAAAATAGAAAAGCGAAAGAGGGGAAGAAAATCCTCAGGATTTGGAGAGGGTTGAAGCAACACGTCTTCTCTTCCACATCTACGTTTGATTTCTTCTTTCCTAAGTCTACCCTATCCTGTCTTCATCATCGCTGATGGACATATATCCAAAATTTGTGTCTGCTACATGTCTATTATATACGTCTGCTTATGTTTTCACTTGTTAATTGTTGATTATCTCTTGGCGTAGAATGAGAGAGACGTAGAGGTAAATTCCACCTTTTCCTTTGGTTTTGATAATCAAAAACAGAGTAGGCCCACGTCGGATGTTGTTGCATTTGGAGTTTCAGAGCATATTTTTCCTTGTGAGCTTTACCTTTTGTTTAAGCTGATAAACTGTAGGAGCCATCATTTCTTGCTCATGATGGAGCTAAATGACTAATGGTAATGAATGATAAGGCAAAAGGAGATTTTGTTTTTTTCCGGGTCTTGTTGCTCTGGCTAGTATGCAATTCAAAGTTTTCTTCTGGGATCTGAGACTAAGTTCTTTTCATGTTCTGACTTGCCAGCACTGACACTTTCCATTAATTCAGTTGGCAAAGCAGAACCGTTTTCCTCCCACATCTCTGTCCGTAGTGAGAATCTTTTAGTGCGAGTCACTTTCACATATTCCTTTAATTTTGTGTTCCTGTTGCCATTTTTTTAATATTTATTATAAACTTGTCTGCTGAAGACAAATTAAACAATAAGCAGTTCTTTGTATGGTAAAAGCATTTCAATGTTCACTGTATTTGGCCTCTTTCACAAAGGATGGCTTCTTATCTGATTCTTGTTGTTTGACAAAAAGTTGCATCATATTACAGCATATACACACACCTTCATTGCTCTCTGTACCGTGTAGGGGTTGCAAAGCATTGGACTTGGAGGTTAAAGGAGTTCTTTTCCAAAAAGAGATGGCGTTTTTAGATCTTTTGTTAATTGCTTCAATGCCAGTTTTGAAAGTGCTCCTTGTGACTGCACTGGGATTATGTCTTGCTCTCGAAAGTGTTGACATAATGGGGGAGAGCACAAGGAAGCAAATGAATAGAGTAAGCTAATCTCAAGCTCCTCTTTTGATGCTGATATTGTATTGCATCTTACAACAGTGAAATATTTGTTTCATCAGGTTGTATTTTTTGTGTTTAATCCGGCACTAGTTGGCAGCAACCTGGGCGGGACGGTTACTTCAGAGAACATTGTTCAATTGTGAGACTCTTTCAGGATATTAGTCATGTTGCCCTTGTCTGTAATCATCTGTCATTGACGTGTCTCTCTTCATTTTTTGGTTCATTTTTTTCTTGTATCAGTAATATGCTGCTTCATCAGCCACATTAATTACTGAAGTAACTTTTTCAAAATACATAGGTGGTTCATGCCAATCAACATCCTGATTACGTTTATCATTGGATCGGCACTTGGATGGATACTTGTCAAGGTCACTCGAGCACCACAGCATGTACAAGGCCTTCTATTGGGTTGCTGCACCGCTGGTAAGATAGTTTCAATATGTGAAAGGCCTTAATGTGCCATTACTTGTGATGGAATCAACGGTCATCCCTGTAATTTAATCAAATTTTCTTCATGCTGTAATGCCCTCAAATCTGCTTTATCAACGTCGTGTCTAATAACATGATGAAGAGTCAATTTTATCTCAGTTGAGTAACCAAGATGGGGCAGAGGAACTTTATGTATTCAATCCATCAATGACTGTCTTCACATTGTTGCATCGTTAGATGGTTCATGTGCGCAATCTGGGGATGGATGTGCTCATTCGTCCGAATCTACTAGATCTTTCATTGTGATCACTTTCTTTTCTTTTCTTTTCATTTTTATCTGAACAGGAAATTTGGGACATTTGCCTCTAATCATCATCCCAGCAGTATGCAAAGAGCAAGGCAGTCCGTTTGGAGCGCCTGACGTTTGCCATAAATACGGAATGGCTTATGCTTCGCTTTCTATGGCGGTATAGTCTGCAGATACTCCACCTGCCTATAGCATTCTGTACTGCCATAGCTATGGCTAGCTTAAAATACATTTAACACCTAATTATATCTGAAGAATAAAGGACCTGGGTTTGGTATTAAACAACTTTATGAATAAGTGGAATCGATGCTGTTCCTCTCCAGGTTCGTGAATGTTAATGTGTTAGTTCTATAGTATTAACGTAGAAACCATTGATGTGCTACTGCGTTCCAGTCGTTAGGCGTTCACATATGCATACGTGAGCAAGGAAATCATTAAATTTTCATTTAATCTTCTTCTTTTCTCTTGAGAATAATCAATGAATGGTCTTCTGTATGTCAGATAGGAGCTGTGTACTTGTGGTCTTATGTTTTTAACATTGTGCGGATGTATGCAAGTAAAATAACGAGAGAAGAAGAGAAGACATATGCATACGTGAGCAAGGAAATCATTAAATTTTCATTTAATCTTCTTCTTTTCTCTTGAGAATAATCAATGAATGGTCTTCTGTATGTCAGATAGGAGCTGTGTACTTGTGGTCTTATGTTTTTAACATTGTGCGGATGTATGCAAGTAAAATAACGAGAGAAGAAGAGAAGATAGACGAATCGGTGAAAGACACAGAAGTTACAACAGATACGAAGAAGTTAATCCAAGAGTGCCCTGAAGCACTCGTTCCATCAACGAATTGCCCCTCTATGGATGACTTGGATGAATTGAGGCTTCCTTTGGTAAAACCTGAGGCAAAGAGCCAGGTAATTCAGACTGAATCTGAAATAATGTCTACTGGGATCTGTTGATCCTAACGGCAAACAATAATTTAAAGTTTGTTTGTCTTGGGAGGCTGTTACTCATCAGGGAATCTTATCAAGTCGATAGATTGAATGTTGTCAACCAATTGGCAGGTCTCAACTTGGGGCAAACTTAAGCAATGCTTAACAAAGATCTCAAAGAAGATCAATCTCCAGACATTGTTGACACCATCAACTATTGGAGCGGTAATCTCTGTCTCCTTTTTGTAGTCTACCGTTGAACTTCTTTTAACGATCGAAAGGGTGTATCTTCTTTTTCTGTAATTACTAGATATATTGAGGAGCTTGTCATCAAAATGGATTAATAGTATACATTCAGTGTGACCACTGATTTGAGAAACTTTGTCACTTGAGTATTGCATTTTGTTGTGAGTGAGATGTCTTGCTGATTCAATTTATCACCATGTCATAGATAGTCGGATTTATTGTGGGTGTGGTTCCACACATCAGAGGTTTACTGATTGGCACTGGCGCTCCTTTAAGGGTCATAGAAGACTCTGCTTCTTTACTGGGGTAATTGCTCTTGCTTCCAGCTAATCTTCTGTAGCTAGAACTAGAAAGCCATGAAATACTCCATATATGTTGGTATAAGGATCGAGTTCATATTTCGTTAGCTTGGCATGTACTTTATTTCTATATTACCTTCTGCACATGGTGTGATGATGTTTTGTTTAACTTCCGGTTTCAAGAATTCTTTTCCTCCTGAATATCTCTTTTCCTTTGAGCCTATGAAAGTAAAGCTTCTGTCGACTACAGTGGTTATCGTAAACTAAATTTGAGTTTTTATTCTGCTTTTCAACACATAATATCTTGGACTCTATTTGCTTGCAGATGTAACAAAGTCAGATTCTAATGTACTGTTTGTCTTCTTCTCTTTCTTTCCCTGCTTTCTGGAACCAGTGAAACATTGGTCACTGGATACATCACCGTTTGATAATTTTCTCTTCCTGTTAGCTTAGTGATTGTTTGGTGTGCAAGAAGTGTAGCTTTTAGGCTTTCAATTTCACGTATGGTGGTAAGAGTTGCTGTTTGCAGAATATTCCTGTCACATCTTCTTTACTTGTTTAGCCCAAATCTTGATTTTGACCTTGATTTGGATAGTTCTGCTCTATGCTAATACTTTCAAGTGGCAACTTTCTTAACTTAGGACATCGAAAGGTTTTCTTCAAGAATGAATAAAATATATTTGGTCTAAGTTTCTGCGCCCTACTGATTGGCAGTTTAGTTGCTTATAATTGCTGGTACTCTCATCTCTTACGGACAGACACTAACTCGGATTCTGACAATTATTTCTCGATTGAATTTTTCAGGGATGCGGCTATCCCTGCTGTTACCTTGATTATGGGAGGAAATCTTCTCAGAGGTACGATAATGTACAAGACTCGTTTGGATATCACTATTTTGGTTCTAAGCCATCAGTCATCAAGAGAAAGTGAAACTGAATTCTCTAGATAGGCATGGTTTTTGTTTCAAACCCGAAGAATGACACTTAAAAGTCTGGGTGGTGTTTCAGGAATAAGGGGTTCGGGCATTCAGCCATCTCTGATTGCCGGAGTTGTAGTGGTTCGTTACATCTTACTTCCTCTCTTCGGGATTGTTATCGTGAAAGGTGCACTGTACTTTGGTCTGGTGCATGAAGATCCATTGTATCTGTTTATTCTCCTTCTACAGTATGCCCTTCCTCCGGCTATGAACATAGGTATAGTCAGCTCGCAATTCTCAACAAGAAAATTGTCCAATTGTTTTGGTAGCGATCAGTTAGATCATTTATGGCATTTTGATCAGTTATATAAACTAACCCTTTGGCAGGCACGATGACCCAGTTGTTTGGAGTAGGAGAGAGCGAGTGTTCCGTTGTGATGCTGTGGACATACGCCTTGGCTTCGGTTGCAGTAACAGTTTGGTCAACGTTCTTCATGTGGCTAGTAGCTTGACTTTCTTAGGCTAACTTTCTTTACGGACGATCTCCTCACTAACAATAGCTAGTTTCGTTTCCTGGGTGGATGCATATGTCCTCGTGTTCAAGATTGATTTTGTGACATACATGGAAAATAAGGTGTCACTGCTTTCATGCATTGACCACAGCACTCGTCATAATTCCTTCCGGCCGGCAATTGTGCGTGGCCAAATTAATACCGCTGGAGAATTTTGGTTGTTCCCTGTTAGCAACAGCATTGGGATGTAATGGTTTTTATTCAGCTGGTCAGCCTGATTTTGCGGTTTGACAGAAGCCTGATTGCACGAATATTGCTTGTTTATGATTTGAGTGAATAAGTAAATTACTCATTCCACATTTTAGGCACTAATTACATTCATGGTTCTTTAAAAATTAAGATGGTATGGTAGGACCTGAGTTTTCATATACATCAGCGCAAAAAAGCTCTCGTGCCAAGACTAGGATTATGAGAAGTTGGTCAATATGTGCTGTGTCTGGTTCGAGCCAAGCAGATCGTGTTCGCTTTGCCTCTAGATTTACGTACGTCTCGTGGATTTATCATACATTGGACTGTTTTAGTGTGTACGAAATTGTCAGCATGCTGTGGGATTAAATAGTAGGCAGTAAACTTGTTGAGTGCCCCAAGGGAATCTTCAGAGGAGGGAGCTCTTGCACAACTTATTTGAGGCCAAGTCAACTTTTGTAATTTCAAGTGATTGGATAATGTAGTCTGCATCATGGAACGCAGGTCACTGTCGCCTCTGTGAAGCATAAGTTGGGTTTTGAACATTTGTCTGTGGAAAGTTGCTCTTCCTGTTCTCAATTAGATTAATTGCCTTGTCATTTAGGTTTTACGGGAAATTTGAAGGGGTTTTTGCTGAAAGACCTCATGGCTCATCAATTTCAGCACAATATCTTCAGTCATAGCTCTAATCGCCAAATTTGCACGATTTCTCTCTGATTGTGTGACTTATTAGACCGTGCGCATCAGAGCGCAGGATGACCAAGAGAGGAAGATTCGGAGGCTATTGTGTCACCCTGAATGCCTCGGACAAGTGAAATTTATAGGCCTAACTTGATGTCATTGTTGGAAGGAAGCAAAAGCCACAATTGTCCGTTAAAAGTAGAAAGCATTAAACTATGCATGAAGGACTTGAATACTGTATAGTACCCACTCTAATCAATTGTGTAAGTTGTGTAAATAATGGAGTTTTGGGGTTTAAATCACGTCTGTGTATTGACTTGCAAAACCTTGATACAGTGTAAAGGAACAAGACTAACATCACTGTATGGAGACCCTTATTTGCCAGTCTCAATAGGAATTGGGATGCTGAAAAGGGAAAATGATACAAATAGTCTATGAACTTTACATCAATGTATAATGTGGTCTATAAACTTTTAATTTGTTTAATGTAGTTCCTAAATTTTAGCCTAATGTTTAATGTGATATTGAACAATTTCATGTAGTTTAGCGACTAAATTGAATATATACTAAAAGTTCAGGGACCACATTGAACAAATTAAAAGTTCAGAAATCATATTGAACATTAGGCTAAAGTTTAGGGACTACATTGAATATATTAAAAGTTAAAGGACCGAATTGCACATTGGGTCAAAGTTCAGTGACCATTTGTGTCATTATCCTCTCTGGAAAGTACAGTGAATCCAATTGCCCTCTCCTTAGGGCATTATTAGTCCTAATTGACTTAAACATATAAACAAGGTCTCCCATAAATCAAAACAAATTGAAGCTATGCTTAAAGAATTTTCAGCTCAAGATCGGTGTGGCCGACCTGTGCCTTATGCATTGCGAAGAGGTCCCTTGATGCTTCAATAAACTTTGTTGTGCACCTCGTTGACCTGCCAAATGGATTCTGAGATCATAAATAGCAGTATGAACCACATGATAGGTGTTAAACTTTCGTTAGGTCATAACATTAAGACACTCTAGGCATCCAGTTTTTGGAATTGTTCAGAAGAATCAGTGCAGAGCTCCATTCTTGTTTTGAGAATGTGAAGTAGAAGAAAAGCTGCAAAATATATTCAGAAGACAAAAACCGACAAAATTCCTACGTCTTCCATGGTGGATTTGGAGGTTTTCTGCAAATCACTTGGTCTACCGACCACCCCATGCATCGGATTTTGGAAGGGTAAAGAAGACCTATGAAGAGAAAACCATGAAAAACGCTACTGGACGTGTGGGTGCATAACAGTTCTACCGTAGATGTGTGACTCATTGAACGTCATTAATCCCACAATCTCATCTTCTTAATTCAGCAACAGAGTCATACACATACCCAAAGATTCCCCAGAAGAAAACCGGGGTCAACTTGATTGCTCTAGAAAATTGCAAATTTAACTTTCCACCCCCTGTAGACATTTGACTGTCGGAAGATACGGACAAAACAGCTATGTATGCTATAGTTTTTAAGTCAAACAAGCTGCATCAGACGACGAATTGTGGGCGAGGCCCGGTAAAAAGAGAGGAGAAAGGTGAAGACAGAAGTTATATGACCGAAGCAGAAAACTGGAACCAGGGTGCAGCCCATCTCCATGGCTATGCACACAAATCCTTCACTTGATTTAACAAATGCAATCTGTAAAAGGAAAAGATTGTACATGCTAGAATTTCCATTTGGACTATTATGATAAAAGGACGATAAACGAAGTGTTTGCTGAATTCTGTTGTTTAATAAAGTACATTCAAAATATTCTTATATATCCGTTCTGTCTACGCTGGAGAAGGAAGCTGTTTGTGCAATTGAGGACTCGAGAACCGTTTATAAGTTCCCAACACAGAAAGGAGAAAGTGGAAACATATAGCTGAAGTGGAGCAGATGGCTTACTGGATGTATGAATCCTCAATCCTATTCAATTTATCACTTCGTAAGCCCAGATCAAGAATTGATAACTTACCCTATATTCTTGTTAAAATATTTTTGAACCGTCCACATTGAGCAACGACTATGTTTAGGGCGCAGCAGGGCGTGCAACTAAAGTATCCTTCAACTTCTCCAGCGACAACAACTTTACGAAGCAAACGGTATGCAGCAAACCAGGCAGTATACCGATGAATGCTATTTATCATGCCACTAAGTCAATCATCCTTGACCTCACTAAAAACATGTAGATCCAGTAGAACATATTGCTTGATAGAGTGAGCTGGATCGTGACAAGAAAAGATTGAGTTCAAAGAGTTAGACATCGGGATCACGCTCCATGAGGAAGGTCTCTTGTACACCGCTGGGCACAATGTTACAACTTTAGCCAGCACCCAAGAGGGAAATGAAGTTTCTCTTAGTTGCTGGCCTGAGACCCAACCACGTCCATATATGTTTTCAGAAATGTAGTATAGAACAGGTACCGAGTTTTCTCTACGTTATAAGACAGAAGATCAAAGGCTCCATAAAATGCATAAGGAGTGCAATGGCTGAGGGGAAAAATCTTACTGCGCTACTAGCAAAATTCCCCATGAAAAGATGGATGGCTTTACGAAGATCTGACTAGCGTCCTTTTCTTTTTCCGAATTCCGCCCATCTGTGCCTTGACCTTTTCTTAATCGCGAGATTTCTCGTGATGAAAAGTTAATGAACACTGACATGTTGATCCGAACCGATGATACCATAAAGAAAAAATTCAAGATTCATGTCATTGTAACATGGTGCATTGAACAAGCTAAATGATAATTTTCCAAGTGAAGTTTGTCAGACATGGGCGGGAAGAGACAAGGCATATGTTTTGGTACGCAGAGTCACCTGGTGCTGTGCATGCAAATAAAACAAGTGAACACTTATCACCGTGCAGAAGAAGGGGAAAGAAAGACCAGAAAAGAAAAAGAGAAGAAGAAAATCCTCAGGATTTGAAGAGGGTCGAAGCAACACGTTTATTCTTCCACATCGGCGTTTGATTTCTCGTTACATAAGTCCATTCTATTCTGTCTTCATTATTCGTGATGGAGACATGTCCATAATTGTTTCTGCTATATGTCATTGCTTACGGCACGTCCAGATTGATTGTCTTTTATATGTCCTTTTATAGTTAAAAAGAGTCGCAAAAGATTTTTCAAATCATAATAAAAGTTAATTTTTAAAATTATTTTTATGAACTTCCTGCTCTTAATTGTACATGTTATCTCTTGTTAAGTGTTGATTATCACGCGAATGTAGAATGAGACAGAATAGAGGTAAAACCATCTTCTGCTTTGGTTTTGATAATAAAAAACAGAGTAGGCCCACTTCGGATGTTGTTGCATACGGAGTTTCAGAGCATCTTCTTCCTTTTGAGATTATCTTCTGTTGAAGCTGATAAAAAGTAGCGGAGCCATTATCTCTTGCTCATGATGGAGCTAAGTTATATAAGTTAATGAATGATTAGACGAAAAGAGATTTTTTCTTCTGGGTCTTTGTTTTTGCTCTAGAAAGTATGCAATTCAAAATTTTCTTCTGGGTTTTTTTATGGGATTGTCTTGCTGATGCTGATATTTCATATTAATTCAGTTGACAAAGCAGAACCTTTTCTTCCACATCTTTGTCCATTTTTTAGAACCTTTAGTGTGAGTCACTTGCATATACTCTTTTGGTTTTGTGTTCAGCCTGTCACGCTTATATATTTAATATGAACTTATCCACTGAAGACAAGTTAAACCACGAGCGGTTCTTCGCACAGCAAAAATAGAAACCTGAAGATTTCTTTTTGGTCGGCCCTTTTTCAGCCTCTTTCACAGTAGATGGCTTCTTATCTGATTCTTGTTGTTTGGTGATAAGTTGGGTCTTGTGACAGCATATACACCTTCTTTGCTCTCTGTTCTGTGCAAGAGTGGCGGAGCATTGAACTAGGATTCCTGAAGATATTTTTTTCCAAGAAAAAAGATGGGATTTCTAGATCTTTTGATAATTGCTTCGATGCCAGTTTTGAAAACGCTCCTTGTGACCGCTCTGGGATTATATCTTGCTCTTGAGAGTGTTGATATAATGGGGGAGAGCGCAAGGAAGCAATTGAATAGAGTAAGTTAATCTCAAGCTCCTCCTTCGATGCTGATGTTGTATTGCAACTTACAACAATGAAGTAAATGTTTCATCAGGTTGGATATTTCGTGTTCAGTCCGGCACTAGTTGGCAGCACCCTGGCCAGGACAGTTACTTCGGAGAACATTGTCCAATTGTGAGTTTCTTTCAGGATATCAGTCATTTTACCCTTGTTTGCAATCACCTGTCATCGACATATCTATGTTTTTCGTAGTTCTTTTTCCTTTTTTCGGGTATTGGGACTGTGATGCTTCAGAATTCACCTTATCCCGCATTCATTATTGAAGTATTTGTCCAAAATGCATAGGTGGTTCATGCCAGTCAATATCCTGATTACGTTTATCATCGGATCTGCACTAGGGTGGATACTGGTGAAATTCACTCGGGCACCGCAGCATGTGAAAGGCCTTATATTGGGTTGCTGCGCAGCTGGTAAGATATCTTCAACATGTAAAAGGCCTTAATGTGCTATCACTAGTGATGGAATCAATGGATTTCACTGTAATTTAATCAAATTCTCATCACTCTGCAATGCCCTCAAATCTGCTTTATCATCGTCACGCCCAGTTACATGATGAGGAGTCACTTTTGCCTCCGTTGAGTCATAAAGATGGGTTAGTGGAACTTTATTTTTTCGATCTGTCAGTGACCGTTTCCACACACTTGCATCATTAGCTGGTTCATGTGCACAAACTGGGTATGGATGTGCTTCTGTGTCTGAATTTACTAGTTCTTTCATTGTAATCACTTTCTTTTCTTTTTTTCTTTTTGGTGTATCTAAACAGGAAATTTGGGACATTTGCCTCTGATTATCATCCCGGCACTATGCAAAGAGCAAGGCAGTCCATTTGGAGTGCCTGATGTTTGCCTTAAATATGGGATGGCTTATGCTTCAATTACTATGGCGGTATTCTCTGCAGATACACCACCTGCAATTGACTCTAACCAACCGCAATTTTTTGCCCATAGAGTTCTATACTACTGTAGTTATGGCTAACTTACAAACCATTTAACACCAATTATATCTGAAGAATAAAGGATCTGGGTTTTGTATTAAACAACTTCATGAACAAGTGGAATTGATAACGTTCCTCTCAAGGTCCATGACTGTTAATGTCTCGTTTCTATAGTATTGATGAAGAAACCTATGCTGTGCTACTGCATTCTAGTACGTAGCATGTGCACATATGCATACGTGAGCAATAAACTCTTTGAATTTTATTTAAATCTTCTTTCTTTTTCCTTGATAATGATGTGTACTTCAGGCATAATTTTGAGTTGATGAATGAATTGTCTTCCTACATGTCAGGTGGGAGCTGTTTACTTGTGGTCTTATGTTTTTAACATTGTGCGGGTGTCCGCAAGTAATATAACAAGAGAAGAAGAGAAGATAGATGAATCGGTGAAAGATACAGAATCTACAACAGATACGAGCAAGTTAGTCCAAGAGTGCCCTGAAGCACTTGTTCCATCAACCAAGTGCGCCTCTACGGATGACTTGGATGAATTGACGCTTCCTTTGGTAAAGCCCGAGGCGAATAGCCAGGTAATTCAAACCGACTCTGAAATAATGTTAAGCCTATCGTAAAATGATATGTTAAACTTTGTTTTGAGAGCCATTCCTCATCAGGGGATCTTAACAAGTTGATAGATATAATGTTCTCAAGCGATTGAGGAAGTTGCAATTTAATCACTCCAAGATTTCCATGGCAGGCCTCAACTTGGGGCAAAATAAAGCAATGCTTAACAAAGATCTCAAAGAATATCGATCTCCAGACATTGTTGGTACCATCAACTATTGCAGCGGTAATCTCTGTCTCTGCTCTGCATTTGCTTTTTTGTCCCTTCTTCTATTCTATGGGTAAACTTTCTCCAAATGATTGAAAGGTTGTATCTTTTTTTCCGCAATGCTAGAAATAGTAAGGAGCTTGTCATCAAAATGGATGAGTAGTATACAGTCAGTGTGACTACTGATTCGAGAAAATTTGTCACTTAAATGTTTCATTTTGTTGTGAGTGAGATGTCTTGCTGATTTAATTTCTCACCGTGTCGTAGATTGTTGGATTTATTGTGGGTGTTGTTCCACGCATCAGAGGTTTACTGATTGGCACTGGCGCTCCCTTAAGGGTTATAGAAGACTCTGCTTCTTTACTGGGGTAATTGCTCTTGCTTCTAGCATTACTTACCGTAGCTAAAAACCCATAAAAAGCTCCAAACATGTCGGTACAAGTATCCAGTTCATGTTTGGTTAGCTTGGCATGCAATTTATTTCTATGCCACCTTCTACACAGAATGTGATCATGTTTGGTTTAGCATCCACTTTCTAGAGTTATTTTTTCCCCTTGAATATCTCTTTTCCTGTGAGTCTATGAAAGTAAAGCTATCGAGGAGATCTCTCTATTGATTCTTACACACGCGTCTACCACAAACAAAGTTTGAGTTTTTATCCCTGTTTGCACCACATAATTATCCTGGACTATATTTTCTTGCAGATGTAACCAAGTCAGATTCGACTGTACTCTTCACTTTTCTTTATTTCCCAGCTTTCTGGAACCAGTGAACCATTGGTTACTCAATACATCGCTATCGATAATTTCCTCTTCCCGTTAGCTTGGTGATTGTTTGGTGTGCAACAAGTGTAACCTTTAGGCTTTCAGTTTCATGAATGGCAGTATGGCTTGTAGTTGAACTTGTTTAACCCAAAACCTTGATTTTGATCTTCATTTCCCTAGTTCTGCAATATGCTAATACTTTCAAGTGGTAACTTTCTTAATCGGGACATCGAAAGATTTTCTTCAAGAGTGAATAAAGTAGTTCCGGTCCAAGTTTCTGGGGCGACTGATCGGTGGTTTAGTTGCTTATGGTTGCAAGTACTCTCATCTCTTGCAGACACTTCCCTGATTCTGACACTGATTTTACAGGGATGCAGCCATCCCTGCTGTTACTTTGATTATGGGAGGAAATCTTCTCAGAGGTACGATAGCGTAGAAGACTCATTTCGATATTGCTTCTTTGGCTGTGAGCATCAGTAAGAGCAAGTGAAACTGAATTCCCTAGATTGTCCTGGTTCTTGTTTCAAATCCCAAGAATGGACACTTAGAAGTCTGGGCGGTGTTTCAGGATTGAGGGGTTCGGGCGTTCAGCTATCTCTGATTGCCGGAGTTGTAGCGGTTCGGTACATCTTACTTCCTCCCGTTGGGATTGTTATTGTGAAAGGCGCACTGTACTTTGGTCTGGTGCATAAAGATCCACTGTATCTGTTTGTTCTCCTTCTACACTATGCCCTTCCTCCGGCGACAAACATAGGTATAGTCAGTTCGCAATTCTCAACCAGTAAATTGACCAATAGTTTTGGTTGCGGTCAGGTGGATCATTTATGGCATTCGATCAGTGATACATAAACTTATTTTTTGGCAGGCACGATGACCCAGTTGTTTGGAGCAGGTGAGAGCGAGTGTTCTATTGTGATGCTGTGGACGTACGCCCTGGCTTCGGTTGCACTAACAGTTTGGTCAACCATCTTCATGTGGCTAGTAGCTTGACTTTCTTTCGGCTTAACTTTCTTCATGGAGGGTGGATGCATTTTTCCACGTGTTCGAGATTGATTCAGCGACAAATGTGGGAAATAGGGCGTCTCTGCTTTTGCGCATTGACCACAACACACATCATCATTCTTTCTTGGCGGTAACTGTGCACGGCCAAGTTATACCGCCGGAGATTTGGTCGTTCCCTGTCAGCAAACAGCATTGGGATGTACTTTTATTCAGCTTATCAGCCTGATTTTGCATTTTGGCAGGAGTCTGCTTGCAGTGATAGTACTTGTTCACGATGTGAGTGAACCAAGTACATTACTCATGCTACTTTCACCTCCACATCTTATTCCTTCTATCTAGGCACTGGTTATATTCATGATTCTTTGAAATAAGGATGGTATGGTAGGACCTTAGTTTCAACTACATTAGTGCAAAAAGCTTGCAACTAAACCAGCACTATGAAAAATTTGGTCAATATATGCTGCACATGTTACAAGCCAAGCTAATCGTCTTCTCTTCGCTTTAGATTGACGTTCGTCTCGTAAATATATCATATGTTGGGTTTGGTGCATAAAATATTGTCAGCATGCCGTAGGCTTAAACAGTAGGTAGTGAACTTGTTCTGGGTGCCCCCAAGGGAAGCTTCAAAGGAGGTAGCTTTTGGGAAAATCATTTGAGGCTTTTGTAATCTAAAGTGTTTCATGATCTGCCTAATGGAAAGCAAGTCACTGTTGCCTCTGTGGAGCATAAGTTCGGTTTGGAACAACATCGTCTGTAGTTAGTTGCTCTTCCTGTTCTCCATTAGATTAATTGCTTTATCATTTAGCTTAATGGGAAATAAAGGGGTATGCTGAAAATTTTGTGGCCCTTGAATTTCAGTGCAATATCTTCCGTCACGACTGCACCTTAGAGTGCGGGGTGACTAAGAGAGGAAGATTAAGAGACTATTTGCATCACCACCCCAATATGTTAGGGCCAACTAGATGTCAGTGTTGGAAGTATCTTGAGGAGCAAAAGCCACAACTGTGCTGAAGTAGAGAGCAGTAAACCATGCATGAACGACTCACATTCTGTACAGTACCCGCTGTAATTGATTGTGAAGGTTGTGTACAGAATGGATTTTTGGGGTTCCAATCAATTCTCTGTCTTTACTTCCAAAGCCACAAAATAGCGAGAAGGAACAAGGCTAACATCATTCTATGCAGACTCCAATTAGCCACCCTCAATGGGACATGGGATGCTGGAATGTACAGTGAATCCAATTGCCCTCTCTTTAGGGTTTTATTAGTCCTAATTGATTGAAACATATAAACAAGGTCTCCAGTAAATGAGAACAAATCGAAGCTATTTTCAAAGAATTTTCAGCTCAAGATCAGCGTGGCCGACCCTTGCCTTATGCCTTTCGAAGAGGTCTCTTAATGCTTCGACAAACTTGCCGTGCACCTCGTTGACCTGCCAAATGGAATTTGAGATCACAAATAGCAGTATAAACCGCATGGTAGGTGTCAACTTTTGTTAGGTCATGACATTAAGACATTTTAAGCGTCTGATTTTTGGAATTGTTCAGAAGAATCAGTGCAGAGCTCCATTCTTGTTGTGTGTATGAGAAGTCAGGCAAAAGAAAAGCAGTAAATTATATTCAGAAGATGAAAACGCGACAAAATTTGTACCTCTTCCATGGTGGGTTTGGAGGTTTTTTTCAACTCAATCGGTCTGCCGACCACCGCATGCATTGGATTTTGGAAGGGTAAAGGAGACCTGTGAAAAGAAAAACATGTAAAACACTACTGGATGTGTGGGTGCATTACAGTTCTACTATAGACGTGTGACTCATCTAAAATCATCAACAATCCCACAATCTCATCTTCTTAATTCAGCAAAGAGTGTCATACATACCCAAAGATTCCCCAGAAGAAAACTGGCGTAAACTTAAGTGCTCTAGAAAATTGCAGATACAACTTTCCACCAGGCTTCCACCACTTGTAGACATTTGACTGTAGCAAGGTAAGGACAAAAAAGCTATGTAATCGAACAAGCCGCATCGGACAACGAATTGCGGGCATGGCCCAATAAAACGAGCGGAGAAGAAAGTTGAAGACAAATTACTTGACCGTAGCAGAAAACTGGAACCAGGGGGCAGCCCATCTCCATGGCTATGCGCACAAATCCTTTTCTTGATTTAACAAATGCAATCTAAAGGAAAAGATTGCACATGTTAGAATTTCCACTTGGACTATTATTTATGAAAAAAAGGACGATAGACAAATCGTCGGCTGAATTCTGTTGTTTGATATAGTAGCTACAAAATATTTGCATTTATTCATTCTGTCTACGCTGAGAAGGAAGCTGTTTGTGTAATAGAGGACTCAAGAACAGTTTATAAGTTCCCAATACAGAAAGGAGAAAGTGGAAACATATTGTTGAAGTAGAGCTGACGGCTTATTGCATTTGTGAATCCTCAATCCTATTCCATTTATCACTGCATAAGCACATGTCAAGAATTGATAACTACCTCATATTCTTGTTATAATATATTTGAATCGTCAAAATTGAGAATGACTATGTATAGGGCGCAGCATGGGGTGCAACTAATGAATGCTATCTGTCACGCCCCAAAGTCAATCATCCTTGATCTCACTAAAACTTGGCAAAGAAGGTGTAAATTCAGCACAACATAGTGAGCTGAATTGTGACAAGAAAAGATGGAGTTCAAAGGGTTAGACCTCAGAATCATGCTCCATGAGGAAGGTCTCTTGTACACCGCCGGGCACAATGATACAGCTGTATCCAGCACCCAAAAGGGAAATGAAGTTTCTCTTAGTTGCTGGCGTGAGACCCATCCACGTCCATATATGTCTCAGAAATGGAGTGTAGAACACCTACCGAGTTTTCTCAACTACGTTATTAGATAGAAGATCAAAGGCACCATAATATGCATAAGGAGTGCAATGGCAAAGGGGAAATTTCTTACTGCGCTACTAGCAAGCACTTTTATTTTTGGAAGAGGCATGAAACCAGTAAGATCAGCAAGTGCAACAACACCAATCGGAAGAACTGAATGTGGCTCATATCCAAAAACTGCACGCACATATATTTGAATAATTAATTCCCGTATACGAGATGACAACATCTCAAAGGTTCTTAGGCTAATAAGAAGTCCAGAGGACGAAAAGGTTTGGCATCAGCAGCCTGCTCTTCATGGTTCATAGGCTAATCAGAAGTCCAGAAACGCAAAAAGTGGCATCATCAGCCTGCTCTTCAAATGAAGTTTTATCACATATTTGCATTGCAGATTAAATTATACATAAAGACCGATGAATCTGTCATATTTTCTCTTGCATCTCAATCAAGACCCACAGGACAGAACGATTTGATCCATAGGAATGCTACCGCAACTCAAAGGAATGCAAAAAACACGCAACAATCTTCCTGCGAAATGCCATGCCATCTTTTCGATGATTCATACTAGAACTATTGCAACTTAAACCACCAATTCCCATTCTTCCCCAATTAGATACGTCATGGCCAAGCCCTTATCAATGAAAGGCAACTTTAACTGTAGCAGAGTAAGTTCATCTGCCTACTTTATAAGCCCACACTGACTAACAACTATCCAGTAATTCAAATTGACCTTTAATTACCCTTAACATCAAATCTTTGGCATTGATATCATATTCATCAAGCCTTTTCATCCCAACCTATTTCATTAAATCTACTGGAAGAACAAGAACAATGTGAGGGACTGACCATAGGCGCGATTAGGATCAAAGGCTTCTATATGCTCCACGTGCAGAGTAACAGGGAAATAACTGCAAGCATGTTTACATATGTACCTGAAGACCAAACCCACCATATCCGCAAATCAATCACATTCTACACAACTCATACCAAATTACTCAGAAAATCAAGTTCATAAGCTTTGAAAACAAGACCAAAAGGAGAGGAAAAAGAGATAAGAAGCTAAGAGCACCTCGACAACTTCCTGCCTAATCTGCTTCTATCATCAGTTGGAAGGAACATAAATACCACGAGCAACCCAAAGACCCTGACCAGTCAAAAAAACCAAACAGCTATTAACGATGCACAAGCAAAACTTATGACCCCAAAAGGCAAAAACAAAACAAGTACTGCGGAACGAAGAGCAGAGAGAGCTCACAGAAGGGCCTTGGAGGGAGAAAGGAAGAGGAGAGAGAAGACGACCAGGACGGCGACGAAGTGAATAGCACCCAACCAAATCCCTAAAGCCACTATAGTGTGCCATATATTGGACGATGGAAACTCCTCTCTACCATTGAACACCCTCAGCTTCTCCAGACGATCTTCATCAATCTTGCTCTCCTCACCCATCACCCCCGAACAAAAATCAACCAATACCCACCAAAAAAGTCGCAACTTTTTCCGCTTTTCTGTTATCTGCAACTGGGGATTCTCAGAATTTCGACCCAGAAAGAGGAAAGGTTCCAAGAATGAGTTCTTTCTGCCTTTTCACAAGAAAGGACGAATTATGAATTTCACTATCACCAGCACCCTTTTCTTGAAAACGCCTATGGTTTTTCTGGGGTGCCCCACCTCCACACTCTACTGGAAGTCTCTCTCTCTCTCTCTCTCTCTCTCTCTCTCACGTGGTCACGTTGCACAGAATGCAGGTGGCAGATTGCCCCGAAAACAATTCAAAAGAATCAATTGTTTAAAACAGGGATGATAGCTTGATAACTGGGCAAATCTGAGGACCCAATGCCAGCTTCTTGCATGCGTACGTGAGTTCGAGTCTGCTACTCAACCGGACGCCTTAAAAATCGAAGCTTTAGGCGATGTTCGTCAACGTTTTTGTCTGTGAAGGGACGTGTGGCTGCGATAATGTCGTTGTGGTTGCGGGGTTGGAGACCGACCAAGGCTTGTATCCGACAGTTGCCACTAAAAGCCTTCCTATTTAAAAACAAAAAAAAAGAATTTTCATCCATTACCAACTAATGTCAACATAAATCCCTCCAAAACTTTGGAGGTAATGTACATTTGCCCTCAAAATTTCAATCACTAAGTTTTTATTTTATGTTGGCCGTTAACTTTTTGTTATTTTTTTCCGTTAGTATATGCATTGCACACGATTTTTTAAGGGGCTAATTGCAAAAATAAATAAATATAAACTTCAGTTTGAGTAACAATTCTATCTCAAACTTTTTTTTATCTCAATAAAAAGTACAAAATTTTACTTGAGTTCCAAATTTGGCCCCCATGATGTGAAATTTTCAAATTATTCGGACCATATTTGAGATTTAAGTGAAAGCTTGTGATTTTTTATGAGGCAAAAAAAGTTCCAGCTAGAATTATCGTTTAATGTAAAGTTGCTGTTTTTTTTTTTTTGAATTAGGCCATTTTTTAAGGGGGTAACAGTGTGTTTTTTCTCTCTTTTATCCTTTAATTGCTTAAAAAATATATAAATTAAAAATATGATGAAGCTAAATTAACTAAATACTGGAAATAGAAAAAATAAGTATCAATAATAATATTTAGCAAAAAAAAATTCTAAAATTCGATAAACACGGCCACTTTCGTAGAACTAAATAAGACATTTTAAAAAAAGAATAAACATAAATTGATTAGCCATCGTGTATTTTAAAATTGTTTCAGTGATGGAAAAAAAGATCTGATTAATGTTAAAAGGAATTAACGTCATCAACTCATAAAAACATAATTACCCACAATATAAGGTGATCTTTGAAAATATTTCTTCTATATTGAGCAATCAATTCTTTAATTATCGGGTATCCAGTTTTCATAATTAAAATTATAGCTATGGAGTGTTATTTAGCTAGCAAAAGAATTGCAATTTTCAATGTACTTACTTTTATAATTAATGGTTGGAGTACATAATAAATCATTATAAAGTATGTTTTCAAGATTTTTGGTGTACGTATAATTTTCCAATGTAGAGAATTTTGTTTATAAGCGAATGCCAAATCTTTCGAGGGGCAAAGAAAGCAAGTGTCGGGTCTATGAAAGTTCTCCCTCGTTTCACTCGACCGCGTAAAATACAAGTTAAGATTATGGATAAATAAACCATCAAAAATTTCAAATTGTGAGTAAGTCTGCGCATAATTCGTCTTACAAAGCCAGGTTAACATCAGTACTCACAACTGCATAAATGATTGATGATGATGGATCAGCCATTTTGCATAGCATGGCTGTGCTCTTGCCACCCTCGATTGGGCGTATTCAGTAGCCCTCTTTAGACTCCTAATTGATTGGGACATATGAACACAGGCCGCCTCCAGTTAAATGACAACGAATCGAAGCTATGTTCAGAGAATTTTCAGCTCAAGATCGGCGTGGCCGTGCCTCATGCCTTTGGAAGAGGTCTCTTAAGGCTTCGACAAACTCGCCATGCGCCTCGTTGACCTGCCAAATGGATTTCGAGATCATTGATGACGGTATAAACCACATGGTAGGTATCAATTTTTTGTCAGGTCACGACATTTAGACACGCTAGATTTTTGGAATTGTTCAGAAGAATCAGTGCTGAGCTCTAGTTCTTGTTGTGTGAATGTGAAGTCGGGTCAAAGAGAAGCTGCAAAGTATATTCAGAAGACTGGAAACCAAAAATCCGTTCCTCTTCCATGGTGGGTTTAGAGGTTTTCTCAAACTCAACTGGTCTACCGACCACCACATGCATAGGATTTTGGAAGGGTAAAGGAGACCTGTGAAGAGGAAACCATGTAAAACACTACCGGATGTGTCGGTGCATTACAGTTCTACTGTAAGAAATTCCCACAATCTCATCTTCTTGATTCAGCAAAGAGAGTCATACATACCCAAAGATTCCCCAGAAGAGAATCAGGGGACACTTAATTGCTCTAGAAAATTGCAGATTCAACTTTCCACCAGGCTTCCACCACTTGTAGACATTTGACTGTAGCAAGATATGAACAAAATAGCTAATTGAGCTTTAGTCTTCAAATCAAACAAGCGGCATCAGACATCGAATTGTGGGCATGGCCGGGTATGAAAGAGCAGAGAAGAAAGGTGAAGACAGAAGTTACTTGACCATAGCAGAAAACTGGAACCAGGGGGCAGCCCATCTCCATGGCTATGCGCACAAATCCTTTCCTTGATTGAACAAATGCAATCTACAAAAGGAAAAGATTGCACATGTTAGAATTTCCATTTGGACTATTATTTACAAATAAAAGGACGATAAACAAATTGTTTGCTGGATTCTGTTGTTTGATATAGTAGATTCAAACTGTTTTCATTTATTTGTTCTTTATACACTTGAGAAGGAAGCTGTCGGTGCAATTGAGGACTCAAGAACCGTTTATAAGTTCACAATGCAGAAAGAAGAAAGTGGAAACGTATTGTTGAAGTAGAGCCAACGGCTTATTGCATTTGTGAATCCTCAGTCCTATTCCATTTATCACTGCATAAGCCCAAGTCAAGAATCGATGACTACCCGATATTCTTGCTAAAATAGTATGAACCGTCAAAATCGAACTCTGAATATGTTTAGGGTGCAGCAGTGGGATGCGACTAAAGAATCCTTCAACTACTCCCGAGACAACAGCGTACATGGCAGTAAATCTAATGAATACTATTTATCATGCCACAAAGTCAATCATCCTAGATCTCACTAAAAATTGGGAAAGAAGGTGTAGATCCAGTGAAACATGTAGCCTCGTAGAGTGAGCGGAATTGTGACAAGAAAAGCTTGAGTTCAAAGAGTTAAGACCTCCGACTCATGCTCCATGAGGAGGGTCTCTTGTACACCACCAGGCACGATGATACAGCAGTAGCCAGCACCCAGGAGGGAAATGGAGTTTCTTTTAGCTACCGGCGTGAAACCGAACCATGTCCATATATGTCAGAGAAAGGGAGTGTAGAACACCTACCGAGTTTTGCCAACTATGTTAAAAGATTGAAAATCAAAGGCTCCATAAAAGGCATAAGGACTTGAATGGCTGTGGGGAAAATTCTTATAGCACTACATGCAAGAATTTTTATTTTGGGGAGAGGCATGAAACCAGTAAGATCAGCAAGCGCAACAACACCAATCGGAATAACTGAATGTGGCTCATATCCAAAAACTGCACGCACATATATTTCAATAATTTATTCATATGTATGAGGAAAAAATCATCTCAAAGGTTCTTAGGCTAATAAGAAGTCCAGAAAAAGAACAAATTTTGGCACCAGCAGCCTGCTCTTCACCGTTCACAGTCTAATCGGAAGTCCAGAAACATAAAAATGGCCTCATCAGCCTGCTCCTTAAATAAAGTTTTATTGTATATTTGCAATGCATAAGAAGATAAAGACTGATGAATCTATCATATTCTCTCTTGCATCTCAATCAAGACCCACAAGACGGAACAATTTGATCCACACTATCACAACTCGAAGGAATGCAATGAACACACAAGAATCTGACCCGAAGGTATTTAATGCCATCGTTGAACTATCACAACTCAAACCACCAATCCTCATCTTTCCTCAATTAGACGTGTCATGGCCAAGCTCCTATCACTGAAAAGTAACTTCAACTCTACCAGAGTAAGTTCATCTGCCTACTTTGCACGCCCGCACCGGCTAACAACTATCTATTAATTCACATTGACCTTTGATTACCCTTAACCTACATCTTTGGCATTGATACCATATTCATCAAACCTTTTCACCCCAACCATTAAATCAACTGCAAGAACAAGAAGAGTGAGATGGACTGACCATAGGCACGATTAGGATCAAAGGCTTCTATATCCTCCACCTGCAGAGTCACTGGGAAGAAACTGCAAGCATGTTTACATATGTACCTGAACCACCATCGGAGAATCAATCACATTCTACACTACTCATACCAAATTACTCAGAAAACCAACTCATAATCTTTGAAAACAAGACAAAATGGCGACGAAAGAGGGATAAGAAGCTAAATGTACCTTGACAACTTTCTGCCTATTCTGCTTCTACCATCAACTGGAATGAACATAAATACCACAAGCAACCCAAAGACCCTGATCAGTCAAATACCCAACAGCTATTAATGATCCACAAGCAAACTTGTTGACCCCAAAAGGCAAAAATAAAAACAAGTACTGTGGAGAAAAGATTGAAAAAGAGCAAAGAGCATGGAGAGCTCACAGAAGGGCTTTGGAGGGAGAGAGGAAGAGGAGAGAGAAGAGAACCACTACGGCGACGAAGTGAATAGCACCCAACCAAATCCCTAAAGCCACTATAGTATGCAATATATTGGACGATGGAAACTCCTCTCTACCATTGAACACTCTCAGCTTCTTCAGGTGATCTTCGATAATCTTGCCCGCCTCACCCATCACACCCAAAACCAACCAAAACCCACCAAAAAAAATCTCGTACTTTTTCCGCTTTTCTATTATCTGCAACTGTGCTGCATTGACCTGCTACTGAGGATTGTCAAATTTCAACCCAAAAAGACAAACGTCCCAAGAATGAGTCCTTTCTGCTTTTTTACTAGAAAGGACAAACCATCGCTTTCACCACTCACCATCAACGTCATCCGTTTCTTGGAAACACCGATGGTTTTTTGGGATTTCCCACCTCCATCCTCATTAAACGGGTATGATAAGTTGGTAAACCTGGCACAGACCCAGTTACTGCCATTTGCTTGCACGTGATAATTTGAGTCTTGTGCTCATCTGGGAAGCGTCCAAAATCGAAGCTTTGGCCATGTTCGTCAATGTCTTTTCCGTGAAGGGGACGCGTCTCTGCGATGATGTGATTGTTGGGCTGATGTGTCGTTCCAGACTGAGCAAGGCTGTATCTAAGAGCTGCCATTAATTGCCTTCATTTAACATGAAAAGAAGATCAGACCAAAAAAAAGCATGAAAAAGCGAATTTTCATTAATTGCCATCTAACAACAATATCATTTTTCCGGGAATTACTCAAAACCCTCCAAGGTACTACTGATCTAATCGTCCTCCGAATTTTTTAATTTTGTTACGACCCTTAATTCTCTCGCTTTCTTGCCAGTAACACTTGAGCGCTGATCAGAAACCCAGAGACACACAAATGGCATCATCAGTCTGCTCTTCAGATAAAGTTCTATCGTATTTTTGCACGACAGATTAAAAGTTTTATATATAGACTGATGAATCTGTGATATTCTCTATTGCATCTCAATCGAGACCCACAAGACCAGGGCAATTTGATCCGCAGGTATGCATTCTGTCACAACTCAAAGAAATGCAATGAACACACAAGAATCTGACCCCATGGTATGTATACCATGCCATCATTTCATTGATTCGTACTGGAACTACCACAACCTAAACCGCCGGTCCTCATCATCCCTGGCCCTTATCATTGAGAAGCAACTTCAACTCTAGCAGAGTAAAGTTCATCTGCCTATTTTACATGTCCCGAACGACCCACAACTATCCATTAATTCAAATTGGCCTTTGATTACACTTAACCTCCATATTCGGCATTGATACCATATTCATCGAACTTTCCCAATTAACCTCTTTTCATTAAAGCAACTGGAAGAACAAGAAGAATGTGATCGACTGACCATAGGCGTGATTAGGATCGAAAGCTTCTATATCCTCCACGTGCAGAGTAACTGGGGAAATAACTGCTAGCATATTTACATACGCACCTGAAGACCAAACCCACCATCAGAAGATCAATCACATTGTACACAACTCATACCAAATTACTCAGAAAAATCAGTTCATGAACTTTGAAAACAAGACCAAAAGGAGAGGGAAAAAGGGATAAGAAGCTAAGAGTACCTTGACAATCTTGTGCCTATTCTGCTTCTATCATCAATTGGATTGAACATAAATACCACAAGCAACCCAAAGACCTGATCAGTCAAAAACCCAGCAGCTATAAATGATCCACAAGCATACTTACTGACCCCAAAAGGCCAAAAATAAAACAACTACCGCGAAAAAAAGACTGAATAAGAGCAAAGAGCACCCAGCCATAGTGTACGGCGTCGAAGTGAATAGCACCCAACGACAGCGTACGATATAGTGGACGATGGGAACTCCTCTCTAGAATTGAACACTCCCAGCTTCTTCAGATGATCTTCATTAATCTCGCTCTCCTCACCCATCACTTCCAAAATCAACCAAAAACACACTCCGAAAAATCCAAACTTTTTCCGCTTTTTCTATTTTCTGCAACTGTGATGAATTGATCTGCTACTGTGAATTTTCGGAATTTTAACCCAAATAGAGAAACGTCCCAAGAATGAGTTTTTTCCGCTTTTTCACAAGAAAGGACAAATCACCATTTTCACCACCACCATCACCATCACCATCACCATCACCATCACCAATTTCTTGGAAACACACCGATGGTCTTTTGGGAATTGCCACCTCCACACTCTAATGGAAGTCTCTCCCCGTGGTCACCTTACACAGAACGCAGGTGACAGATTCCCCAAAAAAACTAGACTGTGTTTAAATTGGGATAAGTTGATAACTGGGTGAATCAAAGATTCGAGTATTGAAAAAATCATTATAAAGTATGTTCAAACATTTGGCCTAAGTGCAACTTTTTTCAATGGAGAGAAATTTATTTCTAAGTAAATGCCAAATCTTTCGAGGGGAGATGAAAGTAGATGATGATTATTGGGTAAAATACGAGTTAAGATTAGGCTTAATTCCCAAAAAAATTCCCAACTTTAGGTTGATTTTCAATTCTGCCCCTGAACATTTTTTTTGTCTTAAAGAAATCACAAATTTTCATTATAATCCTAAATCTGCCCTGTGTCCAAAAATCGCTACTAATTTCTTAAAATTGTCAATATTAGGGCTAGTTAGAGTTTCATTACTAGAATACGATTCTTCACCAACGCACTCACCTTTTGGCATCGATAATTTTGAAAAAAACCCGTGCCGAATTTTTGACGCAGGGCAGATTTGGGACCAAAGTAAAGTTGGTGATTTTTTTTTTGACAAAAAAAGTTAATGGTAAAATTGAGATTGAACCTAAAATTGGGGTTTTTTAGGGAACGAGGCAGTAAGATTATGGATAAATGACACAAAATATGAAATTATGAGTAATTCTGCGCATAATTTGTATTGGTAAGCCAAGCATCAGTACTCACTTTTTGGTCCACCCTTCAATGAGGTTGATGCATATCTATTCCCTCACGTCTCTCTATCAAGAGCTGTTAGCTATAATGCCTTTCCCCGACCCACCTAACTATATGAAAGCATTCACACGATTATGTAAGCATCCAAAGAGTGATTTGAATGTTGTGCTGCAAAGTTTTAGGTCATGGGGATTTGACAAGATCAAAGGAAGGAAATTGCACCGTCACCATTTGATTTGTTCGTCTGTCTCTTCTATCTCGCTCACTAGGAATTCATACAAAGAAAAAAGGGGGCATAAATGGTTATTGCGAATGCAGATTTAATCCAAACTTAATTGCAAATGTCAAACTGTAGCCATGAGTTTGAAGAGCAAAAGGCAAAAGGAACTGCATTGTTCAAAAGTGTCCTCATTGAGTATGCCCAGGAAAAGAAGAATTGGGCATATGAATGGTTTGTTCAACTTTCAGAATTCAGAAGAGTTTGCCGAGACAGAGAATCAACATCACAGCCTAGACCACCACACAAAGCCATTTACTTCTCTTCAGCATTGACCGCCTCTTGCCTTTGTGGCTTCCTGCTGTTTTAGTCTTCTCAGCACATGCTTCTTCATCTGCACAGCCCTTTTCCTGAAATCAGTCAACGTTATTACCGAGCTGAGTCTTAGTATAATGTCAGAATTGCCAAGTCAAATTCATGGAGACATTGAACTAATGTTGCTATGGTATCTGCAGCTCACTTGTGTTGAGAGAGGATGTGGGTTCTCTCGTCGGTGTTCCCTCAAATCCGCACTCTCCGTGGCGGCCACGGCCAATTCCAAAGTGTGCTGATTATCGGGATGACGGAATAGCTTGACTTTGAAATGATTCTGACTTTGATCTCTAGGCTCAACTATGACCAAAGAAAAGCTATGATCAGCTCTTAAAACAATATTAGCATTTCCAAATCAGATTACTGCTAGGAAAAATAACTCAGGAGCCAGAATTAGGACATGAACTTAAAAGTCATTCGTAGAACCTGTAAGACTCGGTCCTTGAGCATTGCCACTCGATCCATCAACGTCCCTCTGTGATGAGCTTCCTCCAGTGCAGATGATATGGTCTTGCAGTGATCTTGTTCTTTTGCTCTGATTTTCTCCGCAACCAGGCCTGAAGGATATCTTGCTGATAATCTCTGCCTCTCCTCCAGAGCCAGTAGCTGTTCAATCAAGGCATTGTGCTCAGAAACTTCATCAGAGAGTAAAAGAAATTGCTATGACCTTCCATCAGTTCTACGAGTTCAATCATGTTCACTAATGATTAGAATGGCAAAAAAATGGAGACAATATCTGTTCCTGTTACCAAATGGTCGAGGTGGCCTAGTCTTTGGAGCACGGATAAAGCCGGGGCGGGACTCTTCTCTCCTTCTTCCTCCTCCATGAATTTTGTTTGCAGACTATTTTCAGATTCTTTGCGAGTTTGTTGTTCGGATGCTCGAGCCTCCATTCCCTTCTAAACATCTGCTTGAAATTATGTTTCACGATGAAGTCACCAACTGCAGGTCCAAGCACTCACCAGTCACAAACTGTTAGCTCACGGCTGACAAGGAGAGTCGCGGAGGTATGGACAATTTTCTATATAGAAAATGCAGACTTTGAGGCAGTTTTAAATGAATTTCTTGTTGCAGGGAAATTAAATGATAACCACCTTGCCATGCTTTCTTGAAACCATTTACACAAGTTCCCGATATGGGTTTTTATTTTCCCTGTCATGTCTCATCCAGAAAGTTTTACGCATTATAATATTACAAGGGACTTCATTCAACCGAACCGTTCATCTCTTCTGTGTAGATAGTGCAGAAGAGTATAAGATGTAAATCACCTTTATTCTTTTACGAACTCGAACTTCCAGAACAACTGGTTGTACGGTTTGGTTTTGTCTTAGAATCAAACTGGACTCATATCTGGGCTAGCTGTCTCTCATTCTTCATGGTAAAAATTAGCCAGTGAGCCTCTCAAGAGATACGGGTCCAGAAAGAACTATTTTTGCCCTCTCTTTTAAGTGTGAAACCATACCGTTAAAACCTGTAAAAGAAGAAAACGGAATTGCAAATGCGTCATTTCGGTGCCATCAGGGTTCATCAGATACATCTTAAACTCTCGCCCCAGACCATTGGACGGCTAGTCAGCCTGGGGATGGAGTGCTAAATGCTAAATTTGCTTGTATTACTGCAAACCCGCTTCAAGTTTCTCAGACAGTAACATCGAACATGTCTGAAATTGTATGACGATAGTAAGAAATTTGCACATAAGTATCATTTACAATTTAACATTCTGTGCCTTGCAAAACTGACTGGCAGAAACATGGCCTTTGGACCTATCTAGTTGCAACTATATTCCGTCAAGAATCGTCATTCTACACAGAAATTTATGCAATGCACCTGACTCTACAAAAAGCCATCCCTCCGGTCTTGTTCCTCGGCTTCCTTGTTTGCTACTTGAACTGATTTAAACCATAGAAATGCCTGTATTCGGGCATAAACAATTAGCTGAATATTGCCGCCACAAGGCAAGAATCCACAACTCAGTACAACTTCAAAACTTACTGAGGTGGGGATGCCAGTGAATGCAAAGAAGCCGAGCACTGGGGCATAAAAGATGCTGTCAGAATTCAAAACTCCAAAAACAGGCCTCTGGTTGATGTACTCGAATACAGACCCTACCTGCAATAGGATTTCGTAAAGATTGTCAGCCAATACTTTCTGTACGGAACAGAACAAGGAAAGCAAAAGAAGCTTACTGCAGCAATTGCTGTCACTGCAGAGGCTAATAAGTAAACAAAGAAGGGCACTTCAAAGCCCTGTTGAGGCGCATTCTGTGCTCCCTCATTCCGAGCCCATGGAGGAGGCTCATCTGCATCTGGTCGAGCCCAAGATGGAAGAGTCTCTTCGGACTTGCTTGACTCAGTAGAACCTTCCGTGACAGCAAATACTCGGGTTAACTTCTTCTCCCGATAATCATGTTGGATCTGGTTTCTAGTAGAACAAATAAAATCCTGGATATTCTGTCCAGCACCAAGGAATGTCTTGGCATACCAATGATTCTGTCGTCCAGGATGACGAACTAAACATGGATTACACGAGGAAACCACAGTCACGGTCATAGCCCCCACTTCTGATTCTTCTACAGATACTGGTTATCCACCTAACATCAAAGATGCCAATATAAAGCAAATTAATTCGAAAGGAATTTTGGCTACACGTGCTTTCTTTGTTTGGATCACTATCGAGCTGGTTTCAAGAGCACCTGTACTAAACATATAAGATCAATCGTTTCCATTTGCCAAGTTCCACAATAATCCATCCTAAACAGATAAGATCAATCTTTTTGCATTTACCATGTTCCAAAAATCAATCCCGATCGAGTGATGTAATCGGTCCGACTACAGACTATGAATGACTATCACTCAATCTAGCAGCTGCACCTACCAAAAAAGACAGGTTATTCGATCACAACAACGTCATTTGTATTATATCAGAGTAATTTCCCACTCTTACTCAAATACTATGTGATTCAAGAATGCATCGGAAATATCTTTCGTCTGCAAAACGTAGTCATTGAAAACTCAGGACACACTATCATCCTATACGATTTCTACGAAGAAACGAACGTTTTTCATGCTCTCCATCCTATCTTTAGGTCGATGCACTCATCAGAAGATATAAAAAAAAAAAAAAACAAACAGAAAGCTCAATCGTTGAACACAGACACCCGAATACAGTGCGGGGACAAATCCTAGACTCCCGAGTTTCCATCACCGCTAAGGAAGACCCGTGACTCAATTCCGTCCATTCGTTTCAAGAAACTAATCAGCAGCAAAGCTCAATGACAGCGAAAACACCATACCCGTCAAGAACCAACTTTCGAATATGAAAAAGGAACCGCTTTCGAACCCAAGAAAGCGCCGAAAACGGCCATTGGAGCTCACCTTTTGCACGCATTTACCGAAACTCCGGTCCACACAAGCAGCGAGAGAGAGAGAGAGAGAGAGAGAGAGACTTCAGACCGTTCGTTGGTTTGAGCCACTCAGAATTTTTTCTCTGGTGTGGTGGTGGTATCTCAGAATCTCTCTATATCGTGTTTGGCTGCAGAGTTACTTTTTAGCCAGTTACAGGATTGGGTCATGCACGTACTTGTTATCCACCCTGTTCGGCCCATATGGAGAGAATTAAAGGCCCGGTCCAATCATTTCAATGGATGGGCCCGATTTGATTACAAAGCCTCTTAAGCAATAAAATTAGGGATAAGTTTACTAGAAATCCTAAAACTTATTACAAATGTGCAATTGAGTCCTGAAACTTTCGAAAAGTGCTATATAGTCTTGGAACTTGTAGTGAAAGTGTAATCGAGTTATAAGACTTTCAAATAGTGTAATCAAAGGAAGGACTTGATTGGACTAATTTGACAAGTTTTAAGATTTGATCGCTCTTCTTGAAATTTTTAAGACTTAATTGCACTTTTGAAAGTTTTAAAACTCAATTGGACTTCCGTAATAAGTTTTAAGACTTCCAATGCATTTATCCCTAAAAATTAAAACTAATCCTATTTGACTCTTCCAACTAATGTCCCAAAAAAAACTTCTATCCTTTTTAGGTTTTCCTCGCCGAAAAATCAAGGAAAAAAGAACAAACTAAAAGCACCCGCTTCGAATTGCCCATGCCCCCCGCCGTCCCTGAGGCCCGAGCGATTGGAGCATAGGACCTCGATTTTCTGGCCCCGGATGTCCAACTAGCATTTCTTTTGGGG
Source organism: Syzygium aromaticum (assembly GCA_024500025.1). Taxonomy (NCBI): domain Eukaryota; kingdom Viridiplantae; phylum Streptophyta; class Magnoliopsida; order Myrtales; family Myrtaceae; genus Syzygium; species Syzygium aromaticum. Next base: position 23,013,408 of record CM044894.1, read on the forward strand.
GCCGGAGTCCGCCGCGCTCTGTAGCACTCTCGCCGTTTTCACCATCTCGGGACGTCATATTCTCCCCTACCTATTATGGAATGAGAATGATTGTCACAGGGCGGCATTGCTTGTCATGCTAGTCTAATCAGATTCCGGTGCAAGTAGTTTATTTGGGATACACTGAGTTAGACAAAAGGGGAGGGGGCGAAAAAGAAGAGAGAAAAGGAGGAGGGAAAAAAAGGAAAGGAAAGAGGATCAATTGGATGCCTTCAAAGGCTGCTGTTGCTTGTAGATTCAACAAAAGGCAATCATAAAGGAAACAGGCAAAAAAAAAAAAAAAAAAAACGAATAAGGGGAAAATCGGCCAACAACCACTCTCTCCCTATGAGTCCGTGACAGCATCACTCATAAGATTCTCCAAAATCTCTAAGCTCCGTTTGCTTTACACCGTCATTATTTTCTCCTTATGAATCATGATTAGTGGCAATAATTACCACAGCGGCATTTACAAGAACTTAGCAATTTGTAATATATATATTGATTCCTCAAACGACAAGGGATGTGGTGATGATTGAGTTGTGTCCCCCTGCTTTTGTTTTCTCACACGCCACAGGCATCACTGTCTTCAGCGGCTCATCAAGATACTTGTATTTTGCTCCAAAAAATGAAAAAAGAAGAAGTAGGAAACGTCATAGCCCACTTTTCTTATTGAAATGCTTGTCAACGGGTAACCTCGGGGCATACGAAACGAGTGAAATAGAGCAATCTTATAAGTTACAAGAGAAAGAAAATTGGACATAGGAGATAAAAGACAATAATCACACTTCCGCTGACCGTGGGAGACGGAGAATGGTAGGGTTTATGCATATGCGAGACCAGCGAAAACTCTTATGGAGGTACTCTTGCCGAAAAAGGACAAACTAATGGGAGGTGGTTAGAAAGGATTAGACCTTCCGCACGTAAATGTGACATGAGGCCAATCAACCAAAGCCAACCTAGGACAACCACAATAACCTAATGGAAGCAATGAGAGAGCATTCAAAGAGAACAGTAACATCGAGATTTATGTAAGAAACTATTTCTATGCATAATGAGAGAGGTCAAGGATAGTATAACGAGGTCTAGCCATACCAAGAACTACAAAGACGCGAGTTCCCCCTTCTACAAGATAGTACACCACAAACTCCGAATTACAAAACACGTGCCATCGCTACTCTCTAAGAGCAAACACAACTTACTCGAAATTCAATACTGACCCCGTAGAAGAATAATGAATACAACAAACTCTTGTGTCTTCAATTCGAATGCAATGCAACCTTAACTGTGCAGGAAACCCTGACCCCTCTTTCTCTCTTTTCTCTCTTGTGTGCTCTCTTTCTTTTATGTCTACTCTAATTTTGGCAAGACCACATTTTAAGACTAGCCAGAAGCTATCTGGGAAATGGACACGCTACAACCACCATGGACTTAATCCTTATTGATACACACACTTAGCCCAGCAGATAATACAACCTACCTAAAAGCACTCCTTCATTAAAAAACAACTTGTTTATTTATTTATATATTCATAGATCAATGATATCGGATGTTAAGACTTCCAACTTAGTTTGTCTCTAACGGACACATATGAACCACCATGCCTACATGCATGGAGTTGGGCTCCATCTCAAGATATTAGGTGCGACACTCGGAGTTACTTTGATCAATAGGTCCTGTAATCTGAACACAGAACTCATCTCACTCAAATTAAGCAATTTAACTGTTCAAATAACCCGTTAGATCAGATCGTGAATCCGCCCAACACTTCAGAAAAAAAAACCAATTTAATGCCATGTATCATGTAAAAGTTGCATTTTTTAAAGCCAAAATATTTCCAAAAGGTGGAAAGAAAGGGCCTTCTTCTTTCCCCGAGTACATTCCTTCCAGTTGTCACGGACAAATGGCACATCCACACATATTATTGGCAGAGAGGTTCAAGAATTTTCACTGAATGCAAGAGTAAAATTGGCCAATCAGCATCAACATCTTTCTTACCATCTGAACAGACAGACAAGTTTCCAAAAAAAAAGGCAGACCACAAAAAAGAGGAAGAAGGATAACCATTGGGTACTCGATATGGCCACACACATGCAGATGCAAAGAGACAATTTTTCTGGTCGCCTCTCCTTTTCTGGGATCTGTAGTGTAATTGCCCATTGAAAAACCACACAAAATATCAAGGTAAAGAAGATGCCAAATGGACACCCAATTGACAGCTAGACTTGTTGCCACCAAAATCGATGAAGCTGTAAACCTTTTAGAGAGAGAGAGAGAGAGAGAAAGAGAGGGAGAGATGCTGAATTTCTTCTCAAGCAAAGAGTTGGGCTCAAGCAAAGGTGGTGTGTTTTGCACATGGACATTGAATTTTGTGATGTGTACACACGACGATCATGGAGGCTCATAAAAAAGCACAAAAATGATTGGAAACCGACAAACTTGGAACCATTGGAACCAAAAGATGACAATTTGCCCTTATTAATTGATTGGAAGTTACGTACAACGAGATACTCTTTCCAATATCTTTCACAAAGGCTCGCAAGTAAGCGAAGGAGAGGAATCACATGTCTATCCCATGAAAATAGGAGCATTCACAAAGTCCATCTCATGTTAATGATCGAATAAAATACGAAATGCAGTCGAGGACCATGAGTACCGGAAGAATGACATTAAAATCAGAAAGTAGATGCGTTCAATACAGATGTGTAAAACCGAGATTGGGTAGGCATCTAAGATCGGACAATCATCATCACCGCCTTCAAACTCGGCACTGATCTTCTCGTGACCTCGCCTGTAACACCGAACGATGGAGTCGAAGTCGAGGCACCCCGGTCTTATGATTTAACCCCCGTCTCCACTAGTCCTAGTTGGTTAGGTTTCAATCTCACAAAAGACACGACCTTCACCGACAAGGTATATCTTAACACCCTTTTGATTGCAAATCACATGTAGCTCTTGATAAGTTTGCTTTGATGATGTGTGATGATGACCTTGATAATTACACTTACCAATTAGTCTCCTCGCACTGACTCTCATGGTGGTTTGTTCGATTATATAACATTTATTTGGAAACCTTTCTGATAATATAATGATGGGGGCGTGGATACTCAGTTAATACTGATTATGTATATAATAAGAATGGAGTCAGTTGGGTTATCAAGATTAATGATGATTAGGATTTATGAGAGATTACCCCCAATGATCATGCCTGGCCCGCCGAGGGGCAAAGATTGGTTTCCTTCTTGAAGTGACCCTTTCTTCTCATTCCCCTTCCAGATAGAGAGTCCAAGCGCAATCCTAGTGTAATCATCGATGAACAACATTAACACCTTGCTTGGAGTTTCACATAATAACATACGCTTGCAGTTAGTTGATTCCGTTGAACCGAAGAATTTATGCCCGCATATATTCGTGATTCGAACCCTCAGAGACAATTTTATCTTAGCTCTTTGTTCTTACAATTACCACTTCAAAATTTTCGGACTTTTTTTTAAAACATCACGAGCTCGCACCTCGGTATCCGCAATAACAGTAAATTTAAAATGCCCATCTTTTTACTCCGAGAGGTCTATAAGATAGTTTAAAGCGTTTGGCTGCGGCAAATCTTGCGTTTGAATCGTAATATATCTTGCTCGGAGTAATTTGGGGGGTCGCACCGCCGCCTCGCGACCGGAACCCGACGCGACCAGACACAGTCCCGAACGGTCCCACCAATATCCGCAAGGATCTAATTGAGCCGAAAATTCATACACCCATCTCGTCCCCAAAGGGAAACGACGTATTTTCCGAAGTACACTCACGGATATAACATTCGTACAAAATGCTCAATAATAGCATCTGTACTAGGATGCCTCGTCGTCCTCCTCCTCCTCTTCTCCCCGGCCACGCAACAAGTGAATCATAAAAGCTGGTTGAAATTATAAGCAAGAGGGGAGGGACCGGAGCTAATGCGGGGGGAGGTTTGCGGCGTGCGCGTGCATGTGCGGCCGCTATCAAGACACTGACGTTGATGCTCCGAGGTCGTGGAGAAAATGGCCGTTGGCAGATGTCGGCTCAAATCCCAACGCCGAACTCGGTGAGCTGGTGACTGAGTTGGGCGGTGGGGGAAGGGGGGGAGCGAGTTCGTGACTGTTTTGGTTGTGCTGCTGCTGTCCGGTTGTGCTGTTGCTGTCCGTCTAGAACTTGCTGCTTTACGGCTCCCATTTTGCTTGCAATAATTCCACCCGGCTCTCTTTACGAGTGTTCTTTTCGCAACGGTCCTCGGGGATTCAAGTGGGCCCCGCTCCGGTCAAAGTTGGGGTTGACGGAGGAAGGGATGGACGAGAATTATTATTTCCGAAAATACTCTCTTCCTTTTTTGGTTTTTTGGTTCTGTTTTTGTTCCGGTGGGTACGAGACTTTTGCTACTATTGGCAAGATGATGCTTGAATGTTACGGGGATGCTGTTTGCATCTGTTTGAATGCCCATTGTCCTTTAACAAAATCTCAAACCGGTATGCTCGTGTATTTACTCAAACTGGTATCCCCCGATTCTCGACTCACATATGAATTTTGTGAGCGGTACCTCCCGGATATCCTATGAAAACGGGTACGTGTTTGCATATGCCGATTCTCCACGTCGGATCTGTCATTCTCTACGCTGGAAGTCGTCTGCACGTAGGCATTTTAACTGGGAAATCGGGCGGACTACTGGCGGAGAGTAGATATGGGTAATGAAAAACGATTTTTGGGAGTTTTCTGTGCAGCGAAAGTTAATTCTACAGATTTTCAACGGTATTAGCCCTATTGTCCATAAGAAAAAGTAGACTCCACGTGCGGTGCACTAACACAGCATAGAAAAAAAAAACGTTTTAGATCTTTGTTATTCGTTATTGAATTTTGTTAAATTACTAAGCAGTGTCATCCACATTAAACTTGTGGTGATCATTGCTTCACTGAACAATGTGACAGCACAGTACTCCCTCTTTCTTTTCTTTACATAAAGAGAAAGTACCTGGCTTTTCTTACATGTACACATGAATCAACTGTTTCTTAGCACACATAGCAATTCTAAAGATTAAGCATGTAACTTCTTTTCGTCAAATTGTTGCTGCAAGCGAGGTACATGTGATAATAACGCAATGGGTTACCGCAAAAAGGCAAAGAAAGAGAGAAAAAAAAAAAGCGACATGTCAATCGTCCAACACCCACCGCCATCAGCAGCAACCGCACTATCCTCCGAAACCTCTGCAATTTAATCCTTGTTCACGTTAATGTCGACGCTTGTGGCTTCCTTTCTGGTTTGGGATAATGATACAAACAGTTTCTGAACTTTGATTTAACGTGTAATTTGACCCCTCAACTTTTAATTTATGAAATGTAATACCTGAACTTTAACTCAATATTAAATGAGATTCCTAAACTTTCAATTTGTTTAATACGGTTCCCGAACTTTTTGATATATGCTCAATTTAGTCGTTGAACTATATGAAAATGTACAATATAGTTCCTGAATTTGAATTAATTGAAGAATTACATTGAACATTTTTATAAAGTTCAGGGATTATATTGAACATATACAAAAAATTTAGGGATCATATTGAATAAATTAAAAGTTCAGGGACCACATTTAATATTGAATTAAAGTTTAAAGATTATATTGATCAAATTAAAAGTTCAGAGATCAAATTACATATTGAATCAAAATTAAGAGACGGTTTGTTTTCCGTTTTGGTTTCTTTCGTTCTTTTGTTGCATTTACTCATCAATTTCTCCTTTTTTCAAGGAAAGCTCGCACTTTTATACACTTGTAAGCTACCCCCACCCACCCCCACAGTATTCCGTGGTAAAACATTCTTCCTCTATCTTCCCATCCTCGTTCTCTATCTTCCACATCATTCAAATTCTCTCTCTCTCTTTCTCTCTCTCTCTCTCTCTCTCTCCCTCTCCCTCTCTCTCTCATTTATAAAGCTTGATAGGTTGATGCCCTCTGATTCTTAACCACCGAAGGGCATAGGCTGTTCAGCACAGAAACACTGGACCAGGCACAGAAAGTTGAGCATGGCTTCCCTGAGATTGAACAGTGGGAAAAGTTGTCTCCTTTTTCTGTTTCTCTCTGCTTTTGCGGCAGAAATCAGCACTTGCCTTGGTTCCAAGGTGAAATAGTGAAACACCCCGCTTCGATAGAATCGACACCCATGTGGATTTAATCGGTTTTCTAGCTTCCTCTGGAGGTATTCATATGGGGTCTCTGTGATTCTTCTCTGTTTTCAGGTGCATGTGGTTTACATGGGAAGCGTAAGAAATGAAGACCCAGATGACTCCTTGTGGCAAGACCACCAGATGCTTGCTTCCGTGCACAGTGGAAGGTCAGTCTGGTGTCATGAACCAGGATACAGTCGAACAATAAGTTCCTCTGTTCTTTACTTTCTTCTGCGTGTTGTGTTCTATCGCTGTTGGAAATCATGTTAGCTTCTTTCTTTTAAGTATATTCAAGCATGTGTCGATATTGTTCAACAGCATGGACGCAGCACAGGCATCGCATTTGTATAGCTATAGGCATGGTTTCAGAGGCTTCGCGGCGAAGATAACTGATCAGCAAGCTTCTGAAATTGCTAGTATGTGATAAAGCTAATGGTTGAACACTTCTTCTCTGTTGCAATGATATCGAATTCCTGCAGCTTTTGTTCTGTTCAATTTTCGCTGGGACTAAGAAGATGATTTTGCGGTTGGGTGATTGACAGAGATGCCAGGAGTGGTCTCTGTGTTCCCAAATACCAAAAGGAAGCTACACACTACACATTCTTGGGATTTCATGGGTCTTGTGGGTGAGGAAACCATGGAAATTCCTGGGTACTCCACAAAGAACCAAGTGAATGTCATTATCGGTTTTATCGATACAGGTGAACTTGCTTGAACATAGTCCTCTGTATACATCGGATTCTTGGACCGTTGCTTTTTTTCAGAACTCTCTGGCCTGAAAAGCAGCTATCTATTCTAAAAGGAGAACCTTACTCTAGTTGTTACTCCAGTCCTGGCAGATACTTCAGTTTAAGCTAGTCTTGCCGATTAGGTTGGTTGTGTCATCGTTGGGGAACACAACTTATAATTTCGGTATTAATTTGCTCTTTTGGGCTGAAGAGATGTCTATGTATCGTTAAGTAAATTGCTACAGTAAGAAGAAATACTTATTTTTACATGATATTGAACAAATTATCGCTTAGCTATCTTCCTTGCATCCAAATCTTGGATTTGATCGTAAAAAGAATGTAGGCATGATCCGTGATGTCACTTTTCAAAGCAGGAATATGGCCCGAATCATCGAGCTTCAGCGACGAGGGAATGCCTCCAGTCCCGACCAAATGGAAGGGGCAATGCCAGTCTGGAGAAGCATTCAACATTTCATCCTGCAACAGGTAATTTTCTGCTTTGGCCTCAGTATTATAAATCAAGCTCAGCAAATTGATTGATGTTGAGGACTCTTGGCATTGGTTAACGGAAACATTGTAACGCAGGAAACTGATCGGAGCAAGATTCTACTTGAGTGGCTATGAAGCTGAAGAGGACATGACCAGCAAAGTTACATTCAAGTCTCCCAGAGATAGCTCCGGGCACGGGACTCACACAGCCTCTACCGCAGTAGGCCGCTATGTTCAGAACATGAACTACAGTGGCTTGGCGGCAGGAGGAGCCAGAGGCGGTGCACCAATGGCTAGGGTTGCTGTGTACAAGACGTGCTGGGATTCTGGTTGCTACGATGTGGACTTACTGGCCGCCTTTGATGACGCTATTAAGGACGGTGTGAACATTTTGTCTCTCTCACTTGGTCCCGACGCTCCTCAGGGCGATTATTTCAGTGATGCCATCTCTCTCGGGTCATTCCATGCAACCAGTCATGGAATTTTGGTGGTTGCCTCTGCTGGCAATGAAGGGAATGCTGGTTCGGCAACAAATCTCGCACCATGGATGATCACCGTTGCAGCAAGCTCAACGGATAGAGATATCTTATCTGATATCATGCTGCAAAATGGTGCAAATTTTACGGTAATGCTTGCTTTTCCAATGATTTCTGGATTCGTTATATCTATGGGGCCAAAAGGAAATCATTTGTTTTTTGTGGGGTAATATAGGGTGCGAGTCTGTCAGTCCTTGAGATGAACACCTCCGCGAGAATCATACCTGCCTCCGAAGCCTATGCAGGATACTTTACTCCTTATCAATCCAGGTGAAGCAGAAGGTACTTGAAAATGCTGCAATATAGATGCTAACGATAAGCAAACATAAGAGTCAATTCTGGCCTTTATTGCTTTCAGCTTCTGTTTAGAGAGTTCCTTGAGCCGTGCTAAGGCCAAAGGGAAGATTCTGGTGTGTCAGCATTCAGGAAGCTATACCGAGTCGAAGCTGGAAAAGAGTGTGGTAGTAAAAGAAGCGGGCGGGGTTGGAATGATACTGATCGATGATACCGATAAAGATGTTGCTATACCATTTGTGATTCCTTCGGCCATTGTTGGAAAGGGAACCGGGAGGAAGATCCTCTCATATATAAATCATACACGGTTCGTTTTATGCCTCTGTTGATGGTGAATTAAAAATTGCCAAAGAGTGCCAACTTCTATAGTTCTCTGACAGAAATGACTTATTTGCAATGAACAGAAAACCAACGTCCAGGATCTTCTCTGCAAAAACGGTATGGGGGGCTCAACCCGCTCCCCGGATTGCTGCATTCTCTTCGAAGGGTCCTAACTACATAACTCCTGAAATCCTGAAGGTAAGTTGTTTCTTCTTTCCTTATACAACTTCGGGCATATGGAAGCGTTGTCCTCTTAATCATCAAACAGCATCAGGCATTCACATTCTTATCGAGTGCTTTGGCTTTTAGCCCGACATCGCGGCTCCTGGACTGAATATCCTTGCAGCCTGGTCGCCTGCGGTTGCAAAAATGCAGTTCAACATTCTCTCGGGTACCTCTATGTCTTGTCCTCACGTGACCGGCATCGCTACTTTGATAAAGGCAGTTCATCCAACCTGGTCGCCCTCAGCTATTAAATCTGCAATCATGACAACAGGTAAAATTCTCAACATTTCAAACTTCGCATAACCATTTCATTCTTTTAAAGCTACATTTGTTTAAATCCCATATATTTGAACTGTCAAGTTTATGAACATGCCAAAAAGTGGTGCATAACCAGAGAAAGAGGAAAATGAATTGTCTTATCCTCTTTGTCGTTAACCCTTGGCATTGATGTAAAATTTGCAGCGACTATGTTAGATAAGAAGCGAAAGCCCATCACGGTGGACCCTGATGGCTGGAGGGGCAGTCCGTTTGATTTCGGGTCTGGTTTTGTGAACCCTACTCGTGTCCTCAATCCTGGGCTTGTTTACGATGCGCAGCCTGAAGATTACAAAGCCTTCCTGTGCTCAATCGGTTATGACGAGAAAAAGCTGCGCCTGCTTACAAGAGACAACAGCACATGTGATCCCAGACCTGCATCAGCAACCGGACTGAACTATCCATCCATTGTGGTGCCGCACCTCAAAGACGAGATCTCGGTAACTCGGACCGTGACGAATGTCGGGAAACCGATAAGTGTTTATGAAGCCATGGTTTCGCATCCTAGAGGAATTAACGTCACAGTCCTGCCAAGGCGGTTGGTTTTCGAGAGATATGGACAGAAGATCAGCTTCACCGTGAAGTTCAAGGTAGCTGCGCCGACGCAGGGATACATGTTTGGCTTCTTGGCCTGGAGGAGTAAGACATTGTTGGTGACAAGCCCTTTAGTCGTCCGCCGCGCATCCTCGTCGTCCGATATGGGGTTGATATGATGAAGGAAATTGCCGAATGTGAAAATTAACTCTTTAGGATCTCTAAGAAATTGTCAAAGCTTTAGAGCATACACAAACATATACAGCTGTAGAATCAAATGAAGATTAATATCAAAGGCCAGAAAATCAGGAGTGCAAAAGTTGAGATCAGTCTGGGATGGCATCACATGAGTCAAGAGGATGAAATGTCCTTGCTTCATTTTTTTGGCAGAGTTCTCGCTGTCTTTGAATTCTTCACTCTTGCTCTTGCAAATTTATTTAATTTTATATAGCAAGGGAAGCCAAAAGTTTAAGTGAAAGACTTTTTACTAAGGTTAGAGAGTTGAAGTTTCTGGCTAGTCCCCGAATTATAAAACATTCCACCGATGTCACGAAAATCGAATATGATAGTAACAAGCATTCCTCTTGGCTACAAACCTCCTCTCTAAATAATAAAAGAAACATGTAGTTAGACAGATTTCAAACGATCATAGATAAGAGCTAGCATGAGCTCATTGAGAGGACTTCTCCGTCTTATATGTCATTCTGTGTTAGCAAAACCCAAAAATTTAGGAGTAGCCGATATCTACTGTCAATAATTAATTTGATAAAATCACCAAGAATTCCGTCTATTTACATTATGAAAAGAATAGATCGTTAAGAACGATTTACTGGTCAAACCTTTTTTTTTTTCTTTTGAAATCATGAAGTTTCAAAGTAACCCATCAATAAAAAGTTGATCGACCGAGCACTTGATCTATATAACACAACTTTTTTGTTCGAATGACAGCTTCTCCACTCAGAATAGCCATAGAGCAACGAGCGTCTCTTTTGATGCACATAGGCAGGTACACATACTCGCGTATAGGGCTAGTAAGCCTAGTATGATGAAGCAAATTGCTGGATGTGTAAATTAGTTTTTAGGATGTCTAAGAAATTGTCCAAGCTTTAGAGCATACAGAAGTATATAGAGATTTAGAATCAAAGTGAAGATCAATAGCAAAAGCCATAGAATAAGAAGTGGAAAGTGGCTTGGATGATGGCATTACACGAGCCAAGAAGATGAAATTTCTTAGCTTCAATTTATTGGCAAAGTTCTGGCTATTCTTGAATTCTTCGTCCCTTGTCTTGCAAATTTAATTAATTTTATGTAGCGTGGGAAGCAACGAGTTTAGGTGGATGACTTTTTACCAAGGCGGGAGAATTGAAGTTTCTGACTAGTCCCCAAATTATAAAATACTCCACTAACCTCGTGAAGATTGAACGTAAGAGTTTAGTGACAAGCGTTCATCTCAACTGCAAAACCTCCTCTCTAGACATTAAATTTAGCATATGAATAGTTAGATTTCAAACAATTATAAATAAGAGCTAGCACGAGCACACTAAGAGGACTCTTCTATCTTATATGTCACCTTGTAATAGCAAAACCTAAAAATTTTAGGAGTAGCCAATATCTTCTATTAATAATGAATATGATAAGATTACCGAGAATCCCATACGTTTACATTGTGAAAATTAAAGGACGATTCACTGGTCAAACCTTTTTTTTTCTTTTACAATCATGAAGATTGAAAATATCCCATCAATAAAAAAGTTGGTTGATTAAGCACTTGATCTATATGACACAGATTTCTTATCCGAATTACAGCTTCTCCACTCAAAATATCCATGGAGCAACGGCCGTCTACTCTGATGCACATAGATAGAGAGGTTGACATGTACTCGGGTAGGAGGTTAATTTGATGAAGCAAATTGCTGGATGTGTAAATTAGTTTTTGAGAATCTCTAAGAAATTGCCAAAGCTTTAGAGCATATAGTGACATTTACGGATGTAGAATCAAAATGAAGATCAATATCAAACGATATCAAAGGCCAAAGAATCGGGAGCGAGAAGTGGTTCAGATCAGTCTGTAATGGCATCACATGAGTCAAGGGGATGAAATTTCCTTGCTTCAATTTTTTTGCAAAGTTCTAGTTATTTTTTTATTCTTCATTCCTACTCTTTGCAAATTTACTTAATTTTATATAGTATTGGAAGCGACAAGTTTAAGCGCATGACTTTTCACCGGGGCTCGAGAGAGTTGAAGTTTCTGGCTAGTCTTCAAATTATAAAATTCTCTACTGACCTCATGAAATCGAATGTTAGAGTTTAGGAACAAGTGTTTCTTTTAGCTACAAACCTACTCTCTAAACAATAAACTAAGCACATAGATAGTAAAAATTCAAACAATTATAGATAAGAGCTAGCATGAGCTCACTGAAAGGACTTCTCTATTCCCATATAAGAAAAACCTAAAAATTTTTGGAGTAGCCGATATCTTCTGTCAATAATGAATTTGATAAAATCACATAGAATTCCATCCGTTTGCCTAGTGTCTTTGTGAAAATAATAGATCTTTAATGATGATTACTGGTAAAACATTTTTTTTTTCTTTTCAAAATCATGAAGATTGAAAGTACCTACCTCATCAACAAAAAGTTGGTTGACCGAGCACTTGATCTATATTTCTTATTCGAATTACATCTTCTCCACATGGAATATCTATGGAGCAACGACTGTCTACTCTAATGCACATAGACAGGGAGGTTTACATGTATTAGCGTATGGGGTTAATACGATGAAACAAATTGCCGAATGTGAAAATTAGTTTTCGAAGATGTGTAAGAAATTGTCATGTAGAAACATATACAGATGTAGAATCAGAGTGACGATTTATATCAAAAGCCAGAGCAGTAGAACGTGGTTCGGATCAATTTGTGAAGGCATCACATGACTCAAGAGAATGAAATTTCCTTACTTCAATTTTTTGGCAAATATATGGAAATATTTGAATTCTTCATGTTCACTCTTGCAAATTCAGTTATTTTATATAGAATGGGAAGCAACCAAGTTTAAGTGGCAGGGCTAAAGAGTTGAAGTTTCTAGCTAGTTCCCAACATATATAAAATAAGGTTATTACCACGAAAAATTCCAAACTGGTACACTTATGATAAATTTACTTTAAAATAATTTTTTGGCTACCAAAAATCATAAATTGGTAAACCTGTGATAAATTTACCCTCCGTTAGTTTTCGTTAAATTTTATTGTCAAATTACTTAGTTAAATGACACAAGACAGTTGACGAATTAAGTTGTTTGGGGTTTCTACACTTTGTTTGTCCCAGGTATACTAGTTTGTGATTTTTTTTTTGTATTAATTCAATTTAACAGAGGGTAAATTTGCCATAGTGTACCAATTTGAGATTTTTTGTGATCAAAAAATTAATTTGGAGTAAATTTATTATATGTGTATTAATTTAAAGTTTTTCGTAGTATCAATCCTATAAAATACCCCACCAGCCTCATGAAAGTCAAATATAAGGGTTTAGTGACGGGCGTACCTTTCTACTAGAATCCACCTCCCCAAGATTTAAACTAATCATATAAATAGTCAGATTTCAAACGACTACATATAAGAGCTAGCATGAGCTCACTAAGAGAACTTCATTATCTTATATGTCACCCTGTACTAGCAAATCCTAAAAATTTTAGGAGTAGTCGATATCTTCTATCGATAACGAATTTGATAAAATTACCAAGAATCCTATCGACTCGCTGATTTAAACCGTGAAAAATGCCTCACCAGTAAAAAGTCGGTTCCGCAAGACATAGACCTGATGTACGAATCGCCTCTTCTCCACTCAAAATATCCATAGAGCAGCCAAACGACAATCTGAGCATATCGACATGGAGGTTTACATGCATCGATAGAGAAGATTGATCGGTCCGAATGTTCAAATTTACAATCGTCGCTCCGAAAGCCCTATTTTTTTCCCCCTCAAAAAGAGAGAGAGAGAGATCAAAAAAGAAGAGGGAAAAATAAAAAAACAAGGAGGTGCTTGGGTGCTAAAACGGAGGTGGAGGGACACGAACACGATGAAGTTGGGGGGGTGGGGTGGGGTGGGGTGGGGAAGAGGCTTTGTCCGTGTAAAATTCGGGTGCCTGCAAGCAAAGTAACACCGTGAGCGACTTCCATTGACGTAGCCCCCACCCCATTGTTCCACGCCATGCCACCACCACCACCGCCCTCCCTGTTCTCTCTTTCCTCTTATAACTTCCCCCCCACACCCACTTCTTCCACCCTTCCTCCATGCTGCTGCTTCTCTTGGAAGTCACATGGAGGCGCGACCGACTCGGGCCCTCCTCTTCCGTCCCTCGTAGCAAACAACAAGAACGAGGAAGGAAGGAAGGAAGGGAGGGAGGGAGGAGCAGCCAAGAAAGGAAGACGGGCCCTTCCCCTTCGTCTCGCGGGTCGCCCGGCCTCTCGTCAGGTGACCCAATTGCGATCTCCGCTTCCTTTTTCGATTTGGGCATCTGGGTCTCTTCGTAATTTCGATTGGTGGATTTGCTGCGAACCCTAGAGCTCGTTCTTTGCCGGAGGGGGGGAGGGGAATTGGGTCGGGGTCTTGTGGGTGACGATTGTTCCGTCGCTCCCTGCTGCGCTGCGTTGTCGGGTGGGGGAGGAGGATCTTGAGGCTGGATCGTGGAGCGACCCCGCGAAACCTAGGTTGGTCGTCGGTAGGTGGGCGTTTCGAGTTCCCCCAAATCCGAGCTGCTCGTTGAAATTTTTCTTGTTTTTCCTGAGCTGGGTTTGATCTTCAAGTGCGCGTAGTCGCCGCGTGGGTTTGGATTGATCGGCTGTTTTGGTGGAGGGGAAGCTTGCGTATGTTCTTTGCAGGTTGCTTTCTTCGCAGGTAGCGAGTGTCAAAGTGGTGTCTTTTCTCGTTTGCTTTCGAACGAGAATTGATGTCTTGCTTCCCATGTGCTGCCTTGATATCGTATTTCGTTTGGTTCTTGTTTGGATTCATTGCTCTTCCTCCCACATTGCTTCCCATTGATTCTTTTGGATCCTCCATAATCTGTTTACCTTGCTTGATTTAATTATTATTTGGTGTGTTGTTTTGGTGTTGAACCCCTGAAGTAATGTGCTTCAACGAAGGCTAAAAGTGATGAACAGCACAGATGGCCTTTTCCCCCTGCTCACTTCTCCTTTCGTCTTTATGTGTTTTCTTCTTTAGAGTGTCAATGCGTAGGGGTATGTCTTTGCAAAGGATTCTTTCTTTTTAGTTGTTTAGGAAGTCGGGCTGTTTATTGAGCTCCTTATTGTATCGTTTTGTATTTGTTTTCTGCTGGTAGTGACCGTATAAACTTCAAATGGAGAATAATTTTTTCTATAACCGTATCTTAAAGAATTGCAAGTTTTGTTTTGCATCTGTTCAGTATGTTGCTTTCCTGTCGACCTTTGGAGGTGCTAAATCTACACCTTACTCCAATTTGTACCATAGCCATGGTAACAGAATTAAGTAAAATATGATTTGGCTCCATGAGAAGTGTTCGAGTGTTGGAGGCCTGGGGCTAATTTGATGGCTGGAATTTAGTGAATTTTGTGGTTTCTAAAGATTTCATTTGATGACATGGGATTTCGCTGGTGCTAGTTTGTCTCCTCTTTTTCAAAGTCTATAATTTGAAGAGATTATGCATCATGAAGGTATGCTCCAAGTGATGCATGCCTTTTTGTACTCTTTTCTGCTAGACATTCCTTTGGTCTGAGTTATTAGTTATGCCCAATATCTTGTACGATTCGGGCTTATGACTATTCTTGAAAATTGCGCTCTGGTAATTTGTAGCAAGAGCCTCCTCTCTCAATTGAAGTTAGCTTTCCTCTTTTTCATATATTCGATGAAGTACAATCAGCGACAGCAGTCTCCAAAGAAGTATAACAATAATAATAATACTTATGATGATGGTGATGTATTAATATCAATAATAGAAAAGGTTGACCTCTATATTTTGCATCTTGGTTTGCTTAATTGCCTTTTAACAGATGTTCATTGGCGTTTGTGCTTTTAACAGTTAACTTGAGCCAGTCAAATGCAAGATTCGAGAATGTTATTTGCTGAGGACGTTTCGGATGTAAAGCCAAGGAAGAAAAAAGCTCCTTCAAGAAGGGCAACTCTACTCCCATTGCAAGTTAATGGTGTCCATGCGGTTCAACAGCTGAAGGGTGCTCCAGCAGCGAAGACTGGACAGAAATCCTCCAAAAGAAACCTGAAGACTGATGCCTCCACGTTGCTTCATCAGCAAGAGAGATCAAATTCAGATTCATTGCCGGACTCTTCTACATCCGGGGATGAGTATCGTGCACTGAGGAGGAGATATTTGCTTCTAGAGGAAGAAAGCTTTTCCTTGGGGAACGAGTTGAGAGAGGTTGAGAAAGAAGTTAAGGTGCTTGAAGAGGAAAAATTTGCACTGCTGGATAAACTTGTGGTGCTAGAAGGCTTGATTGATCCCTCAGAGTTGCAGATGTAGGGCCTACACTAAATAGTATGTCGAGATGTGATAATTGGCAGACAAAGAAGACGGTCTATTTAGTACAAATGATGATCCTTGTTCATAGTAGTGCTTGACGTCTCAGTTAAGTCGCCCACTTAAAACTTGGGAGACAGCAAATGGTAAAGTTAGTCACAGTTTGGGTTCTAACTGATTTGAACACCAATGTTGTAATGGTTTCGTGTCAAAAGTTATAGTTCCAAATATCTTTGTTATTACCTCTTTTTATCTCTTCTTTATTTTGTTTGACTTGAAAAGTTTATGATACTCAAAAATTTTTATTCGTGGTTGTTACCGTTGGTGCATGGGGTGGTGCTGTTAGTGAGAGAACCAGGGTTCCTTAGACGTGGATGGTGACAGATTTCATGTTAACATTGGGAGAACTGATACCAGAAACATGTACACACCTTTGGTTCAAAGCAAAGAAGAACAATGGAAACCGAAGTGGCGGTGCCGGCATGACCTGGATCAGGTGGACGGGAGTTTGATTCACGCAAATACAGTCTTTTGAAACAATTTAATCAGAACCAAATGACATACGAGGAGTAAGAGGCAGAAAAGGTCTCACGCCCAAATTATGGAGGTGATGTTATTTGCCCATGTCATCCCTCCTGTATTTCACTATCAGCCAACCAACCTCAAAAACGTTTCTTAAGCCACAGCAGTATTATTTCAGGATAACTCTCGGAAAATTATTGCGCAAACGTGATTCGTATCCATTTTATACCACGCGATCTGAACTTTGCTCATGCAGGACTAAAGTCTTATGGAATGACGGAGCATGCTCGTGGAATACCCAAGTTTGTGTGAAAAATCTGGGCTTTTGATTTTTCCCGTTCAACTTTTTTCTGATGGGTACAGGTCCGAATCAGACAATGAAGAATCTTCTCTAGTTCAATCCGCCAACATCCGTATTTTCTCAGTAATGTCACGAACGCGCTTACTTGTGAATTCGGTAGCTGTTCGTATTCGCAGCATCGTGTTTGACGGAAGGAGCTTCATCTCAATGACCAAACTTCATGGCCACGTTCTAGAAATGAGTTGCAAGTGAGAGGGGGGCGCCGCCTTGCCTTTGTTTGTTTGGCCCAAAGTTAGATAAGAACACTTTGCATGGACTGACATAGTAATTTTTTTCTTATTTTTTTAGGTCACTCTGTTATTTAAAGGTAAAGGACATCAACATCAGCTTGAGTTTGTACTGAACTCGGGAGTCTTGGGTGAGGCAAATGATGCATTGATTTGTAAAAAGGAGTGATTCTATCGCATGGTAAGAACGAAATTCAATCTACAGGTTCTGAAAATAACCCCTTACCACCGGAAATTGGACTCCATTTCATTCCAAGACGGTCATGGAGAACTTTCAGCACGATGAAAAGTCCGAATAATCTCTAGGGGGAAAGTTCCTCCCAAACAGACGGATTCAAACTTAATTTTGCCTCAACAGGAGAAATGAGAACGTATATAAGACTCTGCACTTTTGATTAGATGCTGTGACTTCAAGCAATCCTCTTCCTGAAATGGGTCTACGACTCAAGCTCTTCATCTTGACCTTACTGCTTTCAATGGCATTTTCAGAAACCCGAGGCTCCGGCACAATAGAGAAGCAGTTCAAAGGGCCGTTTGATGAATATGGCCAAGATAAACTTGAACGTCTTGGTGAGGCAACTATCAACAGGGATGCCCTCCAGGTGACACCGGACTCTATTGGGGACTACAATCTCTTCAACCGATCCGGAAGAATTATGTTCAAAGATAGTTTCAAGCTCCATGACAAAGGAGCAAGAGTGGCCTCATTCAGCACCTCCTTCTTCATCAACATCCATAATATCAGCAGCAGTACTTCAGGCCACGGAGAGGGCATGGCATTCGTGATAGCGCCCGATCTCAGCCTTCCCTCAGGTAGCGATGGGCGGTACTTGGGCCTCACCAATGCCACCACCGACGGAAATGCCACCAACCACCTTGTTGCTATCGAGTTTGACACCTTCAAGCAAGACTTCGACCCCGATGACAACCACATCGGTCTCAATATCAATAGCGTTTTATCAAAAAAAAATGTGTCCTTGTCTGATTTTGGCTTCCAGCTCGTGCCCAAAGGTCCAAAAAATTTCACGATCTGGATCGAATATGATGGAGTGAATAAAACTCTGCAGGTTTTCATGGAGGACGAAGAAAATCCTGTACCCACCAAGCCGAAACCGCGCGATCCTGTAATGATCGCAGATCTCGACATTGGACAACTTGTGAGCGAACACTCCTATTTTGGTTTCGCAGCATCAACAGGCAGTGCAATAGAGTTGCATTGCGTGCTAGGATGGAATCTGACGGTGGAGAAGCTACCAGAGGATGAGGGTCTCATGATCGAGGCAAAGATCGCCTTGGGTGTTGGGGTGCCCCTTTTGGTGATTCTCTTGGCGTGTTGGTGGGTACAGCCTATTCTGTACAAGAAGTACAAAACAGCCAACGACCCAACAATAATGGGGACCCTCAAGTCCCTCCCGGGGACTCCAAGAGAGTTCCAGTTTGGGGATTTGAAGGCAGCCACGGATAACTTCAATGAGAAGAACAAATTAGGACAGGGCGGTTTTGGTGTGGTTTACAAAGGAGTACTGTCAAAAGAGAGCCTGGAGATTGCTGTGAAGAGATTCTCCAGGGACAACGTCAAGAGCAAAGATGATTTTTTGGCTGAGCTTACTATCATCAATCGGCTGCGCCATAAACATCTTGTCAAATTACTCGGTAAGTAAATCAAACTGCTCCACAATCTACGTAGAGCAATTGGTGATCAAAGAGTTAGAACCTGATGATTAATAAAATAAGTTGAGTTGAATTGAACCAAGCACAAGGTGGCCAAATCGAACGCTTGTTATACAAGTCAAATCGAGTTACTTCAACAACAACTAATCCTCCATCACACCACCTAACGGATATTGTTTTTTGCTCTCAGGGTGGTGCTACAAGAATGGGAAGCTTCTCCTGGTGTACGAGTACATGCCAAATGGTAGCTTAGACACGCACATATTCTGCGGACCAGAGAAAGCTACCATGAGATGGGACCTCAGATACCAGATCATATCAGGAGTTGCATCAGCTTTGCACTACGTGCACAATGAATATGATCAGAAGGTTGTGCATAGAGACCTTAAGGCCAGCAATATCATGCTCGACTCTAGCTTCAATGCCCGGCTAGGAGACTTCGGGTTGGCTCGAGCCATAGAGAATGGGAAGACCTCCTATGCAGAGCTCGAAGGGGTACCGGGTACTCTTGGCTACATTGCACCTGAGTGCCTGCACACAGGTAGTCTATAGTAGTTCTTATAGACGATTAAAAGTCGACATATTTGTTCATTGGAATTCCAAAAAAATGATCAGGCACAAAATCCATGATCATTCTAATGCATGGACTGACAGTGGCGTCGTTCATGATGCAGGTAAAGCCACTAGGGAATCTGACATCTACGGCTTTGGAGCAGTGGTTCTCGAGGTTGTGTGCGGCCAGCGACCATGGACCAAGATTGGTGGATTCTGCTTCCTGGTGGATTGGGTGTGGTCGCTCCATCGTGAGGGGCGAATCCTCAAGGCAGTTGACGAGAGGCTGAGAGGAGATTATGTGGCAGAGGAGGCGGAGCGGCTGCTGCTCTTGGGTCTGGCATGTTCACACCCAAATGCGAGCGAGAGACCCAAAACACAGGCCATTTTGCAGATAGCTTCAGGATCACTGCAGGTGCCGTATGTCCCGCCATTTAGACCAGCCTTCGTGTGGCCTTCAGCAGCTGCTGTGGAGGGGAACATTGATTCGGAATATACAGATGACTTAACTGTCACGATTTAGCATTAGGCCATTGTTCACTGAGATTCTTTCTCGAATAGTGGGTCATAACTCAAGATTTAATGGAGGCATCGGTGCTTCACTTATGGAGCCTATATGTTTTAAAGTGCTTGCCAGCACATTGACTGTTAATTTATCTACCCTGTGAAGAATGCTCTTTCTTATTTCCTTCAATGTACGGTTAGGATACGGTGAGCTATTGTCTTATTTGTTTATTTTCATTTTGAAGCCGGCTATTATGTTGGACTTGGCATGCTAAACTCTACACACGTGCCTTTCACTTTGATTTGTTCATTTGAATTTCAGCAACTTCATAGGAAGTGTTGCAGATTTTCCAATTGTAAAACGAGTGTCTACATAACAATCCTCCGCGTATTTGACTTGGCCGACGACCACTTCCAGATCAGGTAGCGTCTACACTGCAACAAGCATGACCGCAGACCCAAGTATTCTGAGTACTGCAGATGAGCGCCAATCAACACAACCCATCGTGTTTTTGACTTGAATAAAAAAGTACATAGTCGCCGATTATTTCTTGAACGTGGTGCGACTTGCGTCCATATCATATCCCAGATGCCAATCAAAAAAGTGCAAGAGTTTCACCTGCGTGCAATTTTTACACAGACTGAAGTTTCCTATTTGCTGACCCAAAAAAAAAAAGAAGTTTCCTATAATCTGTGAAAGTAAAGGGGGCATAGAGACGTGGGTGTTCAGCATCCACAAACTCGTCTGGGGCTTCAATAGCTGCTTCCTTTGGTGCCAATACAAAAGTTCCCATTGATACCCGAACTCTTCCTTCCTTGCATCAAACTCGATGCTTCACATTGCACAATCTTCCATTGCTCCATGCCTAGAACATGTAATGAGAGGAGCAATAACTACTATTAGAAACCCTTAGACAATGGGAATTCTAAAGCAGTCTCGTACAGCTAATTCATAGACTCTCAACCAATCAAATTTGTTTGTAGGTTCCAATCTGAACGGCATGTGTCGGGTAAACCTGCACTGGTGAACACGATTGCAACAATTCCGATAGTATCTCAATTGATGAAGAAGGGACATACCACAGCCACGTCTCCCAAATTGACAAGAAAAGTGCCCGGCCAAGGATCGATTGGTACAAACGAACCAGACTTGTCCATCACTTCGAGACCACTCACGCCGTCGTCAGCTTGAAGAATGGCCAGGAATCCCGTATCTGAATGGAGTTGTACACCAGTAGAGCCAACAGTTTCAGGGATGAAGCATGTATTTGCTCATCCTGAGTTGGCAAGCCCAATCCCCAAACCGACCGCTGCTCAGTCCCATTCTGCTTCTAGTCAGGTTGTCTGCCATGTCCATGGCCAGTCCATGTACTGCTTCACAATAGATCTTCATTACTTCTCTGAAGAAAGCGAGCAGAAGATTCAGTATCATCTCCAGCTGGAAACAAGAGACTGACAAGCTCTAGAACTTAAAGATCACAAAGCAATCTAGACTGCTTTCCAGTTTAACTCACGTTTCCCTTGTTTTGTTAACACAAATCCATATGAAACACCAAAACTATCAGTGCAAATTCCGAGAGTTGGACGTTCATCAAACGAAGAATACATATTTTTGGCTCGCGCTTTAGCAGCGAAGGTAGTGAGCCTAAAATTGTCTCTCGAACTGGGAAAGAAGTACGCGCCAACGACAATTTGTTCTCGCAAACCAAATTTTGCACCGCGGGAAAGAGAGAAAGACTGAAACTTTGATGAAGAGAAGCATTCGACTGGGAGCCTTCGCGTAGGTGACGGACAGACGCGAGAACCTAGGCAAAAGAACACTATAAGTGCCATAACTTGTATACGGCGCTCAATTTGGTATCATAAGTTTTTTTTGGATCACTTAAGTGCTAAAATTTTTGAAAAACGATCACTTAAGTGCTAACTCCGGTGCCGTACACAACTTTTTGCCGAAAATCCGACATTGCATTTTTTTTATTAATTTCTGAAGCTGACGTGGCTCGCCGGAAATTGACACTTAAGTGATCGTTTTTTAAAAAATTTAGTACTTAAATGATCGTTTTTCAAAACTTTTAGCACTTAATTGATCGTTTTTCAAAAATTTTAGCACTAAAGTGATCCAAAAAATACTTATGACACTTAAGTGATCGTTTTTCCTCCCACTTGGCATCAAAGTGAACCGAAAAAAAGTTATGGTACCAAAGTAATCTCCGTACATAACTTATAGCATCCTTTTGCCCTAGAAAGCTGTCTCTCCTTGGTCACGTTTGTTCTTGTTTGACTATGCCTCCGCGCCATCTTCTTTTGTTTTGTGCCCGGCTCTCTGCGATGACAATTGACCAACCATCGTTTTTTTAGCGGGAAAAAAGCTTTTGGATTTTCCATCTCCTCGTCAATTTTATTCGTTATTTCATTTTGCTTTCAAATTTTGAGAATGAAGTGGTATTTTAAATTTAATTTACATCATTGTTTTTTCAAATATTTAAGGTATTTCGTTTAAATACAAGTCGAAGTATGACTGGTGAAAATTCCAAAAAAAAAAAATTAATGTTAAAGCAAATGTTGTATCATTCGAGCATGATTGGCAGTGAAATATTTTTCTTTTTTTCATACGTAAAAGGGGAAAATTTCGAAGAAAAAGATAAAGAATAAGTGTTTTTCACTTCAAAATTTAGGAACCGGTAGGAATAATACAACTTAACAAAACGTAAAGTCCAAATAGATATGCATGAACAATCTATGTACGATACAAATTCATTGCCCGGTATGTTTGAACTTCTCGTGCCGTCGATCTACTCTGACCAATCGATTTTATCTTTTCGCGATGTATATACCAAATGCTTTCCCTCATTTTCTAAGTGCATGTTGGTCGATTTCTTTTGTAGTTAGCATTTGCTCGGCAGATTAGTGTGATTATCAATTCTTTAGCAAATCTTCTTCAAGACAATAAACAAATTATTCTCTGTTCATCAAGATCAAACGAATAAACGTCCCATACCTGCATGTTGCTTGCAATAACAGAAGACAAAAGAGGGAAGCAACAGATATTCCACGTTAAATTTAAATCAAAGTATGACTAGCGATACCCGCAAAAAAACTTGGATAAAAATCAAAGTGTAAAAATCTAGTGTTTATGTTATTGGAACCTGAATGGCGTGGAAATAATTTTCTTCTTTTAATTTGTAAAAGAGGAAAATATCGAAGGAAAAATATGAAAAATAGCTTCTTTCCACTTCAAAATTTAGGAAGCGATTGAAATAATGCAAAATAAGAAAAAATAAACTCCAAAGATATATGTGTGAACAATCTATGTGCAACAGAAATTCAT
Organism: Syzygium aromaticum; assembly: GCA_024500025.1. Classification (NCBI taxonomy): domain Eukaryota; kingdom Viridiplantae; phylum Streptophyta; class Magnoliopsida; order Myrtales; family Myrtaceae; genus Syzygium; species Syzygium aromaticum. Next base: position 23,036,717 of record CM044894.1, read on the forward strand.
TGCACGGTATGTTTGAACTTCTTCATTATCACCTCGAAGCATCGATACTATTTTTTGCATTGACATGGATTAAAAATAATAATTGCTCTCTCTATGGAAAAGCCACTTTTTCTTTAATGAAGCCATCGCAAGAAATTTGTTGCCAATCATTCACCCATGTCAGTTTCTCTTATCGTCGATCGACTCTTACCAACACCGTTGTATTTTATGTTCGATCATTCACGACGTGGAGCCAAAGTTCTTCATCAAGGGTCTTGATTATTAGAAGGTCAACTGATTTTGTCTTTTTTATGATATGCACCGAGTGCCTTCACTCATTTTGTAATTGCATGTTGGATGATTTCTCCTGTAACTAGCATTTGCTCAGCAGATTAGTAGGGAAAAGTGCCAAAAAAGTCCTAAATCTTTTATATTGGTGTCAATTCAGTCCTAAACCTTTTAAATTGGTACCAATTCAGTCCTAAACTTTTTGTTTTTGTGCCAATTTAATCCTTCCGACCAATTTTGACAGGAATTTGCCGATGTGGACGCTTACCGGCCGGCCGCCAGTCAGCGGCGCCGACGTGACGCTGACGTGGACAACTTAAATAATATTTTAATATTTTTTGAATTTTTATTTTTTTCCTTTTTTTTTCTCTCCCTTCTTCCTCTAGCCGGTCGCCAATCCGGCGACCGACCAGAGGCCGGCAAACTCGACCTCGCCAACCACTTGCGAGCCAACCACTGGCGAGGACAACCTCGCTTGACCATGGCGAGGCTTGAGCCCTCGTCGTGGCCTCCAGCGAGGTTGGGCGAGGCTCGCCCTCGCCGAGCGAGGCCACCCTCGCCAGTGGCTGGTGAGGGCGAGCCTCACCAGTGACCGGCAAGGTCGAGCTCACCGGCCTCTGACCTCTAGTCAGTCGCCGGACCGGCGACCGACCAGAGAAAAGAAGGAGAGAAAAAAAAAGAAAAAAAGGAAAAAAAAGGAAAAAAAATATTAAAATATTATTAAAGTTGTCCACGTCAGTGGCGCCGGTGACCGGTTGCTAACTAGCAAAAGTCCACATCGGCAAATTCCGATTAAAATTGACCGGAAAAACTAAATTGACAAAAAAATGAAAGGTTTAAGATTGAATTGGCACCAATTTAAAATGTTTAGGACTGAATTGATACCAAAAAAAGATTTAGGATTAAATTGGCACTAATGCAAAAGGTTTTGGACTAAATTGGCACAAAAAAAAGGTTTAGGACTAAATTGGCACCAATGCAAAAGGTTTAAGACTTTTTTTGCACTTTTCCCATATTAGTGTGATTCTTGATTATTTTGCAAAGCTTGTTCAAAACAAAATACAAATTATCTCTCTCAATTTGTCGAGATTAAACGAACATACGTCCCATTCATGCATATTGCTCACAATAACAGAAGACAAAAGAGGGAAGAGAGCTTTAACATTGGAGAATATATAATGACATTGAAGACATAGTGAGGGTATTACAATTTGATCTTCTCCCAAGCTTCTCCGGAAATGAAGAAACCAAAAATGAAGAAAGGAAAAGGAGAGATACAAAGGAAGCTAAATCGAAGGAAACAAGAGAAAGTTCCTTGGCATTGTCAGAAGGATTCACTATCTTTCCATGTCGGTTTCTCGGAAATCTTCTCCCCGTGCGTCGAAAAAGAACCCTAGCCAGTGACTCATGTCATCATCGCTAGGGTTAAAACAGAAGACGCACGAGACGAAGTTTTTAAGATTAATGATAGGTAATTGCTTTAAGCTTGTAGGCACGAGGTTTGGTGAAGCAAAAGATCAAAATGAATCGATCGGGCCAAGAAAAGCGACTGGGTATATGTCAACGATCGTCTCCGCAAATGTAAGACCGAAGGAGCATGGTGGCGCAGCGGCGCAGGATGTAAACACGGGTGCGCCGTTCTCGAACCAGGGAAGCACACTTCCTAGTGAGGCCATTGATCCGTCCCTTCCTTCTGGTGCACGCCTTGGCCTCATCACACTTCCATTGATGAAGCTCGGCCATGACCAAGCGTTGAAGACGACTGAAAATTCAAGAGGAGCCTAGCGTGAAGAGTGGCGTTAGGAGGACTCGAGGGTATTTATACAAGAGAGTTGACTAAAGGGCAATTGAAGAGGACGTGAAGAGAATGATTTTTTAATTTTTCTTATATTAACAGCAAATTAATATGATCCATGGATTGATGAGGGTGGGGCTAGGAAAATGGCGAAGGGTAGCATGAAAGTAGGAGAAGTTGCCTGATGAAGACGAGGCAAGGTGATTGATTGAGAATGGTGTCCATGAGACAGGGTCCGGCAATTTCTATTTTTGTTTATTACTCCTTTCGTTTGGCTATTGGAGAAGTCATGGCTTGATTGGCATTATTTTTTTCACCCGCTTGTGTGCAGCAATGATCGAAATGTCTCCTGAAAAATGTTATTTCTGGACAAAAATGGGAAAATTTGTCCAAAAAATTCTAAACTCATTGCACTTTTGCCAATTGAATCCGTCAGATCAATTTTGACTGAATTTTGATGACATGGGCGCCGATTATCCTAGTAGCATAGCCGGTGCTGAATAGATATATTCATATAACCACCATCATTTTTGGATAATTTTCCTAGACAAAATTGTAAATTTAAAATCTCTTGGAAAGGAAAGATAAATAGATATATTCATACAACTACCATCATATTAATTTCTCGAACCCTAATTTCCATTTTCCCATCCTCATCAACTAAAAGACTTATCACAAAGAACGGTCAAATGAACTTAGCAACATACGAGTGTGTATCCGTATAACCTATTGAAACCCTACCCTTTGAGGTTCGACAATGTGAATGATTAGAGTTTTTAGCAGCATAAAGTTTTGGATTATCGATGAGTCAACAAGACCCATCTTTGATAAGATCACATAAGTCAATCTAATGAAATTGTTTGGCCGGATCCGATTAAATTCAAGATCCAAGTTCCGAGGTTCGTGTCGATTGTGTGCCTCCTCTGCACTGAACATGCGGGTCTATGTTGGAACTTGGATCCATATGCATTTGCCATGCAAGAGAACGCGAACATTATTATGTTTCTTACATATTCTCGAAATAAAAAAAAGAGAACTTTTCATCTTGCATGACGTCCCTCGTAAAATGAAAAAAGAAAAGAGAAGAGAAGACATTCCTCGATTGCAATGACATTGAGATAGAATTTTTTGAGGTTGGAAAAAGAGGGCCAAAATGGTAGAGAATCTCGGTACAAGTGTGGTGGTGTTCGCAAAATCATGCACGATTCCACACGTTCATAGTTGAATATTCTGAGAGGATTTAGGTTTCTCGGGTTAAATGAAAGGAAAAATTTTAAAGTGTGAAAAGCCAAGGAATTTACAGAAAGGGAGAAATCGAAAGCAAACGCGCTGTAAACAGACAAAGTCAAATCTGGTACTTCTCGTTATATTAGATGAATTGGAGATAACCGTCACATATTATAATTTATACATAGAGCAAATTCTTAGTTGGTGTAGATTTTTAAAATGGATTTCCTATTCTGGATAGAAATAGAAATAGAAATATATATTCTGCTCTGATATTAGATTGGGAGTGAGTTCTTTGTTAAAAATTGTGATTTAACACTTGTGGGCTTGCTTTGGGTGTAATTAGAGGCAACTTGAACAATTGAACAACCGTAAACTCTGTACTCTCCGGATTTATAGTGGATTTCTGGGTGGTTAGCTCTCCTCGTAAAACACGTATCAATATTTGAAGTAAATTACGTAAATCTATGGTGTTTTGTACCATTCCTCGTTGATTACTTTGGTAATTGCGTTGTCTCGCGTTTGACTTAAATTGCAAAACACGTTAGTTTCTACATTTTTTTTCACAACAAGTGATATTAGGGCCGACGGTTGATTAGTGGTCCATTCCAATGTGTATCAGTGTTTAGTATATATCTCAATAAGTGTGGGCGATAGAGATTCAGGTTGAGATATATTGATGCAAAATGATACATGATTAAAGGGGAGCAGACCTAACATCGAGTTCACATATGAGGGAAAGATTGTTAAGATACATGTGTAAATTGTAGTAGGAAAGTCCTACATCAAAAAATTGATATAGTGTATAGTAGTTAATATATCATAATTAACTCGTAACTTATTGGCTTAAATTTTTTAATGAATGTGAGTTTAATTAGATATGTTGACGGCCTCGGACTCGGCTCTCTCTTGGCAATCTGCCTAGGTGAAAATATCGTGCTTCTACTGCGCGCTCACAAGAATTGGTATCAGAGCTAAGGTTGTGGTTTCTAGAGTTGATTTGGGGCTTTTTGCTTGTCTGATTACTATTTGGAACAACTTGGGGTTGTGGAGCATTATTAGATTTGGCAAAAGCATTGGATGGCAAGGAATAATTGTCAAAAATGATGAAAGAACCTGATAAGGTAGAGTTGATAGAGAAGGCAAAAAACGTAATCTCGTTGAACCTATTGGATGAGCTATTGATTGAAGTGGCTAAAGATAGGATACCGCATCGCCGTGGACGAAACTTTAGGCATTTTGTCTAATGAAGAGTTTGGACAATTGCTTATATATATTGAAAATAATGTTTGAGTTTCGAGTAGTTAAAAGGTACATTTATTGGAGCCCATTTAGAATTTTAGATGAGTGTAATAAACTCATGATAGATTTAAAGAATGTTGATGAGGCCTTCATTAATGAGAAATGAGGCACGATATTATCGGTGTTTCTCCTGGATTCTTTTGAGCACTTTATTGATTCGTTGCTATAAGTGTGCTCCTAATAAACTCTCCATTAATTTGAGAAATTCCATGAAGCTCCGGCATGTTACTTGAATTGAAGATCCTACAGATAGAATGGACAAACAAAGGCACGCATTTTTTCCTCGGTTGGCCCAAAGTCATGGGCCCTCACTTCCCATCCCCACCTATGCAAAACCTTATTCAATCCGGGCTTCCATTTTATTGACCATCCAATAGCTTGCAATATCGAGAGACACAATATAAGTCCGAAGAAAATTGCAACTCTCGCATTAGGTGTTTTGCTTCTCCTCTCGACTTGGTTAAAAAAGAAAATTTGCAAGAGTCGAGTAGTATACTAGTAAGGAAAAGGGCTGAAGGACACCATTTCGATGAATTCATGATACTTACACTAAAACATGAAGATAACTGTCAACACGAATCGTCTTAACGGAGGATGGCAACGGTTTCCTGTACGATATGTAATAGCGAAAAGTCTTAGAAACAGCACTTTCGTGACAAGTAAATAGTCAAAGTGTCTCATCAATCAGCAGTTTTCTTCTTTAAGCTCGTGATGACCATCGGATGCTTAAGTCAGCAACGAAAGGCGATATCAAGAAGGGAAAGATCGAGTGCAAATCCCGTCAACTGTCGCGAATCTATTTGAAGGCCGGACCACCCTACAAAATAAATTGTATTTATCGCAACAGTGAAGTTAGTGGCATCAAAGTACTCAAATTGACATTTTGGGCATGATGCCTCCCTCTCCTTAGGTTTTAGGCACTACCAATTTAAAAACATTCGAGAGTTTTTTGTGCGGTTGGCACTGAGCCCCAGGTCAGATGTGGACTTGTACTGGTGACAGAAACGTGTGCGTAGCACTTCATCACGAGAAAGAAAAGGAGCGACGGAGCAAACCCCACTCCGAAAATATTTCTGCGCAGCTCATTTGCCACTATTTCTCCTCCGCGGCATCTCCACTTTGCCCTCCTCGTAAGGCTCTCCGGGTATAATAATACATATTAACAAACATGTCCTTGAATTACCCCTAAATATAAAGTCGTTGCATGGAATGAAACGGGGAAAAATTACGGAAAAGTCATTAATTAATTATAATTATGTCGATTCAATTTTAAATTATTTTTTTTTATCAATTGAGTCATGAATATTTATATTTATACCAATTCGGTTCATCGGGACGACAATGATGTGGACTTCGGTCATTTTACGTACCACCGTTGGCATTGATGTAAATAATTTTTGAAGATATTTTAATTTTTTTGAATATTTTTTTTATATTTTTTCCCATTCTTTTTCTTCCTCTAACCAGTCGCTCGAGCCTTGCCCAGGCTGCCCGTTGGGCTAGTGAGAGTCGAGCCTTGCCATCCATGGAGGTCATGCCTCACCCATGGCTGGCACCTCACCCATGGCTGGCGAGACTCGATCCTTGCTAGCGTAGCCATGGCGAGGGTCACCCAAGGCTGGCGAGGACTTGCCGATCGCTAGACCTCGGCGACTGGCTAGAGAAAAAAGAGGAAGGAAAGAAAAAAAAGAAAGAAAATAATGGAAAAAAAATAATAAAATATTATTAAAAATTGTCTATGTCAGTATCGACGGTACCATGTAAGACGGCTAGCATCTATGTCAGTGTTGGCTGGATAGACTGAATTGACACAAATGTAAAATGTTTAAAACTCAATTGACAAAAAGGAAAAAAAAGATTTAGAATTGAATTATCACAATTGCAATAAGCTTATAACTTTTTTGGTAATTTTTCCATGAAACGGTGACCAAGATCAATCACATTGCTCTGAATCCGCGACTGTCCATACGCTTTATGAGATTATACGCGGAATCTTGGGGTTTTTGCTATATGGCCGGTTCGATTTGACAGTGAATCGCGAGTTTCGGCTGAGCCGCTGTGCTAAACAACCTTACATGCGACTTACGCCCATCGGAGTTTAGTGTTCGCCCCATATATTAGGGAAATGAAAGGAAAACGCGTACAAATTCGAAATTTTCGCAAGAAAAGGAGGCGAGGAAATTTTCCAATTTCTTTTTTTTTTCCTGTATTTTTCTCTCTCTTAACTTTCCTCAACCCTACTCCCGAAAATTAAATTTTTTATATCATATGACTAAATCGAAATTTCCCGTCATAAAAAGGTCACAAAAAAAAAAGAAAAATAAATAAATAAAGGAGCTGCTTCAGAATTAGCTGAGTCCCCCTTTTAGACCAGACACAAACAAGCAAGGACCGAAGACAGAGAAAGAGGAGAGCATGACCAACGGCTACATCTTTCGGACAAGCTGTCACCGTTGATCTTCGTTGCACGCCATATAATTTTCAACACTTTCGTATTTATTACGTCACCGACAAGCCCCTTTGCCTGTCATTTTCGTCCGTTCGATTAATTCATTTAATTTATTAATCAACTCTCTATCTAATCACAATTTTTTTTTAGGACTAATACCACAAAAAATCCTAAACTGATACATCTATGATAATTTTACCCCGAACTAATTTTTTGATTATCAAAAATCTCAAGCTTGTACACTTGTGATAATTTTATCATATATTAATTTCCGTTACTGTTAAATTATTTGGTTAAATGATACTCGATAGTTGACGAATATACCGGTTTTGGATTTTACCCTCTATTTATCACATGTGTGTCGGTTTGTGATTTTTTTTTTTTGCATTAATCCAATTTAACTAAAATTAATGGAGGATAAATTTGGCACAACTGTACCGGTTTAGGGTTTTTTATGGTCAAAAAATTAGTTTGGGATAAAATTATCACAGGCGTACTAGTTTTGAGTTTTTGAAAGTCGAAAAATTAGTTTATAATATATTTATCGTGTATGTACTAGTTTGCAGTTTTTCGTAATATTAACTTCCCTTTTTTTTTTTGTCATGTTTCCCGTTCCTCCAAACGCATTGCTCGCGCGACGCGTGCCCTTCCTTCGTCATCGAGCGTTTGTCATGTTACATGGGAACAAATTTTCACCAACTTTTTATGCTAAGTGCTTAATTCTATATCGCTATCGCGGTTCTATCCTCCCGGCAATGACGGCATAATTTTATAATTTGTGGTTGCGTGCACCAACCCCGCAAATAAATTAATCATGAGAGCCAGGTTTTTTTTTTTTTTTGGGGGGGGGGACCCCATCTAAACTTTTTTTTTTCGAAGCTATTATTCCGGTACACGTCGTGATGTTTTATTTTGTCTTAAAACTTGAAACCTGATACACATGTTCGGTAATGGGTACACGAAAGATGGCGATTCTTGTGAAGGGATTCTCTTCATTAATAGCGGATTTTCGATCAGAGTTCGTCCGTTTAACGCGCTCCGAATATCTCGATGACGAAAAGAAACGTGCATCTAGTCCATTCTCGAATCTTTTCCCAGGCTATATTGCCCGCGTGGGCTTTCGATTTGCGGGCGGGAAATTCTTCCGCTTTCAAGTTATCATCTCGTTGGCGACGGCGATACATCATTGCACTTCAACATCGTCGCTTCACCGAGGAGTAATCGACACTCGCTTGATGGCGATTCTTGCGAAGGGATTCTTTTCTTTAAGGGCGGATTTTCGACTAGAGTTCATCAGTTAACGCAAACCGAATATCTCAATAACGGATACAATGCGCATCTCATTCGATCTCGAATATTTTCCCTGATCGCATTACCGTGTGGGCTTCGATCTGCGAGCGGGAAATTCTTCACTTTCGAGTTCTCATCTCACCTCTCAACGTTACGACATGTCGCTGTACTTTAACGTCGTTGGTTCATCGAGGAGTGATCGACGCTCGCTCCATGAACCAAGCCTGAAATCACACCCTTCGAGCTCAAAAGGGAAAAACTCACTTTCCATCTAGACTCCTTAATCTTACTCGGGCGTGGTCCGCGATATGTTGCGGCCATGACCCGCTAACATATGCCTTTCAAACGAAGCGATGCCAATACTCTCGGCCGCTAGTTTAATCTATGGATGAATTAAAAACTAAAATGGAGCCTCTCCAACCCCGTCTTTTGTTACGTGGTTCCTTTAGTGGTGGGTCGTCTAACTCAACCAAATTCAATGCACGACCAAATAATTTCCCCTAGTCGCATCCTAACTAATTTGATGGGTCAAAGCGCAATATATCCGATCTCGTGTCCTCGTCCAAGGACAGAAACGAGGCTCGCAAACCTTGATTGTTTTAGGTTTTGTTGTTACGTGGAGAACAGCGTGATCAAATTTTCAATTTCTGATTTTGTTGTCGCTCGGTGTTGCGCGATCGATGAACGCGTGTCGCTTTGTGTTTTCGTCGCATAATGCAAGCAGCTACGACAACAGACAGACGTGCCCGTTGATTGAAGGCGGTAGTGGTGCGCCACGCGCGTTCTCTTCCACCACATTTCAATGAAAATGTCGCTTTTGTTGACAGAAAAAGAGAGAACGAAAACTTAGGCATGGACCGACCTCAAATTAGTGTTTGTGGAGAGGACGGAAAACTGTGAATTTCTCTCTCTCTCTCGTGTCGGCCTCCCTAATTCCTCCCGGTTTTATTTCTTTATCTGTTCGTATTAAGGTAAAATTATTTCTTTTTATTTACTCGATTTCGTCTCGAGTCCGACAAATTCGCGAGCATTAGCATGGATAAGCTGAAAGAAGTCTTGTTTATACGAATTTAATGAGGGTACCGAGGCAACATGGTGCAGACAAAAATGTCAGAACGGCACTGTTCTGTAACAATAGGAGGAGAAGAGGGGGGTTCGAAATGGAAAGTTGGAGCAAAAGAAGGGGCAAAAACAGAAATAGGAGAAAGCCCGGATTCGTTGGAACGAAGAAGAAGTAGTGCCATCCCACCTGCATCTTCTCTGGCACCGACGCTGACTATCGACACTCCTTCCCCCCACCCACCCCGGAAAGAGTTTTTCAACGCCCGCGTGTTTCTGGGTTTCTGCTCTCACCCCTAACGTAATCTAGTCTCGCGGACGGGTAGATCTAGCTCGGTTTCTTTCTGGGTCAAAGATCTACGCTTTTCTTGAGTCGGATGGAGAACGGTAACGGGTGCGTATCAAGATTGTTTCTTTGCGGGAGATGTCCGTGGACATGGACATGGAGACGCTGAAAGGTGGGGGGTTCGAATGTGAACAAAGGGGTTCGTTCTATAATGCGTACAAGAGTCTCGTGACTCTCTCCCGTAACCATGGATGGATTTGGGCCAGCTTGCAGGAGCGTGAACACACGGGAAATTCATCTGATCCCCCTGTGTTTTTTGACCATGCTGTTCTCGGTTAAAAGAAAGATGTCGGCTGGGTCTTCGAGATCCGTATTGTTATTCCTCCTGCCAACTCCTGTGAAAGCTACCAATACGATATACCCCACTCTAAATTTCGATTTTTTTTTAAAGTGAACAAGACGTAAAGCGTGTGATCCTTGTGAAAGCTACACATCCACTAGACTTTTCCTTTTTGCTCTGTCGATGGATTTCACTGTTTTGTCTTTTTACGGGTAAACAAGAAAGGAAGCAAAATGGGCCTCCCAGACAGACAATATACGTGTCCATACACGCACAGTAACGCTCACCCACGAAAGCTTGCACCTTTCCTTTTCTGTATTTGTACATTTAATAATTGAGAAAGTCAGAAAAACGTTTCATAAACATTGGAAGGGAATTAACATAATATGATGGAAATGAGTTTTTAAGGACCTTTTTTCTGTGGCTTTGGATTCTTCTGGCAATTCGTGCCTGCCAGCTCTTTTCCTGGGCACGGCTGAACAGGTATAAAATCTGTAATTATTATATATCTATATTTTACGGGAGAAAAATATTAATAAGAAAAGGGCTGATTGATACAGCCTCTTTGGTTCTTTTGGGTCAGTGATTTTGGGGAGAGAGAGGAGAGAGAGAGGGAGGGAGAGAGAGAGAGAGGGAGGGAGAGTCATCAAGAACACTTGAGAGGAGTGATGGAGAGTGTGAGGAGGAGGAAGAAGAAGATGTTGTCGGTGTTCTTGATAGTGCTTGAAGTCTGCATTCTGGGTTGTACATTCACTTCCATCAATGCTGATACAGATCCGTCTGACTGTGAGCATCAACCCCATCTTCTTTCTTTTCTTTTGCAGCTGAAAGCTCCTCTCATGTCTCACTGCTCTGCAATCTGCAATATTATCTTTCTTTCCATAATCTGCCTTTTTATAAAAAGATATTAATTCTTTCTGGGTCACTGGATCTTGCTTCTGGGTTGAAAAATTTGCTTAATTCTTCACTCACTGAGCTTTTTGCCTTTCTCATCCGTGGATTTGTCTGTTGTACACTGCTTTGGAGGGCAGATCAGATCGAAGGATTGTTTTAGAGCCAGCTGATAGTGAAGCAAAGTTGGTTCCTTTGGGAGTTCAGATAAATTTAGTAATACTGAGCACTGTTATGACTGCAGGCTCATTAAGCAAGTGATGTGGATCGGTGTAAATGTCAAATACTGGCTCATGTTTACATAACCGGCCTTATATCCTTATCAAACTCGCTGAATTTCAAACTCAGGTGCGAGTTTGCTTGGTTGATGCTTGAATGGAACTTGTGGCCAATTGCCAGACGACTCCGTCTATAATGAAAGATATAGAGTTAGGTTATTCTTTAAGGATAGGGAGTGACGATATGAAAATATGGGTCTTGAGGCCATTCAGAATTTGTACTGAGTCCTGCTAATGGTTTTGGCTGAGACTAGCAGTTTGTGCTGAAAGGATCAACATGGTACATCATCTTCTCCGGTTTGATGAGATTTGATATTGATTGAAACTATTGCTGCAGTATAATAAACTTGAAGTGAAGTGTATAAGAAAATTAGCAATGAATTTTACATTCGTCGGTCAGATTGTCGACTCATATATTCTCAGAATATAATTTGTGGAAGTGAAATAGAGTAGAAGTGCAATAGGCGTTCTCATACTCCATCTTGTTACCTTCAGAAATGCTGTTTTACCTGTCGAATGATTTTGACATGTTTCCTAGAATTCATAATTTTTATTGACAGCAGGTCGGACTTTATGATTGACTTTGCATTGCTAAATCAAAGCATGTCTGAGAAATTCTCAGTTTGACAGCAAATAATTTACTAATCAATTTGATATCATATTCTGGTTCAATCTTACACTGATTAATTTTTCTGCTTGTGTTTCGTCCGATGCACAGCTGCTGCTTTACAGGAGATGTATAGCTATCTAAACCAACCTTCTCAACTGACTCAATGGATTGCCAGTGGTGGCGATCCATGTGGACAGTCGTGGAAAGGAATTTCTTGCTCGGGCTCCAGGGTCACTGAAATGTGAAATTCTAAAATCGACCTTGATTCATCTTTAGTTATATCTATGCAGTTTCCGATCTCTAATATGTGCTGTGCTGTCATCTCTTGTCAGTAAATTACCAGGTCTTAGCCTCTCTGGGTCGGTTGGTTACAAGCTCCAAAGCATGACATCAGTGACAAATCTGTAAGATAGATGGCCTAATTTGCTCTGCTTAAACCGGTTATTAAACAAAATGTTTCATAAAGTGTTGTTCTTTCACAGAGATCTCAGCAATAACAATCTTGGAGGACAGCTACCTTATCAAATTCCTCTAAATGTGCAAAGATTGTATGTTAATTGTGCCCTTCATCTTCTGCCTTCTCATTTCCTTTTCTTTTTAAAAGCTTTTGTATCTGCCATTTTTATCTTTCTGACCTGAAGTAATTGCATTCATATTTTTTTTTCCGTGCAGAAACCTTGCTAATAATGACTTTAATGGGCAAATCCCGTGGTCTATTGCTCAGCTGACCTCTCTTAAGTACCTGTAAGCGGACTCGATCCTGTTATCTGTGGTCTGTACTGTTGGAATTTATAACTTAGGATCTCTTTTTGTTGAACTGTAGAAACCTTGGCCACAATCAGCTGCAAGGTTCATTGAACGATATGTTTGGACCGCTTTCTTCCCTTGATACCCTGTGAGATTCTTTTCTTATCCACGCTTATTTCGGTGGACTGTAAAAACTTAGTTTTGCTTAACTGAGGATGTCGAAGCAGTTCTTCATCCTCCTTTAATTAATTAATTAATTAATCATTGGCATTCATCCTCCTTTGCTTAATTGATTGTTTTGCAGAGATTTTATTAACCAGAAAGATACTTTCTTTTCTTTTTTCTTTTGAACATCACTTTACAAAGTGTTAAATACCTCCTTGGTTAGTTGATGTAACATTTTTCCTTGTTGGTCTTCTTTGTTGTTTCAGGGATGTCTCTTTTAATCAACTATCCGGTAATCTGCCTCAAAGTATTAGTTCCCTCTCAAGCATGACAACCATGTAAGTGCTGGCCACTGATTTACCTGTAAAAACTTGGTCCATCATCTTGGCGCTTTCCTTACCATCCTCGTTCATCCTTGTAAAGGTACTTGCAAAACAATCAATTCACTGGGGATATAAATGTCCTTGCCAATCTTCCACTTGAAACTCTGTGAGTAGCAGCATCGCCGTTGCAAGTTAGCCGTGCACTGATTATGGCTCCTTAATGAACTGATTTTGCGCTTCTGTGTATCTTAGGAATGTTGCAAACAACCAATTTACAGGATGGATACCAGCGCAGCTGAAAAAGATAAATCTCCAGTGAGCGTCCAACTTTAAGTCAATTCAGTATTTTTCTCTCAAATGGCAACTTCTTTGCTTTATGGGCCTGTATCTTCTTGACAGGAAAGATGGTAACTCTTGGAGCTCAGGCCCTGCACCCCCACCTCCACCTGGTACACCTCCAGCCAGCAAACCGAACCACAATAAGAACTCTGGCTCTGGAAACAGCCCATCAAATGGCGATTCTGGCAGTGGAAGCAAGAAATCGGGAATAGGCGGCGGCGGCGTAGCTGGAATAGTCATATCGATTCTTCTTGTAGGGGCAGTCGTGGCATTCTTTGTTGTGAGGAGAAGATCTCGAAGAAGGCCGGCCTCAGATGTGGAAAAGCTGGATAATCAACCCTTTGCTCCCCTTGCTTCCAGTGAAGTGCAAGGTGATTTATCTGCCCCAACTCTACATGTGCACTACCTAATGGCGATTGCCACTCATTTGTCTCTCTCCTTGTGTCTACTATAACTCTGGCAGAAATGGCTGATGATCTTGTTTTGAGATCGAGTAGCGGAGTTAACCTGCCAGAGAGGTTAACGATGCTAGTGGTCTTTTTTTTCTCATAGATAATTGATTATTATTTCTCATTTCACAAATGAAAATATAGAGGCTTCCTGTTTTAGAGTAGCTCAGTTGCGAGACCAGTAGAAATATTGTCCATTACATTTGGGATTTTGACTTAATACCCCGCCATTGAATATCAAAATATGCTGATCAGTAAGAGTTCCGTTAGTGTTAGTGAACTCTTTACATAAATTTTGCTTTGTTAGTAACATCAACAACTATGGACTTGAAGATGGTATCTTCTTCTGGCATCGTCTTATACACATAATGGTGCTCAGCCTTCCAAATCTTAGTAAACACGAGCATTCCATAATTTTACAAGTAGTATCAGCTAAATAGATTTCTCCTTCAAGTGGTTCGCAGCCCATTACAAGAGCAACTCATTCTCCCGATTTTTTACCTGCTTGTGAACATTATCAAGCTTTGACACCATGTCACGTGCCCTTTTTTTTCATTTATAAAACTGGGAAGAATCCATATAAACTGTACATTTGATGCTGTCTGAATAACTAGTAGTGATCATTGTTATTTAGTGAATTTAGCCAAAGGCGATGTCTGGGTTTCTTTGAAGGGGCAACCTGTCTATTTGCTGTATCTTTCTAACTGCCTTGGAGTAGATAATTGTTTTCCCTTCTGTGTATTGATTTTCTTCAGTATCATATGATGAATAGCAAATGTCTTCCAAATACTTAGCTTGTTCTCTTTGTACTTTTGTGTCTGCATATTTCTCAGAAATGAAGTCCTTTCAGACAACCTCCATAATGAACACAAAATTCGATCTGCCACCGCCAGCCTCAATAAATCTCAAGCCGCCACCTATCGATCGTCACAAGTCATTTGATGATGAGGATTTTGCAAAGAAGCCTATTCCTGTCAAAAAAGCTATTAAAGTTCCTACGAACTTAACTTCATATTCAATAGCAGACTTGCAGATGGCTACAGGTAGCTTCAGTGTTGATAACCTTCTTGGCGAGGGGTCCTTTGGACGTGTTTATCGGGCTCAATTTGATGATGCGAAGGTGTGCCACTTGCTTACTTTTCTCTTAGGTTTTTTTAACTTCCTTACCAGCTTTATGATTGGCGTTTAAGTTTCCTCCATAACAATAGTATGCGAATCAATTGTAAGGCAAATATGACGTGCACTGTAGGAAGAGTGCTAACAAGAAGAGATAGAAATGAATAGCATATTTTTAGGAGCCCTGGTAGGCTTACCACCCACCCACTTAACTAGTATATGCACCCATACCCTCATACATGTCTGCGCGCATGCATGCACAAAGAAAAAACTTTCGGAACTTGCTACCACAATATAACATGCTGCTAGTGTCAACGAGTACCTACATGCTTTGATGTGTGTCACGAACTTTGCTCATCAGTTCTTTTCCTCACTATGATAGGTTCTTGCTGTGAAGAAACTAGATTCAACTACCCTTCCCAATGAACTATCTGAAGAATTCCTGGAGATAGTTTCAAACATGTCCCAAATGCATCACCCGAACGTGACAGATTTGGTGGGTTATTGCGCGGAGCTTGGGCAACATCTTTTGATATATGAGTTCCATAAAAGTGGGTCTTTACATGAGTTCTTGCATCTATCGGATGAAGATAGCAAACCATTGACATGGAATACTCGCGTCAAGATTGCTTTGGGAACGGCACGTGCATTAGAGTAAGACTATGTAGTTCATGGTCAAGCTATACACCATGCTTCATAACATACAGTCAACTGAAAACCCAGCTTCCTAAAGTTGTGGGTCGTCATTTTCATCTGATGCGGATAACTGTATACTTCAGGTACTTGCATGAGGTTTGCTCTCCTTCCATAGTACATAAGAACATCAAGTCCGCAAACATCCTGTTGGATGCGGAGCTCAATCCTCATCTTTCGGATTGCGGATTAGCAACCTTCCTCCCTAATGCTGAACAGGTGAGTTTTCAGCTTCCGGCATGAATGATTTGTTCTAATTTGTGTCCTTGGGTGTGATATCTTGATCTACTTTTAACTGGGAATGGTACAATTTGGATGAACTAGTATCAAAAGTTCCATAAGAATTCCCAGGATGTTCTTTTGGAAAACTTGGCTGAACACATGCTTTTTCTGCAAAACTTGGTGACATTGAAGAGCCTGATAATTTTCTCTCGCACTCGTATAAAAAACCGCCTCGGCGTTTCCCTGGAATAACAGTCTCTAGCAGACTCCAAGTTCTTACAATTTCTGTGGTGTGTGTTTAAATAAAAGTAGATCCTTAAGATAATTTTGAAAACTCAGGTTTTCTTTCCCATGCAGATACTGAGCCAAAATGTGGGGTCAGGATACAGTGCTCCGGAGGTTGCAATGTCGGGTCAATATACTCTAAAGAGTGATGTCTATGGTTTTGGAGTAGTCATGTTGGAGCTCCTCACTGGACGTCAACCATTTGATAGGTGAGATTCACTTTAGAGACTTGTAAAGCTCTCTTATTTGCACCCGAAATTACACTATTAGGCTGCGCAATGCAACCATTCTATACCCGATAATAGATTCTAATTAGAAATGATTCTTTTTTATTCTGTGCCCGGGAACAATTTTTAAGTATTTGAAAGCGTTTGGTAACTGCCCAAAATTTCTCTTCTTAGAATAGAAAAAGAATAGAAATGCGTTTAGTAACTACACAAAATTTCTTTTTATTAATAATATTTTGAATTTCTTAATATTTCTTTCTTTTTTTTTCCATTTTTTTCCTTGGCCATGGCTGGTCACCGGCGTCGAGCCTCACCCAGCCAAGGCGAGGCTGACCTCACCGTCGTTACCCCCGTGACAGCGAGGTCGGCCTCGCCTTGGCTTGGCGAGGTTGAGCCTCGCCGTCGCCGGGGGCGGCGAGGGCCACCCTCACCGGCCTTGGCTAGTGGACGGTTGCTGGTTGCTAGCGGCAGGCCGGCGGTGGGCTGGCAAGAAGATGAACAAATAAAAAAGAAAGAAAAAAACCAAGAAAAATTAGTTTCGGAAAAATTGTTCCTGAATCAAGAAGCTACTTTTTTTTTTTTACTTGATTCTGTTCCAAAACTGATTATGGAAAATGTTTTGCAAAATTATGCCCGGACATAAAAATTTTAATAAACGGATTTCTGTTCCCAAACTGATTCTAAGAACAAAAGAATAGAAATTTTCACTATTTAGCATGTTGCCAAGCGGGCCCTTAGTATTACATCGTCAGCTCAAAGAATGCTGTGAGGAGAAAAAGGGTCTCGTGTCTCACAGTTAGAATGTTGAAATTTCTGTTGACAGCTCGAGGGGAAGATCTGAACAATCCTTAGTTCGATGGGCTACGCCTCAGCTCCACGACATCGATGCTTTGGCTAAAATGGTTGATCCATCCCTCAAGGGGCTTTACCCAGTGAAATCCCTCTCCAGATTTGCAGATGTCATCGCTCTTTGCGTGCAGGTAAATTATCTTACCAGTGAAAGGAAGCTGAAATTTCCTCTTAAAAGGTTTAGGAGTCCCCTTTTTTTGTGCACTACGATGATATTGATCGTCGTGTCGATGAGTTGGTGCAGGCGGAGCCAGAGTTTCGACCACCGATGTCTGAGGTGGTGCAAGCATTGGTTCGATTAGTCCAACGGGCAAACATGAGCAAGAGAACCTTTGGGAACGAGCAGAGGGCATCCCAAAGATCCGATGGCGCGGACAACTACGAGAACACATCCTAGAAGACCCAGTTGGATCCATTCGACGATGATCATGACCGTCTATGCTCCGAGTGTTCATGTTCAGACCCTTCTCTTGCAAAGGGATTTCTTTCACCTTGTTCATTTTCCTCTTCCTAGTTAAAAATTTACTGTGGATGTACCGCTCGAAACAAGAAATTAGCTTGGGACATGTTAGCTTGTTAATATTCCATCCCATGGTCGAGCTCCAGTTCTTGCTCTGTCGTCCTTATTGGTTGGTCTGTGCCAATAAATCGGTATTCAAGATTTGGGTTGAACCTTGAATTTCTCGCTCCTGCAATTTCCTAATATTTACTATCTCCAAATATATTACACCAAAAGATATGCTACTATTAGTCTACTTTTTTATTTAAAAATGTCAAAATGACTGAACGATCTCATCATATAAGAGGGAATTGTGACCCTACTTATACAAGAGAGAAAGCATCAAATAAGGGCTTAAAATGTTGATTAAATTCAAATCGGCATAAGCTTAATATTACAAAGAAACGAAATCGTAATAACAAAACGGAATTACAAAGAAATGAAACTGCAATAACAAAGTAGGAATCAATACAATCGAATACCGAGGCTTATGTTCGACACAGTTTCCTTAAAACAGATTCGTTCCCTCCAGGACGCGATTGAGGTTTTTCGAACGTCTGTCTTCCAGGATACAACGGCTGACAGCGAAGAAGAAATCGCGGCACTTCAAAGCTTCCGGCGAGCTCGAACAAACTCGGAAAATAAACACTATCGAAAACAATGCAAATGCAGAGAACTGTTTTTCAGAAGGAAAAAACGGAGAACGGTTTTAGAAGAAGAATGATTTCGATAAAAATAGAACAGAGGGGAGAGCTGTTCGGGAATAATAACGGCCAATTGAATCTGCCGTTACAAATCAATACGCGTCAGGAATAACGGCCGATTAATTCTGCCTGCCGTTACAAAATCAATTCGTGTCTGGAATAACGGCCGATTAATTCTGCCGTTACAAAATCAATTTCGTAAATAGCTTGCCGTTATAAAATTAACTCCGTAACAACACAATTTAACGTACCGTTAATCATACGTTATAAATCTGTAACAGTTTGAGTTGAAACAAAAAAGAAAAATTAAATCAGAAGGCTAGCAAAATTGGGCTCGTCACGAGGCCCACTTTTCGGTCCTACAATCGTGTACGCAGGATGCGCGCTCGCGTCCAAGTTTCAGCTTGTCGGGCGTCGGATTTGCACCCCCCTGCGCCTGCGCGCGAGGCAGAGAGTTTGTGCTTTGATAGTTACCACTTCAAATAAGTATAACTGTATATAAAGCACTCCATAGCCTTCTTTCTTTTCAATGTGGGACTAGTGCTTTTCACTTCCCACTTCCAACTCAAGGGTGTTCTTTGAGCATCAATTTCTCATTCACCCATCAATTTATCCCATATTTCCAACAATCCCCCACATGAATGAAAATTGTTTTAATTTTGACTCTGTGATAGTGTTCAACAATTGAAACCTGTATAGGATAGGTAGGTATTACCCTTTGAACCTTTCATTGTAAAAGTATATTTACTTTACTAGTTGTCCAGTAGACATGATGTCCTTGAATTGTCCAGCTTTCTTATGTAAATGAACCATATACTTCACACAAAAATCATCTAAACGTTTGTTCAATTCTCATAGTTATGTTCCTTTTGGCCATGAACATCAACATGGTTCTGCAAGAGATTCTAAAGAATTTAACCCTTAATTAATTCTCCTTTGAAGCGGCCCTACTTCTCTCTCACATAGGTGATTACTTAATTTTGAGTAATTTATTTACTCCACTTAAGAATCATTAAAGCAAAAATGCTATCCTTTCCCTTTACAATATCACTGATATTTTATGTAAGAATGGTTTGAGGGATAACCCACATAGTGACATCACTAAGTTTGTATAATTAGGTTGTCCCTTTGAACCTAGATCTTGGGATCTCCAGTCAACTAGATTGGGTTTCCTTTATACCAACTTATTCTTTCATGGGCTTTAGTCACATTCCTCTTGTCGATTTCTCAACTAACTCTCTATTTAACCCTTTGGTTAGCGGATCCGCAATATTATCCCTTGACTTTACATAGTCAATTGAGATAATTCCTGTTGAGAGTAGTTGTCTAATGGTATTATGTCTACGACGTATATGTCTAGACTTACCGTTATACATATTAATCTGTGCTCTTCCAATTGCGGATTGACTATCACAATGTATACTTATTGGTGGCACAGGTTTTTGCCATTTTGGAATATCCTCTAAGAAATGGCGTAGCCATTCAGCCTCTTCACCACATTTATTTAAAGCTATAAATTCAGATTCCATTATGGATCTGACTATAACAGTTTGTTTACAGGATTTCCAAGATACGGCTACTCCTGCTAGTGTGAATACATATTCACTAGTAGATTTTGAGTCTTTTATATCAGATATCCAATTTGCATCACTATATCCTTCCAGAATAGCTGGGTATCTGGTATAATGCAAGTCATAATTCCGAGTATAGCGTAAGTACCTGAATACTCTCACTATTGCTTTCCAATGGTCGACACTCGGATTGCTCGTATATCTACTCAATTTACTAACCGTATAAGCAATATCTGATCTAGTACAACTCATTAAGTACATTAGACTTCCAACAACTCTGGAGTATTCTACTTGAGAAATACCCTCTCTCCTATTCTTGGAGAGATGAAAACTATTGTCTAATGGTGTTCTGGCAATACCAAAATCATTCATGTTGAATTTTTCAAGAATCTTTTTCACTTAATGTGATTGGTTTAAAATAATACCTTCTGATGTTCTTGTGATTTTAATTCCTAAAATCATATCAGTAGGTCCCATATCTTTCATGTCAAATCTTGAATTCAACATATACTTGGTAGATTTGATTATTTTTTCATCACTACCAACAATTAATATGTCATCTACATAAAGACACAAAATAACATAGTCATTTGTTGTCTCTTTGATGTAGACACATTTATCACATTCATTGATCTTAAACCATTGGTAATCATTGTATTATCAAACTTTTCATGCCACTGCTTTGGTGCTTGTTTTAGGCCATACAATGACTTCACCAACTTACAGACTTTCCTTCCTTGTCCCGGAACTATAAAACCCTCAGGTTGTTCCATGTAGATTTCTTTATCCAAATCACCATTTAGGAAAACTGTTTTTACATCCATTTGATGTACTTCGAGATTTCGCAGTGCTGCGATTGCAAGTATCATCCTAATGGAAGTTATTCTCGTCACAGGAGAATAAGTATCGAAGTAATCTAAGCCTTCTCGTTGTTTATATCCTTTGATCACAAGTCTGGCTTTGTACTTATCAACAGAGCCATATGCTTTCATTTTCTTCTTAAAAATCCATTTGGACTTTAAAGGCTTACAACCAGGAGGAAGATTCACTAGCTCCCAAGTATGATTCTGCAAAATTGAATCAACTTCACTTTTTATTGCTTCTTTCCATAGAGGTCCCTCAGAAGAATTCATAGCTTCTGCATAATCTAGTGGTTCTTTTTCTAACAAGTAAGTTAGAAAATCATTTCCAAAAGATTTTTCCACTCTTGCTCTTTTGCTACGTCTCGGTTCAAGTTCATGATCTGAATCATGAATTTCATGACTTTTTTCATTCATAGTTTCATTCTTTCGTTTAGATAAACTTAATCCATCATTGGATTTATAAGGAAATACATTTTCAAAGAATGATGCATTCCTTAATTCCATGATTGTATTCTTGTGTATATCTGGAATTTTAGATTCATGTACAAGAAATCGATACGCATTACTGTTATGTGCATAGCCTATAAAGATACAGTCCACCGTTTTAGGACCTATCTTTGTTTTCTTTGGTGTTGGAACTGCTACTTTTGCAAGACAACCCCACACTCGTAGATGTTTGTAGGATGGTCTCCTACCTTTCCATAACTCATAAGGGGTTTTGTCCTCTTTCTTTCGAGGTACCTTATTTAAAGGTAATTGCTTGACAAAATAGCTTCTCCCCACATATTTTGGGGCAAACCTGAATTTAATAATATCGCGTTCATCATTTCTTTCAATGTGCGATTTTTGCGTTCAGCAACACCATTTGATTGAGGAGAGTAAGATGCAGTTACTTCATATATAATTCCATGTTGTGCACAGAATTCACCAATTGGTACTTCATACTCGCCACCTCTATCACTTTTCAATCTTTTAATTTTCTTATTGAGTTGATTTTCAACTTCATTTTTATAGAGAACAAATTTCTCTAAGGCTTCATCTTTGCTTTTAAGCAAATACACATAGCAATATTTGGTGTTATCATCGATAAAAGTAATAAAATATTTATTACCACCTCTCGTTTGAATGAATTTCAAATCGCAGACATCACTATGAATTAATTCAAGGGGTTCGGTGTTTCTTTCAATTGTTTGAAATGATGATCTCGTTAATTTTGCCTCAACACAAATTTCACATTTATGTTTTGTATCAATTTGGAATGAAGGTATATGTTCCAAGTTAATTAATCTACGCAATGTATCATAATTAACATGTCCTAGTCTACCATGCCATAGATTGGAAGACTCAAGCAAATAAACAGAAGACTTATTCTCTTTATTGATAATTGTCATCACATTGAGCTTAAAAAGCCCATCAGTTACATATCCCTTCCCCACATACATCCCGGACTTAGACAAAATAACTTTATCTGACTCAAACACCATGCGAAATCCATGCTTGTTCAACAGAGACCCAAAAATCAAGTTCTTTCGAATTTCTGGCACATAGAGGACATTGTTTAGAGTCAGCTCCTTTCCTGAGGTCATCTTCAGCAACACCTTCCCTTGGCCTTTGACAGCAGAAGAGGCAGAGTTTCCCATAAAAACCTTTTCCCCATTAATCGGTTCAAGGTTTGTGAATAGGTCCTTGTTAGAGCATATGTGCCTAGTGGCACCAGTGTTAATCCACTATTCCTTCGGATTGGACCCAACTAAGTTTACTTCAAAAATCACTGCAAAAAGGTTTATGTTTGATACGTCTTGAGCGATGCCATTCACCATATTTGCCTCATAATTCTTCTTCTTCGGAAGTCTGCAATCCACAGATCTATGGCCCATCTTGCCACAATTGAAGCATTTTCCTTGAAACTTGTTCTTGGAAACTCCTCCTTTTGGTCCCAACTTTGGCTTAACAATTTTCTTGTTCTTGTGGCCTTGCCTAAGCTCCACAACATTTGCCTTAGTTGTAGTAGGATTGAACCCTTTGCGTTCAAATCCTCTATTGTCTTCTTCGATTCGAAGTCTAACAATCAGCTCTTCCAAGTTCATTTCTTTTCGCTTGTGCTTGAGATAGTTCTTGAAATCCTTCCACCTAGGAGGTAGCTTTTCAATAATAGCAGCCACTTGGAAGGTTTCACTTAAGATCATTCCTTCAGCCTGAATTTCATGCAAGATCACTTGAATTTCTTGCACTTGACTAATGACAGTCTTAAAATCGACCATTTTATAATCAAGGAATCGACCGACAACAAATTTCTTTGCTCCGGTATCCTCTGTTTTATATTTTCGGTCCAAGGCTTCCCATAACTCCTTTGCCGTTCTTTTTGCACAATAAACATTGTACAATGAGTCATGTAAGCCATTCATGACATAGTTCCTGCACAAGAAATCAGAGTGCTTTCAGGCTTCAACAGCGTTGAAGGCTTACTTATCCGTTTCTCCTTCGGATAATTTAGGAGCATCCTCGGTCAAGAATCTCGCAAGATTCAAGGTGGTCAAATAAAACAACATCTTTTGCTGCCACCTTTTAAAGTTCAGTCCGTCGAACTTTGCAGGTTTTTCGCTATGGTGTACAGAAACCGCAGGATGAACAGAGGATGAGCCAGGCAGTTGGATAGTCGCGGTATAGGTAGAGTCTTTGGCGATGCTGTCAGCAGTCACATCGAGACCATCGTTTCGAGCAGGTACATCCACGACTTCTTTCCCAGTAGCCATTTGAATTCTTTAAAAGAACGAGTCTGTTTTAAGATTGTTGATTAAATTCAAATCGGCATAAGCTTAAATATTACAAAGAAACGAAATCGTAATAACAAAACGGAATTACAAAGAAATAAAACTGCAATAACAAAGTAGGAATCGATACAATTGAATACCGAGACCTGTGTTCGACACAGTTTTTTTAAAACAGATTCGTTCCCTCCAGGACCCGATTGAGGTTTTTTGAACGTCTGTCTCCCAAGATATAACGGCTGACAGCGAAGAAGAGATCGTGGCACTTCAAAGCTTCCGGCGAACTCGAACAAACTCGGAAAATGAACACTATCGAAAACAATGCAAATGCAGAGAACTGTTTTTCAGAAAGAAAAAACGGAGAGTGGTTTTAGAAGAAGAATGATTTCGATAAAAATAGAACAGAGGGGAGAGCTGTTCGGGAATAATAACGGCCAATTGAATCTGCCGTTACAAATCAATACGCATCAGGAATAACGGCCGATTAATTCTGCCTGCCGTTACAAAATCAATTTCGTAACAGCTTGCCGTTATAAAATTAACTCCGTAACAACACAATTTAACGCATCGTTAAAAATAGAACAGAGGGGAGAGCTATTCGGGAATAATAACGGCCAATTGAATCTGCCGTTACAAATCAATATGCGTCAGGAATAACGGCCAATTAATTCTGCCTGCCGTTACAAAATCAAGAAAAATTAAATCAGAAGGCTAGCAAAATTGGGCTCGTCACGAGGCCCCCTTTTCGGTCTTGCAATCATGTACGCAAGATGCGTGCTCGCGCCCAAGTTTCAGCTTGTCGAGCGTCGGATTTGCACCCCCCCTGCGCCTGCGTTCAAGGCAGAGAGTTTGTATTTTGATAGTTACCACTTCAAATAAGTGTAACTGTATATAAAGCACTCCATAGCCTTCTTTCTTTTCAATGTGGGACTAGTGCTTTTCACTTCTCACTTCCAACTTAAGAGTGTTCTTTGAGCATCAATTTCTCATTCACCCATCAATTTATCCCATATTTCCAACATAAAATAGATCTCTTATTAATTTGGATTAATATCACGAAAAATTTTAAACTAGTATATTCGTGATAAATTTACCTTAAATTACTCTTTTGACCATAAAAAATTTTGAAATTGTATATTTATGACAATTTTATCTTCCGTTAGTTTCAATTAAACTTCATCATCAAATTTCTAAGTTAGATGATACGTGGCGGTTGGCGGATATACCGATTTGGAGTTTTTATTCTCCATTTGTCACATGTATACAAGCTAGTGATTTTTCACGATATTAATTCAATTTAACAAAAGGTATAAATTTAAAGTTTTTAAATGTAAAAAAATTAGTTCATGGATATATTTGTTATGAGTGTATCAATTTGAGATTTTTTGCGGTCAAAATATTAGTTTGGGATAAATTTGTTACGGATATGCTAATTTGGGATTTTTCATGATATTAACCCTATTAATTTAGGGGTGTTAGGTTCCCGAGCGGTCCAATTTTCATCCAAGAATCGGGAACCGGACCGGTGGGACCGGATCCTGAAGAACGAGGAACCGGACCATCATGTCCTAGAACTAGAATGACTAATCTGGTTTGAAACCGGTGATTGTTCATAATGTAGAATACGGTCAATCGCTCGAGGCTTCAGGTAACAAATGCCTTCAACATATGGTAGGATGAAAGAGAGTCGTCCTCCTGAGAGAAGCATTATGGCTTTTAATTTTTACAGATTTTTCAAAAACATAAAAGAACAATCGGTCTGGTTCGGGTGTACGTGGAACCGGAACGGTAGCCTTGGCAACCATCTATAATCGGTCAGTCCAGACGGTTCTTTTTGCTCACACCTATTCTTATTTATTTATTTATTTACTGGTCTGAAAGTAGACCTCGTGTTAGAAGTACCTAAAGTGATCAACTTTAGTGTCGGTTAGCATGTGCTCTCATATGTTACTTTTCAACGGCATTTCTGTTCTCTTTCATATTCCCTCCTCCTTCTTCCATCCGCGAATGCTGCCTGTCCGAGCGAGCTCTAAAAGGCCCAAACTTTAGACGCGATTCGAACCGAACGGCAGCGGTGGCGAGAGCTCCAGCGGCGGCGGCGGCGGCGGCGGCAGCGGCCTTCGGTGGATGGCGGCGAGGTTTGGGCAACTTCGGCAGGCGATGTAGCTGACTGTATCTGGTGCTGGACTTAGCTCGGACCGTGCCATAGGGCGGCGAATTTTCCGCAAAACCTGGCGACCGTCATGTGGTCTCTCGCGTGCGTTGCTGGATTGGATTGACTGTGCGATTTGCATTTGGGGTCGATATGGGTGCGTTTTCACCTTTAACCCGTGTGATGTTTCGGATGCGGGGAGTTCTCTTGTATCGGTGCGAATCGAAGGGGTCGTCAGGACGAAATCGCCCACCGTCTCGATCTTCCACCAGCTTCTTCGGTCAGACTCGAGAGACCCTTCTGTCGGAAAATCTCTTCCCTTTTTTATCTCGCGGTTCAAGAGGGCATTAGGGGATGGGCTAGAATGAATGGGAATTGGAATTCGTCGGACGCTGATGATCTCCGTCCCTGTAGAAAAAGCTATGCTGAGTTCTTGAAGAAGAAGAAGAAGAAGAAGAAGAAGAAATGATTACCCGCGACCCAACATATTCCTTCTTGGGTCGAAAAGGCTGTTTCATTCATTGTCGGAGAAACATCTTCGGAACATGATGGATGAGTCTCGGAACACAACATATTCCAGAGAAGCGTAGGGAGGGATTTCCTGCGATGGTTGGCCTCGCGTGGGCAATGATTCGCGATCAGTTCTGCCCATCGAGTACAAGAGTCCTTCTTGTCGGTCTGGCCCGCAGAAGACGCGCTGCACTGTTTTCGCAAGACCAGCAATCAACAACCCGTTCCGGTCTCTACAAATTCCAGCTACCGATCCTTTGGCACTTCCTTGTACCCAAGAGCCATCGACGTTGAGCTTGATGGATTATTTACTGGCCGGCGGAACCCATCGAACTGGACGAGAAGGTAAGTTTTCGTTTCCCTGTTTTTTATCCCCTTCGATTCGGGGTTCCTATTTTTGACAATAATTCGTGTTGATTGCGAGTGCAGTATCAACGATCGAGCTGGGATCCGGCTTGCGAGCATGGAAAACAAAAGTATTCCGAGATTTCCGGATCTGCCGCAGGGCACCGGCGACTAGCTCCCAAAAATATCCGACACCCATTTGTTCATTCGAGTAATGTTTCGCGAGCATATACTGATTTTCAGTCTCTGATCAGCCCAGATTTCGCTCGTCTCGTGTCTTGGGCTTGACAGCAGAACGGGGCACAAGGGAGCAGGTAGCATCTTTGTTTTATATAAATTTTCACAAGTAGGGAGGGCGTTTTGGCATACGCTCCACAGAAAATTTCGTATCTCGGTAGGAGAGTGTAGCAGCCAGATTCGTGTCCATAGTGATTTTTGTGGCTGAAATGATGAGGAGGCTTGGTTTGTGGGAGTCTGTTGTTCTGTGATATATATGCTGTGGTAGCCATTTTTCACTTTATGAACTCCTGATTTAGCACCCTTCTAAATGAGCTTGTCATCCCCCGGGGTTGTATTGAGTGGGATAGTGAGGATTTCCTTCACTATATCCTCATCAAATAGTTCATTCAGTTTCTGTTCATTCCATTGGTATGACTCCGGTTCAATAAGCTCAGCCACAGTTTGGGGGTCTTCTCGGTTGGCTGGTCCTTTAATCAACCCCACTGAAACCCACTTTTCTTCGTGGACTTTCATCAAGTTTCCATCTCCCACCGACCACAACACTTCTGGGTATATCACTTCTCTTCCAATAATACACTTTGCCAGCCTCACGAAGGCCGGGAACCTTTCCCAGCATTCCAAAAACCCCCCCTGGGGAAATAGATGCCTTGCATAACTCGACTCTACAGGGATATTGGGGATTGCAGTTGCACTAGTCTCCAAGCTTGTTTGTCTAACATGGCTTTGTTAAAGGAGATAAGGTCTCTGAAGCCAAGTCCGCACTCTTTTCGTAGTGCTCAAGAAGGCCTGAAAGTTGACATTAGGTGTTGAATAAAGCTTTCCATAGAGGGTGAGGTGGCACTCGCCCTGTTTCTCCAAGGGAGCATCTCCCTTCATCATGACCTCATCTTCTTCCGACCACAAATTACCTAGTCTTCTACATAGAGCAGCTAGACACCTCTCGTCTTCGTACTGACGAGCCAAGTATATGATTTCACAGGTAAGGGAATCAAAGTACAAATGCAGGAAAATCAGTAACGTAGCAGCCACTCCCGAGAGGATGCAAAAAACAGGACACAAAGGCTGGGCAGGACCAACAACAAACGAGGAATACTACCCACCTTGATTGGACCAGAAAAATCAGAAGCAGCAACGGAATGCCCAACAAAACCAGAAAGCAGCCAGCTATCGCCCGTCACAAGAGTAACATGATTTGCCCAAAGAAGCCAAGAGCGATGAATAGAAGAGCCCAAGAAAGAAGATAATCGCCAGTCTCAGTAGGACCATTACAAGTCAAATGTCATTAAGAATGACAAGTGAAAGGGGTAAGATTGAAGGATGAAGGAGGCTCCAAGAACAGGAAATAGATGGAACAGTAGACGGACAATGATGCTATTTGGATGAATGTAATGATGAAATAGGTTGTGTATATGTGGGATGAGGAAATGTTCATGGGTTCACGGGCTGAGAAAAGGGGATTTAGGGTTTAAGGGCAATGATTGGAGGGGAAATCATGAGGGAATGAGGGGGAGAAGCGTAGGGATAGGGTTTCAATGGGGATGAAGGGTAATGGTTGGGTTATGATGGTTCTAGGGTTTTAGTGGAACTATCACCAAGAGCGATAGAGAGAGAAGCTCTTCCATGAGCGGTTGGGTTCGAACAGTTTTTTTGCTTGCTAAAGGAAGTTGAAGTCAGATTGGGTCGTGTCTGGACATGGACAGAGTTTAAGGATCTGATGTATCTCTCTTCTATGATGCAGGATCCATTCTAAGAATTTACCTATCTTCTGAAACCGGAAATACATGGAGAGAGTATTTAGTTATCTCCAGAAAATATGCTGCGTCTAACTGCCCTGGGATCTATTGGTCAGGCTTAGAACTTGGAAATATGTGCTTAGAAGATGGTAGTACCACTCTACAGTATAATGAAGTTTGGTAAGGATCACATACCCTGTAGAAAATAAAAAACTAATCTCACTGTTCCTTTAATATCGAGAATATTTGTGTGCTGAGGATGTCTCTTTTATGTGATCGATGTTTTCTGGTTCAACTTGCATGATCTGAGTTTCGCTTTTCTGCTTAGTGTTAGCACATAGATGTATGATTTCAATTTTCCTTGTTAAAAAAAAAAAGGTACTTTTGCAAGCGCATCCTTTTTCATTTCTTTGTGTGCCAACTATATGAGCATGTTGGTCCGAGTACAATCAAAACTCCTTTTTTGAACATGGTCATAATTAGTGAACTGTCACTTTGGATGTTCAATCTCTCTTTTTTTTTTTTGGTAAGGGTGTTCAATCTCTCTTTTCCTTCCTTTATAACTCTATAAACATGAATTTTCATGCAATGGAGTGAAAGCAACAACCTAATGCATAGCTTTCGCCATTCTTGATAATCGTGCTAAATTCGTTCACCTTCCTTCATCCGTTGATCTTCATTCACCTTTACCATGTAAAGATTGCCCCACTTGTGATGGAATTGTGGGTGTCATTTACCTAGGTTAATCACAAATAGTCATTTTTATCTATGATGATAAGTTTCTCTTCGGGAGAACCCAGTTTCATGAGCTGTAGGTCTTAAATTTGAAGGAATCCATACCCATGCCTCAAATTTTCCGGTCAACTAGTCAACTAGAGTGCTAGAAAGGAAATGGTGGGGTATGCAAGATATGTCTACTTACCTATTAACTGAAACCAGAGCATCGTTTCTTTGTTTCCATGTGTTGCAAGGAGTCATGGACTGTCTAGAATGCAAATCCAAACTATAATTTAGAATTTGTGCGGAAAATATGAGTTGCATTTCAAATCCGTTGCACTCACGTGAATCTTCAAAGGAAGTTATATGTAGTGCTTATATTCACAATCTTTTTTGTTTTTGTTCATTATGGAGCCTCCATGGAAAAGCCTATAATGTCATGAGAAAAATGGACCATCTTTATAAGGCTAGTGTATACTTGTTGCCTTCTTCTCCTTTTGGATTCTTCACTCTCATTTAGTGATATCTGTTCTCATTGCACAAGATTTTCAATGCAAACTTTTATAAATTTATGCACCTGCATTGTTTTTAAGAAAAAGCATCTTTGTTATGATAAGCAATGCTAAGCTTATTTAGTTGCTTCAAGTTGTAGTTGTTAGCCATATCTCGCTTGCTTTTAGTATAATTTGGTGAACAACGTGCATATTAGGATCAAATGTTTGGTATAGTCCCTATCACTTTAGTTTGACAAATTTTAGTTGCAGTTCCTTTGTAAGGTGCTCGTTTAGCGATCCTCTAGCGTTTTGTGTATTTTGGAGTGATATTCATCTTGTTTTGATGCATAGCCTTAATTGTACCTTGGGGCTAACGTTGGTTAATTTGTGTGAACTGTGAGTTTAACTGCTAGATGTTTGCTGTTTTAGGTTGTATAATCCCTCTGATGGATACACCTCTACACTTAGCCTGAATGTTATAATTTCCAGTAGAGGAAAGATTAAGGAAAATCTAGTGGGACTTTGATTTTTGAAACTTGTTCGTCATGTTCTTTTACATGGGTATGAAAAATTGTAATTCTTGAATGACATGTTCTCTTTTGAGTTCCCTTTACAATCTCATCTCCTTCTCTGCTGCACATTGTCCACAACATGAAATACTCGAGCATTGCTGCATTTTGGTTTATTACCTTCCCTCAAATTGTTGGCGGATTTGAATATGATGGAGTCAAACAGAATAAATGGGGGCAATACAATTCTTGTTCTGATTGATTTGCTTAAGTTATTCGTAGTTCTGAAATCTAATTACCTGGTGCCTTATGATGATATCTAAAGACTGAATTAACACAACCGTTAATGAATTGCTTGTTCTATTGGTTTAAGAATCTATGAGATATGATCAGATTTAAGATGTGGTATCTAATTGTTAGTCTAGATGGAAGCATATGCATAAGGTAAGATGAAATGATGACCACATTACATATAACAAATTTTTCATCAGCTCGAAACTTAAGCAAATCTTAACTTCTGCACATGCTCCAAGCTAGGTTTATGATTAGCCACTATACCTTGTGTCACGCCCCCAAACCCCTTCGGCACGCGACACCACCTCTGGTCGATTCTAGCGACGTCCCAGGAAAGTCGCTGACCTCAAAACGCTATCAAAGATTTACTACCACCGCAGATAACAACAATTAAACCCGGACAATTAAAAACTGGGGAGAATTGGGAGAATGTACATATCTTTTTCATTTCCTTCTTATATCATAATATTTACATGTATAAACTGTCCCATACATGTACATGCACATCGCCTTTCTCAAAAACCGATACTCCAAGGATGAAAACCTGGATTTACTACTACTCCAAAAAAGGTGCTCGCCAAAAACCCATTCTGAGTTTGATTTCTTGTCTACTGAGTCTGAGTCTCCTTATACCGTCCCATCCACTGAGGACTCCAAAACGTTCTGGTGGCGGTGGCGGAAGATTCATGGGTCCTGTCGGGGTTCTGAAATTATTGGTTGAAACAACCGTGAAAACACTTCTCAGTAAGTTCACCTCTAAACCCAACCTAGGCTATCACGTACTTCCAGGCAATTACGCAATCACACACATATATTCACACACGCTGAAACATCATATTGCAGGCACAACAAATAATATTGCCAGGCTCAAACATGCGCACAACATCATTCAAGCTCAATCATGTCAGATGTAAACACACGCATATCCCACTCTTATCCCATTATTCCGTCCATTCTCATTCTTCGCCAGTGACCCGCGTAAATATACACACCTCAGGTACACTGCGACCACTCACCACATCCGGCCCGTGTACTCGTTCACGCCTCAGGCCCTTCGATCGCGCCTCGAGCATCACACGCCTCGGTCCGATCCCACATTCACACTTTTCTTAGCCCGCGCCAAATGCGACAGGCCTACATTATCGAAACCCGAGCTTAGAATGCTTCGGTCCAATCCCGGTCTCACCCGAGCTAATCGTGCCTCGGACCGAATTCAATCACGCTCTTTCGAGCCTCAACCTGTGCCAAATGCATCAGACCTACATGATCGCTGCCCGAGCTTATGATACTCGGCCCGATCCCAACTCACTTTCTCATGCTATTGCCTCAAATTCCGTGCACACTTGCACCCCACACTTCACCACATCACCATTTTCACACAAAAACACATTTTCGCATAAAATAACATTTTTCTTTGTTCAAATGTTTTCAAATCATTTTCAACCCTTCACGGGATTTTCATAAAATTCCAAGACGGACCTAACGGTACCTAACACGCATCAAACCACTCACCACAGCACAGTGCACAGTACTCCCACAGCTCGTGAACAGTAATTTCTGCACTCAAACCACAAAATCACACCACCGACTCTTCCCGACACTTACATAAAACTCCGAGCTGGACCCAACGGTATCATTCTCGTACCCAACAGCAAGCCACAGCATACTCAACTTAAATTCCACAATTTACTAATAATTTAAATATGCATCCAATATGATAACTCCCATTTTTCTCCAACCAAACGGCATCGGATTAATTCCGATCCTTCACAGAACTTTCTCGCCATAGTATCTAGGTTCCAAAAATTCAACTTGCGTCCCAATCGGACTATCACAGCTCAGTGAACAGTAATCCACAACCAGTGAACAGTGATTCGATGCATATGAACAGTAATTCGCAGCCCCTAATTTTCTGAATTTTCCAATAAAAATTTTCTGGTTTCAAATCTAAGGCCCGCTAGCTGAACCCACTTCTAATTCATGCAATTCCGCACCTATCCTATGCCCGGTTTCGCCTAAAATCGTCTGTCAATATCCGAAATCCTAAATTAGGTTTAGGCGCGACTTACCCGCGTTCTAGACTTTCTCGGCTAGAACGGAAAGCGACGGTACTTAATCGGGGACGGCGGCGACAATGTACGACTCCCGGCGGGCGGCGATCGGCTTGGGTCGCGACGGCGCGGCTTGGGCGGCGATCGGCAAGGAGAGAGAGAGGAAGAGAGTCTACGGTGAAAGGGGGGGGTTTCACGATGGAGGGAGGGAGAGAAATGGAGGAGAGAGAAAAGGACTTCTTGACCTAAATAGTGATTTTTGACCCAAAAATATCTAAGGCACAAATGACCTAAATGCCCCTTGCCCTAAAACTAATCCTTTATAAATCCTTAAGGGCAAAATCGTCACTTTCTCCAATTCTCATCCAAATCGAGTTTTTCCGAAAGAATTGAGCGCACCAAAAATTCACACGTGTCACGTGCAACGTTGTCCTAATGTTCCGGCGTGACTTCCTAATTTTCCGGTGTCCAATTTGGGCAAAAATTCCATAATTAAATTCTATTAAACGCAACTCGAGTGTTTCTCGGGCTAACGGGCGGCTTGCTGGAAAAATTCGCGAAATCGACTCATAACTGATGCTAAATCGAGTCACGTGCAAGTCCGTTCGGTGCGTGACGACCTCGATTGTCATTAAAATCGCGAAGATCAATCACTTGATCCGAGGGGTACGATCGTTCGGTATAATTTCAGAATCGTTCGTCAAGTCGTTTCGTGGTCTAATGGAATCACCCGCGATCCACTACTAGGACAGTGGCGAACTGACCCCTAGCTATCCTTAGATCGGCCAACAGTGGCTCAAAATATCACTTGCGCGATTTAATGGTCGAAATCTATTCACGATCGAATTTTCTTTAGTCGTGCGAATTTAATTCCTCTATTAACATTTCCCTAACGGTTAACATTCCCAGGAATGATCAGTTCCGGGCGAGAATTTACTGTGAGCACATTTCATAAAACTCAGTTATTTCATAATTTCCAATTGGCGGAAAGTTCGGAATGTCACAATCTTCCCCCCTTATGAAATTTCGTCCTCGAAATTTACAATTTCACTACTACCCAAGATTTACAACTATTACTGCTACTCAAATAACTGGGGGTACTGACATTGCATCATTTCTTCGCCTTTCCAGGTTGCACCTTCAGTCCCATGGTACTCCCAGATAACCTTGACTATCGGGATTGTCTTATTCCTTAAAACCCGCTCCTTTTGATCTTCAATTCTGACCGGTCTTTCAACATATGACACTTTGTCATCTATTTCTATTTCTTCGTAATTCAGTACGTGCGCAGGGTCTGGTTCGTACTTCCTTAACATTGATACGTGGAACACGTTGTGCACTTGCGACAAATTTGGTGGTAATGCGAGGCGATACGCCAAATCGCCAATCCTTTCTAGTACTTCGAAGGGTCCTACGTACCTCGAACTCAATTTGCCCTTCTTACCAAACCGGGACAATCCTCGCATAGGCGATACTTTTAAAACCACATGATCCCCTACTTGGAATTCCGGAGATTTTCGCCTTTTATCTGCATAACTCTTTTGACGACTCTGTGTTATCCTCAGTCTTTCACGAATGATCTTAACAGCTTCGATCGACTGCTCAACCAATTCTGGCCCTGTTATAGCTCGTTCTCCCACTTCGTCCCAACACACGGGCGTTTTATAAGCCCTACCATATAGCGCTTCAAAAGGCGCCATTCCAATGCTCTGCTGGAAACTATTATTGTAAGCAAACTCTACTAAGAGCAATTGCTCTTCCCATTTTCCTTGAAATTCCAGTACATATGCCCTGAGCATATCCTCTAGTGTCTGAATCGTCCTCTCAGACTGACCGTCTGTCTGAGGATGGTAAGCTGTACTGAACTGCAATTTAGATCCTAACGCCGTCTGCAGACTTTTCCAAAAGTTGACGGTAAACCTAGGATCACGATATGAAGTTATAGACACTGGTACCCCATGCAAACGAACTATCTGCTACACGTACAATTCTGCATACCGTTCCAACGCGAAATCCTTTCGCACCGCCAAAAAATGTGCCGACTTAGTTAATCTATCGACAATCACCCAAATGGCGTCATGACCTTTTTGACTTCTCGGCAATCCCGACACAAAATCCATAGTTATATGCTCCCATTTCCACTCTGGGATTTCCAAAGG
Source organism: Syzygium aromaticum (assembly GCA_024500025.1). Lineage (NCBI taxonomy): Eukaryota > Viridiplantae > Streptophyta > Magnoliopsida > Myrtales > Myrtaceae > Syzygium > Syzygium aromaticum. The sequence goes on from CM044894.1 coordinate 23,071,535, forward strand.
TCGCAACAATCCTCCAAGTTTACAATGTTGCGCTTTCACCTGTTGACACGTCAGACATCTAGCCACGTGTTTAGCAATATCCGACTTCATACTGTTCCACCAATAATATTGCCTCAAATTTCTATACATTTTGGTACTGCCGGGGTGGACAGTGTACTGGCTACGATGCGCTTCTGACAAAATTTCTTCTTTAACTCCTGCATCGTCTGGCACACATAACCTTCCACGAAATTTCAACACACCGTCCTCAGATACCTGAAAATTCGGCTTCCTCCTAGCAACGTCCATCCCAATGACCTTCTGTATCTCTGGGTCTGTAGACTGTAAAGTTTTAACTTTAACTTGGATCTCCGGCTCAATTCTTAACGTAGCTAACAGACTTGAGACTCGACCTACTTCCAACTTGAACTCTGAATCTCGAACATTCTCTAACAGAATCCACTCCTTGACCATCAAATACGCGATGCTTAATTTCCGGCTCAACGCATCCGCTACTCGATTTGCTTTTCCAGGGTAATATAAAATATCACAATCATAGTCCTTTAACAATTCCATCCAACGTCGCTGTCTTATATTCAACTCTTTCTGCGAAAATAAATACCTGAGACTCTGATGGTCAGTATAAATCTGGAATCTTTCTCCACATAGATAATGTCGCCAAATTTTCAGGGCAAACACTATCGCTGTTAACTCCAAATCGTGCGTCGGATAATTCAATTCATGTGGCCTCAACTGTCGGAATGCATAGGCTACCACTCGCCCATGTTGCATTAATACACACCCTAACCCTTTCAACGACGCGTCACTGTATATCTTATATCCTTCAGGTCCTGATGGAATCGTCAACACTGGTGCCGTCGTCAACCTCTGCTTCAACTCCTGAAAACTTCTTTCACATTTGTCGGTCCACTCAAACTTCGTTTCCTTTTTCAACAAATGCGTCAACGGCATTATTATTGATGAAAATCCTTCTACAAAACGACGATAATACCCCGCTAAACCCAGAAAGCTCCGGACTTCCGTTACCGTCGTTGGTCTAGGCCACTTTATCACAGCTTCAACTTTCGATGGATCCACAGAAATCCCTTCTCCGGAAATCACATGCCCCAGAAACGCTACTCGACTGAGCCAGAATTCACATTTGCTAAGCTTAGCATACAACGAGTTTTCCCTTAAAGTCTGCAAAACCTTTCTCAAATGGAATTTATGCTCCTCGAAACTTTTTGAATACACCAATATATCATCAATAAAAACAATCACAAACTGATTTAAAAATTCCTTAAACACCCGGTTCATTATATCCATAAAGGCGGCAGGGGCGTTCGTTAATCCGAACGACATCACCGTAAATTCAAAATGCCCATATCTCGTCCTAAATGCCGTCTTCGGTATATCCTCCTTCCTGATTCTCAACTAATGATATCATGTTCTCAAGTCAATTTTAGAGAACACCAAAGCTCCTTGCAGCTGATCAAACAAATCATCAATCCTCGGTAAGGGATATTTGTTTTTAATTGTCACTTGATTCAACTGCCTATAATCAATGCACAACCTCAATGATCCATCTTTCTTTCTAACAAATAACACCGGTGCTCCCCACGAAGACGCACTTGGACGAATAAACCCCTTATCTAATAACTCTTGCATCTGTACCTTTAACTCCTTCAATTCCGACAACGACATCCTATAAGGTGCTTTCGAGATTGGCTCAATTCCCGGTGCCAACTCGATCACAAATTCTACCTCCCTTTCCGGCGGTAATCCCGGTAATTCTTGAGAAAATACATCGGGATACTCACAGACTACCGCTATATCCTCAAGTCTCGGCTCTTCAGCCGTTGAATCCACTACTGCAACTAAAAATCCTTGACATCCCTCATTCAACAACTTCGTCATTTCCAACGATGAAATCCATGGAATTGAGGATTCTTCTCGACTTCCCACAAATTTGAATTCCAGATGTCTAACTGGATTAAAATCACCCTGCTATTGCAATCCATAACAGCCCTCTGCTTAGACAGCCATTCCATTCCTACTATCACATCAAAGTCGTACATGTCTAAGACCACTAGATCAATCAGTTCCTCCCTATCTCCAATCATGATCTTACAGTTGGGGCAACCCAGCGAAATCAACATCTTATCATTCAAGGAGGTCATCACACATAGCATAACATCAAGCAATTGCGGTTCTATCCCAACCAACTCAACAAACCGTTTCGATATAAAGGAATGCAATGCTCCAGGATCAAATAAAGCATACGCAGCATGGTTGCACAGAGAAATCGTACCTGTGACAACCCCTGGCGCGTTCTCAGCCTCTCGTCTGGCCATCGCATACACTCGTCCTTGTGCTTGAGGCCTATTCTGATTTAGATTCGCTATCTGGGCCGCTCCAGTCTGATTTCCATTTCGAGGTGGCGGCAATGCAGGCGGTCTATTCTGCCTGGAATTGGGGCAATTCTTTATATGATACCCAAATCCTCCACATCCAAAGCAAGCTCCACCCCTAGTTGGACAAGGCCCGTTTCCATGTCGACCTCTACAAATCCTACATGGACCATTACCAATCCGGATTGGCTTTCCAATATTCCTTTTTGCTGGTGGAGTGAAACGCCTATTATCTACCATCGGTCTCTTTCCAGGATTACGGTTATTCCAATCTTGGACAAACCTCGATCCAGAGGCTGCGGCTCTATCCATCTGATCCCGCTCTAAAATCTGAGCTCTATCAAATATCTGCTCGTACGTCCTCAAATTTATCAATAACAACTGGCTACGGATGTCAGCTCTCAATCCATCCAGAAATCTCCGCGCCTTATCCTCAGGATGTTCCACCATTTTCGGCGCAAACTTAGCCAATCTCGCGAATTCCGCCTCATACTAATCTACCGTCATCTGACCTTGGCGGAGTCTCATAAATTCCGCGAGTTTCTTTTCTCTAGCATTAGTTGAAAAGTATTTCTCATAGAAATGCGCAGTAAAAACAGCCCAAGTCTTTGTTGTACCTTCAGGAAAAATCCTATCTCTAGTGGCCTTCCACCAATCATTCGCATTATCTTGCAACTGATAAACTATCAAAGTCACCCTTTCGTGATCATTACACTCCAGCACCTCAAAGGCCTTCTCAAGCTCCTCTACCCATCGAGGTGCAGCCTCAGGATCTCATTTTCCAGAAAACTTGGGTGGCTTCAGCTTCATAAACTGCTCTACTAGTTGATGCATGGGTCTATTTGCAACCACTTGCCCTTGATCCTGATTCTCATTATCATCAGCAACAGCAACGGGCTCGGCAGCTTAGGCAATCGGAACAGCTTGTTCCTGAGTTTGCCGTTCTAATATATCACCAATCCGCTCTAAGGTTCTCATAACTGCTTCCATCCTAGGATCCTCAGCAGGTCTAACTCCCATTCCAGGGTTTGCTGCTACTCCAGCATCTACCCCTAAGTTATTTCTCGCTCCAGCACCCATTCCAAGATCCTCAACGGCTCTAGCTCGAGCACGTCCTCTACCTCTGGATCTTCTACCAGCGCCCCTTCTTGGGACTCTTCCTAATCCTCTTCCTTCGCTGCTCATCGTCACGATTCTACTGCTCTACTATCTGCTGTAATTTCACTCAGGAATTAGCAGTCTAAACCAACTAACTCAATCTGATTCTAATTAGCGAATTAACACAAAAGCTCGCTCAACAAACTATTCCCCACTACCAATCACGAAATCACAATCACCAAAGTCTGAACACTTACCTCAAGTCCAGACACACCTGCAATTCAATTACCACACACAATTGACTTACACAAACAATCATAACAAACAATCTGAAGGCACGTGTAGCTCACTCTACCCTACACCCCACTAAGATCTCCCCAATTACTACCCCATGGCTTCCGTTCCTTATCACTCCAAATCGACCAATCTTAGATCGAGCTGACCTTACTCTGATACCAATTCAAACGGGGATGTCACGCCCCCAAACCCCTTCGGCACGCGACACCGCCTCTGGTCGATTCTAGCGACGTCCCAGGAATGTCGCTGACCTCAAAACGCTATCAAAGATTTACTACCACCGCAGATAACAACAATTAAACCCGGACAATTAAAAACTGGGGAGAATTGGGAGAATGTACGTATCTTTTTCATTTCCTTCTTATACCATAATATTTACATGTATAAACTGTCCCATACATGTACATGCATACCGCATTTCTCAAAAACCGATACTCCAAGGATGAAAACCTGGATTTACTACTACTCCAAAAAAGGTGCTCGCCAAAAACCCATTCTGAGTCTGATTTCTTGTCTACTGAGTCTGAGTCCCCTTTTACCGTCCCATCCACTGAGGACTCCAAAACGTTCTGGTGGCGGTGGCGGAAGATTCATGGGTCCTGTCGAGGTTCTGAAATTGTTGGTTGAAACAACCGTGAGAACACTTCTCAGTAAGTTCACCTCTAAACCCAACCTAGGCTATCACGTACTTCCAAGCAATTACGCAATCACACACATATATTCACACACGCTGAAACATCATATCGCAGGCACAACAAATAATATTGCCAGGCTCAAACATTCGCACAACATCATTCAAGCTCAATCATGTTAGATGTAAACACGCGCATGTACCACTCTTATCCCATTATTCCGTCCATTCTCATTCTTCGCCAGTGACCCGCGTAAATGTACACGCCTCAGGTACACTGCGACCACTCACCACATCCGGCCCGCGTACTCGTTCACGCCTCAGGCCCTTCGATCGCGCCCCGAGCATCACACGCCTTGGTTCGATCCCACATTCACACTTTCCTCAACCCGCGCCAAATGCGATAGGCCTACATGATCGAAACCCGAGCTTAAAATGCTTCGGTCCAATCCCGGTCTTACCCGAGCTAATCGTGCCTCGGACCGAATTCAATCACGCTCTTTCGAGCCTCAGCCTGTGCCAAATGCATCAGACCTACATGATCGCTGCCCGAGCTTATGATACTCGGCCCGATCCCAACTCACTTTCTCATGCCATTGCCTCAAATTCCGTGCACACTTGCACCCCACACTTCACCACATCACCATTTTCACACAAAAGCACATTTTCGCATAAAACAACATTTTTCTTTGTTCAAATGTTTTCAAATCATTTTCAACCCTTCACGGGATTTTAATAAAATTCCAAGACGGACCTAACGGTACCGAACACGCATCAAACCACTCACCACAGCACAGTGCACAGTACTCCCACAGCTCGTGAACAGTAATTTCTGCACTCAAACCACAAAATCACACCACCGACTCTTCCCGACACTTACATAAAACTCCGAGCTGGACCCAACGGTATCATTCTCGTACCCAACAGCAAGCCACAGCATACTCAACTTAAATTCCACAATTTACTAATAATTTAAATATGCATCCAATATGATAACTCCCATTTTTCTCCAACCAAACGGCATCGGATTAATTCCGATCCTTCACGGAACTTTCTCGCCATAGTATCTAGGTTCCAAAAATTCAACTTGCGTCCCAATCGGACTATCACAGCTCAGTGAACAGTAATCCACAGCCAGTGAACAGTGATTCGATGCATATGAACAGTAATTCGCAGCCCCTAATTTTCTGAATTTTCCAATAAAAATTTTCTGGTTTCAAATCTAAGGCCCGCTAGCTGAACCCACTTCTAATTCATGCAATTCCGCACCTATCCTATGCCCGGTTTCGCCTAAAATCGTCTGTCGATATCCGGAATCCTAAATTAGGTTTAGGCGCGACTTACCCGCATTCTAGACTTTCTCGGCTAGAACGGAAAGCGGCGGTACTTAATCGGGGACGGCGGCGACGATGTACGACTCCCGGCGGGCGGCGATCGGCTTGGGTCGCGACGGCGCGGCTTGGGCGGCGATCGGCAAGGAGAGAGAGAGGAAGAGAGTCTACGGTGAAAGGGGGGGGTTTCACGATGGAGGGAGGGAGAGAAATGGAGAAGAGAGAAAACGACTTCTTGACCTAAATAGTGATTTTTGACCCAAAAATATCTAAGGCACAAATGACCTAAATGCCCCTTGCCCTAAAACTAATCCTTTATAAATCCTTAAAGGCAAAATCGTCACTTTCTCCAATTCTCATCCAAATCGAGTTTTTCCGAAGGAATTGAGTGCACCAAAAATTCACACGTGTCACGTGCAACGTTGTCCTAATGTTCCGGCGTGACTTCCTAATTTTCCGGTGTCCAATTTGGGCAAAAATTCCATAATTAAATTCTATTAAACGCAACTCGAGTGTTTCTCGGGCTAACGGGCGGCTTGCTGGAGAAATTCGCGAAATCGACTCATAACTGATACTAAATCGAGTCACGTGCAAGTCCGTTCGGTGCGTGACGATCTCGATTGTCATTAAAATCGCGAAGATCAATCACTTGATCCGAGGGGTACGATCGTTCGGTATAATTTCGAAATCGTTCGTCAAATCGTTTCGTGGTCTAACGGAATCACCCGCGATCCACTACTAGGACAGTGGCGAACTGACCCCTAACTATTCTTAGATCGGCCAACAGTGGCTCAAAATATCACTTGCGCGATTTAATGGTCGAAATCTATTCACGATCGAATTTTCTTTAGTCGTACGAATTTAATTCCTCTATTAGCCTTTCTCTAACGGTTAGCATTCCCAGAAATGATCAGTTTCAGGCGAGAATTTACTGCGAGCACATTTCATAAAACTCAGTTATTTCATAATTTCCAATTGGCGGAAAGTTTGAAATGTCACACCTTGAATCCAATCATATCTTATGGATTTTATACCAAAAAAAACAAATAATTTGTTAACAGTTGTGTTAATTCATAGTCCTTAGATACCTTTAGATGGTAATAGGTAATTGGATTTCAGAATCAGGAATAACTTAAGCAAATCAATCAGAATAGGAACCTTGTATTGCCACCACATTTTCTGTTTGACTTCATCATCATTTTCAAATCCACCAACGTAATAAGCCCGAATGCAGCAATACTTGGGTATTTCATGCTCTTGACTATGTGTTGCAGAGAAGGAGGGGGAATTGTAAAAGGGAACTCACAACAGAACATGCTATTTTAGAATTACATTTTTTCATACTTTGTAAAAGACCGAGACAAACAAGTTTCAAGAATCAAAGCGCCGGCTAGTTCTTCTTTAATCTTCTCTCTTGAAAAAAATGACCTTCAAGCTAAGTGTAGATGTGCATCTGGGATTACATAACCTAAAGCAGCAAGCCCATTGTAGTTCAACTCACATTTACACAAAATAATCAACATTAATCCCAAGACCTATAGTCAAGCTACAATTATAGAGGACTACCCAAAACTAGTCATTTGAGAGAAAGTTGAAAGGTGTTCCTACGTTAGTTTAGCACATTCATCTTGCATAATCCTCTATTTCCCGTTATCATGAGAGGACAGGTGTTGCCTGTTAGCAGAGATAAATTTATCCACCTATGACCTTTTATTTTTGTTAGAGGAAAGACATGCGCATCAAAACCGGTTGAATATCACTCCAAATAGTACCATGACACAAATGCTAGAGAATCGCTAAAATTGCACTTTACGAAGGAACTACGACTAAAATTTGTCAAACTAAAGAGATAGGATCTCTACCAAATATTTGATCCTCTTATGCATGTATTTTTCCAAATTATACTAAAAAATATGAGTAACAACTACGGCTTGAAGCAAATAAATAAGCTCAGCATTTGCCTATTTAAACCCAGGTCTTACCACGAGAATCATGCATCTTCTTAGAAACAATGCGGGTGCATAAATTCATAACATTGTGTATAAAAGATCTTGTGTAATGAGAATAAATATCACTAAGTGAGAGTGAAGAATCTGAAAGGGGAAGAAGACAATAGGTGTATACTAGCCTTAGAGGTAGTCCATTTTTCTCATGACATTATAGGCTTTCCATGAAGGCTGCTTAATCTACAAAGAAAGATTGTGAATGTAAGCAATACAGAACAACTTCCTCTGAAGATTCGTGCGAGAGTAACAAATTTGAAACAAAACTCACATCATCAGCAGAAATTCTGACTTGTAGTTTGTGTTTGCATTCCGAACAGCCATAACTCCTCACAACATGTGAAAATAAAAAAAAATGATGCTTTGAGTGGTTTTGGTTAATATGTTGGTAAGGTTGACATATCTTGCATACTCCATTTCCTTGCTAGCACCCTATCTAAAGGGAAAATTTGAGGCATTGGTGCAGATTCAAGCCCTAGAGCTCACGCAACTTGGTTCTTTTATTGAGAATGATGTATTGCGGATTGTAGAATATTATGACCAGAGGTAAGTCGATCTATATATAAGAGACAATTAACATCTATCTCTATATAAAAATGATTGCTCGTGAAAAATTAAGAATTCTTTTAACCAGAAGTAGTAGGTAAATGGTACCCACCATTCCATCACATTGGGCAATCTTTAGACGGCAAACGTGAATGAAGATCAACAGATGAACGAAGGTGAACAAATTCGGCACGAGTATCAACACTGGCGTCAGCTATGCATTCAGCTGTTGTTTTCTCTCCACTGGGACCAACATGCTCATTCAGTTGGTACACAGAGAAACGAAAAAGGATGCGCTTGCAACAGTACCTTTTCTGAGAAGGAAAATTGAAATCATGCAGACATGCACCTCTATGCTAGCGCTAGCCAGACTTGAAGAGCTGGCCAAAAAGACGCCTGGATGCAGTGCCAGCAACCTTGGACGATTGCAAGCGTCCGTCGTCCTTCTTCGTGGTGCATCCAGATTTGGCCCGAGCAAACTTTCAGAGCAGGAATCATGGCTGCGAGTGGCGATGACTTGTTTTTTGCGCCGGCGGCCATGAATAGCATGGATGAATGTTCCGACTGAGGGTTACTCTGTTGCTTCTTCGGCTAATGTTAAATGTCGACTATATAAAGACAGATTTTTTTTTTTTTTTGGTGGTAGGGACGAGGGAGACAGATTGCTGGGGATGTTTTTGTGTGTGGTCCGTTTGATGATATCTTTGGCTTATGAATTGCACTTCTTGTAGAAACCTTAATTTTTAGTTGTAAAAGAAAGATGACTGGAGCCCTCAACTTCTTAATGCCAACTTTTAGGTGGATTAATTAATTGTTGCTTGAAGTACTTCAACATCAGCTAGTCAGAGAGATTTTTTTTTTTTGGTAAGGAACTAGTCGGAGAGTTTTTCTAGGCTAAGAAAAAAAAAAATTGAACAAAATAGTCGTCTGGCATTTCTGCTAGCTTGAACATCTGTCAGCTTTGGACATCTGTTGACAGATGACATATTTTCTAATTAACGTGAAGATATACTTTACATATTTTAATATTGAAAAAATTGTCCCTCCTTAACTCAAAGAAAATAAAAAAACAATAACAAAAAACACATCAACTTCATATCTCCTTGCCGACAGGTAGCACTGAATTTGGGAGCCCATCCCGCCTCAACCGACCACGTCGGATGTTACATGAAAGCAAAGGAGGATAAGGAAATTCAGCAGAATGTACAGTCCTAATCGAGAGAGCCAACAAGATCTACAGATCTACAGACATAGCAAGCGATAACTACCTAGACAAAAACAAAAATAATGAAATCAAGCGGAACCCACAAAAAATTTCTCTACAATAAATTGGAAATCAAAAATTACTCAGCCATTAGAAATGACGTGAATATCAAGGCAAAGAAACACCCATTACAGTTTCCCAAAAATCTTTATTAACTTATCGTTGTCAAAGTGGCTCTTTTTTCTCCTACACGAGGAGTCGAGAGGTGCAACTGGCAAGTCGTAGTGAAAGCATTCATGTCAATGTCTTATCTGATCTGATGTGTGAATATGTCCACATGCATGGCTTCTCATACGAATTGAAACCTTAAAGTGATGTCTATGGTTTTGGAGTAGTCATGTGGGAACTCCTCACTGGACGACAACCATTTGATAGGTGAGATTCACTTTAGAGACTTGAGAAGCTATCTTATATGCACCCGAATTTACACCCTTAATGTTTTGTCGTCAGCTCAAAGAATGCTTTGAGGAGAAAAAGGGTCTCTTGCCTCACAGTTAGAATGTTGAAATTTCTGTTGACAGCTCGAGGGGAAGATCTGAACAATCCTTAGTTCGATGGGCTACGCCACAGCTCCACGACATCGATGCTTTGGCTAAAATGGTTGATCCAGCCATCAAGGGGCTTTACCCAGTGAAATCTCTCTCCAGATTTGCAGAGGTCATTGCTCCTTGCGTGCCGGTAATTTATCTCTACTCGTGAAAGGAAACTGAAATTTCCTCTTAAAGGTTTAGGAGTTCTGTTTCTGTGCACTACCATGTTGATCATTGTGTGAATAAGTCGGTGGAGGCGGAGCCAGAGTTCCGACCACCGCTATCCAAGGTGGTGCGATTAGTTCAACGGGAGAACTTGAGCAAGAGAACCTTTGGAAATGAGCAGAGGGCATCCCAAAGACCCGATGATGCGGATGCCTACGAGAACACATCCTAGAAAGACCAGTCGGATCCATTCGATGATGATTATGACTGTCTATGCTCCGAGTGTCCATGTTCAAACCCTTCTCTTCCAGAGGGATCTCTTTCACCTTTGTTCATTTTTTTTTCACAGTTAATTACTACTAAGGAAATATTATCCAAGCAGCTCAAGTCATGAATGGTAACTTTCAACTTCACAAGAAATCTGCAGGTTCAGAAATCACTCTGGCAATAGGAAATGTTTTACATGAAGTATGTGAATATGAAAAGGTGGAAGTGCATTCAACCCGGATTTAGCCAACAGAAAATGTATATAGCCCGGTAGGGCATCCCTTAAGATCCACTAATAATAGTGTCCCAGAAGTCCCAAAAGGCCTGTTCATCCACCCAGCAACAATGCAACTTTTGGTTGCAGCACCGCGGTCCTTCTCCATTTGACCTCATCTCTTCAGACAAGACTGAAGGAGCAATCAGTTATAAACCATATATTTGGGTGTCGCACTGAACTTCTGGTACCCTTTAATGACTTTATTCACTGCATCTAGGAAATCTTTCTCTGTCACAGTCTTCCTCCGAGCTCGGATGGCATACATTCCTGCTTCGGTGCAGACACTCCTTATGTCAGCTCCTGCAATAAGACAACTGTCTCAGAGAACCAAACACGGCAAATATCGAACAAGTTGACATTCGCTCTTACTGTCAACAAATTGCAGGCAAACAGTAGCAATGACATATTTGGCTATAACCATTAGAGAAGCACAGGAAAAACCTCAACAAAATAGTTTTTGCATAGTGAAGACAGACAGTGTATCTACAAATCATGAAGGAATGAATTTTACCAGTGGAATTTGGACAGAGCCTCGCTAAAAGTTCAAAGCGGATATCCCTCTCGCAGTTCATTGTTCTTGTATGAATCTTGAATATCTGTGTCCTGCTCTCCAAGTCAGGAAGACCAAATTCAACCTTGCGATCCAGTCGTCCTGGACGTAAAAGTGCTGGATCCAAAGTATCTGGCCTGAATGACAAGAAGACAAAAACATTAGCAGAATATCCCTCTTAGAAAGACAGTCAGTGTCTAAAAGCCACTAGCAATTTTTGAAAACCCAGCCGCACACATTCATTGCTTACTCCTCCGCAGGGTAAGGAGTAGGACAATCACACATTTCAATCACCAAGAGCCAAGACCATACCGGTTAGTAGCCATAAGGACTTTGATATTTCCACGAGCATCAAAACCATCAAGCTGGTTCACAATCTCAAGCATTGTACGCTGGACTTCATTGTCTCCACCCACTCCATCATCAAAACGAGCACCCCCAATTGCATCAACTTCGTCAAAGAACACAATACAGGCCTTTTTGGACCTAGCCATCTGAAACATGTATTTTATAGCTAGTTACAAATAAAGTATAAAGCACAGACAATAGTCACTGGTGCAAGACAAACTTTGAAGGAAACATAGCGTGTTGATCAACCTGAAACAATTCCCGAACCATCCGAGCTCCTTCACCGACATATTTTTGAACAAGTTCACTCCCAATTACTCGAATGAAACAGGCATCAGTCCTGTTAGCTACAGCTCTAGCCAAAAGCGTTTTACCAGTTCCAGGAGGACCATAGCAGAGAACACCCTTCGGAGGATCAATTCCAAGCTTGACAAATTTTTCAGGGTGAAGCATAGGCAACTCAACAACCTAAAGAATGAAAAAATTCAACCAGAGCAAGCATTGTGGTTAGTACTCATGCACCTTTAGGCTCCCTCCCTCCCTCTCTCTCACATGGGCATGTACCACTGAAAAGGAATAGATGAATAACTCACCTCACGCATCTTCTCAATCTGCTCTTTACATCCACCAACATCATTGTATGTGACATCTGGCTTTTCTTCCACTGTCATCATTGTCACACTTGGATCGATCTTGGGAGGCAAGGGGATCTGAATTTGATATTTGTTTCGATCTACCCTGCAATACATAATTAAGAATGAAATTATAATAAAGGGAAAATATACAGCAAAGCTGAAAAATATGACAACTGAATCACAAAACAGGTTAGTGCACACAGTTTCACCATGTTGTGATGGATCGAGTACCCGCGCCACCGAATGTGACCAGACTAACATACAAACTCCTCACATTTCTAATTCTCAAATAAATTGACACTAACTAATTGAATGGTGAGCCAAGAAATGTGATATCAAAGAAATGTTGAAATAAACATCACAAGAAGCTCAGGAACATGTTCTGGTTGAGATGAAGAGTTAACATACCCAACGCGCATGCCTTCTTCGATATCAGTTGGGGAAACTTTGTCACCAAGTCCAACGACGAACTGCAGTGCAGAAAGAGATCCCATTACCACCCAAAACTTGATGATGCACAACTGCTTTTAGGTATAAGAAAGGTGTTCTAACGCTTTTAAAATGATAAATTGAGGGAAGTTGAGAACCCTTCCCATCACTACGCCTGGAAGACAAAAATTCCTGACAGCGTACAAAAAACAGAGGTAATTAAAACAAAAATTACCTTTGCAATTTGTTTCACATTTATGACATACTTGGCATCTTCTGTGTTTGGGCTTATTATCTTTGTGCATCTTGCAACCTAATTGACATAGCTGGTCATCAGTTCGCGTAGAGGACATGATAGGAAAGCCAAAAATTTTTGGCAATTGTACAAATAATACCTGAAGCGGCTGCTCCTCCTGCATCATTTGTTTATCAGAAACCAGATCCCACTGACTAGGAGCAGCCAAGCCCGTGTCAGACTCTTTGATACCTTCAATATAAGAAACCAAGGAACTGCAATTAGAGGAACCTATAATAACACAGTGACAGGAAGATATGCCAACAAGATCATAAGTTATTGCTCAAATTGAAAAAGAGACTCTAAATCACTGTCAATACAATGATCTAACTCGAATAACCAACTTATACAAAAATAAGCAATTTGACAATCAAAGATCTCACTGAAAAGACGACTATTACCATCTGTAGACCATCTAGAAAATTCAAACGGAAGATCCATCAGAACAGCTCAACAATAAGACTTCTTTAGATAGCTATTTCACATGCACAAGCATCCCCAACATTCCATGTCCAATTAAACGGGTCCCTATGTTGCAACAATGAGACAATCTGCTAGACGAGACAATATGCTAGACCATCAACTCACAAAGCCTCAGCATGCTTTTGGAGAATTGACATGATAATCAATCGACACCACCTACAGGAAATTAATTGGACCACCCTTGACATTTTCTTTTCTTCTTTGGAGTGGGTGATATGAAATTTCAACAAGTGCAGAAACATTAGAGTTCATCATCACAGAAGGCAATCAATACAGTAACAAAGCAAAATTGGGTAGTCTTTATTGGCTTTCTTATTGTCTTCTACTCTCTCAACATGAGATATACAGATTGAAGCAAACAAAGCTAATGCACCTCATGAACAAAATTGTCTCGATATACCACACAACCTATCCAAATGAACCCACTTAATTTGCTTTTAAACCTAAGAAACTCCACAAAACCGATTAAGACAAATATCTCAGGACATATATAGACAGAGTTGACAGAGTGACTGGTCAGACATGATTACAATTGCCACATTCAACAAGAGGAAGCCCGAAGTGCATGGCAATTAGAAGAAGTTTTCTGGTATCGCTAAAGGATCACGTCATGTCATCCATCCACCCAACCAGTTCCACACGGCAAAATATTGTCTCGGTAAATAGGAGTTAGTGACTTGTGTAAATTTTTATCACACTGGGACAGTAGTGTGCTTGGCCTCATAGGCTCTCTACCTATGCCTGCTTGTTATCAAATTCTTAGCAAAACAGATGATAGAGCAGGTACCGATGGCTGGTTTCAACTTCTAAACAGCCAAACCATTGTTTCCAACCCATCACAAAGTTAGATCCACATTACCAAAGGAAACCTCAGCTTCTCGATTAAATTCTAGGAAGCATAAGTCCACGGGCGAGATTGATTCACTCCAATTTCATTCAGTCTTCAGCAGTTGGATAGGACTCGTTCGCAAGGGGATCAACCCACCGAGAACACCGAACAACCAGATCAAAAAAATTGCCAAATCTCGCATCCCTCCAGCTCTCCTCAAATCACACAAGTTTAAGAAAGAAAAAAAACCCTCTTTTCAGAAGAACGTACCGCAGAGATCGTTAATCTTCTTGGCCATGTCCTTAATTTCCTTCTCCGCCTTCTTGATGCTCGTGGAATAAGGTCCCAAACCCTGTCGAAATCAATCACGACGCAATTACAGAGATGGCATAGCGATAGAACTCGCACAGCTAAAAACAAAACGCAGGAACCGAAACCGAAACCGATAAACCATACGATAGCATTCTGCAGCAACAAAAAGCCACTAATCGATAGTCCAATTTTCAGCCAATTTGAGCCAAACCAGGATTCAAAGCCGAAGGAATTGAGCAAAGCTAAATGTGACGGATCGGCAGGGAGCACCAAATTTCTGCTTCACGAGCGCGATTTCAAGCGAAGCACAACCGGAAAACAGCTCGAGGCGGCGATGCAGGAGCAAAAAGAAGCTGGATCGGGAGTTGCAGAGAGAGAGAGAGAGAGTAGTACGTAGGTCTTGAGGAGAGCAATGTCGTCCTCGTCGAGAGGGCGAGGGTTCTTCTCGTCCTTGATGTCGTCTTCGTGCTCGATCGCCATTTTTCCACCAACCTCCTCCTCCTCCTTCCTCCTGACGCCTGGTGCGATTCTCGCTGCGAGCTGGGGAAGCTGCTCGTGTATATCGCCTTCGTCCTCGGGACTCTTCCGATTTCTTGAGCAAGAAGACGGAGGCGTGTCTATCACGTGACGAGCGCGTGCAAGACGACGACCATACCGGATCACGGCCGGTAGGCGGGCTCGGCCCGGCCCAAAAGCTTTTGTAACAAGCGGGCGGACCTCCGCTCTGGTCACAAAAATTTATTGTAAGTATACTAGTTTAGGATTTTTTATGGCAAAAAAATTAATTAGTGATAAATTTATCTTAGATGTACTAGTTTTGGAGTTTTTGTAATAATAATCTCATTTTAATATGAAGAAGTGCTACAAGTAAACGACACACTGTCATTATTTATATAATTAAAGACAAGACCAAAAAGAAAAAGTTCAATAAAGCAGTACAATCAAGTGAAGTTTATCAAATCCCATATTAAACATATACTTTGATAATTATACGCATCTATCATCGACAAGATGAGCTTTGAATTAAAAAAAAAAAACAAAGAAGGCACATCTCAAATAACTTTTTCTTAATGGCACCACATTTTAGACAAAAAAAAAAATTCCAAAGTAATATTGAAGATTGTTTGAAGGAATCATGATCTCTACATGCTACTCTTAAGTAGAAGAGATTTACAGCATTGTGGCGACGAAAGTTCCTTAGATTAATCTTAAATTATGTTAAACAAAGTTACTTTTTAATTATAAGAATCAATAGGACTTCATAAAACTAGGAACTACACAATTACTCTATCCTTTTTGCTTGACTATATTTTTTTTCTCAAATTTTTTCTTGACTACACTCTCTTTCCCGCCCAACCCCAGACGTCAACTGTTGATTCGTTCTCCAAACTATTGATTGGTGAAATCTCGAAATTGCCGCTGGCTCCCTGCACAAACGTCACACCGTGTTCTCTCTCCCCTTCCAAAACACCACTCCAAGCCTCTTATAGCTCTCGTCGACCACTTCATAAATTGTGGTAAGAACCTTCCCTTCTTATTTGAGTTAGCACAAAAAATAAGGGTGAGCATGATTTCATGATAGATCCTAGAATCTGAGAACCTAATCGATGAAAATCTATAGGTTCCAGATTTCAAAGTATGTATAATAGGTTTCAAGTTCTGAAAATTGAAAAACCCGTTTTGATAGGTTCCGATACTAAGTGAAATCCAAAGCCTAGAACTTTGAATCTAGAACCTAGAAAGGTTTTTTGTGTTTTTTCTTGGTCAATATTTTCATGTGATCATGCGATGTTCCATGGTGTTAGGTGATGAATGTATAATCTGAAATCAATAGTCTAAGCTTTATTTTTATGACTAGCTAATGTTTTATATTTTTCGTGTCTCTAAATATTAATTGTGGTCAGTGGATCGTAATAGCAAATGGTGGTCATTAAAGGTGATAATTTATTGCAATTGTTCAATTAATAAAACAGGTGGAATCTAGGTAAATTCCAGAACCTATGACAGGGTAAGTTTCAGGTTCCAAAGTATAAAGGGTACGTTCTAGATTCTAAAAAATGATGAACTTATTCCTATGGGTAGGATCTAGGTGGAACTTGTACGGAATTTGAAACCGCTCACTCCTAACCACAAAAGATTCCAAACTAGTACATTTGTGATAAATTTACTCAAAACTAATTTTTTGACCATAAAAAATCCTGATCCGGTATACCTGTGACAATTTTACCTTTCGTTAGTTCCGTTAAATTTGATCGTCAAATTACTGAGTTGGATGAGACGTGGCAATTTATGGGTGTACCAATTTGGGATTTTACCCTTCATTTATCTTGGGTATATTAGTTTGTGGTTTTTATTTTTGTATTAATCAAATTAAATTGAGGGTAAATTTGGATCAATCCAAATGAAGTAGCTTTAGGCGGTGTTGCTAAGAAATGTTAACAACTTCATCAGTTTGAAAATGAGCAGACAGGGATTAAACACCTCTAATTCCCTTCTTCATTAATAAATATAGACGTGCACATTAAAGGGCTTCTCGCTTCAATAGTATGATGGAGAAAATAAGAATCCGGATGATCTGCAGCTCATTGAGCATGCAGTCAGGAGTTCGGAATCGCAGATAGGCTTTTTCATGGCTGCAACTTTATCATCAAGACCTTCCAAAAAAAAAGGTAAGATAAGATTGTCTTTCTTTCTTTTCTCAGAGAATGGCTTCCCCCAACCCAGCACATTATTGATGTGAACGTATTGAGGGAGTTGTAGGTGTGTATACTATTTTTGGATATTCTTCTAGTCCGAGCCACCAGCTAATATAAGTAGAGACATAGTTATGGAAGAACTTGGTTGCCTTTGCCAAGAGACGTTATGCATGACCACGATTGGATATTAGGCACTAGATTGATCAATGAAATGGATCATTGATGTTTGATTTGATATTGTTAATGAAATATGTATTTTTGACACGTATAAAGCTCTTTTGAAATGAAATAACTCATATTTAATTTGGTATATATACTATATTCTAGTTTAAATTATTGAGTTTCTGGTTTTTTTTTTATAAATTTACACAATGAATGCTTGATCTGTTTAGAAAAAATATGGACTATTCACTACTCACAAGCCATAGTTGTTTATACCATTGATGGTAAATGTTTTTCAAGTTCTTCAGCTAGCAGTAAGAAGAACAAGAACAGTATCAACGAGAATTTTTAATAATCGAATTTTGGGCATTAGTTTAGATAGTTGAATATACATCTGATATGATATTTAGTTAATATTTAGATCTTAGTTCGGAAAGTGAATATTCATATTACTGTTTCTTCATACATATAGAAGGATGCACAGTTATCTTAATAATATGTTAATGATGGTTATATCCTCTGAAAAGGAGGATGACCATGTTATTTCCGCTATTATAGCCTGTGACAATTCTAATTCAAAAAAAAAAAACCTACCAAGAAGAAGAGTGAAGACGAGTGAAGACATAAATCTAGAAAGAGCAACGCAAAACCATGAAAGTGAGGACAAAGCATGTTTCGTCGAGAAACGGAGGCAAACCCAGTAATATCAGGAGCGACAATGAGGGGATCGTAATTTGGCAGAGTCAATAAACAGTGGTGGATAGTGAGGTTTAAAGAAAGGGTTAACCGAAACCGGACTGAAACACAAGATGCTAGCACTTGCTCGAACCTTGCGACTTTGGAATCTCAGCTACTGAGCCCCGATCATAACACAGAAAAGCTGTGCAAAAGGTAACACAAAGAAGCAGCCCCCGAGACACGAACTTTAGCAATGAGTTACAAGGGGGAGAGCGATACAGTGCTAATCTAGCAGACTAGCAGAACAACATTTGAACATTGAGAATGCCTTTTCTTTTTCCCCTTTTTCTCCATTCAGGGAGACCAGGTTCAAAAGTGAAACAGGAATGGGTTTACATCGAGTCTCTGTACTTCAAAACATCATTCGTGTTCAACTTATAAGTTTTGCAGATGCTTGTAATCACGGATTTGGTGAGGCCATCCTGCTCTTTGCCACAGGTCGTTAGTTCTTCGAGTTGCTTAGATGGCAGCAACACCTATGACAACATGGAAAGAAACAAACGGCTTGTGATGATTCTGCTTGTGTTATCGCTGTAACAAGTCTTCCACACACTGCAAGAGACACCATCTTGAAGGAAAGAAAAAAAGCATCTTTTACATCGAGCTAAAACTTGTCCAGAGCGAAAATGATGGAAAAAGAAAAGGCACTCCCTTAGATCGGAAGAAGACATGAGTACCAACAATCAAACATAATGCCACCCATCAGGTGCTTATTGGAGGAATCATATACAGTCAACGAGCATTTGAACTTACCCATAGAGATCCTACTGGATTGGGGGCTCCATCCTTGGACTCACAGCCCACATGGTCTTTACCACTGGCACTTGTGGAAGGCGAAGTCTGAGCAACCGAGGAATTTGACACTAGCTCTAGGAGTTTCTCACTTCCCTGTTGTTAATCAACAGATGAAGTGGAAGAATACATCAATATAACAAGGAAACGGATGGATATTGACATCTACATACTATAACTAATAATTTACCATGGCTACATCGATCCCAAGAATGAAAGCGTGGTTGTCTAACAACCGCTAAGCAAATCATAAGCAAAATATGAGAGTGATCGACTTATTCCACCACAGAAAAATTACAACCATGCTTTATAAACAAAAATTAGTTGCATTGGCGACAATTAAATTCCAAAGGTAGCTTGATCTGGGATAGCATATGGCAAGTGACAACTGATTGGGCAATTACTGCATAAGAAGCTGAAGAAGATTAAAGAATGGAAGAACAAAGGAATCGCGACAGAACGTGATATACATTGTGAAAAACAAGGACTATCAATCCTGTAATGCTTCTAGATAAGATCTAAAAACCGTCAAATCCCAAAAGGAGAAAATCACAAACTTATTGTTTAATTAATCCTACAGAAGTACACACTTCAGTGAACTAAACATGTAAAAGAACTGCAATAAGTCAATACCTGGAGAGCTCGCCAATGAGAGTAAGTGCGAAACAGAACCCAAAAGAAAGGGATGTTAGGTAGAGGTAAGACCTAAAAGTAGGAAGAAATGTAAGAATTCAGAAAAAATTGCCTTCTTAAGATTAACGAAATAACAGAGTGAATATACACGGTCAACACCGCAATTTGTTGAGCCCGAATAAATGCCAAAGAAGATGATATGCCACAACTTAATACTTACAGAAAAAGCAGTTGTTAGAGGCAACAAAGAAGCAGAGCCATAGAAGTACTTTCTGTGGATAATGGATCCCCTGTTCATGGAAAAGAACTCAGATGATTTTCCCCAAACATGAGCAAGTAGAATATATGCAATATAACATATTGATGCATTTCAGGTTCCTGAGAAAGAAAAGGATAAAGTACAGTAATGAAAGTTCTTGCCATCTTATCTCGGCAAGAGACGAACCATGTCCATTGTACACATGCAAGTTTAGAAGTAGACACAAACTGCAAGGAATCTTAGGACCAAGCAATGCAAATGATTTATCCTATTAGATGCAACAAACTGATAACACATCCATTGTGATGCAAATATATCACATTCCACAAATGACGTTCTCACACTGAGATAACTTTTTCCTACATCTAATCTACACTAGAAGGTACACCAGTATGCTTTCAGGCGATTACCTTCTTACACCCATCTCTACAAAAGGATCTCTACGGGGAGGTAAACCAATATGCCTTCAGATTTTAACAACATCAACATACCAACAAACACTGCTCCAACTAAATGCACACATCATGAGCTAATTGGAACATGAAATGCCTTCAAGAAAAACAAAAAAAGTGTATTGATGACAACATGGGCTATCAAGTTTCATCAATCCTTCCATCCAAAACATCGATTGACCTTGTTTTAAAATGAATGAGAAACATCGCCATTGGCGAATGATACAGTCCATCAAGCTTAAAAGCCTCCAAGTAAGACTTAACATATATCTGGTGCTACTAACCAGAAGAAATGAATGGTGACTCAAATCTAGACTTTTGAGGACAATTATAAAAGGAGCTTTTCATAGAAAATAAACATCCAAGCACACAAGAATGTATGAGCTTTAGCTAGAAACAGAAATAAAATGTGCACAAATACGGTTCTGTCAACCCAGGCCAAAAATCTGAAGTTATTGGCAAATAATTGGTCAAATAGGCTTATAATGAAAATATTCCAATATCATAGTGCAAATGGGAAAAGTAGGAAGGAAGAAACTATTACCGCTTGGCAATATGTCGCAACCTTCTGCACACAAGACGTGCGTTTAAGCTGCAGCAAGACAAGGTCTATAAGTATTAAGTCCACTGATACAATACCTTTTCAATTGTTTCTTTCTAAAACTTATAAACAGCATCAGATGGAATTATTCAGTTACACGCCACAAACACATTGATCGACATTCCTCACTTAGATCACCATTTCCAACATGAAAATGAATGGTAAGGGATGTTGACCGACTTCAAGGGGAAGAGAAAGAAAGGCCAACCTTGAAGGGTAGATCACCTCGACAGAAGAAACCTCCTTCGAAATGGATTTGAGGAACATTTCCGAGGGCTTTACCCGGGCCAACAGCTTCAATCCTAACCTACATTAGCATCCAGACGAATTCACCCAACAAAGCAGCGACTTCCAAAAATTTCACAAGCTCGGAGGGACAAAAGAATGATAAACACCGCTTCCATGGACTACTTACCCGTGCATTTTACTCTTGAAAGACCCCTCGGGCGCCTTCTCCAAACCCATCCAAGCTCTATTCATCTGCACAAACCAAGGGAAAAAACTCAAGAAAGAATCGCAAAACGCGCCCCCTCACAATCAATCACCACCCAGAAACTCCAACCGCTCCCAAACGAGCAAAACGGGATTCAAATTTCAACGGCGACAGGACAACCACCTTGTCGGAGACGAAATCGACGCACAGCTCGAGCTTGGAGGCGTTCCCGCCGGCGAACATCTTGCCGTAGAGCTCCCTGAGGGTGGACGGCGTCGGCGAGGAGGCGGAGTCGAGACAAGAGCGATCGAGCGACCGGCCGAAGCACCAGCTCCTGCCTCTGACCGGGAACACGACCAACGTCGCCCTCATGGTTCGGGATTCCTCCAATCTCCCGCGACACCCAGTAGCACGACGAATGCGAGGACCCGAAGAGGATCTGTATGGTCAAACCGACGCGGAACCCATTGGAGACTGGATGAAGGTGGGGGCGAGGGAGGATCAAATGGGTGTTCTTGTTCGAGGAGCTTGGTCGTAGGTAGCGAGCGAGTGCGCGAGCAAGCGAGTGAGTGCGGCGCGAGATTTGAAGCTGCGCTTGCTTACGCTTTATATGCCCTGAAAAGGTGAAGGTTGCGCATGTCTCGTCTTATGTATAATGAGAGAGAGAGAGAGATTTTAAGGTAATGCAAGGTAACTTCGTGGTGGCTCCGTACAAAGGTTGTCTCCTTTAAAAAAATATGAAGGCTGCTCTTGTCTCGTCTTATGTATGTATGTAGAGCTAGAGATATATTTTTTTTTTGGGTAATGCATAGGGTAGCTTCCAGGTGCCTACCTAAAAGGTTCGTGAAAGCCTTTTTCATTAAATTCGAAATATTATTATTCCAATTCCAAACATTATTAAAGAAAAATTAATGTAAGCATGCGTATCAAAATTCATATGTCACGAAAGTTTCGAAAACTTAATACCAAAGAAAAGTTAAATGCTGCCCGTTCTAAAACTTAAATTAAACAAAAGAGAAAAAGATAAAACAAAAAGATTTATCTAACATGCTTTGCAAGTTTTAAGACTCCGCTTATTTCACGTAAAATTAAATAATTTGAAAATTATTTTTCGGAAAATGATCGCTTAAAATAATTAGTTAATAAAAATATTTTCATTCTCAATAATAATTTATATTAAAATATTTTTTTTTTCTTTCCTGAATTAGTGGATGGGTCCAACTCAGGGGGAACCTTGGGGATTCAAGAGAAAGTCAAATGGAGACGGACCAAAGACAAATGAGTGACAAGTGAAAATGCACTCTAATCCTCAACTCGAGCGAAGAACTATAGCAAAGTTCCATGCTGACAAAAATTATTGTGACCAGCTACTGAGAACTCAATCGGAAACACTACGAGCTACATGCGTTTTTGTTCTTAAGAACAGGTGGGAGGAACGACTTCAGAGGAGGATCACTTTCGGCAACAAAGAATGATCGGAAACGGCCGAGCGAGAAGAGAATTGTATAAATTGAAAACTATGCACATATACAAAGATGCTATAGTACATTAAGGTATCGACACGCGATGTATTCCGTGGTACAGCGACGAGAGCAGAAACCTCATCTCAATAACCAAATGGCACATGGTGTCCATTTCATTCATTGCCCGCTATAAAGTTCGGCTCTTCACCTTGGCACAAGTACTCATCGCAAACAGAGCCCGATCCCCAGTCCTTCCGGAGCCGCAATATGTCCTCTGTAAATGTTGATCCGGAAGCTCCAATGAACACGCTCGACATTGCACAAATCGTCTTGTCTAGCATAGCTTCCACCTTCAGTTAAAGACGTGATGTGTAAGTTTTTACCAAGAGCTGATACGGTTCAAACAAGCAAATGATGACAAATATCAGATGCTCTCATGTATTAACTGCTTGAACAACTCGACCTTGCCTGTTTCTTCTCATATTATAACTAACCGGGTAAATAGGCGAGGCGCTCATTCTATAAAATGGACAGCATAGGAAAGCCTTTGAGCTCCCAATAGAGAGCTACTCCTTTCTTAAAATCTAACAGGTGAAAAACATGAAAATACCAGTGTAAACTTCATCAGTTGAAAATCACGACGCTCTTTAGAGACCATCATGCAGTAAAAACATATAAGGCCGTAAGGGTTCTTCTTCACCAAACGACTTACCATCATTCTTTAAAACTGTTAGCGAAAATAAAAAAGAATAAGATCGATAAATTAGAGACATCCAGATTCCATCAAGGCTCAAACCATTAAATATGTTGCGCATTTATTGAACCAGAGAAAGCAAATGATTAGTTTTTTTCTAGATGCTAATAACTGCATCTCAGCACCGATATGAAGAGCATTTACACTCACTGTTACTCACATCATGCTCCAACTCATCAATCCAAGCAATCTTACGGGCCAGGAGACTGCAGGACCTCATACTATCCGATACCTCTCTCCAGAGAAATCAGCACATATTACAAGACATGCATTTACCTCGAGGCATGGAACCATTAAACTTGCAATTTGTGATGGAGAAATTCCGACAGTAGCTAATTGCTTACGTGATTGTTATGGCATGGGAAGCCCAAAATACAACTTGTATGGCGTAAAGCACGCAACACCAAGATCATTCAAGATGAAAAATCATGCAAAACTGAGAGGTTGATAGCAAATTCCTCACTTTTTATGCAAATTCTAAAGGTCAATAATTGACAGGTTTCATGATTTACCAGCTCAGTTCCACAAATGCTTGATGTGGTAATCTCCTATGCAAGGGGGTATCAAAAAACAAGTGAAAAAGAGAAGGAACCACGAGCTAACCTGCGCATCATCCTGGAGGCCATGCCTATAAAGCAAAGCATCCCATTTCTCCGCCGAATTACTAGCAGGGCGTTTAACAAGGGGAACAGCTTTCCCATTCACCACAATTAGTGATTGCAGCAGGCCAGTTTCACTCTCTGCTGCATCCGTGGAAAGATAAATTACAGGTGTATTGGCTCTTTCAACCACCCGACTGATGCAATCAGCAGCTTGAGGAATAGGGTAAAAGCAACTGGGCTTCTTCGCATTGCTACCAGAATAAGCAGATCAATTAGAGCTTCAGTGACAAGAATTAGTTAACTAATGGACTAGTAGAAACTTTTTGCCAGAAAAACAACTGGCAGTGGCACCAATGAAAGCCAGAACTAAAGTTGAGACACAATTATCCAGAACAACAATCTACAATCCAAAATGAACAATAAAGCTGAAAATTTGTCTGAAGTTCAACAAAATTAACATCACATCATTCAAGCTAGAACTTACTCCATCAGGCTTCACATATTTATCTACAGTTTCCAATGGAAAAAGCTAAAGAAAAGGCCTCCTCCAGCAGCTAGAGCATACAGTTTAGATAAGAAGAAACACTTATCAAAACATCTTCTCAAATATTTTTATCTACAATTTGCATTCTGAAGGTAACATTACCATTATTTCTTTAACAGAAGCTTCTTGCATGCAGAATTTATGAGTGACCATATCCACGTTTACTATTAGATTAACCTACTCAATGGAACTAAAAGGTGCACTTTAATACTTGAATCAGTTTAACATTCTCCTCAAGAATTTGCTGGGATGGCACAAGTCCCAATAGTGAAAATATATTTCAGACAAAGAGGCCAGTAATGAACTGGACATTTGGTCATCCTACTTGAAGGCCATGTAGAAATTAGAAAGAAGAAAAAAAAAGCCATCAAAAAAGATAAAGATAGCAGATGAAGAAGTTTAACATTCGAATTGCCTCAATGTTACTGAATTTGAGAGAGATTTAAAGAACTCCTAATTAATCCAAGATCTACATGTTGCTAGCATTCTTAACGTAACAGTACACGCAAGTGACCAAAAGCCGTTGCACCTGGATTAAGACCACGCTTAACGTACACTAAAGAGAGTTGCAAGTAAACCAACAGCAAGCCTAGTCCTACGACTAACTCATTCGTGTTATAAAAATGATCGCAACTTCTTCCTGAACAAATCTATAACCGCATTCTATCTGCATCTAACAGCTAGGCAGGATATACTAGATGGAATAAGTAACTCACCAAAACTTCAAAAAACCATGTCGCCGAAAATGAAGAGCAATATAGTCCTTTCCCAAGAATGTCTGGATAAAACGTTCTGCAGTAAGCATAATCAGACGACTTGGTTCAATCAAAGTCTTGCATTTATGAGCAAGCGGACCACCAGGTTGCATCACCCATTCCTGCTCTACATCCGCAAAAAAAACATCTCCAATTGCAATAACGACGTCATTGGATGCAAACTTTGCCTGGATGTCTTGGACTGTCCTCTTACTTGGCCTCTTCACATCTTCCACCCAGGGGGACTCAAGCTTGCCCATTGATAGCCCCAGATTCTTCAACTTCTTGACATGTTCATCATCAACAAAACAATGTTGCGGCAAAGAGAAATAACAAATGAACCTATCGATATGCAAGTGGTTCTTTCTAATCTCTGAGAACTCCTCAAATGAAATGACAACCTTCCGACCCAAGCATTGATTTATATGATCGATATCCAGCACCCTATGGTATCGATAATCGACTCTAGAACTTGGAATAACCAAAACCCGGTTAAGTACAGCAGCGAAGAACATGTGCTTCTCTAAGCAAATCAAACGGTTCGACATTTGGCCCGATAAACAAATTGCAAGCAGAAATTTATTAGATTTCGGATTCCACTCAATAGTTCTCCTCTCCGAAAACCTCTGGTCCACTTTTTTACACCGGTCGAAACCATATCCACCAAAATTTGCAAACCCTACATCACCAGCACCTTCCGCGGACAAGTTACCAGACTGATGAGGCAATAACAATACATCCTGAATCTCTTTATTCAACGAAATTTGCTTTAGCACGGCGGACTTAAATTCATCAAATGACGCAGATGACGACACCAAGGACTGATGCCCCTTATTAATCTCACTCGAATTCGAGCCACTCAGACTACTATTCTGGTCAGCTCCTAAATCTCGAAAAGTCTGATTCCACAAAGTCAGAAGCCCTAGCTGTTGCTGCCTCAGCAAATACAGAGCTTGCAGCTCGGACTCCCTCATGCGATCGCCGAACGAACCGGCCTTAATCGACGAAACATTGTACGAGAACAAGCCGCGGAGGTCCGCGGTGAAGTACAGGACGATGATGAAGATGGGGAGGAAGACGGCGAACAGGTACCTCTTGTTGAACGCGAGCTTCGCAAGCTTCGGCCGGCGGTCGCCGCCGATGCGAGACTCGAAGTCCTCGACGTCGAAAGCGGCCGCTCGATGCCCCCCGGGCGACACCGGCTTGGTGTCGTTCTGGTGGATAAGGTTCCGATGGTCGTCCTCCTCGTCGGAGGAGAAGGAGGCGGCGTCTCGCGCCATCCCGGCGCAAACCTCGCTGGCCTCCAAAAGAGTCGGCGATGGCGGGATTGCGGAGCGATGTTCCCGCCGCCGATTCCGATGAGCGGCCGAAAGCGGAGCTCGGTAGCGCGATGCAGGTGACGCCGATTGATGCAATGCTGCGTCGAGCTTTGATATCAGATCTGACGAAGAGGACGAAGAAGAAGAAGAAGAAGAAGATCTTCGGAGAGAGAGTGATGATCTTTGGTGAGGAAGAAGGAGGAGGTGTCGGTGGTTGAAAGGGACAAGGTAACGGCCCGTAACAATGAAGGAACGAAGGGACCAAATCGAGAATACGACTTATTATAGGGGCCTTAACTCCAAAATTCGAGAAAATTATACAAATGATTACACTTTTAATTTATTCAATACTGTCTCTGAATTATTAATAAATATTTAATCTAGTCCATAAAGTATATGAAAAATATTCAATGTCGTCATTCTCTTAATTCATAGCAATAGAATCTGTCGATCACAGCTTCTAATCCATTAAGTTTTATCAGTAGACCAAATAAAAAGTTAAGCGCGATTATCTATGTAAGATATTCTTTTCAAATCTAAATATAACAAGTTAACGCTCTTATTTTTTTTTCCCCTTTTTAAATTAGATGGATAAAGAGATGGACATGTTGATTTATTATTTTCAAATCTCCAACTTAAAATATAATAATTCACGTCATCAAATAATGTCTTATATGTCATTTCAACAAATGGAAGGACGTTTCATATTAGACTAAAATTGAAAGACCATTTATATCATTCTCTCTCAAGAAAAACAAGAAAAAGAAACAAATGAAAAAATAGTTATTTCTTAAAAATACAATTCAATGGAGCACTTGGAAAGTCGTCATGTCCATTTGAGCAGTTGTGGATGAGGGATTGTCTTCTGTTTGAACTTCATCGTTTGACTAATCAAAGACAGATCCATTTCTATAAGAAAGTGATAACCGATAAGATGCAATTCAAAACTTTTTAATTCAATACATAACAGCTAAAATTTTCTTGAAAGTGGAATAGTAGTACCTTTCAACATTTGTGGATATTCCACTCTTGAATCCACAGATTTGTCTTTTGCCATCAATTTTTTCAGAGGGGATTGCTGCTTAATACTTGTCACTTACATCATTCTGAAGGATCCTCTTGCCATCCGAAGGAATTTGCAACGGAAGCAAATTCTGGAGTTTTTCTTTGAGTATTCTGACTGCATTTGTTTAAGATGTTCCCCATCGAGGGGTCCTTTCTTTAGCATTTTCTGCTGGGATGCATGAACTTTTGAGATCTTTGGCACAAAGCCTTTACAATATCTAGGAACTGTTGAAAGATTTTCATCACGAAACTTCAACCATTTTTTCGGCAATACGGTCACCAGGATAGTAAGAACCATTTTTGAGATGCACTCCTAAAAATTTAATTTCCTTATAAGCTATCACCATTATCTTCTAGGAAGGCATGATTCCATATTGCTCGATAATATAATATCGACAAACTGTGTTAGTAGGTTACAATAAGATTCTTCATCAGGACTGAATAAGAGGATATCATCAATGTAAATTTGAGAGTTATCACTTATTGGCCGGGGAAAAAAAATGCACATTGCCAATCGGAATAAAGAGGATGCAGTTATGAGATCAAAAGTAAGTACTGTCCATTAATAGTGTTGATTTAGGATACAAAATCATGTTTTGTAGCAATCTTTTTTGATGAAATCCAAGTAGTCAAAATTCTGCTTTAAGATCAAACTTTGAGTTCATCTTCGCATTTGATAGACACGAATACAGGCCTTTCTATTTCGCAAAAGGAACTGATCATCCCGAAAGAAATAAATGGGAGATAGATAAATCGATCGCCAATCTCTTCTTTCCTCTGTTTTGCTAGTTCTCTTATGGACATGTATACACTTTGAGAGTCAGATGGGCTCAATTAATTCTGCTTTGCACATAGTCATGCACACAGTGTAAGGCAGGTGATACAAAACTCTCGAAGTTTGGAGCATTTTCGGGCACTTTAACACGTAGCTTCCGTGCAAAGCCTCGCCGGTGGCTCCATCACCCATTTATTCAGATTCCTTTTCTTCGTAAATCCTCAAGCCAGAGCCCAGAGAGAAATAGAACTATGCAGGCAAGGATGCTCGTTGGAAAGCCATGGACATGGGCATCCCCCAAGCCGCCTCTCCCGATGCCGGGCCCGAGCCGCGGTCCACGGAGTGAAGCTCCCGGTCCCCGACATTCTCGACGTAAATTTCTCATTCTTTTTGGTGCCACGAAAATTTTCAGTTACTTTGCCTTCGCCTTCAAGACCAATAAGTGAATAGACCTATGTTGAGTTACCCGATGGATTTCTGGGTTGATTTTTCTTTTAATGAACGATGAATGGGTTGGTCAAGTTGCACCGTGAGATGGGTCGCACGTCTCTCTCTCTCTCTCTCTCATTCCTGTGTTGTTGACTTTCATGCCTTAAAAAGCTGAGTTAGTGATTGAGGAGTGTTCATTGATTTGCAGAAGGAGGAAGCTGAGTAGGAGATAGAGAAAGGGAAGAGAGAGAAGGAAGAGAAGAGGAAACAATTGGAGGAGGCCGTGGACTCCAAAATCAACAGTTCTCAAGTGCCTCTCACTTCTGTTAAATGACTCTTAACGTGTACTGTAACTCTCCAAGAAAATAGGATGAGACATGAGAGAGTCTTTACACTCTCTCGCTCTCTCTCTCTCTGTAACATGACTGGAAAATAGTTCGAACGCCATGCGAAATCAGACACTCTCGACTGGTCTGAAGAAAGCTGTCTTTCAGTTTCTGGCTTTCAGTTTCTGGTTTATCTGGGTTCCTTTTAGTTTTGATGTGGTTCACCATCCTTATAAGGATGACCCCAAGAAAGAAATAGAATCAACGTGCCCACCGTTGATATCCAGATCCTATGTGGCCCTCATATTTGAAGTTCTGGCACTTCCAAGGATGATCAAGTCTCTGTTAACTGTAGGTTATCAAGACAACATAGAAGATGGTAAATGATTAGATAGATGATACAACCCAATCTAAGACGTCTTTTTTGGTCATCAGCTCAATCTAAGATTGCACCTACAACAATGATATCGAATAAGAGGCCCTTCTACAATCGTATCTCGAATGGTACAACAATCAATAGTTCCTCGCAGGCACAGAGTATTGCTTCAATTATAGTCCCAAATTCGAGAACCGGCCTCTAGCTCATAGTTACAATCAACTTCAAATGGTACATGTAACTCCGTTCACTTTATCAGCAGGTTTCACTTCATTCAAGACCAAAGAATCAGTCAGCCGCATCCACAAGCCTACCACGTACCCATTTCTTTGTCACTGCGATGGGCTTAGAGTATGTTTCGCTTCCCGTTAATTGAACATAAGTTTTGGTTCCGTTTGGTAAAGATCTGTTTTCACCTCCTACAAGGCCATTTGGTTCCGGTATTTCATGCCGCTCCCCCGAATGGTCCATTCGAGCTTCCAAATCGAGCGGGACGAAACCCAAGTCGATCGGATCAAGTTCGCCTTCTTCATAGAGCACATCCGGCAAGCTGAATCCTCCGAAATCGAAGTCCACATCACTGTCCTCCCATGTCTTCACTTGGTTTCCATTGACTTTTCTCCGGTTGTGTCGATTCCCGGAGACTGTAGCTGTTTCCTCCTCAATATAATTGATCAGATCTGGTAGGGCGGCTGAAGGGTATGATCCGTTGTCAGTGGAAGGCATAGATCCTATATCTATTGATTCAATCGATTGAATGGCCTCAGCTATAAGCTTTCTGGTTTCTGCAAGGGAAGCTCTAGCAATGGGACTCTTCACTGCAGCAGCCTCCAATGCTTTGGCTGCCCTTTCAGCTTCAGCAATCAATAGCCTGCGCCACATTTCGCCAAAGAAGAGACTCAAAACATTGAAACAGACGGTCTGAAACTTTGGGAGGAGCTTTATAACAAGAACGGTGGAACCGAATGTGGATGTTTTGTTTAGAATATGATGCTTTAGAATAGCATTGCCGCTGCAGTAGCCATACCTCGGCTGTGAAATACTTAAACCAAGAAGGATAAATTTTCTAAAGTCCATTTCTATAAGTCTGACATCAAATGACCTCTACACTGATTAAATTATCAAATAAAGCAAAGCATTATACTAGATTCTCTCGTGTGTCTAGAGGGCTCCAAGGTTCTGCTTATAAGTAATTCATTATAAACAAGTGAACAAACCTTGCTCGTGCTATGGCTTCGGTCTTGTTTGTTTCTTGAGCCGCTCTGCGTGCCCTGATACTCTTTATCATCTCCAACTTAGAACTTGCCAAAGGATCCTTAAAGAGAGGAGTCTTCCTTCTCTTCAGCCTCAGTTTTTGGATTTGGCTCTGAGGATCTCGTCTGGGAGTGTTGTCCATGTCACTGGATTTTTTCTGAGATGGGCTCCTTTTCCTTGGTCGTGTACCGCCAGCGTCAGGTGGCTTTCTCCTTGGCTTTCTTTCAACTCCAACTGGTGTTCCATGATACTTAGCCAGGCCAGAACAGACTCGTTCGCGGTATTCCTGTTTGGAAAAATTAAACAATTTTCAGGAAAATATGAGTGGGATCTCATAGTGAGCATGAATGCTAATGCTTTACCGAGAACAGACATTTGAAAAATGGAAACTTTTATTACAGTGATGAGAAAGTTTAATAAAAGGAAACGGTGAAAAGCAATCTATTCTATTCCATTCGACTCCGAGAAGCTGAGGTTTACACAATTTCCGAGCCACCTAAGTAAACAAACATAATCAGCTTTTAGCCAAACACATTGCATAAATAACATAAGAACACGTGGTTGCATGACAATTGACCCATGAGTGAATTGGTGGACTAACTGGGGGCCTACAATTGAACTCAGGTCAAGACCATGAGAAAAAATCAGAGCCCGATGATCTATCCGGGAACCTCCATGGACCAAATCGTTTTTGTAATGCATTCACTCTTCAAGACTAGCATCAAGGAAGTACATGGGTAGAAACATAGACGAGCTTCAGGTCAGATACAGAAGGTCAAATATGCATCATGCTCCACACTGGGATTATGGCACAATATATAGTAAGATTACATATTCCAATAGATGGTCTGCAACACTGTATTAAATTATGTTCCATAATAACATAGTACATCTGTTTTTCAACCAGATAGGATGATAATAATTCTCCCTCATACTCAAGATTATTGGTCTTTCCTTCTATTCACCATTTCATAAACCTTGATTCTTTTTCTTAGAAAGTGATCTTATCTATGTATTTGGCAATAAATTACTATTAAGAAGGTGAACTTGTAAATAGAAGATATGTGGACATGTACATAAAAGTGAAGTTTGCTAATCCATTTATTAACAGAATCAATTGGTTAACCGACACACTGGAAAACAAATTTTAAGAATCTAAATGGACAAATTATAATTTGCAATATTCATTTCATGACATTTTATTAAAGCCCTCACGGGATCTGCCCATTTTGCTGCAATTGCTTCTGCAATTTTTCTTCTTTGTTCTGGCGACTTTGGAGCTCTCTTGCTACCTTTTGGCCTACGCATCGTTTTCCGCTGCTCAACGCTCTCTAACCAATCGTGCTCAAGCTGTTCATTCAACATGTCATACGAATCCCACCGCAACTCCTCCTCACCTACATAACCTTTTCTAGATGCTTCTGCAATCAAGTTCTGCCATTCATTATAGCATGTCTCCTGCACCATCAACTTTTCCCGACGCCTTTGCCACCCCATCCGAACTCCAACACCAATTTTCATTCTCGTCTTCTCACTGGAATTTCATTTAAAGAAAGACAGAAAAATTTTCTGAGCATTCGAAGGCAAAGACAATAATATAAATTTGGAAGTGTAAAATACCAAGATCTTGTCACCATTGGTATACAAAACCAGAAGAAAGTATGCATTACCAACCTCTGTGCATGTCCGAGGTTGATCAACTTCATCTTGACCTGCAAAGCCAATTTTTTATATGAGACCACATGAAGTTTGTAAAATTGCAACCAAGAATTCCATCATTAAAAGACAATATTTTCATGAGGCAGCCAAAGTTTGCTTCCTTCCAAATGTTATCATCTGAGACTTTGTTTTCCTCTTTAACATCCCATGCTGGAATGCATAACAATCTAGATTCATCCATAATCTATGGCCATATTTCAACAAAGAAACACATAATTATTCTTACATGACATCACCTTAGGATTCTGCATTGCTAGTCTTGTTCTCTCTCTGATGCGTTGCAGGGTTTCTGCACATAAATTATGGCACCTTCACTGAGGGTGATGATCAAGGGTAACACATACATTAGTCACCGGGATTCAGAGTTATAGTTACCAGCACTATGCTTCCTGCCTTTGTTCCATGGAGTGTTCCCCTTATTTGCTTTAGAAATTCTCATCCGCCTCAGCTTTTCTCTTTCGTCCAATTCCATTTCATCTTCCTCAGATGGCCCAAGTCGGGTACCTGATGAACTTGAACCTGTAGCCACCTGTGAGCTTTCGCGAGATAAGCGCACATCTTCATTCAGAACCAAGCACATGCACTCTAGGGTGGCAACCGCCTTGACCACAAACTTAGGCGGATGCGGCTCGACGTGAATCCTTTTAGGTGCGTTAGACAGTTTCCATGAGGAAAGCCTTTTATCATTCACAAAAGCAAACGAACTAGAGAACAATCTACCGTGAACAATGGCTTGAGCCCCGAGTGCACCCAGATGATTTCGGAAGTTAGGCTGGGCAGTGGCAATTTCTGTAAACAAGACATAACAAATTCGAAGACATTAATTGTATGTCATCATTAGAAGAAAGAAGAGAATCCATATTGCGCAACCACAAATTCAAGAATGCATTCTGCTTACAGGACATCCACCGATTTTACTCCAGTGACAGTTACTCAAGCCCAGCTAATTACAATGTTGGGAATTTCAGGGAACAAAAAAGGAAGCAACTTCTTGAAGTCACGGCCATCATTGGCAGCCTAAGTTAGCGACGCGACATTTACGTGCTAATTACATCATTTGCTAGATTCTAATCTGAAAATCCCCGCTCAACAAACAAAAGAAAGAACACGGGATGCAGATAAGGCGTGCGAGGAAAGGCAATGAGCCAAGCAGAGCCTTGCACTAGAGAAGAAAACTAAAGACTACCCACGAGAGTAGAGCATGGAGGGTACCTAATAAAGGCATGGATGGGCGCTCATTCAGCCAAAAGCCACACAACTCCGAGCAGTTTCAAGACCTCCCAAACAGCACGGCAGGCCTGTCCTCTAACTCTTCCACCTTTTTAATTGCAGAACGCAGAGATCGCTCGTTCACGAGGCCAAGAAACGAGGGCGCGAGGCACGGAGAAGGGGCGCCGGCCGAGGCAGAGATTGGAGGGAGGTGAAGAGATTGGCGGTGAATGCCAATGGTCGGAGAGATTTTTTGACAGCCACACAGCGAAAGCTGAGATAATATTGATCTTTGGAGACTTTTTTTTTGTTGTTTTCATTTTAAGATAAGCACACTAAAAACCTTAAAACTTATCATGAAAATATAATTAAATCTTAAAAATTTTAAAAAATGTGATTAAGTCCTAAAACTTGTCATGAAAGTGCAATCAAATCCTAAAACTTATTGCGAAAATACAATCAAATCCTAAAACTTTTAAAAAGTACAAACAATTGAAGGACTTGATTGAATCAATTTGATAAGTTTTGGGACTTATTTACACTTTTTGAAAGTTTTGGGACTCAATTGCACTGTTGTAACAAGTTTTAGGACTTAATTACACATTATGAAAGTTTTAGAACTCTGTTGTATTTTCGTGACAAGTTTTAGGACTTTCAATTCACTTATCCATTTTTATTTTTTAACTTTATTTTTTCTTTTCACGGGGGGAGAGAGAGACTCCACCGGGAATTTGTGTTCGATTGCGGGGCTTCGACCTAGATATAGATGAGGTTGCGCGGGCTCAAGTCGCCTTGGTAACGCGAAGCCTGAGCCCAATGGTCCTACCGGGTTCTGGCCCGAGTCAGCCCATGTAAGAGGAAATGAAGGGCAATTCTTATTAAAAGCTTAGATTGGACAATGCATCTCCTTTTGCCTAATCTCTAATCAAACTATAGAGAGAGAAAAAAAAAGTATTCAAAGACACCTCCATAAAAAATTCTACTCTTTCTCCTATCGGCGTCGCTTTTAGAGCACGTTTGTTTAGCAGAAAATGAGTTATTTTACTCCATGGAGTAATTAGACAAAGAAAATTATTTTTATAATTGACATTAATTTGCGTATAAATATTTTCGTGGACAATAAAGATAGTTTTTGTTTATTCATTTTCTATGATAGATAAAGCGAAGCGGTCACTTTTCAAAGAAATATTTTTTAAATTATTTAATTTTTACTAAACAAACGTGTCCTAATTGCAAGCCGCACTTCACCAACCTCGCTTGCAAGAATCTGGTTAGAGCTTTGATCCTAGTTCAAGGTTGTTATCCGTCAATTCCTTGCCATTGCTCATTTGACTTTTGCCACCTTGCTAGAGAGCATGCCTTTTCAATATTCAACGGGTCAAACATTGGTACCCCAAACATTGGAAATAAGAGTTACTAGATTTCAGGCCCCAATTGAATAATGTATCCTTACGTATGGCCTTACATAATTGAAATAAAACCATCTTAATTTGTCATTACAACAAACCCAAATTTTGGCAAAGTTTACACCTCAAACGTGTTCTTGCAATGTAACGTGCAAATTTTCTTTGATTCGGCCTATGCCGAGACCAAGAAAAGCTTGTTTTGCCATTACTCGATTATCAATTTTTTTAGTTTATTATTGAATTTCAGCCGACCAAACCAAGAGAAGAAATTTAGTATCGCTGCTTATTAAAGGACAAAGCCACATTTAGGAAGGATGTAATATCAAACGGTTACACATCTTAACCATTACTAGTTATGTATTATGATACGGTTTGATTCAATTTGGAAGGTATTTCCCGTACAAACTTTGGAAAATTTTGAAAAATTTCAACCTATACCAAGATCAAACCGAGAAATATAACTCAAACCAAAAATTTTGATTTGTTATGGTTTGTTTCGGTTTCAAACTGTTGCCACCAAACCGATTTTTTTTTGGGTCGAAACTACCAAACCGCTTTTTATTTATTTGGTCAGAACCGGTTTGGTTCTTACGGGCAAACCACGAAACCGCTTTAAAAGTAAGAAATTTAGCACATGGTTTTGACTATCTAAGTTGAACGTCCAATATGTGAAAACGACAAAAAGATATTATTTTCTACACAATTATCGAAAAAAAGGAATATAATCACAATATCGCCAAAATCATTTATAGACAATATTGAGAAATATTATTTTGATTAAATGCAAGTACACACAGGATAATGCCAAACTCTTTCATAAGTATTATCTTCAATTAATAATCAATCAATAATGGTGAGAAGTAGGAATCTTTCATTTAACAGTATAGAGCAACATTAAACAGATACGAACAAACTTTGTTAGGTCACATCATGAATTTCATCAGTCAAATTAAAAATAAGTCGATTTTATTCGAGTTCATCGATTTTCAAAGTTAAGAAAACCAAAACCAATCAACCGACCCAATCGAGACATCCTCGTAAACACACAACCATCGTCAGATGCTGGAACAACTCATCCACAATGTCTTAGAAGCCAAGAATAGCTTGTCTTGTGCGAATTATCACAATCCTTAAGCGCACCTGTTAAGAAGATCCTTACAAAAAAATTACCTAAAGAAAATTCCAAATAAATGCTTCAAGTGCTCTCATTTTTTTAAATAAAGACATAAAGTGTTATCATTTTCTCAAATAAGAGTATGGAGTGAATTTTATTTCTAATAAGAGTCTAAAGTGGTAATCTCAATCTCAATAAACAGCTTAACCTCACTAGAGTTAGGGACACTTCCTTTTTTTTCTTTCTTTTGTGTTTTTTTCCATAAAAAAACAAACTAAAAAAAAGCTAAAGTTAAAAGCCAACCCTTCCACCCGTGGCTGCCGCCCAACCGGCGATGGGGCAGCCACCATGGCCGGCGGGATTGTCAACGCCTTAGCGAGAGCCAACGACCCTCACCTAGGTCTGCAAGAGGGCCGCCAACCCTTGCATAGGTCTAGCAACCCTCTCCCAAATTTGGGCGAGGGTCACCAACCATCACCACTAAGGCAGCCACAGGCAAGGAAGGTTTGAGCCCTCCCCCCTTTTTATTTTAATTTTTTAATTTTAACCTAATTTAATTAAAATTTATATTAAAATTATTTTTAGATGAAAATGCCCTTGATTGGCCAGAAAATTTGGCTTGTCAACTTGCCGGCAGGGTGAGGCATTTTATTTGAAACCGTTATAATTACTTTAAGCCCTTATTTGAGAAAATGAGGGCACTTCAAACTCTTATTTGAAATTTTTATAATTTTCTATGATAAGTTCATTTTCATCACAATGCTAAAGTCTTATATGGAACTTACATGTATCACTACACACACCAAAAAATATCACGTAATATCTAACTCCTCGATTTTATATCGTTACCAAAGTTAATAAATACGGTAATTTAATCAAAAGAAGTGCTTATAAAACACTTATTAATAAATAAATAAAGCAAAAATTCATAGCTTTGGCTGCGCCAGTTTCATGCATAATAAATTATTAAGAAAATTGGACGGCGACGCGTTACGTCTCATTAAAAGAAAGACAGAGACGAACAACGTCGCCGGTCGGACTGATTCTCCACCAAAGATTCTCCACCGAGTCAGCGAGTGAAACTACTCCTCTCCACTTCTTCGATCCGGTCAAGGCCAGCATGTGCCATTCCATCACACTTCGTGTATAAAACCCACTTTCACAGAGAGAAAATCCCAACCGAGAAGATGACCATGTTGGCCGGCTCCGTCCGCGAAGCCGCTCGCCGCGCATCGCTCTCGGTCTCCGACGCCCTCCTGCTCGTTGTCTCCGTACTCGCGCCCTTTTGCTGCCTGTTTGAGATGTTGCTGCCATGGACGGTTCCCCGCTGCCGGGGTGACCAGAGCGCCCCCTGCGCCAGCGGCGATATCTGCACGGTCTGCCTCGGGGAGGTCTCCTCGGACGGGAAGCTCCGTAGGCTCCCGGAGTGCGGACACTGCTTCCATGCGGAGTGCATCGAGACGTGGCTGGGGTATCGCCGGACGTGCCCTCTCTGCCGGACGACCGTGAAAGGCCGGGGCGGAGGGAAACTCCGCGACCGCGTGGGATGGCTGCTGCGGCTTCTGATGGGGAGCGTGTGTCAATGGATGGACAAGCACTTCGATTCTAACCTCGCATTGGTGTTCTGCCATGATTCTGAAACTCTTCTCTATTGAATCTGGTTTTGCTGCTAGTTGCGGAGGGTGAGAGATTACTTTTGTTGTGTAATCAGAACATGGAGCGAGGATATTCATTTTGTACAGAAAGATAGGTATACAGTGTCTTACCTTCGTGTTGAATTTGATTACAAACATTCTTTGTATCTAAAACAACATCGAATCAAATCATATTCCTTCGTTCCTTTTTACAAGAGCTTGAATCGCGTGACGTGATATCGGGTAAAAATACTATTCTCTTGTAAATGTATCGATCGAGAACGTGCAGGGTGATGCTGCTTTTTTCGGGATAAGAAGGGGCAGAGAAAATGCCTCGAACCGACATTTCGAGTAGGTGGCGCTACGGCCTTGAAATAACCCATGTCGTACTTCCAGAAAAAGCTCAAAGATCTAAGACAAAAGGGTAACCGTACCGGACATAGACATGAGTGGATAGGTAATTACGGGCGCGAGACGACTCTTTATAAGGAACTCGGCAAAATGGCCCGTTAACTTCAAAAAGACGAGGTGCCTCCTCACAAAACAATACAACCGGGTCCGGTTTTAGCGGCGCGCAATTCAATAGTAGGTAATTTGCTTGCTCAAACTATTGTCGTACTTTAAGTCATTATAGTTGATCTTCAAAACAAGGAAAGAGAACAAGTTCATCAACTACTTCATTGGAGAAAGTCCTCTAAGAGATTTAAGACAGCGAAAATGTGAACAATAATCATTTCATTTCTTTATTTTTCTATATTTTTATTCTCGAAAATAGATTTAAAATAGAAATCCATTGGAAAAAGTGTCGGAAAAGTCTTAAATCTATTGTATTTATACCAATTTAGTTCTAAATATTTTGTCTTTATGTCAATTCAGTCCTTCCGGCTAATTTTGATATGGTATTGCCGACGTGGACATCGGCTAGTTTACGTAGCATCACTGGCAATGATATATTTTCAAATTTTTATTTTATTTTTCTTTTCTTTCCCTGTCTTCTTCCTCTAGCCGATTGCCAGACTGACGACTAGATGAAGGCTAGGGCCGACAAACCCTGCTAGCCATAAGCAAGGCTCACCCTCACCGAATGGCTGCAAGGGCAGCCTCACGTTGGGCTGGTGAGGCTTGCCCTTGTTGAATTTGGCGAGGTCGAGCCTCGCCAGCCATGGGTGAGGCTCGACCTCACCATATTCAATGAGATCGTGCCTCGCCTAGCCGCGAGGGTGAGGCGAGCCTTCGTCACTAGCGAGGGCAAGCGTCTCTAGTGCCTCGCTGGCCTTGGCCTCGAGCTTATCATCGATGGCCTAAGAAGAAAGGGAAAGAAAAGAAAATTTTAAAAAATTAATAAATAAATTCGATAAAAATACTATTAAAAGTTTTCCACGTCGTCGTCGGAGGTGCAACGTAAGCTGGCCTACGTTCACATCAACAATATCTGGTCAAAATTAGCCGGAATGACTAAATTGGCATAAAGATAAAAGATTTTATGATTGAATTTGCACAAAAAAGAAGATTTGAGACTAAATTGGCATCAACGTAATAGACTTATGACTTTTTTGACACTTTCTCGGAATCTATTTGGCAACACAACTTCATTTTTTTATTTCTAAGATAAATTTTCAACCCAAAAATAGGTTTGGAACATAAATGAGAAGTATATTTATTTTACTTATCTATCTATGAAATAGAAATAGAAATAATAACTCTTTTTATCGTTTGCCCTCGCTATCTGCCTCCCGCCCTCGACCTCCAAGAACAAAAATTTAAAAATAACCTATCAAATGAATTTCTATTTCGGAAACACAAATCTTGCATCGTTATTAAATGCTACTTTTTGCGTAGAAATTCGTTCACGGGATAGAAATAGAATAATCTATTTCTGACCAGAAATTGGGTTGGACAAGAGAATGGATTTTATTCATGCCCTCACTAGCTGTTTTTATGGTCGATGAGAAGGTCGATGACAGGCCGAGCCTTCTTCATGCTTTCAGGGAATCGGATCGTGGGTCATCTCGGGCCAGCCCGCCCAATTACTCTCGGGTCGCCCCATTGGAATTGGAACCGACTAGCAAATTGTTGTTCCCTCCTTAACCATTTTAAGAGCATCGAGTCATCAGCCATGCCACATCATCACCCTTATGATTCGTGCTTTGACCGCTAAACATACGATAATACTCCAAAAAAAAATCATTTCTCGATCCATCATTTTGTCCGGGCGTTTCCTGTCCGAAGCTGCAAACGCGGAATACGCCCAGCAAAAGCCCAAAATTGAGGCTAACAATATGGGACGAGATTGATCTCCGAGTTCGGTATTTTGGATACATCTTTATGCAAAAGTCTTTGGCTTGTATTCTTTATACTCGGTTCAGTTGAAATAGACTACTAATTCAAAGCTATGACAATAACCAACACTAGTGTCGCCTTCGAACGGTGAAGTCGAGTTAGGTTTTGTTCAACATTGCGT
Organism: Syzygium aromaticum; assembly: GCA_024500025.1. Lineage (NCBI taxonomy): Eukaryota > Viridiplantae > Streptophyta > Magnoliopsida > Myrtales > Myrtaceae > Syzygium > Syzygium aromaticum. The sequence goes on from CM044894.1 coordinate 23,112,186, forward strand.
AAAAAAATAATACAAAAATGATTAGCAAAATGAAGTGGTCCCTCCAACTCTCACCTTCCCTAACCAGTAACCACAAAAGGTACTGTTTGACCCCATTTGGTTGGTCCCCCATGTCATGAAAATGGTGGGTCTTGGGTCTGGTCATCTTCCTTCTTAAAATAACAATTCTCACATCTCTCTTTCCACTGCTGTATTATAGCAGCGATTAAGTAGATGGATCAGAGTTCATCCTTGATTTGATAAATGGAGTTTTAATTGCACTTGGAGAGATTAGCGCAGACTTCCTGCCCTTAGAAATTTGAGCATGAATCAGATAACACGGGTTCGACATCTTGGAGTCCATTATCACTTGAGATGGTCCTTGCCCTTAGTTTAATCACGCATTAAGATTACTCATAATTGAAAATCTTGCATGCAATCAACACCAGGAGATGATGCGAGGGATGAAAGGAAAGAGAAAACCCAGGTGTAGATGAAAGCAAGGAGCACCAAGGACAGATAAAGTCAACATTTTTCTTGACTCACCAGTGTCAAAAGCAGGTGGTAATTAGCGACTTTTTCGGATCTGTAAATCTCCCTCAAAACCTGCGTTGGCTTTCAAGATTGCGTGCATTGCTTCAAAGATTAGACCCCATGTGACAGTCTTGAATTACAGACCCCACCGCACACCTTGTGGCTCTTTTTCATTTAATGGTTTGAATTCATTATCTATCTCGAAAATGGCATACTAGTCTCTGATTTAGGACAATTTTGCAATTCTTAGTCCCTCCTTTTGTGTACAGCTTCTGTTTCCTGCCTTTTTCTTTTGGGCCGAATCTGATAATGTTGAGTAAACTTGTCAGTTAAGTGATCCTGCTAATTTGCTATCAAATTTATTGTCTCTATGCGCAAAATGGGCACAGCAGGGAAGAAGTCAAGGCATTAGCTATGCTGGGAAATGGAACGAAAATAATTTACTTGGCGCAAAACAGGAAGGAATCAAAGACTTATAGGAGCCTTAGGCTCTTATGTGGGGGAGATATTTTAGGCAAATTTAGCCATGATAGTCAAGAAGCTAGCGATCTCATAGGAACTGGTGGTAATGGTATGGTTCTTGCCCTTGAGATAAGAGTTGATCAATTGTCCATCAACAGAGAAGCTACGGATCATTTTAGTTTGAAGAAATATAAAACAAAGGTGTGGATTGTGGAGTGACTAGAAAATCAAGATGAAATACAATTCACTTTTGAGGATCTTCAGATGAGAAGATTAGAGGTGGGAGAAAAAATATGTTTATGAAGCACAATGACAGTGTGCAAAGAATCATCCCATCATCACAATAAGTGGAAAGATTTGATTGCAGTATTGATATGTCACGCATTGATGGATATTGTTTAATCTTGCTTGCACTCAACAAAAATTTCAATAGGAAAAGAAAAATTCTTAATTAGATTAACGTGTCAACTAGACATATGAGCCAATTCAGAAGCATATTATTTACCACTTGGGAGTCAGCTCGAGGTTGAATTAGGATTCTTGATTTCAAATGTTAATGGACATGACATAAGTCAAAACGCAGAGCGACATGAGTTGAACGGAGGTGTCAAACTGCTAGGAAGAGAGATGCATGTTTTGGCCAAAAAACAAAACCGGGAGGAATTATTTTATTTGGCAGTTCACTCAAAAGTTTAAAAATTTAGCAATAATAAATCACAATCTTGGTCCCAAGTATTGTCATCTTCTTCCTCGTCTCCGCTCCCCCCATCTGATAAAGAAAAAAACTCTTCACTCCCTCCGAAGTCCTCCTCAGTGGAGAAGAGATGGAGTCTTGAGCTTCCTCCGTTAGTCCTCGCTCACGCACTAATCCTCCTTTAAAACCCTCCATTCTCATTGCAGACAGCAAGTTCAGCACTCTCTCTCTCCCCTTCTCCACTCAAAACATTTCTCTTGTCCTTCAGCGCAAACCCCATCTTGAACGCTTCACTGAATCTTGATTCGTTTTGCCAAATCTGGTATCAGATTTCAAGATCCACCGGGTCAACATAAACCCTTTTTGTAGGTTTTGCAGCTTTGCTCAACTTTCACTCAAATTCGCATCTTTATCTTTCGTCCATCTTGTGGGTTGGGTTGAGCTTGAACTGCGGAAAGGTTCTCTCTTTCCGTTGCCCATTAGGACATTAAGCTCTTTTAGTTTGGATAGGTAAATCTCGATAATTGTTGCTCGGAATGGGAGACTCTGACATCACAAAACTGGATGACTCTGAAGCGGTTGCGTTAACTGGCAAGATCATGTTGATTGCGGTGATACTTCTCTTCATAGTAGTCCTCTTTGTTCTCCTCCTCCATTTATACGCCAAGTGGTTCTGGGGGCGCATCGAAGAAGCCTCCTCGGCCGCCGCCGCTCCGCCCCCGCGCCGCCGCCGCAGCCGGCGGTTCGTCTTCGCCCCCGGCCAGGATCCCACGGTCGCTGTCCGTACCGGGCTCGATCGGAAGGTGCTGCTCTCTCTGCCGGTGGTGGTGTTCAATCCCCAGGAGTTCAAGGAGGGTCTTGAATGTGCCGTTTGCCTCTCCGAGCTGGTTCAGGGGGAGAAAGCTAGGATCTTGACCAAATGCAATCACGGGTTTCATGTGGATTGCATTGACATGTGGTTCCAATCACACTCCACTTGCCCTCTTTGTAGGAAATGGGTTGGTCTCGGTTCAGATTGTTCGAAGACCATCGACATCGATGATGATTTGGAAGAAGAAAATGGTGACAGTCAGCCCGTGGAAGAGAATTTAACTGGTGGGATGCACCCCACTGAATCACCAAACTTTCCTACAAATGTGTTGTTTTGGGGTAATGAGATGCAGGTTAGCTCTGGGAGTGCTTGTTTAGAAGAAGGTGGTTCTTCTTCTTCTTCAGTTACTTCTCAGTCATCATCATCTTCTGCTGCACTTGCTATTGCTAGGCCTGCGATGGTCGTTATTGACATGCCAAGGCAGATGAGTGAGAATCCCTCGGCTTCTTCATCTTCAGCGAACCGGGTTACCGAGGATGATCTGAAGTCCCCAGTTCCCACAAGGCTGAGGTCATTGAAGAGGCTCTTGAGTAGGGAGCGAAGAGTTGCTCCTTGTAATGCAAATTCTCTTGATGTTGAATAGGGGGAGAGGATTGTCTTCGCCATACACTCACCATGATGAGCACCAGCTGTTTCAATTATGGCTGAATACTTAAGCTGTCTCAGAGATTTCTCTCGTTCTTCCATTGTCCAAACAACACTTTGTTGATGGAGATGAAGATGGAGAAAGTGGTGATGAGTAGTATTCACTTAAGTGCTTGGCAGGGATTTGAGGACTGAATTGGATATCCAGAAACCAGATTTATGTTTCGTACACAATATTTGTTCTTGCAATGTTGTTCTGAGTCAAGTATTCCGACTTTATTCTTAGGATGAGAGAGAGAGAGAGAGAGAGAGTTCAGTAAGAAGAAAGAGTTTGCTTCTCTGTCTCAGAGGGTGGAAAATCCTTCTAGTTACAGAAGATGTAGTTTGTAATTTTCACTTTTGTAAATGTATTGATTAAATTTGCATCTCCTGGTCGGTTAATCACAAAGGTCGGTTCTCTTCCAGTGGATGTAATTTGATACACCCAGAGTTCTCTTTAAGGCTATTCTTATATTCAGGATGCAGTAAGACATTGATGCAAAATGCAATCTGTGACAATCACGACTGTCACTTTGTTAGATCAGTAAATGATTTCCTAGTTACATTACATGATGGGAGGAGCTTGTCATTGGCTCATTGCTCTGAATTGGCAGTAGAAATCTATCAACAGAAGTTTCAGGAGAACTAAGGACTAAAGAGCACAATCGGTAGTTCAAATCAAATTAGTTGCAGCGTTTAGTATTACCTTATTTATTTTCAATGATCCAGTGCAGATAAACCAGTTAAGTACCAGAAACTTAGAAGGAAACAGCATGGAGATAATGATCAATAGTAATATCAGAACTCGAGAGACTGCTGCATAAAGTGTATATTACTGTGAGATCAAAGTTAAAAATTTCGGCTTCGAAGAGTTTGTTGAACTTCATTAAAGAATGGAGCTCCTGACATGCATCATTATTACAAAAAACCTGCCCTTGATGTAGCCTTGAATCTATTGACGTTAATCTGAAGCAAGAGTGACCCACAGGAAATTGTTGTTGACTTTAGGAAATTACAGAAAAAACAGTCAGGATTGCCACCAAACACAATCGATAGCTATTTTTGAGCTCTTCACATGAAATTAGCACTATGCAACCGATGGCTACTACATGAGTGCTAAACACTTGGGGACATTTGCCTCTGAACAATCTTCATACTGCAGCGAGTCAACATATTCTTTGCTGCAGAAACTGAGGACCTACTGTTCCAATGTCCCTATGGTTTTCATGTGCTAAGTTACCAAGTAAACAGGTCCGTAGTTCTTAACGCCGTGAGGCTTGTCCAACTCTTCTAGAGACATGTATTGCATTTCGTTCTCCACTCTTTTTGTGGAATTGAAAAGACCGGAGAACGACCCCGAATTCAGACGCCGGAGCCAAGCATCGGATTCCTTACTTGCCCCAAAGATTGGACCGGAAACAATTTTTCTTGGTTTATGGTTGTGATGATGACTTGCAGGTTCTGCTTGGGGCTTGCTCTTCTTCTCTGTTCTCAACCATGAAAGCAGGGAGCTCTTCCATGACTTCTTGCTCCTTTTATCTTCGCCCAGGTTTCTCTTTCCTGCCACTTCTACAGAATATTGTGAAGACGCTCTTACATTTGGTTCGCATTTGTGCTGTCTGGCTTCATCCAAGAACTGAACAAGGCAAAGGAAGATTAAACTATTGAGTAGAACCGGTTGCAAAACCTTGAAGACTTGGAACAGAACACACATTACTTATATATCCGTAAGAAAAGTTGTCGCAACACAAAGTAAGCCAAAGAAGAAGAAACTTCCTTCCTTGAAACATTGATTCACCTAACCAACTCAGTTTTTATATCAAATCAACCTGCGTCCTCATCAGATGTACATCATCGAGTTTGATCTCAGATTGTCTAGAGTTGACTAAGCACGTGAAAATTGATAAGACTTGTTTGAGTTCAAGAATGTTGTGATCAAGTGAATTACTGGAAATGCAACAGTGTCACAACTTAATGAATTTTCCAACTTATACATGAAGAGATGGCAGTATGACTAGCCAAAAAAGAAAAAGAAAAGGGAAAGGATAGAAAAGAAAACGAACTTAATGATAGCATTAGAATTACCTGAAGAAAGTCCATTTGTGGATCAAATTCAGTAGCACCATAATCGCTTGCCTCACATTTAGGGTATACTGGAGATTTCCTCATCTTGGCGGGTTGCTGTTAAACCAAATTCTGCAAATTTCACGACCATACAGTCACAAAACTATAAACAGATATGCAGGTGGCTTCCACATGACATGACTAGATGAAATAGAAGAATGTAAGGCCTTCGATCTTTAATGTGTTATGAAAAAAATCCTTTCTCACTTTTGATTGTCGTTGCTAAAAGGGTCTCTTTTTTTTTCCTGTGTCAATAAGAAGATCAATTGCTAACTGCAACAGGAAAAGCATGACTATCTTGTAGGCTGTGTGGACAAGGGAAGATACCAGAAAGAATAAGATGATGAACCAGAAGTTGTAATACCACAATCAAAAACTATATCATGAAGAAAATCTACATAAAGGATGAAAAAGAACAATTAGAGAATCTAATTTACAATAATATCGACGTTCAATTCTACTTCTAAACGGGACTCACCTGCACAACAAAGGAGAGAAAAAAATAGGAAAAAAGCCTACAACACAAAAGCCTTTCAAAGCCACTTTAATAGGCATTCAGATTGATGAATAGAAAGCAGTGGCTGTTGAAATGGCAGTGTCAACTCTGTAGCCTTTCGGTTACAACTTCAGCCACTTTGAGGGCCATTGACGTGCGTGTGAAGGCCAATCAATCGAGTGTTGTTCATCTTACATGTACCTAAAGGTGACGGCCAACCACTAATCACCGGCAAACAAAGAAGAATAGAGAAGAAAAAGCAAAAAGAATTCCAAGAAAAAGTAGAAACCCATCAATGGCACACACCAAATCAAAATGGGTAAATCATGATTATACTTGAGACGCGCTAAAAAAGCCAAAAGGCGGGGACTTTATCGAGCAAGTCAAGCATTAAGGACAAATTTTCACCCAACTTTGGAGCTTAACTTGCCCCTGTCTAGCGTGAGCTGCAAAAGCCAAGATAGGAGGGAAAAAAGGCGAGGCAAAAGCACTTCTCATGTAGAGTTAGCTTGAAATTTTGAAATCGAAAAACCAAGTAAAAGAGAGACCAAGATGTGAGATATAACGAAAGAACCTGCTGAGGGAAAATGAAAGATCGGCTTGTGTACGAAAGACTTCATTAGCATTTTAACGACAGAATATAATGATGTCTTGTCTACTGAAAAGATTCACTCAAAAGATCCTTCAGACGTTTGGTTCTGGGCATGAATGGGGAGCGTGATTAGCGGCGGCAGATACGGAATCTGTGCGTCTCCTTTAACTTGAGCTCTGGATCAATCTACTAGCATAGAGTACACATATAAGCAAGGAAGAGAAAGATCATCTATGTTCGTTATACTAATTCTTGCACTTGTGGTCGTAGCTTCTTACATGAACATGGAAGGGGTCGTAACCATTCATGAACAAAGCATTGCATGATCAAGAACGACTACAGATAATTTCATTCTTTTTTAAAAAGGGTATCTTTGATTTTGGTTCTTTTTTTCCCCAGTGTTCATGTGGGGAGTAAAGATTCGAGTGTGTATAGATTTTGGTGGTGCGGCGAGGGAGCCACCTTTTTCTTTTTCTTTCTTTTTTTTTTTTTTGGGTCATGCTGGTGATATTAAGAGAGTTTTACAAATTGGCTTGGCAAGTTTATAAAAAAATAAATTGCGAACTTCAGAATTTTCGAAATTCATGAAGGTTTTGAAATGGATAATTGTTTCTGCATCCATTTTCTCATTTGGATTTTGCAGATGACCTTTTCATTTTTCTGGTCCAACCAGGCAGTGACAGGCAGACAACATCATTAGGTAACGCAAAAGACTTCCCATGAGAACTCTTTATTGCGTCTCTCAGCCCACATGCAAAACGATCATTGCCAGAGTAAGTAACAAAGAACACGATTCTGAAGCAGTGAACTTACTAAGGTCCTCTGGCACAATTTTGCTTCCAAGTGGGATATTCACTTCTAGAACACGCTTAAACTATAAACAATCAATAGATCGATCATACTTCCGCTTGACGTGTCATACTTAGACTTTTTCTGCCGCGATTGCGCGTGCAATGCGGACGTCTTTAGCGATTTTTTCAATTACATACTTTCTAGTACACTTGATTAGTGATAACACCACAGTATATTACGCCGTAAGATACAAACAATGGATCTCTGGAGGTGGGAGTCTTTTCTTTCTTCTTTCCAGACCACAAAAAGCAGAAGAATGGGGTTGTCCCCGCTATCAAAGCTTTTGTTGCTCACAGTCATTCAAGCATAAAGCTGACACCCACATGGAAAAACAGTCCATCCTCCTCTCCAGTGGTGCGAAGTATCCCAGTTCATATGAACGAAGTCAAAGCATCGACTCCTATCATCATCAGTCGATGGTGGTGATACTACTACATAGGGAGATGTAAGTAACCCTTGCTTGAAATCAATTTCATTAGCCATGAACACAATTTTGCCTCCTAGAGCAGAGGAAACCTCATTTTGGACTTAATTGGCTTCAACTACTCCGCTATCAAAGACAACGGTGATCAATACGATCCTAATACAAACAGTCGCATCCTAGTTTGGCTTTTCTATGCCATGTTCATCTTCGATCCATGAACCATGACAACCCACCACCTATGAATCTCAGCAACATGAAAAAACTGACGGCTTTTATATGCCATGAAAAGTTGCATCCTAGTTCAGTTTTTCTATGCCATGCTGTCTTCGATCTGTGAACAATGACAACCCACCACCTATGAAGTTCAATAACATGAAAATACCAACCGCATGACTCCATTTACACGAGAAGCTCCAACTCATCTCCAATCACATATCACAAAATGTATTGTCTCATAAGATCGACTTATGTGAGAGAGATACAAGAGAAGGCAAAAGCATCATTTAAGCAACCAAACCCTTTCAGAATAGAGAACCCTATACAATACACAGGTCAGGCTTAGCTACACGACAAAACTAAAGAAGCAGCTGTCCCTTTCTAGGTCTGATTATACCGAAGAGATAGGGCGATCAGAGTTGAAGCAAGGGCAGCGCCATGACTAGACCAAAAATGGAAATCAGCAACAACATCATCCAGGTGGGGAATGATTGCTTCCTGTTTCTTCTCATGTCCTTTGGGGTATTCAAGTTCTTCGCTTGTGTTCCCGTGGTGTTGCCATCTTTATCCGCCCCTGTATTATCATCTTTAGGGAGCTCAGGTACGACCTGCTTTGAGAGATGTTGCTCAGAGAGCTGCTGCTGCTGGTTATATTTCTCAACATATTCGGGGAATATCTTCCTGAAGGTTTGGCTGTCAAAAGGAACATAAGCATAGCATGTCACACCACAGTTTGCTGAACAAAATTTTGAGTGTCTACCATATACCCCACCAAATGGATATATGCTGCAACTGACATTAGACTCTTATTCCACCGATCGACACGGTATAGGTGAGAAGCCTCTAGAAAATGCATCTATTACAGCAAAACTAATAGATTCAAAAAGGGAACTCGCATAGTCTCCTCAATGAACATATTTTATGAAAATCTATCATATGAGGATATGATTACTGAACCGAGAAACATGAATGTACTGCTGGAAGAGAAAACAAGAAAACAAATAGACATTTCTTCCATTTGTTTCCTTTTCTGCGCTAACATGTTTACTTCTGGACGCAGACATTCATAAACATTATTTTCTTCCTTCCTCCTTTTAAAGGGGGTTTGTTGGGCATAGGCACTTACTTCTTACAATTGAAAGCAAGAGATGATTTTGCCAGACGTTGCTTCTCTTCAGCTGTGGTGTTCACACTGCCAGTTGTAGGACTATTGTCCATCTGCAATGTAATGTCAATGGGCATAAGCGAGGCATGTTAAGATGATATTTGCAAAAACCAGAATGCCCTTCAAAGACATAAGGACATGTTTTATTTTTCTCTTCCAAGTATCTGAACGTGATGAATGAACAAGTGACAAGCAAATATGCAGTAGCTTGCCCCAAAGTGATTTGGGTAGTCATGGAGCTAATGAACTCACCATAAATGAAAGAAGCCCAGTGAGTATGCTGCAAGGAATAATAGACAAAATTAGAAAACATGCTCAAAAGTTTTTCTTTCTAGAAAAAAGAAACAATTACATAATTTCATCTATGGAGTCTGACAAGTAAAAGAACATGAAGATTAGAAAAGGATATATTGATTAGCATCTGCAGTACCTTGAAACAGACCACATCGGGTTCCAACTTTCTGGGTGAACTGCAAAGGGGGAAAACCAAACCTAAGCAAAAGTTGATCTTACAAAAATGACTGACAGACTTTCACTATTCAAGACATCAAATTCTTACAATCACTCATTGATAGACATATTTTCTTTTGAGTCATAAAACGCCCATTGGGAGTGATCATGCTGCAAGAAGGAAAACAAACTCAAATAAGAATACATATTAGTTCAAGATGGTGCGGCTATTAAACGACATTAAAAAGAAAAGAGGAAGCTATTTGAAAGAAAAATACGTGATCCCCGGAGGCTTATATGGGTACTCTGGAGGAAATTTGATCTTGCCATAATAGTATCCACCTGGTCACAATGATACCAACAATTTCAAACAGAATATTATTATATGACCTCCAAAGTCAAAATGAGCACTATGGGAAAAGAAAAAATCTACAGTACCTACAAAGGGGGTTCCCGAGCTCCCCTCCAACATGTAATCTAAAAAACCAAAAATGAAGAATGCTGGGTCAAAGTACGATAATAGTTAACACTTAAAAAAGCATAAGACAGCAAGTAAAAGCAGAAGGAAAGATGACAAACAATTTCCAACAGGTCAACGCTTCATACCGATTCACTTGTTCAAAAGCTTAAAGGAAGATAAAAGTATAGAGAATTTTCTCAAACTAGCCAACTCATGGAAGTTCTTAACAGGATTCATTAACCAAAACTCAGAGTGGACTATCAATAAGTTAAATCCATTATAATTTATAACCAGCCTTAATTTTGCTCGTGAGAAGGTACCATGACTAATGCACCAAAAAATCACGAAGCACGGCTAGACTACATTTCATCTGAATGAAGACTTACGCCATTCAAGAATATCATTTGGGGAAGGACGTGCTACAACATTGGAAACAGGTTCCTGCAAATTCAAAAACAGAAAAGCTTTGTAAGTGTAAATACACAAAAAGAACCAACAGAAGACTCAATGCAGCGACAATCCTGTTATATTATAATCAATATGGTTCAATGAAGGTATCTCCACCAGAATTATCTTAATGACTTGCCAGAGAAAACTCCATAGAGTATCAAAATGTTCAATTTAAATCCATTGGATCAGATCATTAAAACAAGGGAACAACTAACATGCCTCCTCAACCTGCTTCTTAAACACTGACAACACATTATACAAAGATAGTAGCTTGTTTGTTCCACTTATCCAAAGAATGTGTAGGGGAAGTTCATTAAACAACCACCATGGATAAAGATATCAACATGAATAGAGGGCGAAAAAGAAGTCAAGACAGTGAAAATGAGAATGAGAATGAGAATGAGAATAGAGAACAAGATGATGACATACTTTGCAGAGCGCTCTATATTCCTTCTGAAGACGCTTGATACATGCCTTCTCTGCCATCTCAGAGCTTCAATGCCGATAAATACACAAACTGATGACTCCTTTCTCTCTTTGATGGGGGAAATTCTGCAGGCTGTGTACCACGAGATGATATTTAATAAGATGACGAGACATACATGCAAGTACACCAAAATATAGTGAAAGGAATGGTTTGGTCGACGGAGAATTGGGGAAAGGCACTACCCAAATCAACATAACTCAAAAGATACTAAGTTTTACATAACATCGCGTATCTAATGTCACAAACACAGTGGCCTGCAATATCAGAAAGTTGTTCAATTACATGCACCCTTCACGTGTAGTGCATAGTTCATACCAAAGAAAATCTAGAGAATCACGAACTGATACTACCATTCAAGACAACACTAGGAGCCACCCCAATCACGACCCATACAATGAGGCTGAGCTAACAACACAAATGGGCAAATGACAGACATAAAGTTGTGGAGATTGTCAGGAACGTATGGTAACCATTTTGTTTTTTGGGTCTTGTTAGTTGCCAGCACTACTCACTCTCACTTTTACCGTCTACAGGGATCGAACACCTGCCCCCTCACTCACACGTCCCCACCCCCGACCAGATCCCTTGCCGCCAGGCCATTTGCCTCGGTGGTAACATACAGGAACTATTGACAAGGCTACGTCCTATACAATCAGTTCTCTTTTCGCACGGGATTCAAAACAATCAGCCTATTATAATCATACACAAGCCGATATACATAACAACCAACCTATCTATACCGCAAACGTCCTGTTACATTCCTCCAGAAAGCTACATCCGTGTGAAATAATAAAAATGAGGCCGAATTAAGCTCAAGTAGCATTCAGAACCCACCGTCAAACCCCTGTCGTTATAGCAATCTCAATGCAAATCACGAATCTCACCAATTCCTCAAAAACCGCCGTGCCACCTCCTTAACATGGCAAATTTGCGATTCGCAGCACCCAACAATACCCTAACAGAACCACTAGCCGCTCGATAAACAAGACACGAAAGCCGCGAATTGGGCCCAGCACCGCTCCGCCGAGCAGCGCCGACCACCCTCGAATCCCGCCGTTACCCAACCGCGGCAGAAAACCAATTGAACAAATCACTCGACCCCAATTCAATCATCCAAAAACACGCAAAAAAAAAAAAAAAAAACTCCCCCGGACGCCGCCGACCCTCGCTAATCAAAGTCAAAAGACTCCAAATTCAGATCAGCCCACGACTCCAATCGAGACACGAACCCCGAGAGACCCGCAACACAGATCGATCTACAATACAGGCAGCAGCGACCAACCGAAGAACCAGCCGAATCGCGACCCAGAGGAACCGACACCGGCGACGAGAGGAAGAACCCGTCGCCGTCGCCGGAGGATGAGGGGATTTTTCTACCTGGAACGGCGGCCGGAATCCGATTCTCAGGCGTGAAATTCCCGGGGGCTTTTCAGATCTTCCGGGAATTTACAGGGTCCATCTCCCTCTCCGAGCAGCTGTAGCAGGGGAAATCGCGATCCTTCGAAGAAGCGAATGAACTTTGGCGAAAGACAGAGACAGAGAACGTGCTTCGCTATTTCCGACGGGGCCTCGGTTCCCGGGTGGGCCCCCAACCCATCGCCAAAAAGGGGCAAACAAAATTAATAGAATTCCCATTTTTCTTTTTGTAGACTTTAATATTTAATATGGTTTTTTTTTTTCGGCGCGTAAAACATTGGTTTCGCAGTTTGAGCTTGGGTTATTTAGGGTTGCAGAATTAGTCGCTTGTATCGTTAATGAAAGATACGCGGACGGAAAAAAATTTACATCGTCGGCGAAAATATTTGGACATAAATTATTATCGGTAATGAAACATTTTTCATCGACTAATCGTTTTAGGCGATATAAATGATCATTTTTAGAAAATGATTCATTTTATGTGAAATAAATGGAGTCTTTAGAAAATATTTTCTTAAAAATGTTCATTTGCATTGCTTTTAATAATTAATTAATAAAAAATATTTTAACGGTAACAATTTATGTTCAAATATTGTGAACAATGAAAAAAAAATATTTTGTTTATTTATTTTTGTAAGTAATATAAGGTGTTATAAGTGATTAATTTAAGGAAAATATTTTCTAAAATCATTCATTTTGTATGAAACAAACGTGGCCTTAAAAAATGACCATTTTCCCCTCGTTTGGAAAGAGTCTAGATTGGGAGGATTTTGGGTGGTTCTGACTTTTCACTTGAGATAATGGAGAGGCTTAGGTTGACTTTCTCTATCGTTTTTCTAATTTGACTAACGTTTGTGATGTAACGTGGGCTGGGCAATCGTTTTCTCTAGGGGAACTAGATTGCGACTAGGACATTTAATATGTGAATAAAAAATAATTATTTTGCAGCTTAACGTTGCGATTTCATATATACTCAATATGATAAATCAATCAAAAGTATCGATTTTTTTTTCACGACATATTCTTGTTTTCCAATTGTATTTCAAGGCCTCATCAAAAGTCGAACTAGGATTTTGTGGTATTAGTTGGATCTCCAAAATCCAATTTAAATCCGTAAGTATCTATGGGAAAAGGGGCAAACCAAAAAGCACGCCGATATTTGATTGACCAGCTGATCCGAAACAGGTCAACATTATGCTAGTGACAGACTAATTTAATATTGGCGAGTACCATGTCATGGTACGTGTCATTGCCGTTATGTTAATAAGGTCCCCTATTGATGTAATTTGTTTGACATTTCACATTAAAGAAAAGTTGACTAATGTGGGATTTTATAATTTAAAGCTCCGAGAATCATGTTGAAGGTGAATCTCGTCCGTCGGTGGCAGCATTATCTTTGGGTGATATGGGTATGACTCCTGCTTCTGTTCAACCACATGGATGCGCAAAGCAGTTAAAGAGAGTGGTACCATATCATCCGCGACCTTATGTCTTTCCAAGCAATGTCCAATCGAATCCCGACTTCCACCAAACTTCAAATAAAGGCAACAAATAATATTGATGATAATAATAATAATAATAATAACAATAATAATAATGGGACATGTGTTCATCAGCAGGTTCCATGCTTCCTAGATTAAGTTCTTACTTGTTATGATGTCCTTACTTCTTGATTTAGATTGTTCATCTGATCCTGTGAGGATCATAACGAAAGACAATTCGAACATCCTCTGACTTTCCATTTACCACGCGCCTTGACAGAAAAAACATTATGCACCCTTTAATTTATGAAATTTTCTATAACTATCTCCCCCCCTTTTTTTTAAATTTTTTTTGCGATTCGAGTGTTGCATTTCCCAGAGACATACAAATTAATTTTTAGCTGGTCTTTTATTTTGCAAGAGGAGATAAAAAGAGGAACGTAAAATTGGCAAGTTGGGGCCACCATTTAATGTTTACTGTTGGCGTCTTAGGTCGCTCATTAATGTGCACTGTTGTCATCATCATAATAAGAGTAAGTTGTTAAATTCTGGCACATTGATAGAGCCAAGAGCTGGGTTTCCGTTCAGTTTCTTGTGAGCTTCAATGATGGTTGAGGGAAGGGGGAAAGACCCGTTTATTAACTCATATACGATAGATTGGGTTATATATGAGTTAGCTAAATTTCGTTAAATTAGTTAATATGGAATTTGAGTGATAAAGTCCAATAAAATGTGAACTTATAATGAGTTGAAAGCCAAACCCATTTGCAGTCCCTCTTCACTTGTCTTTAAGTTTAGGTTGGAGGTTTACGGGTGGGGCAAATTATTTTTGAGTTTTATCTTCTACTTATGATCGTCTTTTTCCCAAAATTGAAAAATAGTAAAAAATTTATGATCTTTCAAGCTTTATTAAATCGTGAAAATTATTATGTGATTTTACGCGTCAATATCTATTGATGTATTGATTTTAGGATATGTCGGATACTATCATTGTAAAACTTGAGAAATTTGCAACAAAAAAAGAGTTGCAAACAAGTCAAAAATCTTATTTGGAACCTTATGAAACTACTAAAAGTTTTATCTTTTATACACTACACGTACAACATAAAAGTTCTTATTTTCAAACGTCTATAAAGTAATGTGGATGGGTCGAATATGGGTAAGTGAATTTGTGTTGCATATGATGGGTCAAAACGGGTCAATTTGGATCCGGCCATTTTCGGCCTGGTCCAAATTCTCCCTTACTCACCCATTTGACGGCTCTATTAAGAGATTTTTTTTTTTTTTGTTTGGAACTACTAAGAGATTAACTAGTCGATAAAACCTTAGTCATTGGATCGCGAGCCAATGAAAGGTACACTCGTCTGAGCAATAGGGTCACTGCTTGACCGGCCGGTTCTTCCGGAATGAACGAGCAAAACCTCATCGGCAACTTGGCATATGCTAATCACAATGTAAATCCTGATTAGAAATCGTTTTATTGCATTGACCGAGACAGTGACCTTGTTGTGTCTCTCTTTGACCAGGTCTATGGCTAAACACCCGTACACGTCATCAGAATCCGAGGTAAGCGGACCCAATTGCTGCTGAAATCCCAGTTTGTAATTGTTAAATTCAGACAGAACCGATGAGTTCTCGAGCAGGAACTACTGACTTACAGTTTCTATCCCCCCACACGAGCTTTGAAGGATCCGATGTGCACTGAGCACTGTGAAGCCGAATCAACAAATGCAGCATCAGGACTAATAAAATAATCGCGTGACTCATCACGTGATTTCTGGTGAGGTTTAAATTGAACACCCCAGCGCCGAATCTTGAAGGTCAGAGCGTGATGCAACAGCAGTATGGAACAGTCAAACATAATCACATGATCCCACTGGCACCGGATCTTGTAAAAATCTCTCCAATGACCTAATTTTGAAGAAATGGCAGATGATGGGGTATATAAATCCAAGAGATTGAACAGCACATGCTCATCTTCAGTGGTCAAAAAACATCCTCCCTTGAACAAGAAGCAGATGCATAGGTTCTTGTGTTACCGAGAGCATTTCCTTGGAACCATGAGACTCAAATCCAGAGAAGTGGCTGCACTTACCTTGCTGCTGCTGCTGATCCTTTCTTCTTTCCCGCACGAGCTTCTAGTAGAGGGTCGAGTTTTGGCACAACGAAGCTCTTCGCAATCCAGCAAGGAGTCGGCTTCTCAGGAAATGCCGACAGGCGGGAAGAGTCCTTACAAGAAAGTCGGCTCGAGCTTTCAGCGCATACCTCCGAGCACATCCAACCCTATACAGAACAAGTAATCGCTCTCGTTGCCAGCCTCGGCATTTCCGCCTGTTTGAAGGACCTTCCATCTTCTATCCCGGATGACTTTCTCATAGAGAAAGTCCCGGTTCCTCCAGGACGTGGCTAAAAGACACAGGAGCTGAAAGATCAAGGTCAATCACATAAATTTCCCTGCATTTCCTTTTTCTTCAGTAGAAACCTATTCAGTTTTGTAGCCTCACAGTAGATTTCGACTCTAGGCCACTTGTACCGAAATTTATAGTGAAAGAATACGATTTCTTTTGTCTGGGGGAACTCTCAGCAGAATGCCATCTTTGACGAATGTAAATACATGGTTTTCTCCTGTGAGATATGATTCTCTGTGCTCGTAGTGCAGCTACACAGTGAAATGTGACCATCAACTATTTGTAAGCACGTAAGCCTCAGACTCTCAGCTAAACAGACTCGATAACTTAAGGTTACAAAAAAGAAGCAAAAAGTGGAGACAATAAAAGAACTTAACAATATTCAGCTTAAAGGCGGATATTACGACGTCTGGCAAAAGGAAAGCCAAGTGATCATCATTTCTTTGGTTTCTTTTTAGAAACCTTTGAAGGGTCATCCTTTCTGCGCCGTTTCTCATCTGACTTGTCAAAAGAGTTGAAGGGTCTCTCATTCTCGGCTTCTTCTCAGTAGCTTTACTGGCAACATGGGCACTGCTGAATTCACCAGGACCCTTTCTCTTCTTCCAATCATTTCCTTTGTAACTATGATGTTCAGCTCTTTTTTCGTGTTGCATAAAATCGAACTTCAACGAGGACGGTACAGCAGAAGTCGGGCGAGAATCAATATCTTTTCTCATTTGCCTTATGTCTGCAGTGCGTGATGTTCGTTTGGAAGTGTAAATGTCTGTAGGAAAGCTGTCATCTCCAGAAGATTTGGCTCCACTTGAGCCGAATATGGCCCGAAATTCATTATAAGCTGTCTGTTTTGATGCTTGTCTTGACCTCCACTGATCCGCGTGTGATGCGTATCTGTTGCAATAAAGCAACACGATAAGGTTCAGTTTTTCACATCTGTGAAAATGATCACCACAGGGTAGATCGAGATCGTAACTAGATACAAGATCAACAGATGTGGGCGAAATTTCTCGAGACACAACTAAATATCGTTACAAAGATACAAGACCAAATTCGATTAGCCACCTTGATATAAGCAACCTACAACTAAAGGACGAAGCATCGTTCAATCTCCTATCTTAAATAGGATATTTTGACTCACCCATGAATGTCAAGCTTTCTCAAGATGTCTATTGATGGTCAAAAAATTAGTTTGAGTAAATTTATCACGGGTGTATTAGTTTGGTATTTTTCATAGAAAAAAATTAGTTCATGACAAATTTATCACAAGTATACCGATTTTCCGGCGCAACAGACAAAGTGGATTGGGTACTATCTGTCTATTATATAGATTTTCTTTCAATGGTAGAGCATTTTGGCACACACTACAAATAAAAAAACCGCACTTTGGGGAGGGTGGGGTAGGGGTGAGCGTGGTTCGGGTAAGCGGTTCCCAATATGGAATCGGGAACCGCCCACTAAGAACCGGTTCCGAGAAATTGGAACCAGAAACCGCCCGTTAATTCAATAGATTCACCAAGGAACCGAACCGCCGATCCGATCTGGCTCCCAGGTGAGTCCATAGAACCGGTCCCATTAAGTTTCACACAAATAGAGGTGACCGAAAGTGAGAGAAGGAGGCGATGAACGGCTAAAGGCGCGGCTGTGAGTTGCTGAAAGTTGATAGTTGAGCTTTAGATTATGGATTTTATGGTTTTCATTTTTTTGAATATGTTTTCTATTTTTTTTGTTGGTCAAAATTTTCCTAAAAAATTATATATATGTATATATATCACTGGTCCGGTCCAGATGGGCGGGTGGGCGGTTCCACACCTAGAACCGGGAATCAGACCGATACTCGCCGGTTTTAGTAAATTAGAATCGGGAACCGGACCGATCCTCACGGGAACAGCTAGTTCCGGGCCAGTCTGGTCTGGTTCCGGGCAGTCCGAGCGGTTCTTGGTTCCTTTGCACACTCCTAGGGTGGGGAGCTCCGGATAATTGTCCAAATACATTTATTATGAAATATGCTCTGTCAAGTTTTTATCAAGGCTAATTTATGTATTCTGGTATTATTTTGAAAATTACGATGCATGAAATATTTAAATTAAATGCAAAAGATATCTTTACATATTAAATTTATTTTAAATAAAAGATCAATGCGAGTAGAAAAATGCCATTTTTATGTCAAAATGTAGAATTGTTGTCGAGCAGTGCACCAGAGAACGTACCTCTTTATGCCATGGCAAGGATTTCTTTTTCTTGTGAATATATGTTTTTAAATAGTCACCCAAAAATAAGAAAAAATGCGCAAAAAAGGGGGAAAAAAGAAGGTGCATGCAGAGCATGTGAAGAGTGGAGTAGCGTCGGGTCAACAAGTTAGTCAACCAAATGCATTTAGATTTGTATGGTTCTGTTGCGACTTTGTGTTAGTCTAATTATTTGTGGTTGTTTTGATTGTCGCAATCGATTCTTATTCAGAAAAGCACGTTAGATTACTTGCAAAGTGTGATCCCGTAATTTTAGGAATGTCTTATGACATCATCGACCAATTGTTCGGAATGACCTATAGGCCTCGAGTTTTGTCCGGAGAAAGAGCTTTCATAAGAGAAGGGGATGAGACTTAGCTTATGAGTCACAGCCAATTGTTAAGGACCCAAAATTTGCGTGGGTTATTGATGCGGGAGCATCTAACTTAAGTCCATCAACAAAGTCAGCATTATCGATGCTCATTCAACCTAAGGGAGAATTCAATCATAACTTACTTCGATGGATCATCAATAAGGTGGCCATCAATTAAAGGGGATCAATTCTTCTTCAATCTTATCGGTGAAACTCTTGTTTATCGGTAAGACTCTTGTCGATAAACTGACAAAGTCAAAGATTAGATTTATTCTCTTATCGATCTTATCAGTAAAACTCTTGTCGATATGTCTATCTTGCCATTCAGAAATCCAATATCTTCTCGACAAGCTTAGTAGCTGATTTCAATACGGATTGATAATATATCAATGGAAGGTTGTTCTAAGCAAGTTCCTATGACATATGCTAACTTAATAGGGTAGTTATCACCTCATCAAGGCTGGAGCACGAATTTTGGGAGATCAAGTGCAAGGTTCAAGATTTCAAGTCTCCATGTGCCATCAATGCATTTTTAAGTTCCTAGGTCTTGATTATTTTGTGAGTCTCAAGAGTCAAAGTTCTTAGTTCCTAGGTATTCAATGCTTTCTAGTTCTTAAGTCCTTAATTGTTGAGTAGATCTCATGTCTTTTAATGTTCGATTATTTCTTAGTTTCCTTATAAATAGAGAAGAGTCTTCTAATGTAAGAAGACAAGACTTTGTTGAATGAAATACATGAGATTTTCCTCTACATGAGTGATCATCTTTAGAGAGTGAATAACTCCTAAATCGGTTTCTTTATCCTTGGAGAGTGGATTACTCATCAATGATGAGTCATGAAGCACTTTATTCTCGGCTAGTGGTTTCCCTTTAAGCCCTGATGGTGAGCTTCTCCTATCACAAAGTCCTGTAACATTGGCGGGTGGCTTGTCCTTTAAGCCTCGATGGTGAATTTCGTCGATCCCGATTTTCATCATCGGTTGGTGGCGCGTCCTTTATACCTTGGTGTCGATCGTAACTTATCCTTCGGTTTCCTTTTACTCTTTGATAACTATTCTGCAAACACACACCGTCATACGCATAACTCAGAAAACCCCATTTCCAAAATCACTCGCCCACACATGCATTAAGTTGGTATCAGAGCTTAAGGTTGAACTCATATGAGTGATTCCTTTTGGTCAATTCATTCTCAAGATGGATGAACCAGTTCCTAGAGGTTTGGCCTGGAGCAGATGCACAACGAAAGGTGACATCGTGCTATTCAGAATCTCCAACAACAAATGGAGATAGTCCTTAACCTTCTTGAAGATCCGGTAAGACAAGGACAACCAGCAAAGCGTCCTAATGATCGACATCGACGTGACGATTCAGATTCTCGTTGAAGCTCTAGTGACAAATCCGACTCCACTAGTCTAGTGATTCACAATACCGAGTCCGGAGAAGAAGAGGGAGGCATAAAGAGGATGATCGTGAGATAAAAGCGGAGGCACCCGAATTTGAGTGTAGTCTCAATTCCGACGACTTTGTTGATTGGCTACATGCCATCGAACGAGTTTTTGATTTCAAGCCCTACCCAAAAGAGAAGAAATGCAAGGTTGCTATGTTGAAACTAACCGAATATGCTTCTCTATGGTGGGAGAATCTAAAGCATCAGCGACTCAGGGAAGGAAAAGGCCGAATCAAGTCTTGGGATAAACTCAAGAAGTTGATGAAGAAGAGATTCTTGCCCAACAACTATAAACAAGACTTGCTCCTCAAGCTGAATTCACCAAAACAACAACGGATGAGCATTGAAGAATACATCCGAGAGTTTGGACAACTCAAGATGAGGTGCAAAGTTCTAGAAATTCTAAAGCAAACCATCGCTCGATTCCTCGGTGGAACGAATCGAGAAATTGCTGATTTGGTTGAACTTCAACCTTATTGGTTGTTCGAAAATGTATGCAAATTGTCGATAAAGGTCGAAAAACAAATAAAGACTAACAAGAGGTTTTCTACCAGAATCTCGACAAAAGGAACATCCTACTAGTCGATAAAACCTTAGTCATTGGATCGCAAGCCAATGAAAGGTACACTCGTCTGAGCAACAGGGTCACCGCTTGACCGGCCGGTTCTTCCTGAATGAACGAGCAAAACCTCATCGGTAACTCGGCATATACTAATCACAATGTAAATCCTGATTAGAAATCGTTCTATTGCATTGACCGAGACAATGACCTTGTTGTGTGTCTCTTTGACCAGGTCTACGGCCAAGGGCCCGCACACGTCATCAGAATCCGAGGTAAGTGAACCCAAATCCTGCTCAAATCCCCCAGTTTGTAAATTGTTGAGTTCAGGCAAAAACCGATGAGTTATTATCGAGTGGGAACCACTGACTCACAGTTTCTATCCCCCCACATGAGCTTTGAAGGATCCGATGTGCACTGAGCACTGTGAAGCCCGAATTAACAAATGCAGCATCGGGACTAATAAAATAGTCGCGTGACTCATCGCGTGACTCATCGCGTGATTTCTGGTGAGGTTTAAATCGAACCCCCCAGCCGAATCTGGAAGGTCAGAGTGATGCAACAGCAATATCAACAGTCAAACATAATCACATGATCCCACTGGCACCGGATCTCGTAAAAATCTCTACAATGACCTTATTTTGAAGAAATAGCAGATGATGGGTATATAAATCCAAGAGATTAAACAGACACGCTCATCATCAGCGGTCGTTTTTTCCCATCATTACTTTGAAAAAGACATCCTCCCTTGAACAAGAGAAGCAGATACACACGTTCTTGTGTTATTGAGAGCATTTCCTTGGAACCATGAGACTCAAATCCAGAGAAGTGGCTGCACTTACCTTGCTACTGCTGATTCTTTCTTCTTTCCCGCGCAAGCTTCGCGTCGAGGGTCGAGTTTTGACACAACGAAGCTCTTCGCAATCCGGCAAGGAGCCAGCTTCTCAGGAAATGCCGACAGGCGGGAAGAGTCCTTACGAGAAAGTCAGCTCGAGCTTTCGGCGCATACCTCCGAGCACATCCAACCCTATACAGAACAAGTAATCACTCTCGTCGCCAGCCTCGGCATTTTCACCCATTTGAAAGGCCTTCCATCTTCTATCCGGGATGACTTTCTCATAGAGAAGGTCCTGGTTCCTCCAGGACATGGCTAAAAGACACAGGAGCTGAAAGATCAAGGTCAATCACATAAATTTCCCTGCATTTCCTTTTTATTCAGTTTGTAGACTCACAGTAGATTTCGACTCTAGGCCACTTGTACCGAAATTGATAGTGAAAGAATACGATTTCTTTTGTCTGGGGGAACTCTCAACAGAATGCCATCTTGACGAATGTAAATACATTGTTTTCTCCTATGAGATATGATTCTCTGTGCTCATAGTGCAGCTACACAGTGAAATGTGACCATCAACTATTTGTAAGCACTTAAGCCTCAGACTATCAACTAAACAGACTCGATAACTTAAGGTTACAAAAAAGATGCAAAAAGTGGAGACAATAAAAGAACTTAACAATATTCAGCTTAAAGGCGGATATTACGACGTCTGGCAAAAGGAAAGCCGAGTGATCATCATTTCTTTGGTTTCTTTTTAGAAACCTTTGAAGGGTCATCCTTTCTGCGCCGTTTCTTATCTGACATGTCAAAAGAGTTGAAGGGTCTCTCATTCTCGGCTTCCTTCTCAGTAGCTTTACTGGCAAAATGGGTACTGCTGAATTCACCAGGACCCTTTCTCTTCTTCGAGTCATTTCCTTTGTAACTATGATGTTCAGCTCTTTTTTCGTGTTGCTTAAAATCGAACTTCAACAAGGACGGTGCAGCGGAACTCAGGCAAGAGTCAATATATTTTCTCATTTGCTTTATGTCTGCAGTGCGTGATGCTCGTTTGGAAGTGTTAGTGTCTGTAGGAAAGCTGTCATCTCCAGAAGATTTGGTTCCACTTGAGCCAAATATGGCCTGAAATTCATTATAAGCTGTCTGTTTTGATGCTTGTCTTGACCTCCATTGATCCGGGTGTGATGCGTATCTGTTGCAATAAAGCAAACACGACAAGGTTCAGTTTTTCACATCTGTGAAAATGATCACCAAAGGGTACATCGAGATCGTAACTAGATACAAGATCAACATATATGGGTGAAATTTCTCAAGACACAACTAAATATACAAAGATACAGGACCAAATTCGATTCGCCACCTTGATATAAGCAACATACCACTAAAGGACGAAGCATCATTCAATCTCCATATCTTAAATAGGATATTTTAACTCACCCATGAACGTCAAGCTTTCTCAAGAGGTGAGGCCCGTGTTTTGTCCTGGAGAGCTCATTCCGCACAACTGCCAACTCAGATACTATAGCCTCTCTGAGTGAGACATTACTGGCAGTGAAGCACTTTTCAAGAGTAAAATAACCACTTGAGTGCATTGAAAGCTCCCCATAATGTCCCTGTAACCTTCATAAAAAAAACCCAGGCAAATTGTAATTCCTTATACGAAAGCTACATTAGAGTTTAATTGAGCAGAAATATAGGAAGCCAGAGGATTCAAATCCCAAGAAATACTGCAAATGCATGCATGTGAATTTGTTGTGACCATGGAAGTGGAGAGACCACATACTTCAGAATCAGTTTGCGCTTATGTTTTCCAGAAGCACTTGAATCAAGAAAAGCTTCAATAACATGTGCACCAGCAGAATCTTTAGCTGCTTCCATCAGATGGTCCACTTCCATCGATGTAATGCTAGCGAGAAAAGGCTGTATGTATTTCTGCACACCAGGTATAACAAAATAATGATTTGAATGAGGAGCAAGAGAACGTTGATTTCTACTCATTGTCTTGGAAGCATAACATGAGTTTTGATGGATGAAAAACTAAGTGGATTTCTAGTGCAGACAGCTAAAAGATGCTAGATTATCAGCGACAAGCAAACTTTACTAGAAGGCATACAAGTAACTGCAGTAATACATATAAGACCCAGCTGGATGGGGAGATTGATACCAGGCAAAAGCACCATAAAATGCAAGAAATAGAACATACATTGCGACATCTGAAAACTGACTGCAGGATCAGAGAACCCATCACATGCATTTTCATGCCGGCTGGCCATTTCCAACTGGATTGATCTTGGCAGCGGAAGTAACTATCAAGAAACAATATCCGAGGAACAATACATGACGGTTGGTCATCTGCCGAACAAACTGCAGTGGCGATAGCCTGACAACACTGTCAAACAAGAATGGGAAATCAAAAACCGAAATGCACAAAAAAGAATAGTTCTCACTTGTGAGACTGGATATCAAGGTACTTAACAAGCAAGATCTATTAATTGAGCTAAACCCAAATAGGCATACAATAGAAAAGCATGTGCTTTGGCCATGGCTACTGGACAAGGCTCCCTTGGCTATCTTGTTAAGCAGGTATGTGCAAACACTGCCTCAAATGTAACAAACCTTATAATCATGGGTGTGAAGCCGGTGACTTGCAGCAATAAGCGAAGCAATAACTCCTGACCTTCCCATCAAGAGAAGATCCTTGAACTTTGTTCCAAGTTCCTCCCAGATCAACTCCATCTGATGGACAAAACAGAGATAACTTACGTAACTAAAAAAATTCACACTACTAGAAAGGATGTAAAAGGTGCAGTACAATATAGCTGAAGAAGAAGGAAAAGAAAAACCAGTTGATCAAAAGGAACCATGCAATTAAATGAGTCTTCTAAGTAAAAATATGCACAGAAATGATTTGCCAAGCTTGAAAATTTAAAAACATAAAACGGCCAGTGGCATCTATGGAGGCAGAATTGGACGAGACAGAGTAAACATATAAGTAACTAAAAATATCCACACTAGAAAAGATGTAAAAGGAGCAGAATAATATAGCTGAAGAAAAGGAAAAGAATTATGCAATAAAATAAGTCTTATAGGTAAAGAAAAGAATAAAAAATATTAGCCAAGGTGGAAAATGAAAAACATAAATTGGCCAGTAGCATCTAGGGAGGCGTACCTGCTCTTGATGCCTCGCCTTGGAAATCAGCGCTTGAACGACAAAGCTTCCACATTGATGAGAAGACATCTCAAACAATGAATTCCTAAATATCTTGTTGAACATATCATCGTACAAGTATTCAGGAGCCACTTCCAGAATGACCTGCAAGTTATGCAGGGAAAAAAGGAACGGTTCAGTACATAGAACTAAAAGAGTCTACTACCAAAGTCAAAGGTACATGTGAAAGCTTGTCCAGGACGTTATAGTGAGCATGTGGTCGTCATTTCTATCATTAGGCCATTAGCCTTTTAAAAAGATGTGGACACTGATCATCGGAGAAATTACACTACTGACTGCAGTGGAACATAATAAGTGACTATATATTGTCCAGAGTGTAGAAAACTGCTGATGGTATAGATTTTTATGCAGCACTGTACTTGCCTATATAAAAGTCAACAATGAGGGAATTACATAATAAAGACAAACTCACTTGAACCATGAATTAATAGTCACCAAAGCAAAGACTCGGAAGAAGATATAAGACAACAATAATGAAGAAAACAATTTTAGGCATCTTACCTCCAATAAATGACTGTATGAAGTTTCTATCATATGATTTTTCACTTTATGCCCCACAGTCGTTTCAATGGTGTTCCCTTCCACAATATTTTCTTTGTTGCAACCGAGAAGAATAGGTATTACCTGCCCCAACTCTTCATCATCCCCCGCTAATAGCTTCAAAACAGTCTGCCATGATAAAACGAGTCAATATTCAGGATGACCTTGTCAGTGATAATGACAAACAGATAAAAAGAAGTCAACTCAATCATCCATCCAAATGAAGCCCCCACCCCCCTTTCCCTCTCTCTCAATCTCTCTCTCTCTCCCTCTCCGCACACGCCTTCAATGGATTGGGAAGTATTAGTACAGATCCCAAGGAGCCGTAATCAACACTAGGCCAGCTTCAAATGAAAAACAGAGAAACAATAGTAGGGTATACCAGAGACATGCCTGGAGGACCAAACTACCAAACTGATCAACTAGCACGCTCTTATCATCTGCAGTGTAATTAAGCATCCCAGTGATAAGATCTTTCAATAAACCTGGAAATCCATGGCCAAGTTTCTGCTGGGCATGCTCATTAGGGCAAGATGTCTTAAGATTCAAGCGTTCTGCTACATTTGTCGAGGACTTAGTTCCCTGAAACTCTGCAGAATCTAATGATACTCCTTTGCAAAGGCAAAGAAGTCTTCGAAGAACATGTGAGCCGTAGCAGTTATACATCAAGTCAGCAGGGTTCTCGACAATCACCTGACAGGCATGAGAGGTTATTTTCCATGAAAGACTGAACATCCATATTAGTTCATCTAATCAATCATAGTCAGGAGAATGCACAATCTTGGGATATGATTCGCTGACAAACAAGCCACGTTAAACAAATTGGTTGAAAGAGTTTCTGCAGAACATATATAATTCCGGGTGCTAGCTCTTTCATCCAAACAGACAGTTAAAAAACTAAATTATACCTTGCATATCATTGTTAAGGTCTCCAAAATAGCAGAATAGGTCTCTTCGTCTTGAAGATGCATAGCTATAGACCTTAGGGCTGTTTCAGCAACATGAGAACCAGATCTATCCATTGCAATGAGAGGAAAGACCCTCGAACAACTTCGAAGAAAGCCACAAAGATGGTCCACATCACAGCCCTCAAGGAGACTTTGCAAAATGTGGCTTATGATGTAATCAGTTGCCAGTTCATATTCTTTGCCTCTAGTTTCTTCAAGAGCATTACCACATATTACAGATCTTTCCTCTAATTCAACTTCATTACTTTCAAAAAGATTAGCAATATCTGAAAAGTATTTTGTTGTCGTAGGGTCCACTTGTTTCCTGCAAGGAAGTCAGTCACGCAATTATTGTCCATAACCACAGAACCTAGGAGTTTGCGTTAACAAATCACCAAAACATGAATGGCTCAATAAGAACCCTAACATTCACAAGAACACAAATGCACCATCATCAAGCATCAAATTAACTCCAAAGACCAATCACCTTATAATTGGGGATTTCCGAATCTTCATATCCTGTCCTTTCAAGAACTTTGCGTGTTTGCCAGAGCCATGCGAAGATTTCCCAAAACCATCTCCACTGGAACAAAAATCACCTTGTTTTGCTCTCCTGTTCATGCCTTGTTTCCTTCTCGCTGACTTATGTGACCTATTTTCCTCACCCATGGGCCTATCTTCCGCCGAACTATGAACTTCGTGCCTTCTCGATTGTAAAACTTTTGAACCAACAGAAACCATGCGGCCCTTGATGGTAGCAGCCTCTACTGTAGACAGCATCATAATTGCCAAGAGATAAGATAAATTAAGATTGCTGAAAGTAGTTAGGAGAGAGAGAGAGAGAGAGCCAATTTACAGGACACGTTATGCACGAATACACTCGCATGAGTAATTAACATAAGCAACACGAGCATAAAATCTGTGTAAGATATATATGCAATCCAAATTCGGCAAGGCATAGACAGCCAAGCATGGAAAAAACTAATGTTCGAATACTCCAGAACCAAAATATTTGCTTCTCCGATCAATCAACACATTGAACCGAAAACCAAGCAATCGATAAGGATGCCTGTATGATTACATCGAACTACAAAGAATGCCACAACAAAGAACGAGCACGCTTAAATTGAACAGGAGACGATGAAAGCACGTCACTCTCGAACTACCAACACTTGGAAAACTAGAAACTCCTCGCGAACAAGCAGGCCCTACAGCACGGCCATTACAACCCAACTCAGACCAACAGTAAGCAAGCGCGGACACCGTATATAAGCTCCCGAAACCAACGAAACCGCGATCACGCGAGAATGGAGATCACACAGCATCAAACTCGGCAGGAAACAGAAGCCATAACAGAAGACACGAAGCTACGTAGACGGAGAAGACATCGCGGCGGGAGAACCGACGGAGAAGCGAGCCCGTCGGAAAAAACAGCACCGACGACAACAACAACAGCGGGTCGCAGGAACGAGGAACGAGGAGCCGAGGATTTACCTCCGAGAACTCGAAGTTGCGTCGGCGACCGGAAGCCTGAACCGCAACTGCAAAGCAAGCGACCTCGAGATTGAACGGCGCGGTCATAAGGCAGGAACGAAACAGAAGGAGACGGAAGAAGAAGAAGCAGAAGATCGCTCGGACCTTTCCGGTTTTTTCTGGGCCCGAGACCGAGGGCTCTAGTGGGCCGGTTCTCGGCCCGGTCCGATAGTGGGCTCGACTTCATGCGACCAAACATAAGCCCATCCGTTACACGGGCCTCCCGGCCCGGATGAGGTCCGACCCGGACCGTCTAAATATTTTTTTTTTTTGGTCAAAAGGTAAAATGTTTCATTGAATAACTAACGAAAGGATAACGTAAGTTATGGGTTTCTAAACATAAAAGATCCCGTAGAGAGAATGGTGGTTTTACAAGCCAATCTTGCGGTAGGGCTTTCTTGCGATATGTTTTGGCTAAGAAATCTGCCACTTGATTTAATTCGCGTGGGTTATAAACTAGCTTTACAGCTTTTAACCAAGACAGCTTTTGTTTGCATTCTTCAAGGATGGCCTGAATCTCCCACGGGCCCAGAGTCTGGCCCATTATAATGTCCACCAAGGATAAGCTGTTAGAGCTCACCACTATGTGCAGATCAACACTTTTCTGCAGATCAGTTTTGCTTTTCCTCAGATCAGTTTCATCTTCTAAGTACAATAGAGCCTCATGCAAAGCTAGGGTTTTGACTTCCATCATCAATGAGGCTACCACACTTTTAGCAAAACCACCCTCAACTCTCCCAGTAGGATCTCGGCAAATCCTGTCAACGGCACCCACCCTCTCGCCTTCAACGATTGACCCGTCGATGTTTAATTTTAATCCCCCGGTCTCTGGAGGAGTCCACGAAACAAGTGAGTTCCCCTTTCGCTTTTCTCTATTGATCCCTTTGGGGTTCCAACGCTTGAAGTTTTTGTCTAAGGCACACGCTTCGTTGACCATCAAGCTTGGATCTGGACTTTGATTCTGAAAGATGGCTCTGTTTCGAGCCAACCAAATTTTCCACAATACCCCGGCGACCAGCTCAGGTGACGGTAAGTCTATATTTTGTAGCAAAATTTCCAACAGCCATCTATCGATTCTAGTAATTTCGTAGCGGGAGATGTATTTGCAGTCGGTAGTCTGACCAGACTGCTTTTGTCCAATCGCAAAGCAAGAAGAGATGCTCCACTGACTCGGGGTTTGGCTGTACACAAGGCAAAGGGGATCTGGCGTTATTTTTCTCTTGCACAGGTTCTCATGAGTTGGTAAGCTATTCTGGCACACACTCCAAATGAAATGCTTGATTTTTGGCATAGTATTGAGGTTCCAGATTTTCTGCCATAAGGATTTGGGAAATTGATATGATGAGGAGGCCCGGTTGTGATTCTGCTGATATTCTGATGGCTGCATTCTGTTATAGAAGTCTTTTACGATGTATTTCTCTATTTTATTCCCTGCCCACACTAGCACATCTTCTTTGGGGGTGGAGTTCAGTGGTATAGCCGTGATTTCCTTTACTATATGCTCGCTGAAAAGAGAATTCAGTTTCTATTCATCCCAGCATTGCTTTCCCTGACCGAACAATTCTTCGACTCTTTGGGGGTCTTTTGAATTAGCTGGTCCTCCGATCAAACCTTGGGGTAGTCACCTATCTTCATGAATTCTGATTGATTTCCCATTGCCAACGACCCATTTGATTGATGGATAGATGGTGTCTCTCCCCATTAACAAACTTTGACATCCCCACGATGGTCTAGAGCCTTTGTTAGCGCTCCAAAATTTAGCTCTGGGAAAATAGAGTCCTTTAATGAGTTGACTCCATAGGGCTGAGGGGGATTAGACTAGTCTCCAGGCCTGCTTCCCCAACATGGCTTGGTTGAATGTTATGAGGTCCCTAAATTCGAGGCCACCCTCCGTTTTCCTTAACTTGAGTACCTTCCAGTTCTTCCAATGAATGCCCGTCTTTAATCCATTCTGTTTCCACCAAAACGAAGCTATTTTTTGTTTAATCGCTCTACAAAGTACAAACGGAGAGGGGAATCTTAAAAATTGACATCGCATATTGAGGCATAGCTTGCACTATAGATTTTATCAAAGTCTCTTTTCCCGCCCTTGAAATAAGCTTTTCCTTCCAGCCTCTAATTTCATGTTGACCCTAGCCAGTGTCCAGGCAAACATTTGCTTCTTTGAGGTCCCCCAATCGGAAGGACTGCCTAGGTACTTCCCAATCTTTTCTATCATAGGAACTCTCAACTCCTCGGCCATGTTTTTCTTCAAATCAGGTGGGCAGCCATTGCTAAAATAAATCCCTAACTTGTTCAAGTTTATTGCTTGGCCGGTCGCAAAACAGTATTGATTCAAAACCCCTGCTAGATTCTGACATTCGCTAATTTTCCCGTCTAAGAAAAATATGGCATCATCAGCGAACAGTAGATGCGAGAGTGTTGAACAAAAACTGTTCAATTTAATTCCTTTTATGCCGCCGTCTTCCAAAGCTTTATGCAAAAGATGGGACAAGACATTAGCCATGATAATAAAAATATAGAGAGAAAGTGGGTCAC
This sequence comes from Syzygium aromaticum, assembly GCA_024500025.1. Taxonomy (NCBI): domain Eukaryota; kingdom Viridiplantae; phylum Streptophyta; class Magnoliopsida; order Myrtales; family Myrtaceae; genus Syzygium; species Syzygium aromaticum. The sequence goes on from CM044894.1 coordinate 23,142,589, forward strand.
CTTATCTAATGCCTCGAGATGGTTGAAAGTACTCTTGAGGTTCCCCATTAACCTTCACATTGAAAGTGACGGAGGAGACGCAATTCATAACCATAGTCACCCATTTCTCATTGAAACCCATTTTTAGCATGCAAGCCCCCAAAAAATCCTATTCCACTCTATCGTAAGCTTTTTGCATATCAAGTTTTAGAACCACCTGGAATTTTTTCTTTCTCTTCCTAATTCTTAATTGGTGCAAAACCTCCTGTACAATCAGTATATTGTCCTGGATTTGGCATCCACTGATGAACGCGCTTTGCTCCATGGTAATGATTCCAGGGAGCCAAGGTTTCAATCGATTTGCCAGCACTTTAGAAATGATTTTATAGTTGACGTTGCAGAGGCTTATGGGTTTATACTGACTTACGTTTTCTGGGTTTGGGACTTTGGGGATCAAAGTGATGAGAGTTTTGTTGATCTTTGGATCAAGCGAGCCCGAGTCAAAGCAATTCTGGACCATTTGGAAGATATCATACTGAATGAGCTCCCAGTGATGTTGGTAGAACTGGCCATTTAGTCCGTCAGGTCCTAGGGCTTTGGTTGGGGCTATTTGAAAAACAGCGTTTCGCACCTCCTCCATCGTCATTGGTGCCGGTAAAGCCTCATTCATACTCTCCTCAACTATGCATGGGCATTGATCCAACACTGGTTGGAAATTCCTTGATCCCGTGGTGGAATAAAGGGATCGATAGTACTCGGTTATATGCTTTTTCAATACTGCCTCATCTCGACTCCACGTGGATTCGTCAATTTTCAGCATAGATATTTTATTTCTTTATGTCCTTTGCACCGTTGTGGCATGAAAAAACTTGGTATTTCTATCTCCCCAATTCAGCCAGTTGATGCGAGATCTTAATCCCCAATACAGTTCCTCCTGCCTCCATAGCCTTTCAATGTTCCCCTTAACAACCTGAATTTGGTCTTTGGTAGATTCTCCCGATCTCCTATTTGTGAATGCCACTAGCTGTTTTTTTAGATCTTCAAATTAGCGATACACATTGGAAAACTTTTTACGACTCCATGTAGATAAGGCCTTGGTAACTTTTTCTAGTTTAGCTGCAACTTCCCCTTGCTGGAAGTGTGTGTCTAGCCAGGCTTTGGTAACAATTTTATCATATTCTATATCATCCACCCAATAAGCTTCAAATTTGAACTCTTTTTTCCGTGCTTCATAATTTGGGTAGAGCGAAAGAAGGATTGGACAATGATCGGAGCCAATGGCCGGTAGTGCAAAAGCTTTCGCAGTTGGGAATGAAACCCTCCAATCTAAGTTACTGAGCACTCGATCGAGCCTTTTTTTTACCAAGTCAACCCCCTCTCTATTGTTGGACCATGTAAACGCACATCCCTTACTTTCAATGTCCAAAAGTGAGCAGTCATATAGAAGATCTCGAAAAACAACTTGTCTGTGGTAATCCGCTTCTCTCTTTTCCTCTTTCTCCCAATTATATAAAACTTCATTAAAATCACCCAGGCAAACCCAAGGAAGGTGGTTTGAGTAATGCATGGCTCTCATATGTTGCCATAGGTGCAATCTTTCCTGGAAATTAGTAGAAGCATGCAGAAAAGTGAGTCTCATGGCTGTCCCGCTTCTCGGTTCTTTGCAAATTACGTCAATAAACTCAGCCGAGCTGGCAACTACGTCTGGGGAAACCTCATCATTCCAAAAGAGTGCTAAGCCCCTGGCGATACCTCTCAGTTCCACCACCTTCGAATACTGAAAATCGAGTCGCCTACGAATACTGTCCACCATCATCTCATTATTTTTAGTTTCCATCAAAAACACCATAACAGGCCTTTCTTGAGCCACAATGGCTCGCAGTGACTGGAATATCAGGGATGTGCCCAACCCCTGACAATTCTAGCTCAATAACTTCATTTAATCCCCGATGGCTTAATAGGGCTAGCCACCACAGCTCACTCGCGCCCGCCTTCAGCCATATGAATAGGGGTTTCCAGCAATAAAGATACGTCTAGAGACTTGGAGCTTGTGCTACCCAATCCATATTGGTTGTACCTCCTTAGTTTCTTGGTAGGAGGGGTTTTTTTCCCCGCTTTATATTCCTTCCGCCACCTTTCTTGTACATTCGTGCCTACCTCCTTTCTTGGGGAGTCCAGTAAAAATAACTGAGTCTGCTTTCTTGAATGTTGAGTGATTTCCAGAGTAAGGGTTAAACCGGGTGCACTATCATAAGGTATGTCTACATTGCTTTTTCTTTTTGTTGAGATATCTATTGGTAGGACCGTCTAAATAATTTACATAGAACGAAAGAACGTGCACGAATATACACCAGCCAATGCTACTTTAGATAATTCCTTTTCGCCATTGACCAATTCAAATATCTTTTTTGCTTCGCGTCCGGTGGATATCATATCATTTGAACTATACATTAAAAATATATGTGTGTACGTGCGCAAATTATATGAAATAATTGCGTGAATCGTCGCGAGTTTTCACATCCTCAAATGGTTCCGATTAATCTTCACGCACATCGGTCCAACTCATAATGGAAATGCACTTTGACTCACATGACCGACGGGCTATGCGATATTATTTTTCTCTCTAAGTTCGTAAATCTTAATTAAGGGCATGGCTCGCTGAGAGCCCGCTTGATGACTCCAAACCAGGGTTGATAATTAATGCATCAATTAAGTGAAAAAAAAAATCAATTGATTTGCTAAATCATTCGATTAAGTGGACAATTAAAAATGAATTAAAATCTTGGCTATTTATCCGATCATTTGTCAGAGGAAAAAATGCCGAGCTTAAATTAATCAATAGAGACAAAAGCATCCAAACGTATGAAGTTGACCTTGGCTGGCCGGTGATTTTTATATTGAGGGGATTTTACACGAACATGCACTGTCATGCACTTGACTGCCCGACATTCTAATTTATTTCTTCCTCTCTGTTTTTCTCATTATGATCGATTGATAAGAAGAACAGATTTCTACGTGAAATTTAAGTGGTTTTCTCAATAAGATGAGAGTAAATTATACACGATAGGTTTGAGGAGCGCTAAGCAAAATCACCTGATGCATCTTTAGTCGTCATATTCGGTGACCTTCAAGTGGAATTCACCTGATCAAAGAATAAAGTGTGCATTTTATTGGTAATATATATATATATTTTACCGTAGATAGGATGACTTTGAATCTCATTTGTAATGAACTTAATCTCCGAAATAAAACACAAATAAAAGCTCGAGGAGATGGCCAAAAGAACAGGCGATCGATCAAATTCAGTGCTATGCATCGTGGTTGCATGCCTAGTCCACTCAATTTTGTCCGTCTTCCGACCACTAAACCCGACGCGACAAGGATAATCTGAGATAATACCTTACTATTATTCAAACCATCGTTTCGAGATAATCAAAGACGATACTTTTTCATGTCAAGCTCCTTCACCAAATCTCCAGCAATCGTTTCGTGGCAGTTCGAGCGGGAATCATTCAACCTTATTTATTCTCTATTTATTTCGCATAAAATGAATGATTCGAAAGACATTCTCCTAAAAGTGATGTCTTGTATCGCTTAAAAAAACGAAAAAATTGAAAAATAATTCCATTGCTCGCGAAGAAAATATTTAAATATAAATAGTTGTCGATAATGAAAAAGAAAATTTCGCCGACAAATTATTTCAAGCTATCATTTTAGAAAAATATTTTTTAAATCATTTAATTTTCGCAAAGTAAATTCTAACGCGCGCTGGTCCGACGATTATGGACAAAATTGGGAGAACGGATCGTTGCTCGATGCTCAATTAGTGCCGATGATGTACCGGAACAGAACCAGACCAAGACAAAGTTCAGATCGCGAATTGGTCAAAAAAACAGTTGATGTTTCGATGGGCACATTTGGTGGTTTTTTCAGAACCAGATCTCGTGAGCTTTGCCTGTGTCGCCTTCGCACGTGGTTGGAATCCAAGACATAGCGCGGGACACCAATTGGACCTTTCGCAGGAGCATCCGGGTCGTCCCATGACATAATATCGCGTTCTCATGATTGAATTATTTGAACAAATCTAAGATAAATCAAGACGGGTTCTTTAAAAAGACTAAAACAAATGAAGTGTACATATGATGTGGTGGACTTTTGCCTCGAGTTTAGCTGCGTACGGGTGAGCACCGGATCGACACTACCCAGTCAATTCTGATCGGGTTCCCAGTTTAGTAATTTCCATGATAAGATTTTTCCTGGTCTGTTTCCTGATTCTGGGCACGAAACCGGACCAGACCGGAGAACTGGACCCGAGAAATCCTGATTCTCACCTTTAAGTTTTACCTCGCGTCTTGTATTTTTATTGTTGTTGCCTCTTCCTCTTGTAAGTGAAGGGATGTTTTACTAAAGTTTATCTTTTTGTGGAATAAAAAAATGAAAGAAAGGAATTGGGTAGTTGTCGAGTAGATCTCGGAATTGGACCGGACTAACATGGTCAGTCCTAGAGTCTATAGGGCAAGATCCATGTTAAAAAAAATCGAAAATTGATCCCAATAGGATAGGTTCTAGATTTTAGGTTTGAAAACTGTCCATCTTGGAACCTTTCTCGCAACCCATCTAATAATAGTTTTCATGGGAATTGCCTTGCCCGGAAACCGGTTCCCGGGAAGATACATTCATTTATGCAACCCGAGTTATTTTTGCTCGATACTTGATATTCGAATATCAATGTTACTCGAGGTTTACTGTAAAAGGGTTGGGAAAACCACTTCAGGGGACTTCAATTTTATAGAGAAAGGAAGTTATGGCTCAGCAATTTTTGTTCAAAAAACCAAAATATTACAACTTAACAAAAGAAAAACTAAGGACTGAATATAGAGGCAGGACAAAATTAGAACTCGAGTGTAAGTGAAGGCCGTATCCAATGGCCTCTAGAAGCGGCCTAAAGCCCAAATTATGTCATAATAGTTATGCTGACCCGGCCTCGGTTAATTTCGGAAATATGTCCATTCATTAAACTCCAAACAGGCCAAAACACTCCATGATGGAGAGTAGACATTCAGAAAAGGGTGTCGCAGGACGGTTTCCCAAATTGATCTATATCCTTCCGTTCCAAATATCGACTTCTTTTTTTCCATTTTTTTTTTCCGAGTGTATGAAGGACCCACGCGAGATTTGAGCTCGTATCGAGCTCGATTAGACTCGACTCGATAACCATGAGAGGAAAAAAAAAAAAACAATGGCACCGTATTGCCCAAACTCGCGCTCTCGGTACGAGGCACGCGACGGAAATGTTACGATCGGAAGCGTTTCCATACGTTCTTCTCCCCGACGCATGGCGTTACGGGCCATGCAACATGCGTATGTGCTCCACCGTGTTCAGTTGTCCGAGCATCCGGAGCGCGAGCTCGAGGCTGGGGGAGGAGATCATTGCCAATTATGATTTGAGTAAAGCGAGGCGCGAGGTGCTGCTACTAATGGGCGGGCGATCAGATTAAAGTGTTGTCAAGCTGGTCGGGGCCACGTGTCCTCTCCTCGATTGCCACCACGGCTTAATACGCACACGACAACTTTCGCTCGAAAGCGAGGAAACCTTAACAACGAAGCATCCGCCCAAGAGCAAATTTCGCGAATCTCTTCTCCTGTCGTTAGAGAGAGAGAGAGAGAGAGAGAGAGATCCTCTCTCCTCTGCGCTTGTCTTTCTCTCTCTTATATAAAAGTGGAGGCTCTCGCACCGGCTCCCTTCCAAAACCAACCTCAGCAGCATCTCTCTCTCTAGAAACGCTTCGTACTTCACACTCTCTCACAGCGAAGGTTGGTGAAGAAGAGGTATGGATTCCATGAAGTCCTTCAAGGGCTACGGCAAGGTGGACGAGGCGGAGGAGCAGGCCTTCCGCAAGCGCGCCCGCCGCCGCCTCCTCGTCCTCGCCGCCTCCGCCGCCCTCCTCCTAGCCGTCGTCGCCGCCGCCGTCGCCGGCGTCCTCGTCCACCGCCGCGGCGGCTCCGGCCGCGGCGGCTCCTCCGCGGCTCCCGCCCCCGAGCTGACCCCGTCCGCCTCCCTCAGGGCCGTGTGCAGCGTCACCCAGTACCCCGACTCCTGCTTCTCCAGCATCTCCGCCGCCGAGACCGCCAACGTTACCGACCCCGAGCAGCTCTTCAAGCTCTCCCTCGCCGTCGCGATGGGGGAGCTCCAGAAGCTCCCGGGCTACGCGGACCGGCTGGCGAGCAAGGCCGATGCCGGGGACGCCCGGGGGAGGGCGGCGCTCGCCGTGTGCGCCGACGTGTTCGGGGACGCGGTGGACCGGCTCAACGACTCGATCGCTTCGCTGGAGGTCGGCGCCGGAGACTCGATTCTGTCCTCGGCGAAGATCAACGACATGAAGACGTGGCTGAGCGCGGCGATCACGGACCAGGAGACTTGCCTGGACTCGCTGCAGGAGATCAACTCGACGCTAATCGAAGACGTCAGGGCTGCCATGGAGAACTCGACCGAGTTCGTGAGCAACAGCCTGGCCATCGTGACGAGGATTATCAGCCTGCTGGCCGATTTCAAGATCCCCATCCACCGGAAGCTGCTCGGATCGTCCTCGCCGCCGTCGGAGTTCCCGAGCTGGCTCGGGGCGGCGGAGAGGAGGCTGCTGCAGGACGAGGCGTCGGCGGCGGCGCCGCACCTGACGGTGGCGCAGGACGGGAGCGGGGACTACAGGACGATCCAGGAGGCGGTGGACGCCGTCCCGAAGAAGAACGTGTCGAGGTTCGTGATCTACGTGAAGGCGGGGACCTACAACGAGACCGTGGTGCTGGAAAAGAGCAAGTGGAACGTGATGATGTACGGCGACGGGAAGACGAAGACCATCGTCTCCGGCAGCAAGAACTTCGTCGACGGGACTCCGACTTTCAGCACGGCGACCTTCGGTAGGTCCCCTGATAAACAAACTGTTTTCGTTTTGCTCTGCCATGTGAAGTGAACCGCCTGCTTTAGTCTCCACCCACCTCAAATTGATTGGGCATTTCGCTTTCGTCTTCCTTCTATCCAATTCAAATCGGATCCACAAGAAAACCATCCCACAAGATTTAGGACTTGGGAGCTCTGGAAGTAAGTTCAGCTGATTAGCCCAACAACCTTAGACTAATCCGTACCATAAACATTGTAGGAGAAGCGATTCACCTATGGAAAGCGACGTCTCTCGATTTCAATCAAAATATCTAAACAGAGGGAACCGAGAACAAAAATTGCTAACGCTGACTCGAATGTTGTGGCCATTGTCGGGATGCGATTCGCTGACGAGGTGGCAACTTGTGATAGGATCCCCTGTTTTGTTCAGGCATCAACATCATCATCACCGTTCTTTCCATGTCCTTAGGTAAAAATCCATGGTGCGATGTGGAACGGGACCGTTCCCCTCCCTTCCCTTCCCTTCCCTGAGGGGAAAGGTGTTTTGCTTCGGTGGGGGCCCATCGCTTACCAAATCAGCGAACCTCGTGAATTCATTGTCTGTCCCCACCATGAAGATGATCTTGAGCTCGTGCGAGGCCCCCCCACCCCCACCCCAATTCTTTGTCTGTCCCCACCATGAAGATGATCTTGAGCTCGTGCGAGGGCCCCCCCCAACCCCCACCCCACTCGCAAATGTCGTCCGTCGATGGTGATTAAAAATTGGGGAAAGGTTGTCCGTCGGTCTGGTGAGTCTCGGCCCTACCCTATCATGTGCATTCATGCTTGCTAGGCATAAATGAACGTGAAATTCTGACAAATTGCCCGTGTCATGTCCCACGTGGTCCCATCCGCTGCTCCTTGATTCGTGCCTCGTCAACGGACGTAATCGCTTTGCCCGGGTCAGGAAAGAATTGGTTTTCTTTTGTGGGGCTAGTATGATTACTAGAAGATATTGACCTTGTAGTAGCAATCAAAACCAGCATATTTCCTTTCTAAATTGCTAGACTCTACTTAGAAAGGACCTCATTTTGTGAAACCAAATACGGGTCTTCAGTCAAGTCAAATCGCGTGATTGCATCAAGTTAATTTGGTTGAATCATGCGAGGCTGAATTCGGTTTTCCCTGAATATTGTCACGTTCTGTTTACTGCTGCCTGCTTTGATGTGAGAGAAAGTCGCCGAACCGGGCATGAAAACACGGCTTTTTTCTCTTTTATGGGCTGCTGTGGTTTCTTTTGCCCGCAATTGCCGCATCCGATCGTGGAGCCAGTTCTGGTAAAGTCACCAAATAAAAGAAATGAGCACCGAAACTCATAATTTTTGTCAAAATATGTCTAGAACCCACCGCCACACGCTCCAGTGCTGTTTTCATTGTTTTGTCTATGTTTCTTTTGTGGATATTACTGTCAAATTCTAACTCTAAGTGACGTGATCTTTTCACCAGCTGTCGCGGGTAAAGGCTTCATAGCGAGGGACATGGGGTTCGTGAACACCGCCGGCGCGGCGAAGCACCAAGCGGTGGCGTTCAGGTCCGGGTCCGACCTATCGGTGATTTACCGCTGCGCCTTCGATGCGTACCAGGACACACTCTACGCGCACTCGAACCGCCAGTTCTACCGCGACTGCGACGTCACGGGCACGATCGACTTCATATTCGGGAACTCCGCTGTCGTCTTCCAGAACTGCAATATCCGGCCCAGGCAGCCGCTGGACAACCAGTTCAACACCATCACGGCTCAGGGCAAGAAGGACCCTAATCAAAACACCGGCATCTCTATCCAGAAATGCAGTATCACTGCCAACGGCAACGTGACCGCTCCGACGTATCTCGGCAGGCCCTGGAAAGGCTACTCGACCACCGTGATCATGCAGTCGACCATCGACTACTTCTTGAACCCCAAGGGCTGGATCGAGTGGGTCAGCAACGTGGATCCCCCGAGGACGATCTTCTATGCGGAGTACCAAAACCGCGGCGCGGGGGCAAGCACGGCACAGCGGGTCACGTGGGCCGGGTATAAGTCGGCTCTCACGGCGACCGAGGCTGGGAAGTTCACGGTCGGGTCGTTCATCCAAGGGAGCGAGTGGTTGCCTCAAACTAGCGTGACGTTTGACGCCGCTTTGTAATCCGGTAACGGTAATGATGTAGGGCCGCAAAGTGCCGATAGTGAATATTTCCCCCCTTCTTTTTTATTCATCGAAATTGAAATTTGTTTGTAGCGTTTCGATTTTCTGATGTGCTATACGCTGATCAATACAAAAAATGGTTCCGCTTCTTGAGTTTCTCCTTCCTTATCTCAGCTAATGTTCCATCGTTTGAAGAATGCGTGAGTGACTTGAGGTAAAGGGGCGGTTGTACAGTTCGCCGAGGACTTATCACAATTCATTACATTTTTTCGTAACTCGTACATAAAATGTCGTAACACATTAACTTCAGAATTTTAAGATCAACCGTTGAGGGGTTTAAGGATCTATTCTCCAAGAATCCCTAAAAAACACCCGGTGTGAAAAAGATAATATGCGATCGGTTTCAAGTTGACATAGACACCCCCCGTGCGCCCCACATGCATGAGCATCTGCTCTAAGTTCAGAGGTCCCGAAATGTTTAAGGACCCACTTCTTGTACTTTTGCCCTAGTGTGTTAGGTTTTCCTAAGCACAAGAACCACATAGCTTAGAAGACAAAAGGATCTGCCCACGTGGTGCACTTCCATTTCTCGGTCAATCATCCTCTGTAACTGCGAATCTTTCCCAGTGCTGTAATGAGAAACTACCCAAGATGCACCCAACAACTTCGTCAAATTTAAGGACCAGAGAAGTTCACGCAATACCAACCCCGATGCATATGCACGTTGCTTAACAATGAGGTGCACTTCATCACAGGAATAAGTAAGTCGCAGAGCAGCACGAGCATCTTTCTATCAGCGCAACCTGAGGTTATCCAGCAGATAAAGTTTCCCTAAGCAACAATAAATCAAGAGAAAAGGTTTGAGTAAGATCCGTCACTCTTATCGCTCATCGGCCGTCCATGACCTGCCTCCATTCAGAAAGATACAAAAGGTAAAACAATTGTCTCTACACTGTATTCAATTCAAATTAGGGGAAGAAATTGTATAATCCACAACATTAGTCCTGGAATGATAACCCGGCCAAAATAGGATGACAGTTTCAATCTCTGGCTTTGCAAAGTACAATTACAGACAAGAATTCTTCAAAAGCACGCATGGGTGGGGCACATGCCAAGAACATTACTCTAAATGTGAAGTTCCACGGAGAATCTCCTCATAGTCGACTAATGACCGCCTCCACCTCAGCAGGTGTGTAGAGATGGTATGTAGGAGCCACCTTTGCAATGTCCACATTGTTGGGCGTCACCTGATAATTCATACCAAAATCCACTTACGAAGAGCACACAAGGAAGACGACAAATAACCAACAAGGAAAAAGTATACAGGCAATTCAGTTGATGCATTACCCTTTCCTCCATGACCTGCTTGAGGATGGAAAGAGCAATTTTCTCAGCTTCCAGAAGAGTTAGGTCCTGCAACCAATCTTAATTGATTCACCAGCACTTCTCAAAAGTTGCAGCAAATGCAAAGACTGATGTATTCGACCAGGTAAGATTGTGATCACCTAGTATGGAAACTTCAACTTTGCTAACATCCATCAGATGAGAGCACATACCTTATTATATTGCTCCTGCAATGAGCTATCTGCTCCTTCTGAACCTGACCCAATGGCTTTTGCATTGCACTGCCAAAATGTGCCAGAGGGATCTGTATAGTATCTGTCAAGCAAAAGGTTCTTTTCTGAGTAAATAACCCAAGGCCCTCATGGACGGCACATTGATGATAAGCACAGGCCAACAAGCTAAAAGACAGTCTAGAGTCTTAAAATGCATCTCAGGGATATAACAAATAGTATCACAGTTTCGATCCAATAAGGAAAAATATGAAGCACTTCTAGTTTACAAAAGACTCGACACATGGAGCACAGTGGCGTAAAAAATTCATATAACCGACCTCACCTGGTGATATAACGCTTCGTTTGTTGTAGTTCTTTAAAACTAAAAAGGAGTATTCTGTAGTATTCAGTAAACAATACCGGTAGAACATGCAGCTATTTCAAGTTAAGTAATAATTTGAGCTACTTCTCTAAAAGTTGATAGAGAAGAAATCTAGCCGGTTGTAATAATTACTGAACCATGAGTCAAAGTCCAACACAGCTAAAAATCTTATTAGTGCAGTTCACAAGTAGATAAGAAATGCTAAAACTTCGAGACGAGAAAATATAGCTTCCGTAGGCTCACGATTAAAAAAATTAACAAAGATTATTTCATCATAGAGCCCAGTTTTATACAAGTTAAGATTAAAAATAAATTGCTATTTAAACCTAGTACTTGTGTAACAACAAACCCCATACTCTTAGCTAGAAATGATAAGTGCAGATCTTTCAATCTTGCAGTCCAAAAGAGACTGCCAATAAAAAGAACAAACTTACTATGTTGCTATAAAAAAAGATGAGTCAAGACATTCTTAGGTTAAATGATAGCATTAGTATACAGAATCACTTTTTATGAGTAACTAGTAGAAAGGACTCTTAAAACTTTCGTAGTAGATACAGCATTTAGTCACATTGTAATGACGCACTATTGGAAAGCAACCATACAAGTAGAAGCTCTGACACATCATCTCATTGTGGTAATGGAAAGCAACAAAGTACTTGTGGTTGTTTGCCTGATCATTGAATTTAGTCATATGACTATTGGAAAAACCTCCAAAGAAAATCACCAGAAAGAATTTCCAAACTCTATGCCAAACCAGATCCTATTAACTCCTCTACATCCAGCAAAAAACAGATACTCAAGGCATGAGAAGAAAAAGAGATCTTGTATCTTGCAAGCATTTGGACCGCATTCAAAAACTTAAAAGTTCAAGTCTACTTACAAGCTGGGTCCATTTTCATCATGTCCAGCAATGAGAAGAGAGACTCCAAAAGGACGAGACTGCACAACAGGATAATCACCCGTGAGACAGCATTTAAAATACACAATGCACATACGCTCATGAAGACATGAGAAAAGTGGTGCTCAATTGAAGCATCTTTTGCCTTCCAATTCGAACCCATGTTTTGGCATCACATAGCAGAATTGCAAACTAGAAACGACAGATGTACATGTTTAGTGTATCCTTAGACACCGACCCTGCTAGGGAAAGATGGCCCTCAAGAGACTTCCATAATCTCCAAAAAGAAAGTTGCTATGCAACCTATGCCCTGACACCTAGCTTCTGCCCATATTACAGAAACTCCAAGCTGCAAATGGCAAAGTTTTTCACCCTAGGAAAAAGACACATCTCTTGCACTCTTTCTTCTGACATAACAGGGGAAAGGAGAAACCCCAGGATCATTACCAGCAAGAGGAAAAAAGAAGCATATGAAGCAACAAGCATTAAGCAACCTACTAAAACTCTACAACAATGCTGAACATCCGCAAGTTATTTTTAAGAACAATAAGACAAAAAGGGAATTTAAAGGGCAAAGCAAGTACCAACCATATCGAAACTGATATTCACATGCAAAACTCAAAAGATGGGTTTTCTCACGAATGTTCTGCAGAAAATGAAGGAAAAAAAAATGCACGGCCGTTGACAGAAATGTATTACCATTGATTCTTCGTCACCCTCACCAAATCGCAAAGCAAGATCACAAAGGGCTTGGGTTGTGGATTCAACTGTCATGGGCTCACCATATGAGAACCTATGATTCTGCAGACCATATCCAGCGTAATAATTAAAATGAGGAACAATCAGCTTAAAATAAAAAGGAGGACAAAGAATCAGGACAGCCCGTACTTGAGTTTCCACCCGAGCATGTTCAACTAGAGTGCGTGCGTCAGCAATCAAGCCACTCATTGCACATCCAATATGGTCATCAATTTCCATGATTTTCTCAACACTGCTCGGCTCCTGCCAGTGAGTGAAGAATTGTTCTAGTAAGAACTCAATGTAAATTGTCCACAACTACCATATAGTGAAAACAATATTTAGTATTCAAAATAGAGAAATGTTGTTCATACATTTAGTGCACCGACTTGGGAATAATTGATATAATTATACTCCAGTAAAAAAACCATATAGTGTCAAGCAAGGTCTTTACAATTTCATTTTCATGTGCATACATCATGTCCAGTCCCACACGCCCTATTGGGAAAATCAGAATGAGGAACTTGAATGTCATTTTAAGTAGTCATCTATTCCCTCGTATCATCAACAGAGAAGTGAACACGCATTCCATTTCCCATCACATGAATTGGCTAAACAATCAAGTCGTATATATTTACATCACCCGGAACACCCGGAAAAGACGGTCAACAATTCAAAATAAGACTAGAACAACCAGCAATGCCACTCAACAATCCGGAAAAGGCCCGATATCTCTAACGCAGGCTATACTCGAAATAAAAAAAAAGGAAGAACTAAAAGAAAACAGACCAGCAAGGGCGAGGTAATACGCTTCTCGACAGCGAGCACCACGCCTTCCTTCGTCTTCAACCCGATCGCGGTCGAACCCAACTGCAGTAATTCAAACACACCCACAAACGCGTCCCGCTCATCATCAACCAGCTCAAAAAAAAAAAAAAAAAAAGTCCCACAACAGCACCCGTCACCAGTTCATTTCCACGACATTAACCGGAAAAGAAAGCAGAAGCAAGGGCGAAGGAAGGCCCGTTTCACCTTGATGGCTTCAATGGCATATTCGACTTGAAACAATCTGCCTTCCGGAGAGAAGGTGTTCACTCCTCTGTCGTACTCGGTCCTGCACGAAACCAAAGCAAGCACCAAAACCAACTCAGCTAAAACCTAGAACCCCACCCACCCCCCGGCGGCGGCCAGCTCCACCGGAATCGAATGCAGCTCACCTCGTAAGGAACATCTCGGCGACGAGCTCAGACGGACAACCTGCGACCGGCGAAACGAAATCTCAGAATCGGATCGCGACGGACTCGGCAATTCCCAAAACAAGCTATCCCCCGATCCGAGCGCGGATCGGGCGACGAATCGCGACGCCGGAATGCCGAGCAAAAGTAGGAGTAGGAGAAGGAGAAGAAGCAGACGGCGGCGATCGAATCGCCGATCGCGCCGACGGAGAGCTTACCTGGAGAGATTTGCGGGGTTCGTGGAGCGCGTCGAGAGCCTCCGTGCTGCTTCCTCGGTTCAGTGTGGTCTTCTGTTTCTCTCTCGGTGTGTTTGGGTGTCTCCTTTAGCGAAGAACCCCTTCTTGCGAAGCAAGTCAGGGTGGCGGTGGTGGGGAAGCAAATGGGCCTGAGATGAGAGGAGGATCGCCGGGCCCAGTGAAGCCATTCCTTAAGGCCCATCTTTGATCGGGGCCAGTCCAGGCCCAAGAATGGTCCGTCATCAGAGGTATATTTATATTTCATTTATTAATTTAATTTCGCCCTCGTGGCAACCCGGCCCGGCTAGTCACGGATCCCGAGGAGGCCAGCATGCTCGCCCGGATGCATCACGCAGCAGCGACTCATGCAGAGCGAACCGACTGTCTGTGAAAACCGAGGCTGTCAAGTGAGAAGGAACCTCGGCTTGAGAGAGAGAGAGAAAAATTTGAGCTTTCAATTTGGCGGAAAATTGCCAAACAGAGAGAGAGGGAGAGATCTGCACTGGGGTTTCTCAGACTCATTTATCAGGTGCAACGCACACGAGAATAGTTAGACAGGAATGCCATTAGCTATTAATAACTATGTATCGAAGCAACTTGATGAATTGTGTTTACCTGTGTCGAAGTAAAGCCCAACTCGAATTGCGACGTGTGGAAGCTCAACTCGTGGCATTTGGAAGCTGATGAGGTTTCTTCTTGTTTGCCAACTACTTACATAGAATGTCGGAGGTCGTAACATTAATGCTAAAATTCACGTCGATATATTTAACCTGTAGGTTGTTGGTCGCATGATTTTACCGTTGTTATTTTGGAATTTATGATTTATTTTTCAATATAACATTATCCTGTCTGGCTAAATGAAATGTTAGAGACGTTCTCAGATGTAACAAGGTCGCGAGATGGACAATTACAAGGTGGAGATTATTAAATAGGTCCATCGAAATGAAAGTCATCGGTGAACATTTTACAAGATAAGCTCCATGGACCCACGCCTCTAGTATAATACAAAATATGATGCTCTATGATTAGACATGAACCACTTTAAATATCAATGCCTCAACCATACGCAAACCAGACAATAGCGCACCGCCCAACAATAAACGTTTCCTGTGCTCAAATCTTCTCCTTCTCACTCGTTTGAGGTCAGCAATTCATCTCCTTAATTGCACAGCTTCATCAGATCAATGGCTGTGACGTATCCCAAATCCCCTCAGATAGCTCTATGGGACTCGAGTCGGATGATGAAGCAGGTCGGCTCGGTTACGATGCTCCCGCGCAACCAGCCTCCGGTCAACAGAGCTACTGCGGTCCGAACCCGATCATCCTTGAAGAACCAGGTAGACCCGCGATCTTCACGTCGACCTGTTTTGGTTTTGCGGAGTGAGACCTGCAAAGCCTTCATGCTTCTTGTGCATACTCATCCTAGAACGCGATCAATTCGCGGTAGAAAACCACTTCCATTGATCCGACTTCATCTTCGTTTTCGATACTTAGATTCTGGGTTTTTATTGCAGGTTTTTGAGGATCGATGCAAAGGTATAGTATGTTACCGAGACGAGAGCGGGGAGATCATTTGCGAAGGATACGACGAGGGTCCGAGACTCCGCAGAAAGATTCCGAGAACTGCATACAGCTGTGAAGCCAGGTGAATGACTTTTAAACACAGTTCTCATCCCTCTTAGAACAATCGACACAACAGATCAGCTTCGTCTAAACAATCTTGAATGGTCTTCAGGGATGCCGATATCATCGATCTTCTTCAACAAAATTGGCTTCAGATTGCACAAGATGGCGGTGCATTGTACAAATCGGATGATGTGGGAGGTATTCTACAGGAAGACTTGAGCTAGAGAATGGCTTTTCAAACAGTGTCTGTTGAGCAGTGGCTGATTTGGTCGAAGTGTGAATTTTTCTTTGAATGGCTTTGTGAATGTGAAGCGTAATGCCAAAAGGAACAGAGTTTACGAGCACAAGCTATACAGTCTCCCATCAATGCTAGGGGTGTAAACGGTTTAGTTCAGTTCGATTTTCTTGAAAAATTGAACCGAACTAAACCATTAAGGGTGCCCCATGAACGGAACCGAAACTCGCTCAAATCAAATTGGAACCAAATAGAAAAATCGATTTAGTTCGGTTTGATTCGGTTTGATTCAGATCAATTTTCGGTTTCTTATTTTTTCTTTTTTTTTCTTTTTATTCATCGCCGCCTCGATCACTCTCTCCCTTTTCTTTTTCTCCCTGACCAACTTCTCATTCTACTACTTCAACCTCTCGAAGCTCCCTTCCAAATACCTTCTCACCTTCTCCACCAAGCCCACGCACTCCACCTTCAACGAATCCCTCTTGCCGCTCATGTCGCTCATAGCCGCCCTCTCCCTTTCGAGGCCATCCACCAGCTCGCCCACCCTCTCCCTCAGCCCCTCCACCTCTGCATCCCTCTGGTGAAGCAGAGGGAAGAAGAGACACGAAAGTAAATTAAGCATCCCTCAAATCTGGGTACGAGCTGCTATTTTTCATCCTCTCATACGAACTCGAGGAGAACCCATATCGCCCCGATCGGAGCTCCGACGATCGTAGCTGTCGTACCACTTGTACGGCGTCGCCGGGTTGAACAATGACCACAACTTCCGCGAGTCCAACCTCGAGTACGAGCTCAATGACCCCCATCTCTGCCGTGGTTGGATCTGCTAAGGAACCGGCCCGCAAATGATGGCAAAGAGGACGAGGACAAGGTTGATAGTGTCTAAGCTCTTCTCGACGGAACGGGGCCGGAAGATCTGGGAAGTAAGGCTGCAGAAGGGCGGGACGACGAAGAACTCTAAAAGCCTTTTAGGGTAAAAAGCGAATAAACCGCACTGAAAGAAACAAAAATGATTTGTTTTGAGTATCCGAACCAAAAACTGAACCAAATCGAAATACCCAAAATTTTCAGCTCGGCTCGGTTCAAATCCCGATTTGATTTTTTAGTTCAGTTCTGACACCCCTGCTCGATGGAGAAGCCCACTACAAAACGAAGAAAGAAATAGCGAAGACGAAGGGTGAGGGATTGCGTGTGGATAGTGTTAACCATCGTCAAAAATTGAATGAAATTGACATTCAAATCAAGGCAAAACCTCACACGGATTCATATACACATTGCAATGCTTCATATATGCACGATTACTTCTGTACAAAACATCCCTATCAAGGCCATCTAATAATTTACCCCTGACAGGTCGCTGTGGCTTCGACAGCCCCGTTCTGCAAATTTCTACAAAACAATGAAGATAGATGCTCTTTCGAAAGATACCATGAAGAACCCGGCAAGGGAAAAGAATGGGACACGGCGAAGGCGGAAAGGGAAGAAAAAATTGTAAGCGAAGAAATAGAGGGCGTATCCTAATCGTAGCTTCGAAGAAATCTACAGGTGCAGATTGGGGCATCGGTTCACTGAAGGGCCATCTGCGCGTCTTCCTCCTGTAAATCGGACTGTGATCTACTTGGGATGATAGTTGCAGGTGACCACTGATCTGGGACCATGAGGAAATAGGTAGTCATCGCTTTCCTGAATCTTTTCTTGTACTGCTTGGGCGAAATTACGGTTGGAGGTTCTTTATTTGGCCCGCCAAGTATGCCCGAAGCCTTGACCCAAGTTTCGAGGTGCTTGTCCCAAGTATACTGACGCATGAAATCAATGATCCCAAGTACTAACTCATGCTTCTCTTCATCAACTCCAACCAGAAGCGAGTAATCCATCACATCCACCGACTGCAACAGAAGGGCCATCACAGGGAATTATTAGCTTTACTAGTGCATATGCATGCATGCACGCGCGAGAGAGAGAGAGAGATTACCGCGAGAAAAGAAGTGTCGTTCCAGACAGCTCTCTCCAACAACCGTTTCGCTTTATTTCCCACAAAAATGGGTGAAGTTCGCATTGCTTCAATCAAGTTTTGATCCAGCAGAACTTTGTTGCTTCCACTGGAGTCGGGATTATAGCGTGATCGAGAAGATCCTTTTAAGTCATAAAGCCGTGTCACTTTCCTCCCATAGAGAAGATTCTCCATAATAAGGACATCCATCTTGGTTTCTTTACCTCCTTTGACATGCTTTGACGTTACCTACACACAAAAAGTAGATCGATGATTACTAAGATGCGATAAAGCTGTCTAACATATGAGTGAACTGTGATAAGGGTAATTAGCTGCAATCGGTGAATATCAGATATGATTTCTTCACTCAATCAACTTGGAGGAAAATAAGTTCTAACCAAATTCACACTATATTTGACAAGCTCAGTATGCTGTCATATTTAACGGAAATAAAAGTCCTAAGCTTAGGGCTGAAGTTTAACCTATTGTTATCAGATCATGGCACAACACGTGACATGATATAGGCACGGAGATTGATACAAAATTAACCAGTATTGCCCTTTGCAAGGATAGGCTTAGTGATTCCCTAATTTGGGTAGCCTTATGCTTTGAAAAATTTGTTCAAGGTCAAGAACTACGGATGTGGAAGACATATAACTTCTTCTAGTAATTCAAAATTACGGATAAAGAATTCACTGCGGTGTAATAAAACAAAGCAATAGCATTTACTCATAAGCTAGCTGTTTTCCAATGATTTCAAGAGCCTAATATTAGGTCAAAGATTGTACTCGTCCCATTAAATGTCTTGACTTTGTCAATTACGTAAGTGGTGGTCATTTGATCACCAAAGGTAGCAATCCAAGAAGTGAAAGTACCCAAAACAGGATGACCTACAGGAATTGCAGTTGGTTCTATGGCACATCAAATCAACGACCCTGGTGCAACCCTTGGGCTGGGCATTGCCTAGACCCTTCCGGCTAAGGAGTAAGGGACATAATGTCCACAATCACAAACTTGGAGATTGACAAATTACCGGGTTAACACACATATCAAATGAGCACTTGAGATGTCCTTGTTCGCATACCTGATAGATCCCAAGAATCTTTGCCAAGCATGTTGGACCCCCCGTGCCAATTGATTCAGAGAGGTGCTTGAAATATGCAGGAGCGAACTTGATAAATGACTCTAGCTCTGTCTTGGTGACTTGCTTGATGATAAACCGATCATCCAATGTCTTAGCAAAGAAGACATTGCTCTTTCCACCCTGTGCTCCCCACTTCTTACAACGACTAAGGGACCTCACAAAATCCATCTCAGATGGGCAACATATCCTCCTTAAAGCTTCAAATCGTTTCGCATAGTAGCAAGTTACAGAATATTTCAAACCTCCATCATCTGCAAATGAGATCTTCGCATGCAAGGCTTTATTATATGATAGTGGGTCTAAGCCCAGGGAGCTACGAGACCCAGACATTGATAGCATGCTCTCTTCTACAGAACTAAGACTTCTACTTTCAGAAGTCATATCCTCAAATGACTGAAACGAATGAAAACTAACGGAATCCAAAGATGATAATGCAGCCACAGGGTCAGCATCCTTTACTTTTTCAGACTCACCACATAATTGAGCATGGTAGTCCGATGAAACCAATGCATAAGATATCATACTAGTGGGCTCATCATCATAAACAGGAATAACAGTGTCATTGATTCCAACAGGCAGAAACAGCCGAGCTCCACCATTAAGTTCTAACTCCCGAGAGTATGAAATATAGATAGGATGGTACTCTCCAAGCATATCAAGCTTTTGAGATCCTGCTAAGACATTCTTGTTAAAAGAGCGGTATAGGCTTATAGGCACTCCTAGCCAGCTAACTGAGTCACTCTCATCATCATAGTCCTTGGGGGACAATAAAGGAGGCAAAGAACTGGAAACCTTCGGTTTGCTTAAGTCCTCTGCATAGCCATTCACACCCAACCCATCAGCCACTGCTTCTCCCTTCAAAGAATCAATTATGGCTGAATCAGAAAGTGCAGAGGAGATCTCCTTTTTCACTGCCGTATTTGATTGATTTTTACCAGTCCATGCAGCATCCAGGGTCTCTGACAAATTGTGCGGTGTAGGAAACTGCCCCTCAGATAGGGACCTGCAAACATTTGTCCGACTTTCCAGAGGCTCAGATTGATCGGAGGCATTCATGTTTGCAGATACTTTTGCTTGCTTTTGTTCTCTGGAACTTGCACTTTCACCCATATGATTATCTTGACCGACATCATCACCTTGCTCACTTTGGCATTCAAATCCCCCTTCCAGACTAGTATTTCTGTCATCCAAACGGAAAGATTCAGAATTGCTAATGACTGTTTCTTCCTTGGGGGCCACATTCACCTCGGAAGGTGTCTCGTCTTTACGAAAAGAAGTTTCCTTTTCTTCTGAGCTCAAGCTTCTCGGACCATCCTCAACATTACTCAAACAAGACAGGTGAACCAGGCGATGATCCCAAATAATAGATTGCATAAGTAATTGTCTCCGCAGACGATTAATCTCCAGAATGTCAATCGCGCGTTGGCCCTTCGCCACTTCCCTTTTGAAAGTCTTTTGAAGCGATTCCTGAGACATAATGTAGAGATTGTTCTTCACCATTAGCTAGCAGATAGACTGCGATTTGCAGCTTATATTATCAAAGTTGAATTGTGCAGATTCCCAAGCTTCAATTAAATATGATTGCAAACAATAAGCAAGCCCACCAGGCAAAACATGTCTGATTTTCATCAGCAAATCAGGTCACTGTGGTCAGTACAACTTAAATCACTAATTATTTCCTGTGAATTTCAGAATAAAACAGAAGAAGAATAACTTAGTTTTATCACCACATAACACTAGCTATAGGCAAATATATTCAATACTTGAAGCTCAATGAGTGGAAACAGGAGATCTCTATACCTCAAATTCTGCCATCTCCTGTTGTAACAGACCCTCCAACTCTACAATTCGACGTCTTAATTCTGATGAACTTGGAACATGTCCCTCGACATACAGTTTCTCTTCAAGTTGACTAAGTGCATTAAGTATTTCTGAAAACAGAAGCTCTGCCCGGTCGACCACCTGCCCAATGCAAACAAGACAATCAGGTGTATTCAAAAAAAGAAAAAAAGATATTTGACAGATAGTTGAGAGTCATACTTCATCTGCTTCTTTTTGTATCCACTCTTGATTCTCACAGCTAAAATCCACTTTGGAAGGTGGAAGATAAACAGAGTAAACGTCAATAGATGCATACCGGAAGCAAGCGACCATATTACCAAATCTGCACATTCACATACTGTAAGATCTACAACATTATTACCACTGCATAGACAACACAGGCGAGTAGTTAAGCAGGGAAAAAATAAAGAATTTGCTATGTGCATGCAGTCGGCAATGTTGAAAATAATATTTTTTTCCAACTTCTCAGTCCATCTACTTGCCGTCTAGCAAATGAAATACGTCAAAGACCAACTGTATATATTTCCATTTGATATCGTCAAAGAGAAACTTCATTTTTTGCCCAGATCTGCTATTTTTTTCTGTCATGATTATGGCTGCACATTTTGCCCATAAACTCCTTTCTTTTTAAACATCCACTAAAAGGAAATGCGAAAGATTACCCATAGAAACGAAGACAATCTCTATGAAGAGAGTGACCACAGCTTGCCACCCTACTAGCAGCTGCATGATTAGAAAAGCTGAGCTCCAAGAACTTTCCAAAAGATAAACCCCAAGCAGCATCTGACATCACCACTCTTCGAGTAGCAGGAGGGAAACCGTTAGACCGTGGACATTGCAGGCAGCGGTGCCACATCCAGATCTTTCCATCCCTTTCACCAGGTAAAAGGATTTCCGGTAGCTTCTTAACAGATATAGTGAGGGTGCCCTGTCGATGAGTGTAGCATTGAATATGTGCTTCTGACGGCATCTCACATTGATCACATCGATAATTCTGAGCATGGGAACAACATGTTAGCTTAAGTATAAATAAAAAGAACACAGAGAATCCTTACCAAAAAAAAAAGAACACAGAGAACTTTCAATGATTATGAATAGTACCTGATCAAATAAATGATCTCGTAAAAATCGACCCAGAGGTTTATCAAAGCTGCCATAGTATTTAATTCTGAAGAGATGTGATCTTTCACATGTGGTACCCTTCCATACACACCGTGATGACAAGGAGACCAAAATGCTCTGATGGTCAGAAGGTGATGGAGGAAACTCTTCCTTCGAAGTACCAGATTCAACCACAAGGTTTTTATTTTCCTGTTGCAGCAATGCACCTTCCATATGACATAGTGCCGGCGCATCTGCTGCAAAATTGTCAGTGTGGGCATTGTTTGACATAGTAACATTTACCAAAGGCCCAAAATTATTAGCAGTGATGTGATCACCCTGGACAGGATGGTCAATATTGGAAGCATTGCTTTCTGTGGAGATTGTTTGCTCAGGTATCCCAGATACACCATAAAGAGCAAACAGGCTGTCATGACTGCCGGAATCAACTTTCCTCCGGGAAGGAGCAGACCTAAATGAAGTAAAGGAGCTGATGAGATTTGCAGAGAAATTGCCAGAACCATCAGTAAAACGAGCTGACAATGCCAACTCCAGATTTTGAACAGTGCTATCACTTGTCAATGTCGGCACATTAGAGGAAGGGACACTGTTAGATCGGTGGGGTTCAGCACCAGCTTCAGAACCTTGAGGCTTCTCACTTGAAGGAACCATGAAACCAGGTATTGTTGATATTGACCTCTCTATGCTTAATGATTTATCAGGAAGTGCCACGGTAATAGGGGATTTCAGTGGAAGTTCTGGAAGGGAAGCTCTCTCATCAGCAAGAAAGGATGTCTCCAATGCCAAATGATAAGCAGCAAAAACTCCATACTGGACCACGTGCTTAACTTTCTTCAGCTCATCTCCATTAGCGCCTCTCAGTAAAATCTAAATCCAATGCAGAACAGGAAATTAATTGTAAGTTCACTAAATGGCCTTCCAAGTTTCAGCTAACTCCCCAGACAGCAAAAACATCTTTAAGATTGCCACCTATCGGTGTTGCATAAGTAGTTTTACCAATTTCTACCTAATAATTCTTCAGAATCAAAACTGCTGTACATTCAAGATGGTAAGCATAAGGAACCAAAATCAAGGTGAAAAAAAGGAACTAGCAGCATCTGAAAGCAATCAAATGAATTAACTCGCATTTCTACCCTATTTCTAGAAACTTCATGTTTTTACTCCATCCTTTATATTTTACTACATCTTCGTAGACATGCACTATGTTCGAGAACTTACGGTGAAACCCAGCGGCCTTGGACAGCGTTCAAAGTACATGAGCGTCTTTGTCAGTTTTTTCCCTCCTTGTCCTGCAGTACCATGCTCTTCCAAGAACCTCTCCACATGAAATTTATCACAATAGCCCAACTTCTGTGCTGACAAACTATCAATAGAAGGAACTATCTGAGCACCTATGCAGCGGGCTATGCGTTCTAACAGTGGTCTCTTGATTTTAAGAACGAGGGATATGTCTTTTGCAAGCAAGTAATCCAGCGCATACCCAGAAACTGAGTTCTCGACCAAAAGAACATCAGGGTGCTGTGCATCTATCTTTGCAACAGCCATTTTTAGATATTCAATTTCCTACAATGATGAAAAGGTGAAACTTATAAAAAAATCAACTCAGAACATATTTTTCATATCCATGCACTAATAATTGAGCATAACTCTTCATGTACTCTAGAAATGGCATTTACTCGTTTTCTTTTCTCTTCTTTTTTTCATTGTGAAACTATTAGAGATCAAAAGAAATTAAAAGACCAAGCAAAACCAAGCAGCATCGAGTGTTATAACTCCCTGCTTTAACAAAATGACTAGTTTCCAGACTAAAGCAAGAAAAGGACTAGTAAGTAGAACCTGTCGCAGCAGAGTATCAAAACTTGACAAGAGGTTGGGGACTCGTTGATACTCCAGAGCTCCTCCAAGAATCAAAATGCGTGGTCTTTCAATTTTTGAGGTCATCCTTCGATGGGCAACATTTTTCTTACATACAACTCCTTTCACCACCATACTGCACAAAGGGAATAGAACAATTCATCAGGAAGATAAAATGAACACTGCAGCTATATGTCGGTAATCAACATATATCTGAGTGAAACAAGAGATATTGCACACAGCTTGTGTCATTGAGAACCGCATCACATAAAGCTGATGATTGGACACAAAAGCACAGATTTAGAAGATGACATAATGGGCAGCAGATTTAGTTCTAGAAGATATTGCTTCTATATCTGATACCATTGATATCTAAAGATAAGAGGCACCACATCCCCTTTCATGGGTCGTAGCAATGAAGCAGAAGCACTTGGGATATCCTGAAAACATCTAACATCACGGGTAGGGTAGAAAACGGTTTGGACAAAGTGTTACATAATGGGAGCCACCTCCTCAACCTGCAGGGGCCACCTTAGATGTCCTACCTACCTGGTCGTTTCACACGTTACGGACCGCCACATAAACAAGGAAGTCAGTGCTTTTAGTATGGAGTTTGTAACACCTTGACTCCCGTATCGAATAGGACAAAGCTTGCGAAATGATTCATAAGTACAAAAGCACCCCCAAATGGTTCCCATACTGAATACTCCTTTCAGGGGCTTAGCTCACTTGCAAAAAGGATCGGATCCTTAGATAGAAGATTTTTAGAAGCACCCAGCTAATTTCCTTGCTATTTCTCACAATTCCAATTTTGTTGTTAAAACAAAAAATTAAGTCCATGGTAACCCCCTCTGATAAGCCCAGCTTGACGTCTGTCCTCTCTTTGTTAACCTTACTTATGAAAAAAAGAAAATGCATGATCTATCTGGAGAAACCATTGCATAATAAAACTGGTTGAACAGATTCACATTTTAATTCCTGCAGTTCCAGTTAGCACATGGTTTATGCATGTCAAAGGATCATCTAAAAATGGCGCAATATTATAAATTCCCCAATACCAATTTACAGCATAAGATGCTCTTTAGTTTCTCACTAGAATATGGTAGAATATTAGAGGGAAATACGAAATATAAAAGAGATAAACGAAAAACTGCAGTATTACCTCTCACGGCGATGTCCAGATGCTATGCATTTTACTTTCACATAACCCCCAGGGTCCATTCCTCCTGTTTTGCTCATATCAGGCTTTAACAGTGTTGCAGCCTCCCATGACAGAGACGAAATTATCTCCAACCAACCATCTTCACTGTTTTCCTCATCTGTATGAAGGTTCTCTACTTGCAGTAGCTGAGCTATCAAAGCTCTAAAATGCCCATAAACCACATCCTTCATGACTTTCTTGTGCTCCTCACCTGGTCGATCTTTAGCACGATACTCACCACTTCCAAAACTGCCGGAGGTATGTAGATATCCCCACTCTCCCACAGCATCCCCCTCATCATCATCATCATCGAACAGAAGACCTTCCTTCTCATCTTCTTCATCTTCTGGTTGAGGAGGAAGCCAAAGAAGGCCATTGTTCTCAAAATCCACAGGCTCAGAAGCAACATCTTCCGCAGGATATAAGGACTCTACCTCACATTCATCACTAATTAAATGCTCATCATCCTTCTTATCGAGTTGTTGGACTTCATTTGATCCCTGTGAATCAAAACTTTCATGCAGAGGGGAGACACTTGAACCTTCTGTTTCAACTTGCTCTCGATGAAGATCCACCTCATATGAATCCACAGTATTGCCAAAACCGTGGAGATTAACTTGACTGTCAGTGTCATTCTTCAGCGGCAAGTGCCTCGCCTCATAGTCAGATTGGCATAAATCATGCTGATCTTCATTGTCATCACTCCTGATGCCAAAGCAAAAACAAACAATAAAGAATATTAGGTACACACATTCAGTCCAAAGCCTAACAGAAACATGCAAAGAGCGGACAGGTATCTACATAGTACAAAATAATGATGCCTGTGTACAGAGATCGCAACTTGCAGGCATGGCCTTCGCTACTATGGTATGGATAAACAACAAAGTAAATTTCATAAACTCTAATCTTCTCTAAGAATTCAACTCATCGGAATCATTTAGATGGACATTAACGTATCTTTTCTCAAGCATGGACACAAATAAGCCAAGTAAATACCTGTTCATTGAAAATCCGTCATGGTTCGCATATGGAGCCCCACGATTTGCAAAATCTACTACATCATAGTTGCATTTTCCAGATGTTACCGCACCTTGCCTATCTGCACACTCTTCCACCATGGATAGCTGGTTTGAGCTCAGATCAGAACTCTGCCGAACAAAACGATACGGCTCAAGAGATTGTGACATTGAACCAAGAGTAATACTCCCACTATTGGTAGTGTTAATAGATTTGCTGCTGACAAAACTCGTTGCTGATGGTGAGGAACTAAAATCCTGGTTAGGTAATTCATCCCCATTATTAGTACTTTCTGGGTTTTGTTCCCATTGCTTGAAGCAATAGTTACACGCCCGAATCCTCTTCCCCTCTCCGCAGGATGCCTTGTAGTCAGTTGATGTGGCGGGAACTGAATTAGCTGTACACTTGCCACAGAAAACTCTGCCACAACGTCGACAATGGTGTCGGCGATTGATTATGTTAAAATGGGAATCACAATCGTAGCAAACCCTACAGCTTTGATCGGGCATCCAAAAGTCTCTGGACACGTTAGCTGGATCAGATCGCCAAGGAATCCAGGACTTGACGATGGCAAAAAACTCAGAGAAGGTCTTGTTTGGGGCATCCATTGACATGTAATTCTCCCAACCCTCTCATCATGACACGCTCATTTGCTGATCTCCAGAACTAGGATACCAGATGGCAGGCCTCCGAAGAATTATGCAAGCAAAAGATAATTACAACCCCCTGAGAGACATAGACGAACAAAAATATCAGGAGACCAATCTGAGCAGTCTCTTGCAACTTTGATGCTATGGTCTGTTTATCCTGTAGGTACAGTTCTATAGCATCAAGCGCTAGAGCAGTCAAAGCTATCAGTTCTTGAAGTCATGGTGCTGCTAAATAAACTCAATATTTGCTTCCATAACCTATTCAACATGTAAAGACACGAGCAATTCTCCACATATTCATAAGCTGAAGCACTGCATAGAAGTTGAATTACATGACGAATCAGACTAGATAACGCATATCGCCAGGAGAAATCTCAGAAGCCGCACCTTTCAGATGGAACCGGCAAAGGAACTACAAACACATCGCCAAATTAAATTTTGGGAAGCTAAAATGGCACAGGAATCATCTCAACCGCTACGAATGAGATCAAAACACGCTGCTCTTGATCGACACAACTCAAACCAAACTTCAACACTTAAACATCACATCAATCAACCAAGAAAGAGTACACGGATTCCTCAAGCAACAGGACACGAGAGGAAAAAGAGTTCCGGTCGGATTGCGATCGGGCTCACCTGGCCGATCCGATCTTCCGCGAATAAAGACAAGCGCGATGGCGCGCAGATTCGCGCCACGCAGGCGGGCGACCGTGAGCTCTGACCCGGAGACAGAGAGAGAGAGAGAGAGAGAGAGAGAGAGGGAGAGAGAGGGAGAGGTAGGTGCAGCGCAGAAGATGGAAAATCGACCACCGCGACGCGGAAACCGACCGATTCCCCGCCGGCGGCCTCTACCTCACGGGCGAGCCCGATCGCCGATTCACGAAGCCAACCCCGACGAGGGAGGGACACGATTGGGAGGAGACGAGAACCGCTCCCGCGCGACGATCGCCGATCAGAGCGAGGAAGTCGCCGCCGCCGCCGCGAGCCGGCCGATCGCCGCCAATTGCGAATCGCCGGAGATGAAGGACGCCGCTCGTCGCTGCTCCTCCGAGCTTTTGAATTCCGCTTGGGCCTGTCCGTTGGATCGTTTTCCTTCCTCCTCTCCTGCTCTGTTTGTTTCTTGTTCTCGAGGCCACCGGATGGAGACGCTCCCCTTTGTTCTCTCTGCGCCTGCAACACGGGAAAAAATGCGACGCATCGCCCTCTGATTGGTCGATTTTCTTCTTCATTTTTTTTTTAATTTTCCCCGGATTTAACCCAAAAAAAAATGAGATGTATTTATTGTTTTTTTCTTTTTTTCCCGAATTTCCTAATCGAGCCGTAGGAGAGCGGCGGCGGCGACGTCGATTTTTTCTCGGCCGCGGCAACGGTCCGTTCACATTGTCCCCGAAATGCCCTTCCTTGCGCGTGCGGTTGCGGCTCAAGATGTTGACCGGCGAAAAAAAAAGGGGGGAAATATGCACATTAAAATAGTAATTTTAATAGTTGAAATTGTTGTAAATTAATTAATCGTGGGAAGCATTGCTTATTCACGGACAAACATTTCTTTTCTAGTACTTTATTATCCAATATTGAAGTACGGATATAGATGTTCTGATTTATTCATTTGAGCGATCGAGCTATATCTTGATTAGTTTTCGCACGCTTCGATGACTCCACGTCTCCGAATGATCTCAATGATGCACTCCCCAACATAACCCAGTGCTTTCCTTTGCCCGTATGAATGTATGTTTTTTATTTTTTGTTATTGTGTTAGCATCTCGACGATTCACCTTTAGGTATTGTTCCCTCCTCCCGTCACCACATACTATTCCCCCGTGTAACTTGTGTGCATTATCGCTAGCCACGGGACTTTTGACTCGATGAGTGTGACTTGATTGCATTTTTCTAACGAGGAGTGTCGCGGCCAATAAAGTTTTTTTCTCAAATCCATTTAAATCACTCAAGTTTCAAGCATGTCTCGTCGAGGACAAGTCATGGCCTCGATACAGCACTAGATCAGAAACAAACTTTTTCTTTTGGTCAACGATCAGCAGTAAACTCCACAATAAACACAAATAAATGGACCGGCACATATGCGCATGCTTATCGTTTTGCCTGCAAGTCCAAGGCCACATGAGTCGTGTGGGGCAACTTTCGATGCGATCCCGATCGACACGGGTTTGAGCCGAGAAGCATGCCGGTCGGTTTCGTAAAGAAGGGTTTCAAAATATCCCATATCAAAATTTGGTGCCAATACCCAAAAAAATCACAAACTTTAACATTTGTTCCAATTATATCTTAAACTTTTTTTTATCTCATAAAAAACCCCAAACTTTTATTTTTGTCCCAAATCTACCACCTAATACCCAAAAAAAGCCTAAACTTTAGCCTTTGTTCCAATTATATCCTAAACTTTTTTTGTCTCATAAAAAATCTCAAACTTTTACTTTTGTCCCAAATCTACCACCATTAAATTTTCCGTCCAATATTATCGTTAATAATTATTTTAATATTATTTTTTTGAATTTTTTATTTTTCCTCCTTTTTTTTCCCTTCACTGTTAAATTTACCGGTGTTGGGCGAGGTCGGTCTCGCCCGCCCCTGGCGAGGTTCGTCCTTGCTGTGGCTTGGCTTCGCCCAACGCCGGCGAGGTCGAGCCTTGCCAGTGGTCGGCGGGGCCGAGCCCTCGTTAGGGGTGGGCGAGGCCGACCTCGCTCAACGCCAGCAAAGTCAAGCCTCGCCAACCTCTAGTAAGGTTCGTCCTCGCCTGCCCCTAGCAAGATTCGTCCTCGCTGTGACTGACAAGACTTGATCATGCCGGCTAGTGGCGAGGTCGAGCCTTGCCGTGGCCGATGAGGACAAGACCGGCGGGACTAAGCCCTCACCAGCGTTGGGTAAGGCCAAGCCTCGCTAGCCACGGCAAGGACAAATCTTGGCAGGGACGAGTAAGGTTGACCTCGCCCAACGCCGGCAAAGTCGAGCCTCGTTGGCCAGAGGTTGAAGGTGAAGGGAAAAAAAAAAGAAAAGGAAAGAAAAAAGAAAATAAAAGAAAAAAATCAAAAAATTCGAAAAAATAAAAAATAGTCAACGGTAATATTGGACGGAAAAGTTAACAATGGTAGATTTTGGACAAAAGTAAAAGTTTTGGATTTTTTGTATGACAAAAAAAAGTTTATAACATAATTGGGACGAAAAGCTAAAATTTGGGGTTTTTTTGGATATTAGGTGATAAATCTGGGATTTTTTATAGGACAAAAAAAAGTTTATGATATAATTGGAATAAAGACTAAAGTTTGAGGTTTTTTTGGGTATTAGTCCTCCAAATTTGTGATATAGATAGAAATTAAATTCTGTCATAATCAAAAATAAAAGAGGAGACGACAATTTTCTTCTTCCTTTTTTTATTTTTATTTTAGTTTTTGATTTTTGATTTTCTTTTTTGTGGTGTGGTGGGGGACAGATATTTTGTCTTGTTCCACGTACGTTTGACTTTCTTGCAAGCTGTCCGAGGGGAAAAGGAGTGGATTAATCCCCCCCGTTCCTCTCGTTCTCTTTTGGTCGAAGCCTCCTCCGCCGTTGGATCGACCTTCGGATTTTTTCGAGAAGATTTTTTTAAATCGAAACGGAAAAATCAATCATTTGCTGTCCGATAACTGGAGAACCGCGTCCCGCACGGGCCAGTGATACGCTGTCCCTGCATGTTTCGAGGAACACGTCGGGAACTGAATTTGACCGTTTTCTCTCCCTTTTTATTTTTATTTTTTGAATTGATCTTTTCCCCTTTCTTTTTGTCCAACGTCCATAATTAGTTGGTTTTGATTTTTTTTCTTTTCCTAATTCTACTGAGTCCTTTTTGGTAATCTCGTTTTGATCCAGCTGGGATTATTTTCTTATGAAGTATCGCCTTTCCATGCATTCTCAGCGGCAAAATAATAATAATCATTATTATAATTACGGGTTCTCGAAAATAAAAAAGGATCTCGTACATTATAAATACTATTTACGCAATCAAACGATAGGTTGTGAAGGGATTATGGAGTCCATTAGTATTATCGTGTTTGCAAACTTGCTACGTCATGTCAATAACTCAAACTCACACGAATTTAATGTATTGATTGTTGGGGGTTATCGGTTCGAGAGTGGGTAGGTTCTAGACTTGTCTCATTAGAACCGATTCTTGATTTTTGAAATCTGGAACTTACTTATTTTTTCGGTCCAGTTCTAGGGTCTACACTAGAACCTATTTTTCTTTAATTCGTTTTTTGGGTTTCATTTTTTACAGTAAAATGATATAAGCTACAAAACGGTTCAAAGTAAAGGATAAACGAGGGTGAGTGAGCAATGGCAGATTAGGAACAAGCGAGGGTTGCGACGCTTGAACGAGCAAGAGCAAGCTGCAAGTGAGCGAGGAGGAGGCTAAGTCACGAGAACGAGCCACGAGTGAGTGAGGAGTAGCGTGAGTGCACACGAGAGAGAGAGAGAGAGTTGTGAAGTATTTGAATTAAGTTAGATAAAACAAAAGAGAGAGAGAGAGAGAGAGAGAGAGAGAGAGATAGCACAAAAAGATGCCAAGAAAAAAATTATAATTTTTAAGGCCCCATTTATTTTGCGAAAAATGTTACGTTTTTGAAAATTATTTTTTCAAAAATTATTTTCTTGGAAAATTACATAATTTTTCGGTATTCGGCTAAAATATAAAAAAGTCTTGAAAAATATTTTTCGGTACTCGGCGACAGGTGATCGGCTGCACTGACGGAGGCGATCGATGGCGGTAGCAACAGCGGCAACCAGCGGTACTAGCCAATGAGGCCGGTGACCAGCTAAGGAAGAAGAAGAAGAAGGAAAAAAAAAGAAAAAGAAAATAGCGAAAATAGGAATAAGAAGAAGAATAATTAGGTTTCAGGAAAATGATTTCCTCTTTTAAAAGAAAAGTCATTTTCCCCAAAAGTGAAGAAGTTTTGTGGGTGGAAAGGAAAATATTTTCCGTGGGAAGTTATTTTCCGATCCCTGAACATCGGAATACCTAGAAAATGTTTTCTTTAAAAATATTTTCTGTCAAACGAACACAGCCTAAACTTTATAAAATCGGTCCTAGATTCAATTTGGTTAATCTAGTTTTCGAATGGTTTTTTACTTAGAACTAGGAAACAGATCGGTTTTTACGGCAGTCCGATCCAATTGCACATCCTTGTTGGTAGTTTGCTCGTTCTTTTTCTGTACATAACTCTTGTTTTTTCGCGTTCTCCTCTTAAAAAAACGTTATTTTGAAAACGTCGCCTCAACCTCATCTTAACACGCTCGAATTAGATAAGTTATACATGATTCAAAACCCAAGTTTTGAAATAAGAACGGAAAGAAGAGGTTTCGAGCGGCTAAGCAAATAGGATAAGGTGCAATATGCTGACAACTCCACCAATTAAGATATGATTTTGGACCCCAGTAGCGACGTAATATAGGACCAAATCTACCCATTGAAACATGCAAGTTGGGGGAATTTAGTCCATTAAAATTAAAATTAAAATTAAATCCTATAATGGCAAATGTGAATGATGCACTGTACGGATATGAATAACAACCCAAAAAGTTCGATGTGGCCAAAAGACAATCGAAAGATTTTTTTTATCTAATTATTATTTAAATTAGATTAAAAAAGGGGGAGGAAGGCGAGGGCCCCCCTCGCCGCCGCCCCCGCCCCAGCCCCACCCACCCCAGTTTGCCTACCTTCCTTCTTCTTCTTTTTTAATTTTGTCTATTTTGTAATCTAAATTTAATAATATTTAGATTAACAAATCATATTTAGACTAAAACAACGTCATTTTAGTCCTATCATTCATTTTTAGCTATGTCGGCGTCACGTGTGAAAAAATAATAAAAAAGCCACGTCAGCATTTTCTATTAGCCAATTTGATAAATTTAAAAGAAAGGACTTAGTTGCATAAATTTGATAAATTTTATGACTCGATTGCACTTTTCGAATGTTTTATGACTTAATTATACTTTTTTAACAGGTTTTAAAACTTTCAATGTACTTATTATACTATTTTTTTTTAAACTTGGGTTGAACTTAAACCCATCTTTCTTGGGCTTTATTCTCTAAAACCCAATATGACCTATATTTTAAGTTTAAACCGATCTATTTATGACCAATTTATATAATTGTGGGTCCAAATATGGGTTTGTGGCCCATTTTAGCAGCCCTAGGCAACAGTTATGAATAGCATAATTAGCTAGTAAGACCAATATTTAGAAATGATGTATTGGGTTATTATCGAGTTCTTGTTTGATGTTTGAACACAATTCGCCCATTCAAATACTCATTTAAAGTTTGTCACATTGTGTTCAATTTTGTATGCGGTTCTTAGAGGCCCTAGCATTTTTGGGTTGATTGGCTCTGGACTAGACTAGAGAAATGAATCAACATGAAATCAAGAATCAAATCAACTGGTTTAAGAACGTGTTGATTCTCGAACTGATGCTTTCTTGTTTCTACCAAGAATCCATCAAATTTGTTTTTGAAGACAGGTATACCAGAAATTCTAGCACTTTAAAAAATGCAATCGAATTTTAAAACTTATCAAATCGATACAATCAAGTCCCTTCATCAATTCTATTGAATTCTAACTAACAAAAAATCCCGATTGACTGAGACATGATCGGATGTTCGAAATTGTTTCTTTTCCCGTGTTCATATTTGTGTAGTCAAATGTTAGTTTGGGAGTGGTTGCTGCAACAAAGTTGTTGAAGTTGTAGAGAGACTGCCCTTGCTGCTGATAGGAGGATAGTTTTTTCAGGTAGCTGAGGTTCTCCAATCTCGTGGCCATGACTGCTATACCCTTTACTTAGATCTATCAATCGGGTGGGCTGCGATCGGGTCGAGTTGGGTCATAAATGATCCGACTCAAATTGACCCGTTTAATTCGTTTATGACTCATTTAGTGCAATGCAAATTTCTCTACCCATACATAGTCCAACCCAACTTATATCAATCCGATCCATATTACTAAAACACTTTTATATCTAATCAATTATAGAAAAATTTATTTCTTATAATTTTTCAAAAAATCGTATTACTAAAACAGTTTCATGCTAGTTGACAATTTTATAGTTTTTTTTTTAGTTTTTGAATTTTTTAGTTTTTTTGTATTATTATATTTCTTTCTTTCTTTCTTTTTCTTTTTCTTCTAAATCTGGCAAGGGCCCCAGAGACCGGCAACAGCGGCCGAAGACTGGTGACGGAGACCAATTGTCGGCAACCGGAGACAATGGCGACTCGGACGACCGGTGACGGCGGAGACAAGGGACCGAAGGCGGCGGTGACAAGTGATGGTAGTTCAAGTTAATAAATTATATTTGTCCAAAAAAAGCTAACAAGTTAAATGGACATGAGTTTGTTAAATGAATTGAGTTGCAAACCCATATATACTTCAGACTTTAATGTTTCAAACCCATGTTGACCCATGTTTAACTTGAGCCCACTAAATTTGAGTTAATAAATGGGTTTGTAACCCACATTGCCACCTCTGCCTTCACTGTCCCGTTCTGATTCTTTCGCCTGCGTCGCCTCCTGGTCGCGTAGGCCGAAGCAGCCTCTTAAGTGGCAGCCGCGGTGGCTCGAGATCGGTAAGTGGCCATGGGCTTCTTGGCATCGTCGTCTTGCTGCTGCGTGAGGCTTTAGTGGCTGGCTTCTAGGTTCACGTCAACCCGTGAGCTTCGTACTCTTTTTTTCTCTTTCAATTTTTTTCCTTTCCTTTTGAGTTTTTTGAGTTCCTTTTTGCTGACGTGGCACTTGGTGGGCCCACATGCCATCCAAAAATAATAAAAGAATTACCTCAGTGTGGACAAAAATTAACAAAGGAACTTGATCGCATCAATTTAATAATTTTATGATTTGATTGCATTTTTTGAAAATGACCTTATTGCAATTTAGCGTCAAGTTTTAGGACTTTTTGCAATATTTTTCCCCTCTTTCAAATATCAAAGATAGAATTTACATTAATTGCCTCCTCTAAAAGCAAGAGTTACTCTTGATCAAGCAGTTGTCTAATTTGAGAGCCCACACAACGGAGTTTTGAATCGCGACTCATATCAATAATCCAATATGGAAAGATGGAGGACTAATTGCCGATCCCATCTAGAAATAGTCTGAAACTAAATCGATCAGGCCAGTTTCGATCCCCTCCCTGGTCGGACCGGCCTCGATCGTGAGCTGCGGCTAACATTAGCTAGACAAGCATACGATCTGGTCCGTCTGACGATGCATGCCTTTTTGTTCTCCAACTAAAACGTTCGGAACGAATAGAATGAAATCAGCAAGGGGACAGTGAAGCAGGACCATCGAACCTAGTCATGGTCTAAGGCTCTTGTAAGAGATATTAGACTAAGAGATATTAGACTTAGACATGGCTACGGTTCGAAATCGGCCGGTTCCGGTTTATGGCCATGTATAAACTGGCGGTTTCGGGCCAGCTCGGAATTGGCCAAAAAAAAAAAAAACTGCGGCAGGGCCTGCAGCTACGGGCCAGTTCCAAGCAGAAATCAGCCCGTGGTCATGTCTAATTAGACTCCTCCGTTAACCTCAATCCCGTAATCCGTCCCGTAATCACACACCCCCATTCCCACCGGAATCTTTCCCCCCACGGGGAAGACCCGCCACTTTCCCTTCCGCTTTCTCTCGGAAACGAGAGATTTTTTCTCAGGAAAGTGCGACGGGAAAATTTTCCTCTCGCTCTCGCCATCGTTAAATGTGGCGGAGATCGACGTCCTTCATCCTTGACAAGGGGAACGACGTCGCAGCGCCCTTGAAGCCCGAGTCCCTTGTCCTCTCCTCGCCCCTGACCAACCCATCCTCCTCCTTGGCGGACCCCCTACAAAATCCTAACCCTAAGGTCTCCGCCTACTGCCAGACCAGTGCCGCCCACCATGGCTTCGTCACCAGCAACTGGCTCGCCTAGGCCCAGGCGGCGGTGGGGCCCCACTCGCCGGAGGGCGGCGACAGGTCGAGCTCAGCTACGGGCTCGGGCGGCGGCGGCGGGGGCAGCGGTGGGCCGTTCAGCGTGATCGACGAGTTCGACAACCGGAGGCAGCAGCCCGATTTGGCCGAGGCCGCGGCGGCGATCCGGGCGCTCGCGGCGGTGATAAGGGCCAGCGAGGCGACGACCATGATGGAGCTCGAGATTGGGCTCAAGAAGGCCTCTGATTCGCTAAAGGTGCATGCTTTCATTCGCTAAAGCATCGTTTTTTTTTTTTATGCGGGATGGTTTTCTTCGGTTCAATTTATGCGGGCTGAGATTTCTTTTGCCCTCTTTCTGCAAGAAATGTCAAATGTGGGATTAAGCATCGGTTCCATTTGGAAAGTTTTCCTCTTGTGTCCTTCCTGTCGTGTGATTCTCACCTAGTAGAATGATGGTTCCCCGTGACTAATGTAGTTTGTTTTTTTGGGCTATGTGGAGGATTCTTTTCAGACGATACTTGCTTTGGTATCCTCTCAGAGCTCGTGGAAGGCATTTGGATCAGTTTCTGCTTTGAAATGCTAATGACCACTCACGCTCTGCAGCATTTTGATCTAAGCGGTTGATTGCGCCAGGATTTGTTTTCCTCTTTGATACTCTGTTTCACTTCACAATTTGGATAGTTTGGGTCCTTGGGCCGCTGCAGCACGCAGTATCTGTTAGAACTCTTCTCCCATTTTACCTTTTACCTTTCCTTATAAATCCACCTGGAAGCTATATCTCAAGTTGAATGCCTTGTGTGCTTTTATAGTGTTTTGTAGGCCTTTTATGCACCGAATGGGCCAAAACTGATGTCTGTTCTCAGCCAATGTTTACGATAATGGGAATAATTAACATCACAGTTTGTCATAGTCTTTGCCCACAACCTCGAGAAAAGGGGGGGGCGGGGGATTAGAAGACAAAGTATCGAGGATCCATTTGATGAGTTTATGAATACAACCATGTGAAACGATAGTCAGCTACTTGTTGTAGTTCTCTATCAAGGGGTAGGCGGCCTAAGTGCTTAGCTTAGCTGGATTCTCGTTTTTCTGGCTTGATGATGTCATAACAATATGTATTTCGCCTTAAAGCTTGTGTATTAAGAGGCCAAGGTATCGGCAGACTTCTTAGCAGAAACATGAAATCAATTTGTGATGGCTTATTGATTCTCGAGCACCCTTGCTGAACTTCAGCTAAGTTTGTTAGCTTATATTCTTCTCCAGAGAATGTAGTTTGTTGGCTGATGCAGTACTCTTAATACCAAAAAATGATATAGCAAGTAATTACTACATGTACTGTTCATGAGATATTTGATCTAAATGGTCATCGATGTGGTGTCCCAGGCATTTATAATGTATCTTTAATCATACGAGGCTGAATATTTTCTCCTGGGACGCCGAGTTCGTTAAGGTCGGCCAGGCCACGCTCTTGAATCTCATCATCCTGGTCAGTTGATTCATTCTTCGATTCCCTCGAACGGCATTCATTGACACCCCTCCCTATTGTCAATTACTATTTTCTCTAACCGATAAATAACTAACACGAGCATTTATGAATAAAGCACCCGCTCTTGTTATTTTTGAAATCATATCATACCTTACCAGAAACCTCTCTCTGGCTCCACCTCCGCCTCCGCTCGACAACACACCACGGCCGAAAATTCGCCAGAAAGGGGATCATCAGGAAGCGGGTTGACACACGGTTGAAAATTCGCCTAAAACATTGAGCCAACATTGCTCCGCTGGCAAGACACCATGGCTGAAAATTCGCCAGACAAAAAGAAAATGACGGAAGAAAAAGCATTTAGCGTTGTTGGGGAGATGAGTAGAAACTTTGGGGCAACGGGTTAGTAGTATTCAGGGTCTCAGTACTGACGATGTTCTTATGTTGAATTAGTCGTGTGTCAAGGTCTATGATGAAATTGGGAGAGGAAGAAATGGCAGCCTCTTATGGTGGGCAATCCGTGGCATTGATAAAAATCCTGGTCCCGTTGTCATTGATTAAAGGGTTCTGAATATTTTATCTGGGAGACAACATTCAAATGTTGTTCACAATTTTGCCGTCTCCCATTACAGGAGATATGATTACATGGTTCAAGAACTCTGTCCATGTAGCCTACAAGATCTGATCGAAGCCCTTTCGATTTTGTTAGATTATAGAATCTTAGCTATTGATCTGCCCCCGTTTCGGCGTACAAGAAAAAAATTTTGAAGGTAAAGAACAGGGTGAGGGATGAGCTATAGACGCATGCTGAACAAACGTCGTGGACATTGATAAAGTTGATGAGGTAAGCTTACATATGTCTACATGGCTTAATTGTCCTGATACAGCAAATTAATTCGTTACTTGTTTAATGACACAGATATATTGTTCTGGGAATTGAACATTTGCATGAGCTAAATATAATTCACGGGCATATTAGAATAGAGAACATCATAATCGCTAAATCTAATAAGGGTCTAGTTGCAAAAATTTCAGATGTGGGGATGACGAAATGCATGCACGAACACAAGGCATGCCTAGGAAACATGACTCCTAGTAAGTGTTCGACGGCTAGCATCTATACCTTAACCTGTTTTGAAAAATGTAATCATCTTCAGGGCTTTTTTGTTGATCTTTGTCTTGCAGGTCATGTAAGTTTTGGGTGGCAAGCACCCAAATTGTATCTTACTAGCCGGCACCCTACCAAAGAGACTGACATATTTAGATTGGGATGTTTGTTGTTTACTACCTCTTCACTTACTGCAAAAAAAATTTTCGGTGTTGCATATTAGGTAGCTTATCCCTATTAGGCTATTATGCATTTGCTACTTGCTGAGCAGGGGAAATGTTGTTTCATCTGATTTTAAGGATGTAGAGATATCGCTCCAGTAAGGCAAGTAAACAACAAACATTCCAAGCTAAATATGTCAGTCTCTTTGGTAGGGTGTCGACCAGTAAGATACAATTCGGGTGCTTGCCACCCAAAACTTACACGACCTGCAAGACAAAGATCAACAAAAAAGCCTGAAGATGATTACTTTTTTCAAAAACAGATTAAGGTATGGATGCTAGCTGTCGAGCACTTCCTGGGAGTCATGTTTCCTAGGCATGCCTTGTGTCCGTGCATGCATTTCGTCATCCCCACATCTAAAATTTTTGCAACTAGACCCTTATTAGATTCAGGGATCATGATGTTCTCTATTCTAATATCCTCGTGAATTATATTTAGCTCGTGCAAATGTTCAATTCCCAAAACAATATCTCTGTGTCATTAAACAAGTAACGAATTAATTTGCTGTATCAGGACAATTAAGCCATGTAGACATATGCAAGCTTACCTCATCAATTTTATCAATGTCCACGACGTTTGTTCGGCATGCGTCCAAAGCTCATCCCTCACCCTGTTCTTTACATTAAAAATCTTTTTCTTGTACGCCGAAACGGGGGCAGATCAGTAGCTAAGATTCTATGATCTGACAAAGTCGAAAGGGCTTTGATCAGATCTTGTAGGCTACAGAGACAGAGTTCTTGAATCATGTAATCATATCCCCTGTAATGGGAGGCAGCAAAATTGTGAACAACATTTGAATGTTGTCTCCCAGACAAAATATTCGGAACCCTTTTATCAATGACAACGTGACCAGGAGGGATTTTTATCAATGCCATGGATTGCCCACTATAAGAGGCTGCCATTTCTTCCTCTCCCAATTTCATCATAGACCTTGACGCACGACTGATTCAACATAAGAACATCAGTACTGAGACCCCGAATACTACTAACTTGTTGCCCAAAGTTCTTAATCATCTCCCCAACAACGCTAAATGCTTCCTCTTCCGTCATGGCAAATTTTCAGCCATGGTGTCTTGCTAGCGGAGCAATGTTGGCTCAATGTTTCGGGCGAATTTTCAGCCATGTATCAACCCACTTCCTGATGATCCCCATTTTGGCGAATTTTCGGCCGTGGTGTGTTGTCGGGCGGAGGCAGAGGTGGAGCGAGAGAGGAGGCGGAGGCGGAGGTGGAGCGAGAAAGGAAACGAAGGTGGAGCGAGAGAGTGGGTTCTGATAAGGTATGATATGATTTCAAAAATAACAAGAGCGGGTGCTTTATTCATAAATGCTCTTGTGTTAGTTATTTATCGGTTAGAGAAAATAGTAATTGAACCCTATGGAGTTGCTCTACTGGTAACCTGAATCTGACTAGACAAAAGTTGATTGACAATATCGAAATGTCTCCTTTCTCAATCTCAATTGTTAACTCAAGCGTGTATTTAGAAATTAAGACAGAACTAACTTCTTCTTCACCAAAAGACTTCATACTTAACTACAGATTCAAAGATCCAGACAATAACTTCGTACCGTACTATCAGAATGCACACTCAAGCACATGTGCGCACACAAAGGTATCAAGCTCTTTGTTGTTAAATATGTAGATACATATGTTTCCCTATGATCTGCCTACACATAAATCTGAAAAATCGAAAGTCTATAAACACAAAAATTTGCAGAAAACCCATAACAGAGCAACACGATGAACAATGTGCTTCTCCATGCATCAGATACCTAAATATAAAATTGGATCTAAAAGCAATGTAAGACCCTCAATTAAAAAAGCAGTATAGAACTGCGCCATCAATTAAATCATCCCAAAATAAACTCACCTTCTTAAACGATGCTATTATTGAAATGTGGACCCAGCCCTGTCCATTCCATTCCTTCCGAAAGTGGAGATCTTTTATTAAATTCTCCTTACTGCAAGAGCAAATTGAAAGACAGAGTTAGAATGTCACAAAGGAAAAGTACAGTTCAAGCGAGAATGACGAAAGAGAGAAATATAAGTAACTGAAATAATACTCTATCTGCCTCAATATCTCAAAATGCAATGGAGAATAGACAGCTAGAGGAGGCAGCACTGGAAAGGGGCCGCCGGCGTGTATATCTGGAGGTAGAGTGGGGAAAAAATGAGGTGCCATCTCTGACAAATTATCGAGATATCAATAACCAAACAAGTAGTGATTTAGCATAGAGGACATGGACAGCCAATTTGGCTTACCAGGAGGATAGGCTAAGGGGTTACCAAATGGAAATGCCTGTGGTGGGATTAATGGATGGTAAGGATGAGGAAAAGGGAAAGGGACTGGGAGTGGCGGCACCGGCCTCATGAACCTGGGATCAAATCCTCCAACTTGACGAGAATGCCGCTCTCGATTTCCTCGCTGTTGGTCATGCCTAACCATTTGCTGCTGAAAACCAGCAGCACGTACATGTTGCCCACCGCTACGGTGTCCGAAAGAAGAGCTCCGCGGCTGCTGATGCCCATTCCTCCAAGCTGGGCTATTTTGTTGAGAGTCAAACCCGCCATTACGCCTTGTTTATCTTTGGCGGTTTGCGGGTGTTATGTGGTTTGGAGTCTCGACTTCATTGGTTTCAGTTCCCTATAGGCTAAAAAAAGTAGAAAATTAACTCAAATAAACCAGACAATAAAACATGACAAGAGCTACACCCACCCGAATAAACAGACACAAGACCCAACTGATCAACAAAACCAACAGACAGAAAAAGGAAAATAATCCCGGACCTCGTAAAGTATAATTATGTCTGTCTGTTCTCTAAAGTATAGATTCAATCGCCTACATACACACAGAAATTTGTTTCCATAATTATACATTGCTAATATTAAGACGAAACAACACTCTTACCTCCATCGCGCTCTCTCCCTCAGCACTCAGCGAATTTAACAGACAAATCAGAAAAAAAGGTTTGCAACTTTGGCTATGCGGTTCAAGAAAGGAAGGAAAAAAAAGAGAGAAAAACTGCACCTTTTCTCATCCATCCCAACTCCCCATTATTTTGCTCCTATGCATTCAATTGTATGTTCACTCATGCTCTATTTTAAGAAGCAGAAGATGTACAATTCCAGAGGCATATCTGAACGAACACACAGCAGAAATCCAATACACAACGCATCATGCTCCTAACACTCTCCAGTAATAATCCAGTAGCGAAAGAAGATCGCCATCATGTCCAGATACAAAAGACACGTCTCGCGTAACCAAACAGAGCAACGAAAAGAAAATCGAAAAGCCCCCCAAAAAAAAAAAAATCACCTCCGACACGGACAGCTCCGACAACCCATCGGCTAAGTCCTCGGCGCGGGGGATTCCGGCGACGACCTCGACGAGGAAGGAGGGGGAGCCCTAGCGGGCGCCGGGAGGGCGGGCCACGCGCCCGACACGAGCAGGCCGCCCCCGGCCTCGCCGCCGGCCGGCTTGCTCCGCGCGGGGGAGGGGGCGCCCCCCGCAGCATTTGGCGTTGACTTGGCCCGGGCCGTCCGATCTCTCGGCCTCCGCCGCGGGGGGCGAGGGGGACGGGGGCGCGATCGCGGCCATCGGCGGCTGGAGCTGGGAGAACACTCTTCTCG
The DNA here is from genome assembly GCA_024500025.1 of Syzygium aromaticum. Lineage (NCBI taxonomy): Eukaryota > Viridiplantae > Streptophyta > Magnoliopsida > Myrtales > Myrtaceae > Syzygium > Syzygium aromaticum. The sequence continues at coordinate 23,184,724 of CM044894.1, forward strand.
CGGCGGAGGGAGGGAGGGAGGGAGGCGGAGGAGGCGACGACGAGGAGGAGAGAAAGGCGCAGCGTCGGCTTTACATGACAGGAACTTCGCAAACGTTGGAAGAATTCGCGTAGGAATAGGATTGCGACCTTCTCAAGTGTCCGATTCCGAGTCAGCTTGATTTTTTTCTTTTCTTAAAAACTTAAAAAAAAATCGAGAAAATATATATATATATATATATATATATATATATATATATATGCGCATGTAATATGTATGTAATGTGTATGTGTGTGCATGTATATGTATTTTGTATATATTATCATTGAAGATACAGAGAATTTTCAAATGAATGTGACAAATGCAGAAGCAAATCTAGATAAGTCGAAATTCGAATGGTCGGGATTTGTTTTGCATACGGCCGAAGGAAAATATATATATATATATATATGCTTTCGATATATGATGGATATCCTTCCTCAAACGGGCAATGTTCATTTTGCGTTACCCACATTATTATACAATTTAAAGAAGATAGCACTTACTATTTATGGCTGATTTGGACTTTATTATTTATCCTTTGTACACTCTTCTGGTTATAAGCTAGAATAAAATAAATGAATGCTATCGAATAATTTTTTATGTCACTTGGGTAAATGAATTAATAGAAACGTATTTTTTTTTATCAACGAAAACTGTTTAGGCACGGGTCATTGCTATTAGTATTAACATTTTTTATTAACTCCTTTTTTAAGCTATATCAAAAATCAAAATTAATTTCTTTTTAGATTATTGAATTTTCTCAAAATAAATGCACTATAAATCGAAAACTATTATTTTCAGGAAAATTATTGCTTAAGCTGCTTGAAAAATTTTGGAAACCGAATACCCTCTTATCTAAATAGAAGGATTTCATTTTATAATATTTTTCTTATAATCTGTAGTGCACATATACACACACAAACAAAAAAGACGATGCCATCTCAAACTTTTAGGGAAACATTTAAAAAAAAGCTTCGTCTATATTATCAGAACAAATATGACCATACATCGTAATATAACGGATATATTAATGTAAGTTAATAATATCAATATAATAACCACATCGTCTCAAAATCTTTCACACGTTCAAAATTACATTTACAATTTCACGTTTCGAGTCGTTTCCCAAAACATTCTTTCCTAAATTAACTTTAAATCTTTGGACCTTATCTTTTTGGGTACGGCTTTTTTTTTTTTTTCTCAAATCCATATTTATATGCTCTGTTATTGATAAGAGTGGTAGAACAACTATCTAAATTTGTTCGACCCTTTTCCTTTAACGAAGGCGGCGAGAGGCATCCATCCAAAGCAAAACCGTAATAAGGCCATCCCAAGCAGAAATTAAAAACGAGCTGAATAATAAAAAAAGTTGACCCGGCCTGTGACCACGCCTCATGATTCCGTCGTCATCGCTATTTACGCCAAACCTGACGGGTGGCCTCGAATTCGTTCGAAGGGCAGGACCCTTCGGCTAGCTACTGATCCTCGTTGTGACTAGTGATTAAAAGCGGTAACGGTCGCACATTTATGGGAGATCTAATCTAATCTTGCTGCATCAAGGGATTATGCAAGCTGCTAATCACATGCTTAGCAATTAAGACGGGTGTTTTTTGCGAAGTGAGGACATGAACGGGGTTTGGTTTGGGTTCAATGGCGTTTAGACTTTTGGACCTCGGGGGTGTGTGTGAAACGGAAAACGGGAAATTGCCGTTGACCGAGGCCGGCGGGGATGATCCGGTCAACGGACGGGCTAAAAGCTGTGATTCGATTGGGCAGCGATATTGTTGCCCAAAGCTCTTATGATCTTTCGTTTCTACACGTTTGCTCATCACAAAAAAAAAAAAAAAAAGTTACGGGAAAAAACTAATAATATAAATTTCCAAGAAAAGGTGGAAATTCTAAATGTCAATTATTGAAGTTAATGTGCAATTTCCGGAAAATGTGAAACTAAAAAATACAGATTTTTTTTTTATAAGAAAAGGGGCAAGGCGCGATGTGTTTGGATTAGTATGTGTATACTTTTCGAAATCTTATCGTGCAGATTAAGGATGACTTGACTCAACTTAACTCGGCGATGGTAAGCATCAGCAGTCGTGTAGCATGGGTCGGATCGAACTTGTTTGAAAATAAGATAAAGGGAAAAAAGAGAGAGAGAAAAAAGATGACTTTGTAATAAGGGAAATAATTTGATGTACCCCTACAAAACTCAAGTTAATTATGTAAGTAGCCTCACATCGTCGATACATGTTTTTGGGGGATATTGTTGAATAAAACCTAAATTTATTGTATGTATGCCAATTCGGACATAAACTTTTCAATTTAGTCCTTATGGTCAATTTTCGCTAGAGAAGGACGACCAGCAAATGAGTGGATCGCCAAGTCAGCGATTTCTGGCGAAAATTGATCGGAATGACTACAATGAAATTTCGCATAAAGGCTTAGGGTTAAATTAGCAACATTGAAAAGTTTATGAATAAATTGGTATCTGTACAATAATTTTAGGACCGATTGAATAATTTTCTGCATATTTTTGTACACGTGTGCTTAAGAGATAATTATAAAAGCTAATTTAGAGTTATGTCAATGCTAACGTGATCAACTGTAGTAAGTGAATTGTACCTTCCTGGCATTGGTGGAGAAAAATCAGAGGGTGGAAGAAAACAAGTCAGTGTTCAACACTATATAGTTAATAACTCAACAATAAGATTTGACTATCCCCGACGAGATTGATTTCTAGAATAATAAGGTTAATGAGATTTTTTTTAGGATTAGACATTTTATTTTTGCAAGGTATTGCATTTTCTCTGGCCACAAATTTATTAAAAAAAAGGTCAATATCACAAAAAACTCCAAACTGGTACACTTATAACAAATTTACCAAAAATTAATTTTTTTTATCACAAAAAACTCAAACTGATATATTTGTGACAAATTTACTTTTCGTTAGTTTTCATTAAATTTTACTATCAAATTACTAAGTTGGATACACTTATAACAAATTTACCTAAAACTAATTTTTTTATCACAAAAAGACATAAACTGATATATTTGTGACAAATTTACCTTTCGTTAGTTTTTATTAAATTTTACTGTTAAATTACTAAGTTGGATGACATATGGCAGTTGACGGGTGTGCTAATTTAGGGTTATGCCCCTCTATTTGTCATAGATTTACCAATTTGTGAATTTTCATGGTATTAATATAATTTCATGGAGGGTAAATTTATCACAAGTATACTAGTTCGGAGTTTTTTGTGGTAAAAAAATTAGTTTAGGATAAATTTATCACAGATGTACCGATTTTAGGTTTCTCATTGTCAAAAAATTAGTTCGAGATAAATTTATCATAAGTGTTCTAGTTTATGATTTTTCGTGATATTAACCAAAAAAATGCTAAATTTTCACGTATTATATGCAATGTATTTGGAAATCTATCGTTCGTTGTTAGCATCCTTAATTAAGTGTTTTCAAATGTGCCTATTCCCAGAAAATCAATAATTTGGAGAATATTTCCCTAAACAAGTTTGCATGTATTCCTTACAAAAATAAAGTAGCTTAGGATATTTTTCATCGTCAATAAAAATATATAACCACAAATCATTATGACAAGATTTTCAAATTAATTTAGCTAAGCGTTATAGACAACCATTTTAAAGAAAATACTTTTCAAATCATTAAATTTTTGTGAAGCAAATGCACTTGTCGACCCGATCTCCACAGGATATGCATGCGAAACAATGATAATGATTTGGTGAAGTGTCGAAGACCGAATGTCTATCTTATTCAGGCATCGACGAGCCAAGCAGTGACCTAATTGGGTTAAATTGTTGGAATGGATCACTCCAGAAAAGAAAGTAAAAAGAGAACTGAAAAGATTAAAGTTAAAGTCTATACACTATACAGGACTTGATGCAGATGAGATGACGGCATTGTGGTGTGGCTTTGCTTGGAGTCCATTTCCATCGTGCTATAGTTTCTACTTTCTCCCTCGGCAGCTCTGTTTGGTCATGGAAAAATCACTCAAATGGTTCTTAAACTTTGGCTCAATATGTAACATGGTCCATGAACTTTTAATTTATTTAATGTAATCCTCAAACTTTAGCCTAATGTGCAATGTTGTCCTCAAACTTTTAATTTATTCAATATGGTCCATGGGCTTTTAAAACATATTCAATTTAATCCTTAGATTATATGAAAATGTTCAATAATATCCTCAAATTTGAATTAATGAAATGACAATATTGAACATTTTCATATAATTCAGGGTCATATTGAACAAATTAAAAGTTTATGGACCACATTGGATTAAAGTTTATGGATCATACTGAAAAAATTAAAAGTTCATGAATTACATTGCACATTGGACTAAAATTCATGGATTATTTGTGTCATTGTCCTTTGGTCAGAACCAGATGGAAAGACTCGATCCCATCTTCCATTTTCTTGCCATGAACTTCAAGCCAGTTATGTTATTTGCCATCAGTGCTAAGCTTTCGTTGACCTAGTTCATCGTACATAAGAAAGCGTACTCTCCCACTTTCTCTAGAACTTTAGGCCCTTTAATCTTCAGGCGTATATTTCCAACAAACACAGGCACCGATCCAACTAAATCTTATACATATTCTTAAGCTGGCGCTTCGCCTTGATCTTAATAGAGAAACATAATTATCCAGATCATGTGGTAGATGATCCAAACCCTTAATTCACTATCCTGCGGTACTTCCTAACCTCGTCTCCGCCTGTGATGCTGCTCATCTTGATCATGGACTTGACAAAAGCATCGGCGAATTCCTCGTGCGAGCCTGTGAACTTCTCAACCAGACCCTTCGTCTTGGGCACCGCCAGGAGTGCCTGGTTCAAGCAGAACGGGCCCTTCCCTTGGAGGATCAGCTTGAAGTACGTGTTGTTGAAGGTGGTCGAGGAAGGGTCCATGGTGGTCCCTGCGTTCTTCGGCTTGTTCTTGCTCGGGCACACGCCCCTCAGGCTCGATGTGAGGGACGGGTGCATTGACAGGTCGATGTTGTGCGTGGCGTTGAAGTTGCGGATCCTGCCCGCGAACGAGGAGAGTGGGAAAATCCTAGCGTGTGGCCTCCTGCAAGTTGAGATCAGAATCATCACCGGTAAAAAATAAAAACAAATGAATAAATCTGGCGGGGTGAATTTGTCGATGAAACACCGTTATATATTGGTTTGTTTGATCATTTGTATTACTCAAAAGAGCCACGAGATCTTCCATAGAGAGACCTCTCTGGGAGAAGCTCTGCTGGAGTTGAGAAATGTTGAAAACTGGTGCTCGGAGTTATGTCGACTCGCTGGCCTTTGATGTTCTGCCATCCTTCCTTCCCCTGGGCACATCCCAGGTTGGACCTCCGGATTTTTTTGAAAGCATCAGAAATGAAGAAAATCACAATCAGATATATGCTATGCAAAAGAAAAGTTTCTTGTCGAGAAATTACGGTAAAATTGCTATTAGAGGAAAGGAGCCGTTCAGTGGTCATTGATTTAGCTTCCAATAAGGCGGCTTCCGATGAGTCCTCTTTGACCCTATCCATGCACGTATTGAGTGAATACCTATGTCTATTCAAATATTTGCAGTGCAATCATACAATCCTTAGAGTCGGTAGCTTAACACTGTCCTGTTTGATTTTTGTCATATAAAACTATGATATGGCGAAATATTTTCCAGGATAAAGACCAGCGTGAGGAATGCCCAAGACATTGCATACTACGCTCGGATTGGACGGTAAACCTTTACTTGGCCCTAAGATGTTTCCAAGATATGAGCGTTTAGGCTTTAAATGGGTTAGGGTTGATTTTTAGGATAACCTCAGTGACAAGCTATGATGGAGCAGCTGGTTCAGGAGGAAGCCAAAGAAGGCCATTGTTCTCAAAATCCACAGGCTCAGAAGCGACATCTTCCGCAGGATATAAGGAGGACTCTACCTCACATTCATCACTAATTAAATGCTCGTCATCCTTCTTATTGAGCAGTGGGACTTCATTTGATCCCTGTGAATCAAAACTTTCATGCGGAGGGGAGACACTTGAACCTTCTGTTTCAACTTGCTCTCGATGAAGATCCACCTCATATGAATCCACAGTGTTGCCTAAACCGTGGAGATTAACTTGACTGTCACTGTCATTCCCCAGCGGCAAGTGCCTTGCCTCATAGTCAGATTGGTATAAATCATGCCGATCTTCATCGTCATCACTCCTGATGCCAAAGCAATAACAAACAATAAAGAATATTAGGCACACACATTCAGTCCAAAGCTTAACAGAAACATGCAAAGAGCGGACAGGTATCTACATAGTACAAAATAATGATGCTTGTGTACAGAGATCGATCTTTAGCACGATACTCACCGCTTCCAAAACTACAGTTTTGGAAGCGGTTATGGAAGTGGTGAGTATCGTGCTAAAGATCGTTTTAGCCTTATCATTCATTTTTAGTCACGTTGGCACCACGTGTGAGGAAAAAATTAAAAAAAAAGTCACGTTAGCATTTTCTGTTAGCTAATTGGATAAAATTTAATAAATTTTATGACTTGATTGCACTTTTCAAAAGTTTTAAGATTCAATTACACTTTCTTAACAAGTTTTAAGATTTTCAGTATAATTATCATACTATTTTTTTTAAGACTTGGGTTGAATTTAAGCCCATCTTTCTTGGGCTTTGTTCTCTAAAACCCAATATGACCTATATTTTAAGTTTAAACCAACCTATATACGACCCATTTATATAATTGTGGGTCCAAATATTTGTTTGTGGCCCATTTTAACAGCCCTAGGACAGTAATGAATAGAGCAATTATCTAGTAAGACCGATATTTAGAAATAATGTATTGGGTTATTATCAAGTTCTTGTTTGATGTTTGAATACAATTCGCCCATTCAAATACTCATTTGAGTTTGTCACATTGTGTCCAATTTTGTGTGCGGTTCTTAGAGGCCTCAGCATTTTTAGGCTGATTGGCTCCGGACTAGACTAGAGAAACGAATCAACGGTCTTGAAAAAGAAAATGAAATCAAGAATCGAATCAACTAGTTCAAGAACTTGCTAATTCTCGAATTGATGCTTTCCGGTTTCTACCGAGAATCCATCAAATTTGTTTTTGGAGATAAGTATACCAGAAATTCTAGCACTTTCAAAAAATGCAATCGAGTTTTAAAACCTATTAAATCGATGCAATCAAGTCCCTTTATCAATTTTGTTGCATTCTAACTAACAGAAAATACCGATTGACTGAGACACGATTGAATGTTCGAAATTGTTTCTTTTCCTGTGTTCATATTTGTGCAGTCAAATATTAGTTTGAGTCTTGCTAGAGCTTTTAAGGAAGGTAGGAGTGGTTGCTGCAACAAACTTGTTGAAGCTGTAGAGAGACTGCTCTTGCTACTGATAGGAGGCTGGTTTTTCAAGCAGCTAAGGTTCTCCGAACTCGTGGCCATGACTACTATACCTTTCACTTAGATTTATCAATTGGTCAGGTCGGGTTGGATCATAAATGGTTCGATCCAAATTGACCCGTTTAATGCAATACAAATTTCTCGACCCATACCCCGCTCAACCCATCTTATATCGACTCTATCCATATTACTAAAACACTTTTATATTACTCGAATGTAGAAAAACTTATTTCTTATGATTTTTCAAAAAGTCGTATTACTAAAACAGTTTTATATTAACCGGAGACAGCAGCGACCTGGACGACCAGCAACCAGCAAAGGCGGAGATGGGCAATCAAAGGCAACGGTGACAAGTGACGACGGTTCAAGTTAATAAATTATATTTGTCCAAAAAAAGCTGATAAGTTAAATGAGTCTATATAGGTTTGTTAAATGAGTTAAATTGCAAACTCATATATACTTAGACTTTAATGTTTCAAATCCATGTTTACCCATATTCAACTTGAGTCCACTAAATTTGAGTTAATAAATAGGTTTGTAACCCACATTGCCACCTCTGCCTTCACTATCTTGCTCGGATTCCTTCGCTTGCGTCACCTCCTAGTCGCGTTGGCCGAAGCAGCCTCTTAAGTGGCAGTCGCAGTGGCTCAAGATAGGTAAGAGGCCATGGGCTTCTTGGCATCGTTGTCTTGCTTCTGTTTTAGGGTGTGAATGGTAATCATTCTACTCTAGAAATCAAATTCTTGTCAGAAATTAATTTCTGAAATTCTTGCCATAAATTGATTTCTAGAAGGAACATCTGTTTGGTAAAATATGACTAATTCTGCTTCAGAAATTGATTTCTAGAACATAAATCTATTTTTTTTATTTTTTTATACACCTAAAAAAATAAATTTCACTTAAAGTAAGTGTCTAAAGGTATTCTAAGCCATTTTGTGAAGTTTTGAAATTTTTGATTTTTTGATTTTTTTTGGGCACCTAAAAAAAAATTAAATTTCACTTCAAGTGGGTGCCCAAATGTGTTCTAAGTCATTTTGTGAAATTTTGAAATTTTTAATTTTTTTATTTTTTTGGGCACTTAAAAAAATTAAATTTCACTCAAAGTGAGTACCCAAAGGTATTTTAAGTCATTTTGTGAAGTTTTGAAGTTTTGAATTTTTTTATTTTTTTAGGCACCTCAAAAAAAATTAAATTTCACTGAAAGTGGGTGCCAAAAGGTATTCTAAGTCATTTTATAAAGTTTTGAAATTTTTGATTTTTTAATTTTTTTGGGCACCTCAAAAAAATTAAATTTCACTGAAAGTGAGTGTCCAAAGGTATTCTAAGTCATTTTGTAAAGTTTTGAAATTTTTGATTTTTTGATTTTTTTGGGCACCTCAAAAAAATTAAATTTCACTCAAAGTGAATGCCCAAAGGTTTTCTAAGCCATTATGTAAAGTTTTGAAATTTTTAATTTTTTAAATATTTTTTGAAAAAAATTCACCAAATTTCCTATTTTCCCGAAATCTAACTTTTTTATTTTCTAGAATTTTTCAATTTTTATTCATTTTTTGAAAAAAAAATAGTGAGAAAAAGAGAGAAAATAGGGAGAATGCATTCTGGAAGAGAGAAGCTAAAAAAAATAGCTTCTTTTTTTCTTGCCCAAGACTCATTTTGGAATAAAAAAATGCATTTTGGAATCAAGTATTTTTAACAAACGCATTTTTATTCCAAAACGCAAATATTGCTCCAGAATAAATTTCGAAAATTTTTTAATAAACGCATTTCTGTTCCGGAATCTATTCTTGAGCAGAATTTCTACTCCAGAATAAATTCCATTCGCGCCCTTAGCAACTGGCCTCTAGGTTCACGTCAATCCATGAGCTCCATATTCTTTTTTCTCTTTCAATTTTTTTCCTTTTCTTTTAAGTTTTTGAGCTCTTTTCTACTGATGTGGCACTTGGTGGGCCCACATGCCACCCAAAAATAATAAAAGAATGACCTCAATGTGGACAAAAATTAACAAAGCAACTTGAACGCATCAATTTGATAATTTTATGACTTGATTGTATTTTCTTAAAATGACCCAATTGCATTTTAGCGTCAAGTTTTGGGACTTCCGACAATACTTATCCCCTCTTTCAAATATCAAAGATAGAATTTACATTAATTGCATCCTCTAAAAGCAAGAGTTACTCTTGATCAAGTGGTCGTCTAGTCTAGGAGCCCACACGACGGAGTTCTGAATCACGACTTGCATCGGCAATCTAATCTAGAAAAATGGAGAGCTAATCGTTGATCCCATCTCGAGCTAGCCCGAAACTAAATCGGTCGGACTGGTTCCGATCCCCTCCTCCCTGGTCAAATTGGTCCTGATTGGGAGCCGCGGCTAACATTAGCCAGACAAGCATACGGTCCGGTTCGTCGGACGGTCCATGCCTTTTCGTTCTCGAACTAAAACGTTCGGAGCGAACGGAACAGGATCAGCAAGGGGACAGGGAAGCAGGATCGTCGAACCTAGTCATGGTCCGAGGCTCTTGCACGAGCTATTAAACTCCTCCGTTAACCCAATCCCGTAATCACAAACCCCCGTTTCAATCGCAATCTTCTTTTCCCCACGGGAACCGCCGCTTTCCCTTCCGCTTTCTCTCGGAAACGAGAAAATTTTCTCGCGAAAGTGCGACGGAAAATCTTTCGGTCGCCCTCGCCATCGTTAAATGTGGCGGAGATCGGCGTCCTTCATCCTCGACAAGGGGAACGACGACGCGGCGCCCCACAAGCCCGAGTCCCTCGCCCTCTCCCCGCCCCCGACCAACCCGTCCTCCTCCATGGCGGACACCCTCCAGAATCCTAACCCTAAGGTCTCCGCCTACTACCAGACCCGCGCCGCCCACCACGGCGTCGTCACCAGCGACTGGCTCGCCCAGGCCCAGGCGGCGGTGGGGCCCCACTCGCCCGAGGGCGAAGACAGGTCGAGCTCCGCCGCGAGCTCGGGCGGCGGCGGCGGGGGGCCGTTCAGCGTGATCGACGAGTTCAACAACTGGAGGCAGCAGCCCGATTTGGCCGAGGCCGTGGCGGCGATCCGGGCGCTCGCGGCGGTGATAAGGGCCAGCGAGGCGACGACCATGATGGAGCTCGAGATTGAGCTCAAGAAGGCCTCTGATTCGCTAAAGGTGCGTGCTTTCATTTGCTAATGCATCGTTTTTTTTTTTAGCTTTCTGGTTTTCTTTGGTTCAATGTATGCGGGCTGAGATTTCTTTTGCCCTCTTTCTGCAAGAAATGTCCAATGTGGGATTAAGCATCGGTTCCATTTGGAAAGTTTTCGTCTTGTGTGCTTCCTGTCGTTTGATTCTCACCTAGTAGAATGATGGTTCGCCGTGACTATGTAGTTTTTTTTTTGGGCTATATGGAGGGTTCTTTTCAGACGATACTTGCTTTGGTATCCTCTCAGAACTCGTGGAAGGCATTTGGATCACTTTCTGCTTTGAAATGCTAATGACCACTCACACTCTGCAGCATTTTGATCTAAGCGGTTGATTACGCCAGGATTTGTTTTCCTCTTAGATACTCTGTTTCAATTCACAATTTGGATAGTTTGGGTTCTTGGGCAAATGCAGCACGCAGTATCTGTTAGAACTTTTCTTGTATTGGAGTATACTCTTCTTTCATTTTACCTTTTACTTTCCTCATAAATCCACCGGGAAGCTATTTCTTAAGTTAAATGCTTTGTGCTCTTATAATGTTTTGTAGGCCTTTTATGCACTGAATGGGCCAAAGATGCACACTGATGGCTGTTCTCAGCCAATGTTTATGATGGGATAGTGGGAATAATTAACTTCACAGTTTGTCATAGTCTTTGTCCACAACCTTGAAAGAACCGGGGGGGGGGGGTTGTTGTTTATTGGAGAGAAAAAACAGAGGAGGGGGGTTGGTTGGTTCCAATTAAAGAGAAGACAAAGTATGAGGATCCATATGATGAGTTTATGAATACAACCATTTGAAACAATAGACAGCTACATATTGTAGTTCTCTATCAAGGTAGGCGGCCTAAGTGCTTAGCTTAGCTGGATCCTTTTCTTTCTGGCTTGATGATGTCTTAACAATTTGTATTTCGCCTTAAAGCTTGTGTATAAAGAGGCCAATGTATTGGCAGACTTTTCTTAGCAGAAACATGAAATCAATGTGTGATGGCTTATTGATTCTCAAGCACGCTTGCTGAACTTCAGCTACGTTTGTAAGTCCAAAGAATGTAGTTTGTTGGCTGATGCAGTGCTCTTAATACCAAAAAATGATATAGCAAGTAACTACTACCTGTACTGTTCAAGAAATATTCGATCTAAATGGTCATCGTTGTGGTGTCCTAGGCATTTATAATGTATTTTAATCATATGAGGTTGATTTTCGTCAAATAAGATTATCACAAAAGTATATACTCTGCATTCTATACCTATTTTTGTTCTGCTTTCGGATTATTAACACTGTACTCTTGCCAGTCATGGGATACAACCTCTATCTCTTTGACAGCGGGCTGTGATCTTTTCATCCGTTATGTGACCAGAACTTCAGCCTTGGAATACGAGGAATTCAACTCAGCCAAGTCACGATTGATTGAGCGTGCTGAAAAATTTGGGGAAATATCTCATAAGGTTGTTGAACTGATATGAGAAAAGAATGCTGCTGTTTATCTAATGAGTTAATTCTTAAACCATATACTATTTACCCATGTATAAGCAGGAGCTATTACTTCGTATTGCAGGCACGGAGGATCATCGCAATGCTTAGTCAAGATTTTATTTTTGATGGTTGTACTATTTTGGTTCATGGTTTCTCCAGAGTGGTTCTAGAAGTTCTGAAGACAGCTGTACAAAACAAGAAACTCTTCCGAGTATTCTGCACAGGTCATTTTTGAACTCTTTACTGCATCTTCTCTGACCTTTGGCATGCAGAGTCTACTATAACCTTGACATTCTGAACATCCAAATTTGAAATCACTGTCTTTTCTAACCATAATTTTGAATATTGGTTTAAAACATGTGAATGAGCTTTTTCATCAAGTAGTATAACTAGTATCTTCATTTGAGTATTGTAGAGAACATATGGGCGAACAATAATTTGGTGTTTGCTACCAATTAACCAGAATTTTTGTTTTTTCCCAAAAAGTCTCCAGATTTTAAGTATCATGTTCTCTGCATGCAGAGGGAAGACCTGACAGGACAGGGATACGGTTATCGAATGAGCTTGCCAAGCTCGATGTTCCTGTGAAGCTCCTGATTGATTCAGCAGTGGCGTATACCATGGATGAAGTTGACATGGTCCTTGTGGGTGCTGACGGTGTAGTCGAAAGTGGTGGCATCATCAACTTGATGGGGACATACCAAATTGCATTGGTGGCACACAGTATGAATAAACCTGTATATGTGGCTGCTGAAAGTTATAAGGTACTCTTGATTTTATGCTTGTGTAACTGCATCGTGCTTAACTATCCTGCTTATTTTGAACTTACAAAATGGGAACTAAGTGAGAATTATCTTCTCCAGTGAAAACTAGTCTTAAGTTGCAACCTGCCAAATACATTCTGCACTAAAAGCAACTGAAAATTGCTCTGCCTTTTGTAAGGAACTTTGAATTTTTTTGTTCCCAAAAACATGTTTCCAAAATTATCTCCGCCTCACCTATCTTCATATCTTGGTTTATACACATCATGACTAATCGATCTCGTGCGACGCAGTTCGCTCGCCTTTATCCTTTGGACCAGAAAGATATGGCCCCGGCCTTACGACCCATTGATTTTGGGGTGCCAATCCCATCTAAAGTTGACGTTGAAACTTCAGCCAGGGATTATACGCCGCCCCAATACCTGACATTGCTTTTCACTGATCTGGGAGTTTTGACACCATCTGTGGTCAGCGATGAACTCATTCAGCTATACTTGTAGCCATACTTGGAGCAAATTTTGTTTATGTATGATATATTTCCTATTGCAGAAGGTGGTAACAATGAGCTATATTATTGCCTTTTGGCAGTGCATGATTTACCTGGAATCAATCAATAACTAGTGCATGAGTGCTTTTCTTGGTTGGAGAATCAGTTGATGAGTTTTTAGGGGACAATATACTTGATCTGGTTCATTTAAGAAGTTGTTGTGAATTATTCTGTCTTGGATCACAGCACTGACAGAGTGTTTTGCTAACAGGATTAGTCATGAACTCAATTTAACCTCTTGAGATCATGTGTAAGATTTGGTTGAAAATGAAATGTCTTGGTCATGTACCGTAGTTCCAATAGAGTTAATTTATCTATATTGAGTGGTTTCTAATCTAACATGTGAAATCTGTATCCCTTTTCTTCCTGCAACTCATTAGACTAATCTGCCTGGTGGCATGCTTAGTCCGATCGAGGGCATTTACCTTAGAAGCTTCTTCTAGATACTTTCATGGTGTTTGTGATTAGGCGGTTTCCTGAGTATATAAGTTTTAGTGTATTGAACCGAGTCTATTCGGACAAAGTACATCCCTCGCAGGTCGTTGACGTGGAAACTCTATCTTGTTTGTTTACATTTAAAAGTGGGACAAGTGGGACAAGTGCATAAGAAGTCCTAAAACTTGTTATAAAAGTGCATTTAAGTCCTAAAACTTATCAAAATGGTTCAAATGAGTCCTAAAGTTAGCATTGTCAAATTTATTAACGCAAAATGCTAACATGGTGCTTACGTGTTTTATTTTATTAATTTTTTTGAGACATGTGGTGTCCAATAAGTGTCACATCAGAAAAAGTTGATGTACATTAAATTAGAAAAAGCTATAAAAAAAAACAAAAAAAGGAAAAAAAAACCAAAATAACTGCGGCGGTGACCAAGCCCTAGCCAGTGGCCATCGCCATAGCCGCTGGGAAGAATTGGCGGAGGTCGCCTGGGCCTTCCCAAAGCCCAGCGACCCTCGCCAGCCCCAGGTGAGTCGCCGGCGAGGGCCTGCAGCCCCCGATCTGGGGGAGGGTGTGACTCTCACCCCAAATTTGAAAGAGGGTCGCTGGCCCTTGCCTAGGGCGGGCGATGGCCAGCGATGGTGCGGTGGCGGCGGCGGCGGCGGCGGCGAGGAGGGGAAGCCTCCCCCTCCCCGTGTGTCCTTCTCTCCTTTTTTTAAATTTTTAATTGTTCTTATTTTTTATATTTAATTTAAATAAAATTAATGTTAAAAATCAAATTTGAGCCAAAACGACGTCATTTTAGCCATGTAAAAGAGAGAAAATATTAAAATAAGCTATGTTAGCGCCACGGAAGTGTCACATAAGCATATTTTGTTAGTAAATTTGACGGTGTTAACTTTAGGACTCATTTGAACCATTTTAACGAGTTTTAAAACTTAAATTCACTTTTTACAAGTTTTAGGACTTAAATGTATTTTTGTGATGAGTTTTAGAACTTGTAGTGCACTTGTCCCTTTAAAAGTCAAATTGTGTTCATAGCAGAAATTAAATCAAGGAAAAAGCGAAAATCTTTTCGGATATGCTCATAGGACAAGAAGAAATTGAATATGAGAGCCGGCGACTTCATGTTTGCTAACTTTACTTACAGAAAGAAGATATGTCTATTTCTTTGTCTTAAGGGAAGCTCTTACAAAAACTTCAATCCTATTTGGATGAGTCTCAAGCGGCAAGAGGAGATGAGAAGATAAGAGTATCGAAATATTATATGCAGTGAATCCTCATCCTTGAGGATTCGTTAGTACAATGTTTTCACGTTTCTCATGTTGGATTGGCCCGACATAAAGGTCCTTCCAACCCGTGGGCTAAAGCAACAATAAAGGTCGACCAAGGTTCTTCTTCCGTGTTATCCACAACCAACACGCAGAAAAGGCAAACCAGCAAACA
Organism: Syzygium aromaticum; assembly: GCA_024500025.1. Taxonomy (NCBI): domain Eukaryota; kingdom Viridiplantae; phylum Streptophyta; class Magnoliopsida; order Myrtales; family Myrtaceae; genus Syzygium; species Syzygium aromaticum. The sequence continues at coordinate 23,200,000 of CM044894.1, forward strand.
CCCAGAAGGAAATAGTGCCAAGCAGAGGTAAGAGGATCGTTGGACATGCAGATGTCATATGTCGTAGGTGGACATGTCTGTCCTGTAGTCTTTGTACGAGGAAATGCACATGATTGATGTCGTTTTCTTGTGGTCGACTTGAAACTTACTTCCGAATGACCGCGATGTGAATCTATTGAGATGAGATGGGTTGATAGTTTTGGTCGAAGTCGGCATTTCTCTTAGTGTTCCTGATATCCATCTCTCTCTGTCTCTTTAAGGGGGAGGAAACCAACTCATCAGGACATCTTCAAACAAAGGCATGGCTTCAATGGCTGAAGTAGGTCTCAGAATAATCCTCACTCAGATAATTTCCAAGACCAGTCAGTCCAACCACATCCTCGTGAAGTCCACGCTCATCTCGACGCAAACCGGTAAATCTTCATTGCCATTGCCGCCGCCGTCATCGTTAACATCAAACACGACCTGTTGCTGTATCTGTGACGCGGATTGCTTCCTCAAATCATGTCATCTGTGCCGGAAGAAATTAAGCCCCCACAAGGATATCTACATGTACAGGTGAGTGAGCTAGTCATGCAACTCGGGTCCTCAATCCTCATGCTTCACTTCTGTTCCTATTGTTCGATTTCAAATGCACAAAGAACATATACATGCAGGGGAGATCAAGGCTTTTGCAGCGTGGTATGCAGGGACAGGCAGATCGTGATTGACGAAATGGCAGAAATGGAGATGATGGTGAGAGCTTCATCTGCTCCTTCCACCAACTGGAAAATTCTGCTGCGACGCTCATGATCGTGTTGATCAAATGACAAAGGTCAACCAATTTCCAAAGAACCTATCGTGCCCCTTAGTCTTACATATCATCACCAACTCTTATCCACTGCTCATTCCTTTTTCAGGTCATGCTTTGTAACGCAAGCCCAGCTCTGACGAAACTATCTCACCTACTACTCACAAATTTATTTTTCGATAAAGGGTTTTTTTTTTTTGGCATTCGCAATTTTTTTTTTAAATTTATGGCGAGCAAAATCAACATTAGATGAACAAATTTCGAGGGCATTAATGCATCGCGAACTTCATGAATTGTATAAGACGCGAGCCAAAATCCGATTAAGTAACCCGAATACAGAATATCTTTTTTACACACGCGCAAGTTCAGTTCTTACCCACCGAGCGAGTTGATTTTGGCTTCCCGTGTTATTCACGCCCAGTGAAGTTCTCTCTCTTTCTTGCACACGCACGAGCGAGCACGTTCGCAACCAAAGATCATGGAGATTTGAAAGCTTGGCATGAACTTGAAAGATAATTTGCCGAGGATGACTAGATGAGGCTTTAGAACTTTAGTTAGTGGCCGTCTATGCAGATGAGATATTGGGCGAAACGTCTGGCGTACGTCTCCATGGAAGTTTGCTCCATGATCTGACGGTAGTGATCTTTACCGGTTCAATGTGATTCGAGGGCTCTTTTTCACGGTCACGGCCTTCCCATGCTCGTCAACCAAATCCATTGCTCCCACCACTTAATGCGAATGCATGTACGGATACCAATTCAATTTTAAATTTTTCAGTCTGACCAATTTAGTCTTAAGACATTTTTACGATTTGCAAGCATATTTCTTCAAGCTGATTTTAACCTGGGAAATTTTTTATATAGACGTCAGTTGTTCCACGTGGCATGGCTGGCGCCGGTGCTAATGTAAATAATTTTTGCTTATCGACTAAAGATTTCCCATGAATTGACAAGTTATGCTTGTTAAATGTATTCTTCTCGACCTTTTTGATTTATCTTATGCAACTCCAGAAATTAGCCAAGTTGGTCAAGACTTGATGCCAAATTATACCTTGAGGGATGTTATTCACTCATAAGAGCGTCATGAAAATCAATACAGTTACAGATGCGACACGAATCTTAGTCGGTCTCAATTGGAGAGAATGGGTCGATACATGTTGCACACAATTTTCTCATGAATGCAACTCGATTAAAATATCGAATACCCTCAAACTAATAGGACAACTCTAGTTTTAGGCCCCAAAATTCTCGAAAAAAAAAGGATCACTATCGCGTGAACCGTGTTCATCTACGTGCAATTCATCCGACTGTAGCTATTCATAAAGTTCCTTACATCGACGGTGGACCTCATAAAAATTCAAAAAAAATAAATAAATAGATTCATCCGCTTGTCTCTCGAAACTTATTGGACTCCAAAACTAGTGCACGTTTTTTGAGACCCCCAAAGGTGGACAATTAACAAATTGTCTGGTTTTTCGAACCCTAATGGTCAGATCCAAAATCAAGTGGCGAACCTCCAAGACCTTGCATTTCAACCATCAAAAAACCATAGAAATCCGTACCCTAAAAATAATTCTCTCCATCTAGCAAACCAGAGCAAAAGGAATTTTATATTATCTGCCAATAGCTCTCTAGATTCCCATGCTCCCTCGTCTCATTCTCTAACACCAAAAAAAAAAAAAAAACAAATTCAATTGGAAAGAAAATAACTAATTATTAGGTTAATGCCACCAAAAATCCCAACATGATAAATTTATGACAAATTTATCCTAAACTAATTTTTTTATCACAAAAAACCCAAAATCGGTACATCCGTGACAATTTTACCACGAACTAATTTTTGACTACAAAAAACCTCAAGCTAGTACACCTGTGATAATTTTAACCCAAACTAATTGTTTTACCACCAAAAACCTCAAACCGGTACATTTGTGATAAATTTACCCTCTGTTAGTTTCCGTTAAATTTTCCTATCAAATTGTTGAGTTTGATGACACGTGGTAATTGACAGGTGTACCGGTTTAGGAATTTATCCCTCTCTTTGTCACAAATTTATGAATTTATGATTTTTCATGATATTAATCCAAATTAATAAAGAATAAATTTATCACAAATGTATCGGTTTTTGGTTTTTGTGGTAAAAAATTAATTCATGGCAAAATTATCACAGATGTACTGGTTATGGGTTTTTCGTGATGAAAAAATTAGTTTATGGTAAAATTGTCACGGATGTACTAATTTGGGGTTTTTCATGACAAAAAAATTAGTTTTTGGTAAAATTGTCGCAAGCGTGTCAATTTGAAGTTTTTCATGGTCAAAAAATTAGTTTTTGATAAATTTATCACGAGCGTAGCAGTTTGGAATTTTTCGTAATATTAACCCTTAATTATTTTCAATTAAGCTAAGTCAATGATATTGTTGTCTACACCAAAATAAAAATAAAATAAAAAATATTACGTGTTACTATCAATATACTCCCTTAATTCTTCAATTCTTCACATCTTGCAAGATTACGCATATATCTTCCTTAATTGCACGTGCCTAACTGATCGTATCTGACATTATAATACATAATTGTGTTAGATAGTCATCTTGTGAAGTTTACACATACTCCATGTACTGTTCTTTGCGATACACGTAGAAATTGTACGATCCTCTCTTCTTTCGCTTGCTTTTTATTTCGCTCCATTTATAAATACGAAAAGTTTCTGACCAAGCACAGTCAGAATATAATTGACTTACTAAATTCATGCAGACACTTCTGGCGCCAGTGAAATCAAACCTCAGACCTGCATTTATTGGAAAAATTAAGGATTCAAAAGCAATTTTAATCTAAATATTTTTTTCAGGTAGCAAGTGAAACAGAGTACACGATGCAGAAAGACAAAATAATTTAAAAGAGCCCCTGTTGCAGAGAAGTCTGAAACCATGTACATTTTGATAGGCCCCTACAAGCAAAACCAAAACACATGCAACATAAGCAAAGGCACTATCTGCAACCGAAGTCAGCCATGGCTGGCCTCACCACTCCTTCCTTCTTCAACCTCTCCCTCCATCATCTCCTCCTCCTCCTCCTCATGACCACGACCTCGGATTGCCGTGCCGAGCCTGACCGCAGTGCTCTCTTCATCTTCGGCGACTCATTCCTCGACGCCGGCAACAACAACTACATCAACACCACCACTCTCGACCGGGCGGATTTCTGGCCTTATGGAGAGACCTACTTCGAGTTCCCGACCGGGCGGTTCTCAGACGGCCGCTTGGTATCAGACTTCATTGGTAACGAGAGTCACATTATTTATGAATTATTTCTACACGATGAATATACCCTTTTCTTGTCCCTTCTTTCTTCTTTTTCCTGGTGGGGTGCTTCCATGTCCTTCTCTTTTGTCTAAATGCAATTTCTGGTTAACCAACAAATATTCTGTCTGCCTTTTGGCTTAACCTTCCTGTCTAATCATGTACTATGAATGATTCATCTGGTTTTACTTCTTTACATTCAAAAAAGAATTGGTTTCTTTTCGTCTGCATCATGTTGCAGCTGAGTATGCAGAGCTGCCATTAATTCCACCGTATCTTCAACCCGGGGTCCAACAATGGAGGTATGGAATGAACTTTGCATCTGCAGGCGCTGGTACTCTAGAGGAAACATTCCTAGGGTCGGTACGTAAATGGTCAAATTCTTGATTATTAACACTAGGGTTTTGGTCTCAATCACAAGAGATGAGATCCAGATTACTGTTGAATTCGCCTCATCCTCTGCACTTTTTTCACTAGACCAATGTGGAGGTAATGGTCGTGACACACGTTGTCGATTCGTTTAACTTTTTCTGGTTTTTTTGAAAGTTTTTGGCTTCATTGCTAGGGTTTTTCCTTGTCTTGAATGTGAACCCTCGCTGCGCTTGGCGACTGTCAATAAAACAAAAGGGCGATTTCTGGCGCCACTTGCGATTTGTGGATTCTGTTGTTTTGACTTTAGCCTGCCATTTTTTTGCTGTTTATTTTTCTTTTTATTGGTTCGATGAAGGGTGGGTCCACAGGTTTGATTACTTTGATTTGTCAATCGTTCCAAGGTCGAGGGACGTATTTTACGCACATTTAGGAAATAATAAGTATTTGGCAATGTAAATTTTTCGAGCCACTCGTTAGGAAAATTAATTGAAAAATTTTAAGATTTTCACACGCCATTTTTTAGGTGATGTATGCGTAACTTGGTATTTTAAAAATCGAATCTCTTTTCATTAAGTATGCAAGGCACATGTTCGTACTACTCTTTTTAATTTTACAATTTACCCGGTAATTAAGACTCGATTTGGTAACAGCTTTTGATAAATAACTAGTATGTGGGTCCATGAAAATACAGTGCAGCCACTTCCTTCAAGGAAAGATCTACAACCACTCACCTTTTCAATGCCTAAATTACATGTCCTAACTCACTTTCTCTTCTTTTTTTTTTTTTTTTTGTAAGGCACTTTCTCTTCTTTTTCAGGTGATTGATCTCAAAACGCAATTGAGTTACTTCAAGAAGGCAGAGACCCAATTGAGACAAGAGTTGGGCAAAGGCAAAGCAGACTGGACAATATCAAGAGGAGTTTACATGTTCAGCATAGGAAGCAATGATTACATGAGCCCTTTCTTGACTAACTCCACCATCCTGAGCTCTTACTCCAAATCTGAGTACGTGGGAATGGTGGTTGGCAATTTGACAACAGTTATCAAAGTAAGAGGTGCAATAATTTTGCTTTCTCTGATAGCTAGAGCTTGGCAATTCTAGATCTCCTTTAGGCACCCTTTTGGTAGTTGATAGCTTGGTTGGTGAGGTAGCACTGATTGGGATTTGACGAGGGACACAGTGCTTGGCATCGGTTTCACTTTGGTAGAGAGTATCATAACACCTCCTTATTACGGGGGTAATGTTGAGTTGCCTCCTCATTGTCTGGAGGAGCTACCACGACCACCATAGCCGAAATCAACTGTCTATCGATGAAAGACCGAATGGTCGATTTGATCTTAGGAAATTGAAAAGCAATTTAGCATAAAATAGCTGATTTTTGACCGAACAATTCTTTTTTCCTGTAGCATAGGGAGTTTCACAGAAGAAGAGGTTCTGGGGAGACTTAAATTGTTGACTTATAGTAGGTATTAATGTAGCAATGGAGGAAATGTTTTTTTTCTTTTTTGGGTGTGTGTGTGGTGGGACTGAGAGAGCAGTTTGTGGTGAAATTTGTCAGGAGATATATGGAATAGGGGGAAGAAAATTTGGGTTCATCAACCTACCTCCACTGGGGTGTCTTCCAGGAATGAGGATAATCAAAGCCGAGAAGAGAGGGAGGTGCTTGGAAAAAGCTTCATCACTAGCAAAGTTGCACAATCATGCTCTCTCTAAACACCTAGTGAAACTTGAGCATCAGCTCGTAGGTTTCAAATATTCCCTCTATGACTTCAACAGCAATCTCAGAAAGATAATGAATCACCCCCACAGATACGGTGAGAATCATTGTACCCAGTGTTCCAATCCTGCTTTGCTCATGGACTGCTTACATGCAATTAAAGTTTGTGCATACCGGAATGTTTCAAAGAATTAACTGAAGGATAGTTATAGTTCAAAGAACTTTCTTTTTTCTTTAGAATGGAGTACTAATCAGACAGTTTCTTTCTTTTTCTTTTAATAAAAAATTGGCCGTAAATATTTCCTTATGGTGAAATTTCTTCATCTTGATGAAGGCTTCAAGGCAGGGAAAGTGGCATGCTGTGGAACAGGAAGATACAGAGGAGTCTTCAGCTGTGGAGGGAAGCGGATAGTGAAGGAGTTCGAGCTGTGCGAGAGTCCCAGTGAGCATGTGTTTTGGGACTCTTTCCATCTAACTGAGAGGGCTTATGAACAACTAGCACATCAGATATGGAGTGGAGATGGCACTCATTCTAGTTCGAGCCCTTATAGTCTGAAAAATCTCTTTGAGGGCCTTTGATTGAAGGTCTTTGACCTTAGAAGGTGACCCATTATTCCATCTTAGATCATTGACGCCCCAATCTAGCTGCCTTCCAATGGCAAAGGTTCAGTATCTGTCAGATCAATGGGGGGAAAATGTGGAGGGCATAATAGAGAGAGGGGGAACCAATTGGATACTTATTCTTGATGTGTTGAAATAGGCCAATTATTTCTCGCAGCCGTTATAAATGAACTATGAGGGATAGCTCAGTCGCGAAATCTTGCATCGAACTGCTTCCGCAATTTGTTTTAGAACACTTTGTTTGCGAACAACGGCATGCATACTGCAGTTAAGTGCACCCTGTTCTGCTTCTTTAATGCCGAAAAAAGAAGAGAAGTTGGTTCAGCGAGCAAAAAGAAAACCACATTTCTTCGGGCTGTTCCCCCAGTTTAGTGTGTTTTCATGAGGACCACATAATCATATTCTTATCAAGCAAGACATAATTATCTGTTTATTTCCTAATAATGCATAGCTACCAAAAGACAGCCATCCAAAAATCTGATTCAAACAGACAGAGTGCAGAAGCATTAGTCTAGAATCAAGTCTTGAGACATCTCTTGCTTCTTCAGCCTGGAATGATAATATAATTGGTCATTCGACAACACTTCAAAGACTCAGATGACGAAAAAACACTAACTATAGATCCAGGAAATTAGGTAAATATCAAGGAAAGAACTTACTTTTCATTATTATTGTGGAACGGCAGTCTAAACTCTAAATCCTTTGCATGTGAACCGGTGAGCGACTACCATTTAGACATAGCCACGGTTCAAGAACTGGTGGTTCTGGTTCGTGGTCATGTATGAACAGGAACCGGAATTGCAAAGGGCGAATCCAGTTCCGGTTCGTAATTTAAAAATTAATAAAATAAATTATAAAATAAAAATTGCAAGCCTGATCCTCCGTCGATCATTGCTTGGGCTTCGCAACCTTAGCCACAGTGGCGGAAGCAGGGTTCAAGGCGGCAAGGAGATGAAGCGAGAGACGGGGGCGGCAGCAAGAGGGAGAAGGAGGGGGTCGAGAGGGGCACGGGGATGGGGAGGAGCGGGGGGTATTCCTCCGTCGGGAGCTTGGCGTGGTCGAGAGGAGGGGAGGAGGAGGGGGCGTCGGTGTCGGCAACTGCGGCCATGGGCGGCGGCGGCGGCAGCGAGGGTCGGATCTAGGGAGATGAGGGACAGGCAAAGGAGAAAAGGGGAGGCACAGGGTAGCAAGGGGAGAGGAGGAGGGGGCGGCGGCGGCGGCGGCCATGGGTGGGGGCGACGGCAACAGGGGTCAGATCAGGGAATATGGGGGGCGGAGGAGAAATGGGGAGGACTGGAGGTGGCGCAAGGGAGAGAGGAGGAGGAATTTGGAGGAGGTGAGCGTGGGTGAGACGTGCGGGTGGGAGTCTGCAGGCCCTGCTACAGTGTTGCAGGGTTTTTTTTATATTTTTAAATTTTTTTTTTGGAACAGCAATTCTGGGCCAGCTCCAAAATTTCTGGAACCGGAACCGGGCCCGTAAGCCAAGGGCCCGGGTTTGAGCCAGTTCCGGGCCAAAACCGGCCCGTGGCCATGATACCATTAATCATCCTTCTCCATGGATCAAATTAAAAACTTGAGCTTGTGTCGAGTTGATCCACCATACAACGAATATACAAGATAAAACAAAGAATGAAACCAAAAGGACTTGCGTATTCTTTTGTCTAATGCAAGAGCTGAGCGGTTCACTCTAACAGACTTCTTCCCAAGTCATTGTGTGGTTCAGTTGATGGTCACAAGAATGGCTTTTCTTCCGAGGTTTCTATGTGATGTCAATCTGGGAGCACAGCTCTTCATTTTTCAAAACTTCATCCGTTTAGCAGGGCCTTGATCAATTATGGGATCAATGGGAGTTACTGATTCTGCTGCTTGCTGAGTCTCTGCACCTTTCTCCGCTTCTGTAGTTGGTGGAGTATAGCCTTCGGGAAATGGTGGCGGCGGAGGGGCTGGTGGTAGCTGCATGTAACATTTAGAGAGGAAACAATCAGAAACCAAATTAAAGAGACCCTGTTAGCAGTTAGATTATACTTCTGAAAGAGAAGCGAACCAAAACAACAAAACCTTTGGTTCTCTCCAGAATTGACTGTTTGGACGGAGATTCCAAGATGGTACTTATCTATTTTTCTTCTTATGACAACAGTGCCAGATCGTAGGAAGACCTAACATACTGCAATACAAGAATCGGGGCATTCATAGTAGATTTCTTTTCAGAACATTGTCCGAAGAAAGCAAATTGCCAGCATCCTAGAGAACAAGCTCCAATTACAATACTAAAGATGGTCATGGTCTCTTGACCATCTTTACCATATTCTCGCTCTACAACAGAACCACAACAAGAGCATGATCCAATCAAAGATATCTAGTGGTTGTCTTTTAATTACCACATTCTCACTAGTACATTCATTGTTCACCTCACAGATCCTCAGTAGATATCAAGTATATATAATATTACCCCGCGCTGTAGTGCTGCAAGAATGTGATCTATCCGCTTAACTTCCTTGATGTCTATGGTCTCCTTGGTGACCTTTGAATCTGATGCTGAACTCTCATCTTCACCATCAACTGCATCAGGTATGACAGCAGAATTATTTCGTCATAACTCATGCTAGAGATGAAGCTGCACAGATTGATGCTAATCACACTTTCTAGTCTTGAAATAACTCCAGATTCCAATGAACAGAAACATATTTTATAAGTAAAAAAACTAAGTACTATTTTTCCATCACCATACGAGTAACAAAAAGAAGGGAACGGATTTCAAGTACCATAACCAATCTTCTCCAACTTGGACGCAGCTGTAGTAAAAGCCTTTGATATATAGTAAAGAGCCCTCCCCTGTAATGGGTGCCAACAAATTAAGTGATATTGGCATCACCAATCGAATTAACATCAAGAAGACATAGCAAGTACAGTAGTATGAGGGCACCATCAGCAGACTATAAACCAGTAGAAACAATGAAACAACCCGGGATCAATGGAGGCTTGCTTTTCTACACATTGCATTGAAATGGTAATATGAAAATTAGTTACCAACGCGTGAATGGTATACTAACCTAAGGAGTTGCAATAGTAGGAGAAGAAAAGTTGTAACTACTTACTATCCGGGCAGCAAAGACACTGGATAACTGTGGTGCTTGGTATATTGAACCATCCAAGACATAGTAAGTTAGCATATGTGTCACCTTATCAGGACCATCCCTCCTTTGCTTACGCATAACGAAAAGGTTAGGTTCCAATACTTCACTCAGCACGTATTCAATGCCTGTCATTTTCCTGAAAGAAAAAAGTCAAACGCTAATCTCATTTTTCAATCACGAGAGCATCTTGTATCATAATTGGTTCCAGCAACTTGCCAACCAGATGTATTTCGTATTTAACAAGCAAGATCTCAATCATCCCAATGTCAATGTCAACAAATTGAGGCAAATGAATGCATTGACTTATAGCTGACAGTTGTTCTAAGGACCCTAAAAGCAAAAAATACGTGCACCGATGCAATGGCGGTCATAATTATTTGGAAAATAATGAGGAAAAGGTATGATATCCCTTTGTGAGATAATATGGCGCAGCAGCTCATTCAGCTGTTATATTATCTGTAAAAGCAAACCCGTTCACACAAATGCAGGCACTCAGCATTCAGACGAATGAGATCATAATAACCCAGATACGTTAGTAGAAATCATCATCTTGAAAAGTTTGCAATCATTTTCGGACAATAAAAGAGAGGAATCATACTCACACAGCAGCGTCGATGTCAAGCAGAACAATGATGAACTGAAATTAAAATCGAAAAAGCAGGAAATTAGAGCAATAATTTACATGGTCCGATCGCTGGGCCTCCATTCACAGGCAAGGGAGAAGCAGAGAATTGCTTGAACCAAATTTGGAGCACACAGAGGAGAAGCTCTCGGACCGTAGCCCGTAATTCACCCCAATTTCTCCCTCCTCAGAAATGTGAAAAGGATAATATTTATATCTAAACCCTCAAAGATGATGGAGAACAACCCACTAGGCCTCTGAACCGGGCCTTCCGCTCCGCCACCTCATGAAACATTCTCAAACAGGTTGCAATGAAGTTTACCTTACTGGGTCAGAAAATCAGCAGACGCCAAATTAACGGTGGACGAGCACTCTTGCCGTTTCACGACAAAGCACAGTGCAACCCAATGAAGTTGCAAAAAAAAAAAAACAAAGCACTTTTCTGGCTAAAGATATAGTGCAACTTATTGGATCAAAAGGCTAAGGCAATTCGAAGCATCTCAAGCTACTTTGCCATCTCAATCAGGAAATGACCAAGCACCAGGAGAGGCCTCCCGCCCATCACAAGACCGAAGCAAGTTCTCTATACACGAGGAATTACGCCCCAGACACCGCCCCACATCGAGAAGTAATAGGATATCTATAACTTATCAAAAAAGCTGGCAACACCAAGCTCTTCTTTTTACGCACAATCGCCGAAAAGACCGAGTCTTTGCATTTCACAAGTATAAGACCGACGAGCAAACGATCAAATTCCATTTTCATGACCTCGATCAGGAGACCAACTTCGGCCAATCCCAATCGGCCAATCACATAACATCAAATCGACCCCTTTCAGTCTGCAAACAACTACACAGCAAAACGGTGGTGCCATCCAAACAATTGGCGTTACCGACACGAACTGCTTACGAGGAACACCAAAACAAAAGGAGTCAGTAAGGCATCGATCGTCTTACGAAAGATGGGACATGTCGAGCGGGTGAATGGATCGCAACCGCAGCTGCTCGTTGTTGCAGGTGAAGTCGTAGAAGGGAGAGAGGGCGAAGTAGTCGAAGACCAGGCTGCGGTCCAGCGGGTAACTGTTCAGCCACAGCTGGTCCCGGAAGCATATGCCCGTCATGTCCGTCGCCGGCGGCTGCGCCGCCGCCGCCCCCGCCGCCATCGGATTTCCGTCGAAGCTTGTGTTCATCTGCATTGCTCCCAGTGGCGGGGTGGCCATTGAGAGAGAGCGAGCAGAGCTAGGTTGAACTTTGCTTTGACGAGGGAAGAGGATCGAGAAATTTTATTCAGGGATCCGACGGAAAGAATTCCTCTTAATTTCCGAAAAGAAAAAAAATATAGTCCGACGTGCTATATTTTATTTCTTTGCAAACAAAATAAAGCAAGACAAAGGAAAGAAAAATTTTGATTAATTTAAATTTCAAAAAAAAAATTAAAAAAATATATGTAAGTCTATGTGTCGATATACTGCGATTATTAAGTATTTTATACTAAATTAAGGTGCTTAGAAGCTAGATCGCAAGAGTTAGAATTGATGAAAAAAATGATTAGCATTCACCTCTGATTTGTACTCGGAACAAATTTGAAAATGAAAAAAAATTGTTTTTGATTAATGAAAATTAAAGTGGCAATGTGTAATCGTATTTATATATTTGGAAATAGTTTAGGTACTTCACGGATTCGATAATGACGAAATTACATGAGACTGTCCGATTTGAATGGATGTAAAGATAAAAATTGAATCTTTTTTTTTTTGGACGTATAAAAAAAGTGAATCTAGACAGTTTTTTTTTTTTTTTACATTACAAGTTTAAGGTTCTCTCATACTAACAAAATGTTTTCTGGGCCCATTCAGCCCAGCCCATTAAGAATTCTTATCGACTGCCTTGCATTGGGCCACATTTGCAGGGTGCAAGCTTTCTTGGGCCTTGAATGGAGGAGGGGGTTCTTTTTTTGGGCAAAGCATAACCGAAGGAAGGTTAGATGAAAAAAAAGAAGGAAAAATGATATAAATCGTCTCTCAACTCCTCTTGTCCTAAATTCATCATCATCTTTTTTTTTTTGTTTCTATATTTGTATCGAGAAACTGCCCAAGATAAAAATCTCACCGGGCTGTCATGAAGTGCTCAAGGACCGGGCCCGGCTGCACACCGCGAAGCGAAGAAAGTCTGGCTAAACTTGATTTCAGGAGGACCCTCCAATGCTTAAATCGGTGAATGAGAGATATCAAGAGATAAAAGAGGGAAGCTTCGCAAGAGAATTTTCTCGTAAAAGAGGAATCCAAGCAATGTTTAAGAAACCCATGATGGGCTTCGCCCGCTTAGGGTTTCACGAGGCTAGAGAGCCGTCGGGGGTCTGACGAGAAGGGGATTTGGGTCGACCCATAGACATCGCTAGTCAGCTCGACTACATCGCCATCGGATAAAAAACTAAGATATGTCTTTGGTATTTTTTCCTTCGCTTTAATGTGAGATAAAGGAAGTAGAAAGAATAATCCGGACTTGAGCAATGGACAGTGACGAAGCACGAATATAATTTTTCCTAGTCGATGCTATTTCATTTGACTCCGTGAAGATTCTTTAACAATGGTACAAAAAGAGAATCTGGTCTTTGCACGGGAAAAGAACCTTTGGTTCACTTCAGAATCAAACTGCGAGTAACTTGCATCTCTCTTTTCTATCCTTTCCTAAAATGACCCAGATTCCTTTTTGTTCCATATAGCACTCCCTCTCCCTTCTGTCCTGTTTTCGCTAGCATATGATTAATTAATTTATCTAGTACTAATTAGTCCTCGAAGTTTCATACTTCTTCACTCCGCTTTTTCTTTACATTCCTAATTCCTCGTCACGAACAAAAGTCTAATCGCATGGAGTCGTGCGAGTCCCAATTTAGCCACAAGACAATCGGACGCGTCGAAATCGATGACCGATCCCATATTCAAATCGGGAACGAGGGAGAATCTAATCACGTTCCGAAAGAAGAGACGTCGAATAGAGAGAGTTAACGAAGCGGAGCTACAGTGGGGACACTGTCCTCCGATCACCTGCTAAAGGAGAGACGATCGAGGCGTGTTGAAAATGACGGCGTGGAAGCAGCGATTTGAGAACTGACGTTAGCAAAAGCCAAAAGCGGGCAAATGAGTAATGAGTGCGCTCCTCAGGGACATAATTGCACGCAACTCGCTAGCAAATAAAAACGACCTTTCTCGGCTTCGATAATTGAGACGACTTCCCTGCCAATTTTGGACCAACGCCCACCGCACACGAACAAAATCCGGATTTGAAAAGTATTTCACGTGGTTATCGCATGCCGCGTCATCCGCCAAAACGATCGGTATGTACGGATTCGAGATCCCCTAATTTCAAAGGCGTGAAATTCGAGCCGATCATTGAGGGGCAACCACGGTGATTGGCTACCGTTCTATTCGGATCCTTATCTTGCAATCGAAATTTCCTGCTTTCCCTTTCTTTCTTATGCTGGCAACTTCGCCGACGACGGAAAATCGATTTCGATATGTAAGTCTTCGCCCCTTCGGGTCCTCGCAAAGGATCGTATCATCAGCCGAGTCAACTAAACGACGATATCTTTTATAAGAAAAAAAAATTCCGAAATACGCACTTAATTTAATAGAAAAAAATCGCTTGTGATGCTCAAAAAACGATAGTTTCTAGGAAATAGGCGTGACCGAAAAGGAAGCCGTGGGCGTGACTGACCGTTCCTACACACCTTTCCTTTTTTTAAAAAAAAAAAAAAAAATTATTATTTCGTTTTTCGGATAAACATCGTTGATTGTTCCCTAATCGGACATGGCTTGTCGTTCCTTCCCAACTGCCCCTCGCGAAAGCTTGAGGACGACGTCGTTTTGGACAGCTTCGCGGTGGGAAAGAAATTCTCTTTTGACAATTTCCAACCTCCCCCCTTTGCGCGATCTGCGTTTCCATTTATTCCTTTGCCTTTTCAATTGGGAAGCAAACGTGTCTTCCGAATCGAACGAGAGATTTCATCGCCTCGAGATAACACGTTTCTTGATTGAACAAAGTTTCCAATTATCCACTCAATTGTCGACCGAGGACTGCGGACGCACGCGTGCGAAAGAGATAGGGCGGAGGGATCATTGTCGGCCGGTTGCTTTAGAAGATTTACATTTACAGGTGGAAAGTGATTGTATGAATATGAATAGCGTAGATGACCGGTTATCAAGCGATATTAGATAATATCTCGATACCCAATAATTCTAATCGATCGATCAAAAACTTGTCCGGTGCGATGGAGTTTGCAATTGAAACACTCACTTGCGTCGATAATGGGGTACTGTCCGATTCGATAGCGCGACGTGAACGACGCGGCAATGGCAAGTTGCATACATGATCACTCATCTCTCTTTCCTCATACCTAAAGTAATTTGAAGCATATATTCGCGTTGACTATCATTTTTCGGTCAACGTGCTCCGGTTCCACACGCAATTCTCGTGGTGCTCGTGCCACTTGTTTTAGTTTTTGGTGAAAAAATATGGAATTTACATCCTCCACGCAAGATGGCGGCTTTTTTGAACAAAAATCAAATTTTGTTCGCCAAAATCCCAAAAACAACTCAAATTGGCTCTTAACACCAGAAATTCCATCGTCGATGCGATTTTTTTCACGAAAATAATCACATCTCGACGAAAAATAATTTATCGATATATTCGTCGCATGCTAAAGATTATTTTGGCTTACCGCCGTGATTATTCTATGTGTATAAACGTTATTTATCAAATTTGCATCTTTTATTTTGCCCTCCCTATTTTCCGCCCTCCGAAACTAGAAGGCTCATTTTGGATTAAACCTGAATTATTATTAATCGCTCAAATTGACCAAAAAGAGGTGCTTTTTTGCGCCCGCCGAGCCGAAAATGAAAACCAGGAAAAAAAAAAGGGAACGCGGAAAGGTTGACGGACGAGCGAGCGCGGGAGCGCGTGGCAGACGAGCGCGTGGGGGATATTGGTGGGGACGCTCGCGGGGGCAATTATTGGTTTGACCGAATGAGGACGGGACACGTGGAGTCGCCGTCGGCGCAAGGGAATGAGCGATGGCCCCGCGCCTGTCACGTGGTGCGTCAGCGATCGGGACGTCTTGGGCGCGCCACGTCGTCCTGTCCAGCTGTCTCCAGCTGTGCCCCCGTTAAAAAGAATTTTTTTAAAATTCTTTTTTTCTTTTTCTTTTCTTTATATCCGGCAAAGCAAGAGAAAAAAATATATAAAAAATAAATAAAGATATCGAATTGCCATACAAAACATATGATTAATGTCGTCCCAAATCCACGCGGGAAATAAAAATTTCAATGTGGGGCCTATACCACTTTCTTAGAGATAGCAACGTAGACTTTGGTGACCGATATCATTTACCAGAGTATTTTTTACTTCGGCTAAACTGTTTACATGAGTTTTCTTCTTCTTCTTTTTTTTTTTGGGGGGTCGAAAGTTTACACGAGTTAGAACACAATTTTCTTTGACGTGACAAGACACGTCCCGATGCCGGACGTGTCGTGCACCACATTATGCTCAAGAGGTGTCTTGGGTTGAGCATCTCAACGTAATTTTAATTGAAATGAACAAAAGTATGGTTTTGATGTTACAAAAGCATTATCGCACGAGTTAGAACACAATTTTCATGAGTTTTCTTCTTCTTCTTTTTTTTTGGGGGGGGTCAAAAGTTTACACGAGTTAGAACACAATTTTTTTTGATGTGACACGATACGTCCCGATGTTGGACGTGTCGCGCACCACGTTATGCTTGAGAGATGTCTTTGCTTGAGCATCTTGCCGTAATTTTAATCGAAATGAACAAAAGTATGATTTTGATGTTACGAAAGCATTATCGCATGTCACGTCGGCCTGAAACAATTTTACAAATGCATTATCGCACGAGTTAGAACACAATTTTCATGAGTTTTCTTCTTCTTTTTTTTTGGAGGGGGGTCAAAAGTTTACACGAGTTAGAATACAATTTTCTTTGACGTGACAAGATACGTCCCGATGCCGGACGTGTCGTGCACCACGTTATGCTCGAGAGGTGTCTTGGGTCGAGCATCTCACCGTAATTTTAATCGAAATGAGTAAAAGTACGGTTTTGATGTTACAAAAGCATTATCGCATGACACGCATGACACGTTTACCCTTGGTAAGTTTTTGTCAAATTTTATGATGAAATTATTGACACAAGTTAACGCGGAACACAACTCTCTCTCTCAAAGCCCTTTTATTCTTTTTCGTCTTCCTCTCCATCGAGCACACTCCTCCACCGTTGTCTTCGTCTTTGTGATTAGGCATCAGAATTTGTTCGAGCACGCTTTTATCGCTAATAATCTTCTCGCCTTCAATTTTTTTATTTTTGGGCTTGTTTGGCTAACTCATCCAAATCACCATATTAGGATATTCAGTGGTTTTAATTGGAATTGGTTAAAAAAGAAACGCGTCATCTTCTAGCTCTATCAACGAAGTTCATCAAAGGATGATCTAGGGTTTTTTGTGCTATGAGGGAGACAGAGAATGAGCCCTTATTTTCACATTAAGGCTAATTGAAGAAACAAAGAGAAAGAGTCGTGGATTTTCACATCGACTTACCACCTAGTTGTTGTCATGTATTATTAGCTCAGCAATTTCATAACAAAAATTGATGAAAATTAAAGAAGAGTAAATGCGTCGCATGTGGTTTTTAGTGATTCAAAAATTAATTTTTGGTAAATTTGTCATATGTGATTATTTTAAGATTTTTCGTGATTCGAAAATTAATTTTGAGTAAATTTGTTACGATTGTATTAATTTTGTGTTGTACGTGGTATTAACACATTCCTTTTGCTGCTCGCCCTCCCAAGGTTGCTTGATTGACAAGTGTGTTTGTCTTCTTTCGTGTTTGTTAATGTATTTACTCAATGAAAGTGTCAGAGCATAACTCCCTTCAATAGTTGTGCGGTTCGATCATAAACTAGGCTTCTTAGATTTGAAGAGAGTAGGAACTGATCAAATGAGAGGGTTTGGACAAAATGTGACTTCCAACATCCTTCTACATACGAGGAAAGAGGTTGGAATTATGGCCGAATCATGCATCAAATTAGGGAAGTATCGCTAGATGATACGAGACGACACTAATAAGACTCCTTAAGGATTTGACTACGTGAGATGGATCATTTTATTTTGTTTGCTATAATCACGAAATAAATCATCGAATATTTTTTTTTTCATTAGCAAAGAGTTTAAGAAGAGGGGAGAACACCCGTAGCACATTTACACATCGCCTACCGATGGGGATTGTTGGCAATAGGAACTTAACTTGGGCACGGTGTGCGGAGTATCCGATTCTTGCCGACTGACCCAACTCACTTTGGCTTATATAAAAGAGGAAAGACAAAATGTCGAATCGCGCATATCTTAGCGAAATTCAAGATTTTCGATATGTCCGGTTGACTCGAAGGATCTTCCCCGGGGATCGATAAATCTCCCACAAAGCCAAGATCAATCCGTTTGTAATTTGGCTCTGTCCGTGGGAAACAAATCTGCAATCGAAAGTAGTTAAGGTAGATACATCTAAAAAGTGTTGGGAGGTCTCGATTTCATGTCGCGACAGGCCAACCCAAGACCGTGCGTTTTGGTTGATGGGTGGGTGGGTGGGTGGGCGATTTGGGCATGCAAAAAGCGTCCGAATGCCAAGATCTCAGAGCGACAGAATCGATCGATGTTTGGAAACCAAGATCATCGTCTTTCATTCATTTATTGCGAGTCCTCGAAGTTGTCCTACGTCATTCATTGTGCCCAACACGCCCTTTTCACATTGGACCTCCAAAAGGGCAGAATCTTTCCGGTGGCGTAATAAGCAAAACAAACGCTGCTCAAATGAAATCCTAGCAGGTTAATACCACGAAAAACCTGGCACATCTATGATGATTTTACTCCAAATTATTTTTTTGATCATAAAAAACCCTAAACTGATACACTTATGATAAATTTATCCCGAACTATTTTTTTGACCACAAAAAACCCCAAATTGGAACACTTGTGACAATTTTACCCCGAATTATTTCTTTGACTACAAAAAAACCCCGTACTGGTACACTTGTGATAATTTTACCCTCTAAGTAATTTTTTGACCACTAAAAACTCTAAACTGGTACATTTATGACAAAATTTACCTTCTGTTAGTGTCCGTTAAATTAAATTAATATTACAAAAAATCACAAATTAGTAAACTTGTGACAAATAGAGGGCTAAAATCCAAAACCGGTACACATGTCAATTACCGCGTGTCATTAAACTTAGCAATTTAACAGTAAAATTTAACGGAAACTAACAGAGGGTAAATTTATCATAGATATACCAATTTGGGGTTTTTTGTGGTCAAAAAATTAATTCGAAGGGAAAATTGTCATAGATATATCAGTGTGGGGTTTTTTATGGTCAAAAAAATAGTTTGGGGTAAAATTGTCACAGGTGTACCAGTTTATGGTTTTTGTTGTCAAAAAAATAATTTTTGGTAAATTTGTCACAGATGTACTAAGTTTGGGTTTTTCATGGTATTAACCCAATCCTAATTCTTAGAGCAAGTAGATTGCAGAGGAATTCTTTCCTTCGACGAAATTGCGCTATCAAACCCACGAGAGGCTTTGGCAAAAGGGGAAATGAAGGGGAAAATTACCAAAAGAAGTTGTAAAATTATTGTACTTGTGCCAATTTTAGTAATAAACTTTTCAATTCTTTGCAAAATATAGTTGTAAATCTTTTGACGATTTGACACTGGCCAGAAAATTGCAAGACTTGTCTATGTCAGCACCGGTGCAGTCGTGTAGGACGATCAATATTTATGTCGACGATTTCCGGTCAAAAGTGACAGAAAAGACTCAATTGATAAATTGTTAGAAGTTTAGGACTAAATTGACAAAATTAGAAGGTTTACGATTGAATTGGTATAGGTTCAATGGGATTTGTATTTTTTCGGTCATTTTCTCGGGAATGAAAAGCAAAGGATCAATTAAGCGATAAAAACCACCATGATCTTGCGTTTTCACCAGCGCGAGGTCCTATGTTTAATTGGTATTTAGCGCGGAGATTTAAAAATTAGGTTGCCGGAAAGTGATTTCTCGTAGACTTTCTAGTCTCAGTGCGAATAATCGAGCTCTGATCGGATCGGAGATTCTAATGTATACCCTTACGTTGCAATAAGTTTGTTACCATTTCAAATGGCGCCGGGGAAGCAATCAATGAATCCAGCCTTTGAGACGGAAAATCACGAGACCATTCGTAGAAAATTATATCAACTCGAAAGAAAAAAAAAAAAAAAGCAATCCCAAATAAGGTCGAAAAATCGCGTGACATTTTATACGTCGAATATTTAAAAATGTCCCGAAACATTTCTTATATTCAAATCGATAAAAGAAAAAAAAGAAAAAAAAATGGATCTCATCCAATTTTGCAGAGAGTCAAAAAAATCGCTCTAGACAAACGTTTCACAAGTCGGACATTAGAATCAAACAAAAGACGAGGAAACGAAGAAGAAATTGCTGCCCGCTTGCCAGCCTGTCAAATCCCAGTTGTCCATCGGTACGAACGAGTCAGCTCTGGAAATTTCCACGTATTGTATTGTAATTAGCGTGCGAGCATCGCGCTCAAGAATGGCCTTATTGAAATGACACCATACCGGTAATATTGTTTTTACTAATTTTTAATTTTTTTTGGGTGGGGGAACGAAGATTCCACAGCGCAAATTCCCCCACAAAAAAATTCCAAAAATAAATATCAGCCACGGGATATGAAGAAATAACTTGGCACGTCATTGCGCCCACTTGGCTTGTAGATGCAAAGCGTTGTCGAGCATATTCGCATTTTTAGCAAGATATCGTGTCAATAATTAGGCCTAATTTAATGACCCACAAAGCAAATGGGGCCTATCCGGAGGGGGAAGAGGCCAAACTTCTTCCCTTCTTTTCCTTTTTTTTTTAATTCGCCATATTTATGATGAAATCTATATGATTTTATTTTTTATTTATTCATCAAGCTTCTAGCAAATTTATTTCGTACAGAAAATGTCATGATGCGTCTCCGTTCGCGATTTTGCTTTGGGATCGAGTTGGTCGATCCAATTCGTCGAATCAATTCCGGATTGGATTGGGATTTTGTCGATAAAGTAAAAAAGCAAGTTTCGTCTAATATGATTTGTGATCAGTATCGATAGCTATATGTTTTATTGTTCGCGAGAGTCGGATCATGAAATTTTTCGTGAGTCCGTGCTTGTTGCCGTGATGATTGTTATCATATTATCACCAGAATAAATCTGTTATGTATCGTGAATTTAAAATTGAAATTACTATCATTTTTTAATAATTTTCTAATAGATTTTCCGAGAATTCAAATCTCATGTTTATTTTTGTAGCAAAAGATGTCTTTTGGACTGGGATTTATCGATTACCCTTTGAAACTCTTTCAAGTAGGAGCATATCGATAACTCACTCTTCTTTCCGCATCTTCTGGGCTCTCGACGAACCATCTCGATTTCTAATCTTGTAGATGCCGTGGAGCATGGCAAATGAATCGATCACGTTCGAAACATCAAAGCGCTAGTTAGATCCACTAATTTGTCACTCTTTTTTGAGTGATTGAAATTCCATGTTGTCCTTTCATTATATTATCAAATATAAACTAGTCGGTAGATAATTAAAACGATGCCGGTCCAACTAGCATCCCGCGAAAGAGTTGCCGATTTCGACCCGGCCGAGTCATTGACCTTGGAAATTACCGGCTACGCAATGTTACCTGCCGTAAATTAAATCTACGAATTAATTCAAATTTTTTTCTTATCTTTTTCAAAAAAAACAAAAAAAAATCATGAAATTTCCAACCGATTTAAAAGAGAAAAATCGAACCAAATGGAAAATTCTAATTCTCGCTTTCCCTCTCTCTCTCTCTACATTTTCTTTTGCGTTTATTCGTGTGGACACAGTCGCCGAAGCTATTCCTCTCTCCGCTTCTCTCTCTCTCTCTCTCCTCCCACCTCCCTCCTCCCGCCATCGTCGGCGTCGGCGGCGTCGCCGTCACCTCACGCGGCGGTTCGCCGTCTTCCCTCGCCCCAGTCACGCTCCATCTCGCGCGCTCCGCTCGAGCGAAGGACGGCGCGTACGCGTCGGATTCGCCGCGTTACGTGGTGTTTCTCGGGATTTCGCCGGCGATTAGAGGCTCTGTTTTCTAAGCTTTTTCCTTCCCTTCCGGCTTGCGGTAAGTGCGCCTGTAATGCGCGCGGTTCCGGGCTCGGCCTCCGCGTCGTGGGACACGGCATTGCGCGCGTGAAGATTCCAGCCGCGCGGCGAGCTCCTCGTTGTATGCTTAGCTAAGTCAACCCCCCGCCCGCCCGCCCGCCCGCCCGAGCCGCGCGGCGTAGCTCGGGGGAACCGGAGGCCGCCATGGAGGCCCGGAATCGGTGCCGGATCGGCGAATCGGAGCCGAGGAGTTACTATATGCAGAAGTTCAGGCTCTACGAGACTCGCTCGGTGCGTCGCATTTTGCTCCTTCGCGTGCCGCTTCCTCGCTGCGCGTCTCGATTGCCTTTCCCGAATCCCGCTTTTTTTTTTTCCCGAGGCGCCGCGATGCGGTTCGATCTGGTTTTTCCCGCAGTTTGCATACGCATCGCGTTCTTTCTCGCCATGATAACGATGCTTAGTCGTTTTTTCCGTTTTTTTTTTTTTTTTGAGTTTCGCATTTCGACGGAGGTGCTGTATTGAAAGGTTGTTCGTGATGTCGTGCGCGGAAGCTTTCGGTTGATGCGGCGTGATCTGTTTTCCCTGTTAAGGCTCGGTTACGCGATTTTCTCCCTCTCTAGAAATGACTTCTTGCTCAAATTTTGCGGCGTTCGGTTTTCTGTTTCTGTTACGTTCGCGTGACGAAAGAGTGTTGGAGACAATTCGGTGCTTGTTCATCTGATCTTGCTTGTTGCAGAGATTTTACATGATCGGGAGAGACAAGAGCAGGACGTTCTGGCGAGTATTGAAGATCGACAGAGAAGATGCCTCCGACCTTAACGTCATCGAGGATTCCGCGACCTATACGGAGAACGAGTGTTTGGAGCTACGGAAACGGATACACGAAGGGAACGTGAGAACGGGCGGCCTTAAATTCGTCACCACTTGTTATGGAATCATTGGTGTGTAGGGAGGGGGGGCCTTCGCATTTCATCGACTTGGGCGGTGCCATTCGCAAACTCTCAGGCTTTACTTTATCTTTGCAGGTTTCATCAAGTTCTTGGGACCCTACTACATGCTGCTCATAACGAAGAGGAAGAAGATTGGTGCCGTCTATGGCCACACGATATATGCTATTGCCAAGAGTGAAATGCTTCCAATTCCAAACCCTACTGTTCAGTCCAGTGTGGCTGTTTCTAAGGATGAGAACAGGTCTTTTGTCCATTCTGCATGTAAATGTAACAAACGTATTAACAGCACTGCGAAAGGACTAAGAGATTTTGCATTCAGACACACTTGTTCTCTCTGTAATTTAAATTCTTGATGGTGCTTTCTGGTTAGTGGCTTGGCCTTCAATTTAATTTACTTTACTGTTCTCTGTTTGGAGTTTGGCATTTGTTTCCATCCTAGAGAAGCTATACTTCCTGAGGTAAACTATATATGCAATTTTATGGCATTTAATTTGTCACTTCGGTGGTGGTATGTATATATCCAGTAGTCTATTTCCGCCCAATGCTCAATACTCGTTTATGTGCTAATAGGCTAGATTGCTAGACGCAGATCTTTAACGATATCGGTAGAGCAACTTAATGGCGTGATTATGTTGTACGTAGTTAATCCAGTATTCCAGTTGTCTAAGGCCATTGCCAGTTCATTTTCCGCAAATGCACAGGGGCAAACCTCATTGCTGTTTTGATGTTATTGTAACATGTTGAGTGAGACAAGGTATCATCGTGGTCTTTGAGGGGAACCACTCTTTCCTTATTCCTCTTGTTGTTCTATTTTTATTCTGAAAGTTTAGTAGCTGCTTCTGAGAGCTGTTCTCCCCTATGCTCTCTTCTGGATATGCTTTAACACGTTTTAGATTTTGTGTTTTGCCTTTTGTCGTAGATACAAGAAGCTCCTCTGCACGATGGATCTCAGGAAGGACTTCTTTTTCAGCTACTCATATCATGTTATGTGTAGCCTTCAGAAGAACTTTGGTGACCTCGAGAGTCAGCGGAACTTGTATGAGACCATGTTTGTGTGGAATGAGTATCTAACGCGTGATATTCGGAATAGCCTCAAGAACACTTTATGGACAGTCGCATTGGTTTATGGTTTCTTTAAGCAGGTGAGAGAAAATGGTAATTCATGTTAGCAGAACAACTTAAGGTCCGCATTTTTGTATGGGCTCCTTCATGCATAATGGGCTTATACCATTTTGTTTTTAGGAGACTGGAATAGACTCCTCACACTGGGATGACTGGATATAGCGGCCTTTATTTTTATTTTTATTTTCATAACTTTGATTCCAAAACTATTCTTGAGCCATCGTGAATTTATTTGGCATCTCTTGTCATCAAGCACTTGTTAACGCATCGAACCCCTCCTCAGGAGGTTTAGAAATGGCAACCTATATGATTTCTGCACTCGACATACATCATGGCTAAATTTGTGTAGATAGATTAAGGATGTTAATGATAGTGAAACTACTGTCTTATGCAAACTATAAAGCTGCTAAGATGGGAAGTTTGGTGCTTGAAACTGACAATATGGTCTTTCTTTGCTTGAACGTGCAGGTTAAACTTTCAGTGTTGGGCAGGGGTTTTTTGTTGACTCTAATTGCCAGACGCTCACGCCATTATGCAGGCACCAGGTATGGACATCGCTTATCGTAAAAACAGGAGGCAAAAAAACCCAATGGTTTTGTGAACTTTTGGAGGCCTTCTTTCCTTAAAGCGCGTCTTAAATATAACTTGTTCCCGTATTTCTTTTTTTCTTCTACATGTGAAGCAATGAAATAAATATGGAGCATTACAACTTTCCCGATGTTAAACTTGACTCCTCAATTAGTCAATGGCATTTGATTCTTTCACATCCTTTTTCTTTCCCTTTTTACTATAAGTCGTAGGGCAGGCCTTTAGCTCTTACTTTATTGGCACGAATTGAAACCATCTTCATTCTTCTCTTACTGAAAACAGAAGCTTATCATTTGCGTTCTGTTTTTCTCCCTAGATATCTAAAAAGGGGTGTTAATGAGAGGGGTAAAGTAGCCAACGATGTGGAGACGGAACAAATTGTTGAAGATCTTCCTGGAGGGTGCCCAATTCAAATGAGCTCTGTCATTCAAAACCGGGGCTCTATCCCCCTTTTCTGGTCCCAGGAAACTTCAAGATTAAATCTCAAGCCTGACATTATTTGTATGACAAGGACATAGCTGTTTTATTCTGCCCCTGTTTTTAACCTGTATCTTTCTGACTCGACCTGCTGTATGCAGTATCAAAGAAGGATCACAAGTATGAAGCAACAAGACTTCATTTTGAAAACCTTGCCATGAGATATGGGAATCCAATTGTAATATTAAACTTGATCAAGGTAGCAATACTTCGAGAATCTTGCAGTATTATGATTCATTTTTGTTGTCACTATGAAGTGCTTGAACTTCCTTTAATAAGCATTACGGAGCTCTCATAATTTTCCGCTACTTACTTTTACTCTCCTTTTTCTAAAACGTTAATGTCCAACAGACGTATGAAAAAAAGCCTCGAGAAACTGTTCTTCGTGCCGAGTTCTTGAATGCCATTGGATTCATCAACAAAGGTTTGACTGAAGAGAATTGCCTGAGGTTTCTACAGTTGGATCTACATAAGCACTCAAAAAAGTAACTACATATTCACTTTCTTATCGTAAGGACTTTGATCTTCTTCTAATAGTGCAATTGGCATGATCCTTTTTACCCATTTTCTCCACAACAGCAAAGGTACCAATGCGTTGGCACTTCTTGGCAAGGTGGCCAAGTATGCTCTTAACCTAACTGGCATATTTTATTGGCAAGTAGCAGCAAATTCAGAGCAGGAGGGAAAAATAATCGCATCAAACCTAGGGCAAGTCTTTTTTACTTATTTTGCGAAGGTTGCTAGAATATTGGGCGTTACTTTTCCCAAATTGATGTAGTTTCATTCGTCAAAACCTGTTCTGGCAGCCAATATGAGAATGAAAAACTTCTTTTTCTGAAAATGATACCTATGTATATATATGCTTTTAAAAATACTATTTTTGGTGCAGGAAAACTGAAAAGGATGATTGCACTTTACCAGAACTTTCCAACCGAATTGAGGATTCTCAGTCTCAGAGCAAGCAAACTCAAATCGCCGGTGGCAGTGGCAGCTCTAGAGGAAATTCCAGTCTGAAACCTCCAATATTACAGAAAGGGGTGCTGAGGACCAACTGCATTGACTGCCTAGATCGCACAAATGTTGCCCAATACGCATATGGACTGATTTCCTTTGGAAGGCAGCTGCATGCATTGGGAATTCGAGACTCTCCCAAAATTGATCTTGATAACCCATTGGCAGAAAATCTAATGGATCTCTATGAATCAATGGGCGACACCCTTGCATTGCAGTATGGTGGTTCTGCAGCGCACAACAAGGTAACTTAATCTACATAATCTATTTGATCTCTTGGAACAATGATATTGGCGTATAATTTGGTACCTTTCTTAGTAATTGTCATGGTGTTGGATTAAGCGAAAAGGAGAGAAACAAAACAGTCCAGGAACAAGCAATATCTGAATTACATCGACCAATTAGATGTGTTAAGAGAGAAGAGCTCATGTTACATTGTCAAAGCAGAAGTTTCACAATTCCAAACAAAATTGACCAAACAAGAGAGTATACATCTGCATCAAGTGTGAATAAAGCAACTGAACGTGTTTGTAGATTTTGGTTTTCTGCTGCAGATATAATTGTTTCTCTAGGTTTTATTACTTCTGAAAGAGGGTTGTAATGGTTATACCTTGGATGCAGGGAAGCTTAATCACAGACAATACTGCATTTTGTTGACATACAGGATCTTAGTGTTTCATACATTGAGATTTGGGAATTTGATGTATCCATGATTTTCATAACCGGGTTTAGATCCTTTATTTATTCAGCTATGAGCATCGTAACCGTGAATTTTTGTTTGCATATGCTTCTTCTACTTGTGAGGTTAGTTCTGCGAATTTCTCCTTTATTCGTTATATCAAAGGGTGTCCAATACGTGGACCTTGTGAAATTCGGCTTTATAACCTTTGACTTGGGATTTCTTCCGAACAATTGTTTATGTAAGCATAGACACCATCGACTGACTTCTTTGATGAAAACACCAAATATAAAGAATGAGAATCTCGATCTTTAAATTTGATTCTCTCATTTTATTTCTCCCCATTTCATCCAATGATCTAGCATATCTGATCGAGTGCCGAGGGGAATGAGGGTGGGGACGGAGACCAGGGTTTCCAATCCGCTTACTTGCTGAACTTATGCAGTAAAAAAAGAACTTGATATGGATCAATATACAGCAAAGAGCAGATCCTTTAGCTTTGACATAACCAAATTGCTCAGCAAATACACCAAGAAATGGTCCATGGATATTTGTTGATTTTATTAAATTTCCACATGCACCACCATATTCCAACTTCTCAATCTTGTTGGTGATTGTTGGCAGATATTTTCTGAGCGAAGAGGTCAGTGGAAAGCCGCAACGCAGTCCCAGGAGTTTTTCAGAACTATACAGCGGTATTACAGCAATGCCTATGTGGATGCCGAGAAACAAGCTGCCATTAATGTGTGAGTGCCATGTTTTCTTGCATGAACTCTTACTTTCATATATGAGCCTCAGGTACTTTTCAAACTGTATTTTGAATGTGATGTGTGTATGTAAATGTTGTACGGCTGGTGTAATATTTGGCTGATTTGTTGAGCAGGTTTTTGGGATATTTTCAGCCCAAACCGGGTGAACCTTCATTATGGGAAGGAAGGCACCATCTTAACTATGCTGATGAGAACGCTCGGTACGTAGAGTAGTCTTTTGTTATTCTCAAATTCTGTTAGGTCCATGTCATCGTCTATCCATAGACTGGATCACTAAACTATATACTGAGGGATCATAATGGTTCACATTCCTTTCAAGTTGCATATTTTTCTAATCTTTTGAAATATGTACTATGCCCATGATGGAGCTATTATCAGCTTAGTTTTAGATTTTTCTGGGGTACATTCCTTTAATGATAAATGTTCAATGTCCGAGATATTTATGGTTTTTGTGTAATTAATCTAACATAAAGTCTAAAGGGACAAAAGTTTGTGAATAGTTGATTGAGTAATGAGGTAAGAAGCGCTGGGCATCTCCCTCATGTCTTAACTATGTCTGATATTCACTCAATGTTTCCGGTGATTAAGCACAAGTGATGAATTAATGCTATTTGAATGTGGATGTGTTTGCTTGAACTGAATGAGAAGGAAAATGAAATATCTTGTTCTTCCATACAATGACAGATCTTTTTTTTTTTTGTGAGATCTGAAATACATATGTGAGAAGGTAATTGTAACTTTTGTTATTTGTAGATCATTTATGAAAAGATCACTATCTGCTGGAAACATTCCCTGCGAAAGTGATATGTGTATAGCAACCAAAAATCTAATTTACAATCAGCCTCTCAATGGACAAGCACGAGGAGGTAACAAAGGTTTTTCAGAGTCTTCTCCAGAGATCTCAGCCAGTGAAAGTGATGACTCTAATTACAGGTCTCTCTCCCAGATGATGATTTTTATGTTCAATCCCCTATATGCAGTTTCATAGATTTAAGATCCTTCTTTTGGTGCAATAAGAACTTATGCTCATGCTTGAATTCTGAGAATTGTAATTCTTTCCAGGGATGAAAATATGATGTTTACAATTTATCTATTTTCTGAGGAGGGCTGTCCTTGCAGATTATCTGCTAATTTGCTAATGGATATCAGTCTCTGTTGCAGATATACCCCGACAGTTGCTTACAGGCAGCTGCCCAAGATTATCCAAGAGGATGGATGGCAAGAAAGTGATGACATCTGTTATGATGGTTATGATGACGAATGTAATTTTACGCACTTTCTGGATGTAGATGGGCTGTCTTCCTCGGCAAACTCTTGCGATGAAGAAGGTTATGAGAGGTGTGAAATGGTTGACAGCTTTTTACCTTGCAGTACTTCGCAGTATTACTTCTTGTAGGAGACTTGTTTTCTCTTCTTGTTTATTTTAAACACCCACTTTACTCTTTTGTAATTATGGCAACTGCGTCCTGAAGTTAACCATAAAGCAACATTGATGCATGAGATGAAAAGGGAAGCTCTCTGATTTTGGTTTTTGTCTTTTTATCTTCTTTTGTAAAATGCAATAAGATCCTCTCAAGTGGTATACACTTCTTAAATAATCGATGAAATGGAATATATGTTAACGTTATCTGATATTCAAACTCATTATTGGGTTTAATGCTTGCAGGTCATCTATCGCGAGTGTATCTCTGGGAAATTTTATCAGCGGACCGAAAACTGGTACGACCAGGCATGCAAGTCCATCTGGGATCAAGTTGGAGGTTTGTTTACTTTGTTACTAGTAAATTTTAGATATTCTACTTTTGCTTTAATTATTTTAAGAGATGTTTTGAGCACAAGCACATAAAAGAATTTGAATTTCAAGCAGAATTCTTGTTCCATAGCCTTAATGCTTGAAACGAGGAATTATTAATGTGATGTAAGACACCTCAGACTACGTTTGATATGTTGATATGTGGTTGGACTGTAAGCTAGATTGCGGTTCCCATTCCCGTTACCCTCTTCGGTGGCAAATTTTTGTAGCACTTGCCTGGTGGAACTTTCATGGCATTCCTTCCCATGGTTATTTCTTCCATGAGGGAAGGATGACCAGCTACTCATTTCCATAGACAACAATAATAAAAATCACTATCATAGTCTCAGCTTCTCTTTCAGATGTTTTGAGTTCGGGGACTTTCTGATGCCATAATCCATTGAATCAGACACTGTATAGCAATTTGCTTTTCCATTATAAGCATAGATTTGTTTTGGTTACATTGAAAAAGAAGGATAGTGATGCTGTGTCAGTGTTTTGTTCAATTCCATTCTCTTCTGTATAACCAAAAAATTGCTTTATTCCTTTTGGACCTTTTAACACTCTATACCACAGTAGAACAAAGATAAACCATAGATCTAGTTAAATGTATATTACTAGGATATGGTCACTTGTTTTGTTTATCATTGTGAGCTACGTGTTGCACATCATGCGGTAGTTGTGTGATTCAAGATCTGCTGCTCAAATAACTTTAAGTGAAGTGCTTACTGCATTTCTTGATGTACATCTAAATGAACTTAGATAAACATGATGGAACCGGATTTTCTTTCCTTTGGTTAAACTAGATTTTCATTTTTAAAGAACCACAATTAGTTGTTATAGAGGAGGGTGCATGAAGTTTTGAGTTTTGACGGCAAAATCGTCGCCATCCCTTGCTTTTTAAAATAGCCTCTTTCTTTCTTGCCTCTGATAAGTACATTTGTCTCTTTTTTCATTTTAGAGAAAGAAACAGGCTGGGAGTGACCTTGATGATGGTGGCACTGTCAAATACACTGATGACTTCGAGCGCTGGGTGACTGATGGCGGAGTGTTGTTCCATTGATGACTGCTGACAAATTATACAAGAACCAAACATGACAAAACTCATAAATCATCGATTCAACCCGTCCCAAGGATTCGGGTTTCTTGTAAATAGGAATAAACGGCACGTCCTTGACGAAGTGTGGAAAAAAAATGCTGAAATGATTCCATGAGAAGTAGAAGACGATGATTCCCTCCCTTAGAGCCGAAATTGCGTTGGGATCGTGTAAATCTGCAGCATTCATTCGGCCGTGCAAAGTCAGTTATATTCATTGATCAAATTCACTAGGAAGGATAAATTTAAGTCACTAAAATCTCTTTAGAGCTGCTTAGCGGGAAACAAAATTCTCTGTAGACTGTAGAGCTCTCGCTTGTAACCCAATTTTCCCAACTCTCTTGTCCAACTTTTGTAAATAATTTTTAGTCTCTTGCCTCTCGGGCTTCAAATATATAGTTACAGGTTTCATTTTTGATTCAGTATTAATTAATCTCTATTCTAGATTCGCACAAGTCCTAAATTTTCGCTGTTTTTCGAGTAGCGGGATATTGAGACTAACCTCATCACAAATGCAGGCCGCGCAAGAACTGAGAGGTCAGTTGCTTTCGTTTCGACGTGATCTGTAAATGGTCATAGCACATGGCACAGAAGAAAACACGACAGACGGATCGAAGGGGTTTTCTCGTCGGCGGGTGTTTCGAACATGTTTTCTCGTCCGCATGTAACGTCACCTATACAGAGGGACATCGGGAGCCCACACGAGCTTCAACATCTTCAACCTTGAATTTGCCATTTATAAAACTTTACTCTCCTTCAGGATTTTGGTATTTCGTACTTCCGTTGAAAAGCATCAACTTTTTGTAATGATGGTTGCGCCTTTCTCGAGAAGATGGGTAACACCGAACAGGTGCTGAAATAGCGGGCTATTTCGATGTCTCGTGCGGGGGTCTATTAGGTTTAACCACGTCGTATCTTGAACTCACCTCCGACCATATATACGCCCTTAGAGCCACCAAATGTACTATTCTCTCTGTCCATGCTGGCTTGAGCCCTATCTCTGAGCTGAAGAAAGTAGCCATCGATGAAAGACTGTTTCTGAGAAGTGGCGATACAGAATAAGATGAGAAATCAGCATGACAGTTAACTGAGAATTTACTTTGTTGGCTTCATTCCCTGTAGCCAATAGCAAACAGTCTTTGCAATCATGATTGATGCATTTACCTCATCAGACGGCACAACATACCGGAGTCCCTGTCAAAACTAGTGACTGTATGCTATCATATATCGTGTCGTTCCACAAATTATCATTCCATTAAGTTCATCTGTGCGTTCAAATATCCTTACGACTACATTGTCTGATTTCATTAAAGAACAGAAATAAATTCTGACCCAAAAACATCCATTGATATCCAGAGCACTGGTATAGTTGAATGGTCCCCTCCATAAAAAAGAAAAATTCTCAAATGAGTGACGTCTACAAAAATGAGGAAAGACAGATCACACGTCATTCCCAGCCAGCATCATTGGCCGGTGCTGGTGCTGGTGCTGGTGCCGGTACAGCAGGCGTTGCACCTACTGGTGCAGCCACAACGTCCCATCCATCAACTGCCACTGCGGCACCTGAGAAGAGATCAAGCAACAATCAGAAGATAAGAAGCACAGCAAATAAGAATGGTGGATCCAACAAGCAACGTCTGTCTCTTCTCAGTTGTTGGAAGTGCTGTGAATTAGATCAATAGAGATTGGTGCGGCTTCCATATGCTAATCTAGAAAAAACTATGATGTTTGTCCACAATCAGTACCTTGCTCCGGTGCCCAGGTTGCAGCTGGCACAGCGACCACAGCTGGGGGAGCAGCTTCACCGGCCCATGAAGCATCGGGGATTTGAGAAGTCCATTGGTCACCACCAGAGTAATCTGGTAGTCCATATTCAGCTGGGGCGACAGCATCCTCTTCCTCCTGTTGCTTAGTCTCCTCTGGCTCTCTATAGAAAAATAAATCCACCTATGACAAAAGTTATCCCTAAGTCAGAATGAATGTCTGGAGCGTTTCAAATAAAGATTAAGGTCACATTCAATCCATGTTAGTCTAATGGGGATGGCATGGGTAAAAAATGTACTAAGTTCCACATGTTGCAATGACAAACATAAGTTCGGACTGCCTCATTACTCTCCCTCCAGAGTACTATAGCCACCATTTTCCTCCTAAGCCTTCAGAAAAAAATACTAAGGAACCATGACAGAGATATTTTGGAATTTACCATCACATCCCACTTATGACCCGGAGGAATGGTGCCACGCATCTGTAAGACCATCCTTGCCAACAGCCAAAAGAGACATCCGATGCTGTGTTTTCCCTTGTTATTGGCAGGGATGCCAATATCCACATATCGCATCGGTGAATCAGTATCACAGAAAGCAATGGTTGGAATGTTTCCAAGTGCTGATTCCTTGATTGGCTGCAAAAATGAAAGGCATTGAATTTTTATGAAGGACGGAATATGGAGGTACATTGCCACCACGGTCCACAGCTAGGAGCCAACACAAAACAAAGAACTTGCCAAACCACGGTACTTGTAGAGAGAGAACTTTACCTGGTGATCAGTTCTTGGATCAGTGAGAATGAGCAGACGAGGCTCACAAAATGAGGTCTGGAGCTGGTTAGTGAATGTTCCGGGAGTGTGCCTTCCAGCAATTGCTTGAGCACCCGTATATTGGGCAAATTTCAAAATAGCCCGCTGACCATATGGTCGAGCAGACTGAACAATGATATCCTGTGGGTTCTCAATTGCCACGATGACTCTAGCAGCCAGCTGAAGTTTCTCCCATGTTTTACCAAGATTGATAATGTATATACCTGCGAACGTGAGTGTGAGATAGTCACTGAAAATGAGGAAATGCCTATTCTTCAAGCATACTGAAATGCCATTACTAATCACATTGCAGTGAACTCCCATGACAAGCATCCGTCTAAAGCATAGCATTGCATAATGGGGGAAAAATTCCCAGGCAAGCCGATTTTCAATAAAGCACGATGCTACAGAATGTCTTGCTACGAAAGAATTGGAGCTCCAATTTCAACATCAACAAGCGTAGCCAACTAAGCTCCAATGTTTTATTCATTTTTTGGAACTTTCAAGTTGAGAAGTATCTACAAAATATACTGAAAAACACATGGCGCGCATGTAACTTCCTAAATCTGCACCAAATGATCGAGGGGGTGGAATGGGATAGGAAGGAACTTCTCCGAACATTTCAGTGTGCTCGACTCAATGACCAGAGCACCAACCAATTGAACCCGATGGAAAAATTCTAGGATCCCAAGTGACATAAGCACACAACCAATAACTTCTTCTCCTAATAACACTACGCAGATGCAATCATATCGAAAGAACTCCCAAATAGAACACCGTCTAAGCAGCTCAAATGCCAGCAACCACATGCATCCCATGGAGGCAAGCGCCCATTTACCAATCAAAATACGACAAATTTCACATCGCATCGATCTCGAACAGACAAAAGAAAGAGCATAATCCCCCCACCACGGAGCGACATCAAGAGAAAGAGAAGCTCCCGGGAACGCACCGTCGTTGCGGCGCTTGAAGACGTAGCGCTCCATCTGGAAGTCGCAGTTCTTGGTGCCGAGGTGGACCTCCGCGGCCAGCATCAGCTGGATGTCGGCCTCCTTCTGCGACAGCTGCTTCGCCGGCGCGGCGGCGGAGGTCGCGGCGGTTCCCGTCGCCATCAGGGGGGAGGTTCCGAGGGGCTTATTCTTTCGCGAGGAGGATCGGGAAGCAGCTCACCGCGCGGGGCTCTCTCTGTGCGAGTGTGGAAGCTGAAGCAACTCTGGCTCTGGACATGGCGACGGAAGCTCCGCATATAAACGAGCTCGAACCCGACGAAACCCTAGCTCCGCTGCATTGCCGATTTTGCCCCCCGCTCGAACCGGATTATGACCAAAATGCCCTTTGACCTTTCGGATCGGCTTGTTGACGGGCGGGCCGGGCTGCACTCGACCCGCCCGAAATCCGCGCTCGCGGTCACCACGAGCCAAAGAGCTCCGGCTCATCTCTAAAACCTTCGACACCGTCTCTTTCATAAACCCTCTCCCATCTCTTCTTCTTCTTCCTCCGAATCGCCGTGCGAACATGGTGGCGATGTCGTCGAAGCCCAAGAAGCCGCGGCAGAACGCCGCCGGCTCGCAGGACGTCGAGCTCCTGAAGTCGGACGTGGCCTCCTTCGCTTCCTCCCTCGGCCTGTCCTCCTCGCTCCCCTCCTCCGGCTTCAACGACGCCGATTTCCGCCGGAAAGGCCCGCTCAAGCCTCGCGACGCGGACTCCGGCGCCGCCGGTCCCGGCGGCGACCGGAAGAGGAAGGGCAAGGGCGGCTCCGGCGGCGCCCGCCACGATAAAGCCGCCGCGGATGCGGAGGACGATGGGCCGACGCGTAAGCCTAAACCCAAGGCTAAGCATAAGCCGCCGGTGTTGTCGGTGGATGGGAATGACGGTCGCCGCGGTGTGAGCTCGTCGTTTGATAAGTTCAGGAACTTGCCGAAGCTTCCTCTGGTGAAGGCGAGCGCGCTGGGTGTCTGGTACGTGGAGGCGGAGGAGCTGGAGGCGAAGGTGGTTGGAGAGAAAGGGAAGAAGTCGAAGGTGAGCAGTGTGGATGAGTGGAAGGCTGTTGTCGAGGAGAAGAGGAAGCTCGGGGAGAGACTGATGGCGCAGTATGCGCAGGATTACGAATCCTTCAGGGGGCAGAGCGGGGACGTCAAGATGGTTGTGGCGACGCAGAGGTCGGGGACTGCTGCAGATAAGGTGTCGGCCTTCTCGGTCATGGTTGGGGATAATCCGATCGCGAACCTGCGGTCGCTCGATGGGCTAATTGGTATGTTATATTGGGAGTTCCTCTCTTTGCCAAATGGATGCAATTGGCTTTGGTTTCTTGGGTTCTACATATGCTTACTTGTTCTGTAATTTTGTATTGTTGTATAAACTGACCTCTGGTACTTCTTGGTTACTTAAATTTGACGTTGGATTCCCTTTTAATCCTTATAAAGTGCTTCAGATGTCGTGTCTTGTATAATCTTCTAAAGTTGTGAAGTTCAAAATGGGCAAGCTTTCTGAGTTTCTCTCTTTAGATGAACTTTTAGCTGTTCAAGTTGAATGTTTTCGGGAATCCTATTTGTCATTGGGAACGATCTCATGCTGTGTTGAGATGGTAATGGACTCAATAGCTTCTTGTTTAGTGTGAGGAGCAAGGCTCGTTTTTATGTAGAGATGTTTAGCTCCAACTAATCAAACCATGTTTAGATTATTGATTATGCATACAGCCTCTTGAATTCTTTCTTCTACTTTTGCTGGAGTTTGCCCCAGCAACTTCATTGTGCGTGGGGTATGATGTGCCTATAGCCCATTCAAGGCTTAGCTTGTCAAGCAATATGTAATTCCATCTCTCTGCAAGTTATGTTGTTGAACCAAGGTCAGTTTTGCCTCCCCCCCTTCCCCCAAGACTTCGTAATATGTCCTCCTGCCTCAAACGTCGCCTGTTGTCATTATCCTTCTCCAGTTTGTAAGAGTTCTCATACTCAATTTCTGAATTAACTTTTGACACAGTTCTCTAGGTTTTGTTTTGTAACCTGAATGCCTTTATCTTTCAATTCATAGAGTTAGCCATGTTTGTCTCTATTACCTTTCTGTGTTTCGTTTACCAGTTCTAGACCCAAAAGGGTGTATTTGAGTAAATTGGCCTGTTGTGGTATCTGCCTCTTCTTCAAATGTTGTGATTGTGTGTTGCATGCCTGCCGGTTGTTTTTCTGAATAAGTGCTTTTCTGTGTTAGATCATGGGGCCATTGACTGAAGTAAGCCTCTAAAACGAGAACATATGTCCGTTAATTCCACTATATTGCAATGGACAGACATTCAGGTCATCATAATGTAACTGATTGCTGATGAAATATCTGCGCTAGAGTTTGAATATTTTATATCTAAATACTTTCTATTTTTAGGAATGGTGACTTCAAAAGTGGGGAAACGTCATGCTTTAACTGGCTTTGAAGTACTAAAAGAATTGTTCATTTCAAGGTTCTCTCTCTCTCTCTCTCTCTCTCTCTCTCTCACATGGTGAACTCCCAATTCTGGCTACTGCTTTGCTGTTATTCTTCGAGAAGGGCCTTGTGTGGGTGCCATCTGCCTGATGTAGCTTCTGTGCATTGCATTTGTTGTGAACCTGGCATTCCCAGAAATAGGGCATTCCCATTCCAAGTGGCTTGGAGTCACTGATTTCTCTTGAATCCATGTATGCCCTGGCATTGTGCAACTCTGGATGATGAACTACTGTGATCTTGCTTTGAGAAAATTTATTCTAAAATTTAGTGCGTCCATGTATGATTATTAAAACACTTTTCCTACTTCTTGTTAGTCTATTACCTGAACGTAAGCTGAAGACCCTCTTGCAGAGGCCACTAAATCATCTCCCAGAGACAAAGGATGGCTACTCCCTCCTACTCTTTTGGTACTGGGAAGACTGCTTAAAGCAGAGGTATGCATTTATTAAAGCCTTAGTAGTATGCAAATGGATGCTACTGCTAGCACTAACTAGTCCGCATGCTTCATCTTTTATTGGAACATTGATACATGTAGATATGCTGTTGGCAAATCAAAGGTATTCAAGAAGCAGGTTCCTGAGATGCAGGTGGTCATGTGTGAAGACCTATCTAGCTTAATGAGAACAGTAGACTCTAAAGAGAGAGAAGGAACGAAAGAAAACCTTTTACAAAAGGATGCCTTTGATATGATATATTACTGAAATATGCTATACATAATTGAAAAACTGAAAAATTATCTTTTTCATCTAGTGATAAGATGAGGCTTCTCATTGGTTTCTATTAAAATCTAACATATTTACTCAGTTTCTATCTGTAGGTAAAATTGTTACTTGCATTCTGGACGTGCTTTTAAGGAAATCAAGAATGAAAAATGTTTTCAACATCATAATGCAAGCTTAAGATTGCATTGATTAATTGATTTGACAAAATGCTTCAGCTAATTAAATTTTGGATTGCATGACTTCTTTAGGTATGAGCATTTTATTGTTGCACTTGAGGAAGCATCAAGGGATATGCTACCCATTCTGAAGGACAAGGCCTTGAAGGTAGGGTTTTTCACTCTGTTGTGAGATTTGTTAGCTATGCAATATGCACATCTTCTTATTGGAAATAATCACTCTCTCAAAAGTTTCAATTGGGTGTGGAGTTAGATATGCATGAAATTGCTCTTCTTCATTGGACAGCAATTATTGCTGGCATATGTGATAGTTAATAGTTATTCTGCCTTTAAACTTGATCGACAGTTTCATGTAGTCTCCACTACCTTTTCCAAATATATTTGTCAAATATACCTCTTCTGTACTTGTGGCTTGATCACCAATTGAGTTAATCTATTGGCAATACTTTTTTAACCTCATTCTTTTCTGAAATGCTTGTATAAATAATCTGATTGATTTTAGCTTTCGGTGCTTGTAGACCATGTATGCACTTCTGAAGAATAAATCAGAACAGGAGCGTCGATTGCTCTCAGCTCTTGTCAACAAAGTAAGTTGAGATTGAAATTTGGCTATTTTCTAATCGATTCTTAATTGTTCATGTATCCGGATTCTAGTTGACTTTTATAGCAACTGATGGTGATAATCTGTGTTGTCCTTGTCTATATGCAGCTCGGGGATCCTCAAAATAAGGGTGCGTCCAATGCTGACTATCACTTATCCAGCCTTTTGTCGGAACACCCAAACATGAAGGTATATTGTTCAAGCAGTGGCTTTTTTTATGACTATGCGCATAGCAATCTCATTATCATGGTTTCCTGGGTTTTCAGTTGATTGGTTAGGGCTATTCTCATGACATTTAACACAGAACAGGACCAGTGCAGATCTGTAGAAGGTTCCTTGCATGTGGAGGAAGAGGTTGCATGTATGTCCGCATTTCTGTAGCTCATGAATGACCACCTTAATGTATGGGAAAGTTTAGTTTTCCATAAATAACAATCTGCTGAAGCTAGTTCATTGTTTAATGAAAGGACACTACAAGATTAGGTCATAATTACTTCTCAGAGGATTGCCCTGTAATGTACAAATCTCCTTTTGGATTCGTTACCACACCATTCAGCATATCTGCTCCTTGAACACATTATATTTCAGCAATCACCTCAGTCGGGGGAGCAAATATTAGAATTTTTCGCGAGTTTTATGAAGGACGCGTGAATGTCAATGTGATTTATTTCCTGATGTTGTGGGATAAGTGCTTTGTTAGTATCTTAACGAGATGGAAATTAGAAATTATAGGTTTCTTTCATCCAGGCTCTAGTATCAACCGGCATTAGTGAAAAATAACTTGCAAAAATCAACAAGAAACAGTAAGATATATGTGCATGAT
Organism: Syzygium aromaticum; assembly: GCA_024500025.1. Classification (NCBI taxonomy): domain Eukaryota; kingdom Viridiplantae; phylum Streptophyta; class Magnoliopsida; order Myrtales; family Myrtaceae; genus Syzygium; species Syzygium aromaticum. Next base: position 23,238,627 of record CM044894.1, read on the forward strand.
TTGGTTGATGTGACCTATTTTGGCAGGTTTAATGGCGAAATTCACTAGGTTGAATGGAGATTATGCACTCGAATCTCTCAAACCCGATCTCTGATTAAACCATCTTCACAAGCTTTAATGTAAACATATTGTTGGCTACTCTGCAAAAAAGAAGCTTAATGTAAACCCTGAAAACCTTAACTGAAAAATTGGTGTCTAAAGGATGGGCCTCGCTGGCTAAAGGGTTGGACCTGAAATTGGTAACTGATCTGATACGGCCACAAATAATCAATCATCAAGTAGCGGATTGAACTAGCCGTTACTCAGTCCAGCCAGTTGAAAAGGAGTGATTGAACTGTGTCAGAATTCGTCAAATCCGGTTTTTTCAAGGTGAATGAAAATTTCAGTCTGTGTCTCAAATCTGGGACCTCATATTTTGCTGTATAATATTCCACATGCAATTGCCATTAACCAAAACATGATCCTTAGTTTTTGAAGGTTACAACAATGTTGTTTATTGTATGCCTCTATCATGGAATGATACATGAAAGAAAATATAAGCATGGGTCTACAACTTGCAACATAGGGCTCTTTTCATAATATCCTCATCTACCAAGCTGAATCTACCGTGTGAGACATATGTTGACAACAGAATTATCTATGATGTTAATAGTCTACTAGTTAAATCTGTTGTATCATTCAGTTCGGTTGAACTGCTAAGTAGTCTCTTGACAGATTCATGCTCCTGTCTGCTTTTGAAAGCACCGCTAGAACAGCCACTAAGAAGAATCTCTGTTCAAATTACATAAAATTCAAATGACACTCTGCACCACATATGTCCTCCTGAGAGGTAAATCAACATCGATAGGGTTTAGGCTATGAAACAGATTGCAGTTCAATAGAACGGCAATTGAGCTTTAAACTCAAGGCCTATTGGATAAGAATCTTCTCGATGTCATAATCTTGAAAGCACGAATGAAGGAAATTGGAAAGCAATACATAATATTGCCTCCAAAAAATTTCAGGTCGTTAAGGTGCTGGCTTAAATGATCTGTGTTGGATGTGAATCTGTTGGGTGCAACTGGCCATTTCACCTATTATTCTGTTACCAATTATTAAGTTCTGTTTATGATGCACAACTTTATTTGTTTGGGGCAACTGTCATTACGGTGGGTTCTTCCTTTTTCAGGTGGTAGTGATTGATGAGGTGGACTCCTTTCTCTTTCGCCCACACCTGAATATACGGGCGAAGTATCATGCTGTACGTCTTCTCAATCTTTTATTTTTGTCATTTGTCTTAGTAATAGCATTTGCTGGGCCTTTGATGATCTTTTTCAAGAACTGATTAATGTCACTTTTAGCACCTTCCACTGTCATCGTTTTTTGATGAGTCCTTCCGTTGCATTGTATTGTATAATAATGATTAGTGGATAGATCAGTGCATCGGCTGTGCCACCATACCCCAAATGGTTATGAGGCATTTGTGTGCAACACGAGTTTATCATTTTTTAAAAATCTTTCTTTCCAAGAGGAGTAGGCTGATTGCCTAGGTATTTCATCTGCAATATTTTTTTCTTAGTTCCTTTTTGTGCAATTTTATCTGAAATCATTTCTGAGAGAGCTTGTCTTTGAATTACCCTAAATTGCGACAGCCTTGCAGGTGGACTTTACTTAGGATGATTGCTTCTTGGCCACGCATGTTTCCTGATTGTGCAAAGTGAAATTGTGTTTCTGTTAGATTTCTATTTTTATTCACTTCAATTAGCTATTGTACATATGCAGATTAATTTCCTTAGCCAAATTCGTCTTAGTAACAAAGGAGATGGACCAAAGGTGGCAAAAAGATTGATAGATGTGTACTTTGCTGTGTTTAAGGTACTATTACATTATATTAATTGCACCTTTTGTACGATTTCCTGGTTGCAAAGGAAGAGGTCTCTTTTCCTTCCTAGGTCTCCAGCAGAGACAAACATTTTTGTTATGATCTGATTACCTAGAGATTCCATTTTGACGATCTCGGATGTTTATTTTTGGTGGACAATGTCAGGTGTTGATTACTGAGGCTGGTAGTGGTCAGAAAAAAGCTAAAAGAAGCAAAAAGGAGCAAAAGAGGGCCTCTGGTTCTGAGGGGGAAAAAGAAAAAGATGCATCAGAGTCTCATGTTGAATTAGACTCAAGGATACTATCAGTCTTATTAACTGTCAGTTTCTCTTGTTCTTTCCACTGATTTATACAATGTGCGATAGTTTTGCAATTTCTCTGCTGACCTTATTGTACCTTTTCATTTTTTCAGGGGGTGAACAGAGCATTTCCCTATGTTTCAAGCAATGAGTCTGATGACATTGTTGAGGTCCAGACACCACTGCTCTTCCAACTGGTAAGCTCAGAGGCACAGAGTCACTTGAGATGAATTGCTTGCGAAGGGAGCTATATGATTGGTGCAAGAGGGAAATAATCTTACTGTGTGCTCTGATATCTGCACTCTTTTTTTGCAGGTTCACTCAAATAATTTTAATGTAGGAATACAAGCTCTGATGCTTCTTCACAAAATCTCATCCAAGAATCAGATAGTCAGTGACCGGTTTTACCGTGCCTTATACTCAAAACTTCTACTTCCTTCTGCCATGAATTCTTCCAAGGCAAGTGACACTGATTTTTTGATGTCTGATTAGACATACTATATAGAGTGCTTACGGCCGACTTGAGATACCGTTCATCAGGGAAATTTCTCAACTGGAAGCTTGACATGCTTATTTTAGTTCTCTCTATGCAAATGAAGTCAAGTGTAGCTTGAGTTTGAAGGGGATGATCTTAATAAGTTTCATTTCTTATGGACATAAAAGAAAAGTACTCACTGTAAAAGATTAAATGACTTGAATTTGATATTGCTGAGTTTGGGGTCTTGGGAAGATGAGATCATAAAGTCAGATTATCATATGAGTTGCTTGCCATGTCGCTATCCCTATCCTTTTGTCCTGCTTTTGGCACTTAAAGCCCCCCTCTCAAGAACAAGAAAGCTAACAAATACTTAAGAATAGAAAGAAGAAACAAGGAATGGTTTGTGCATCTCTTATAGTTCTCTCTCTCTCTCTCTCTCTCTCACCTGTTTTGGTTTTTTTGGCGTTCTTCAGGCAGAAATGTTTATTGGTCTACTTCTGAGAGCCATGAAAAGTGATGTGAATTTAAAGCGTGTGGCTGCATTTTCAAAGCGTCTTTTGCAGGTGAGGATTGTTTTAGCCTTCCTTTGTCGTTTCTCATGCTTGCTAGATATCTCTCTTTGCTTAAATCCAGAGATAATCCTGCAAAAATGTCCTCAAATACTCCTAGATGAGTGTTTGCTTGCCTCTCTTCCTCGTAAGTGCATGCTTGGCACATCTATTTCAGGCAGTTCCTGGTTGTAAAAGTAGAATGTTAAGCTAATATTTCTTATTTACAGAACATGGCTTATTGTGCTCCTTATAGTTCTTTATATCTATTATGCTCCTTCTAGAGATTTTAACTTATAAAATTTTTCTGAGAAATGAGACTCAATAGATGGATAATGGCAATGCCCCTCCCGGTTTGTTATTTTCTAATGCAAGTTCACTGATTTTTGACAGGTTGCACTGCAGCAGCCACCTCAATATGCCTGTGGATATCTTTTTCTTCTCTCTGAGCTTCTTAAAGCCAGACCTCCTTTGTGGTGAGGACGGGTTGTTCTTTGGTTTGTTTTGATGTTTAAATGAAATTACTGGAGGATGAGGGTTTCAGATGGAAATGTCTTGAACAATGCATACTATTGTGCAGGAATGTAGTACTCCAGATTGAGTCTGTTGATGAAGAGCTAGAACATTTCGAAGACATTGTTGAAGAAGCTGACAACAAAGAAATCAATGATTCAAGAGGAGAAAATAATTTTGGCTCGATTGTTGATGATTCTGTGAAGGATGATGATTCCTCAGAGGAGGAGGAGGATGGCTCGCCCATCTCTTCTTCTGATGATGATGAACTCTCTGACGAAGCAGCTGAGTTGCTTATAAAGAATGTATCTTCAAATACTCAGGGAGTTGAATTATCTAAAAATAAAATTGACCCGTCTGGAGTAAATTCGACAGGTTCGTTGCTTCCTGGAGGGTATAATCCCAGGCACAGAGAGCCGTCTTACTGGTAAGTTGACACCCCTTTTTCTTGCCCCGGTAGTTTCCCTGTAATGGACTGTTGTATTGTTGCCAAGTCTAATTGTGTTATATGATCTCTAGATCGTTGTTTTAGGAGTATGTTATACTTGAAGCAAGTATTTACTATATGTATAGAATAATTATTATCTCTAAAGAGGCTATACTTTAATTAGGTGTCTACAATTCTTCATCTAACTAGTAGCCTGCTCTTTTTTCTTTTCTTTTTTTTATTTTAATATGGTTAACCCGTGGCTGTTGCCAGTTTCTGAAAGGCTTTTCATTTTCATAAGCCGTTGCTGATTTATGTTTCAAAAACTCTGAATGATTTGATTTCATTCCCATTTGGGAACTTTAGCAATGCAGATCGTGGAAGTTGGTGGGAGCTCATGGTACTTGCTTCACATGTTCATCCATCAGTCGCTACCATGGCTCGGACACTCTTGTCTGGGGCCAACATTGTGTACAATGGAAACCCATTAAACGACCTCTCACTTCCGGCCTTCTTAGACAAATTAATGGAAAAGAAACCAAAGCAAAGCTCATGGCATGGTGGTTCCCAAATTGAACCTGCCAAGAAGGTGAGTCATCAATTTATGTTTCTTTGCCCTAGTATGACAGGTTCTCTGAGTTGCTTTCCCTCTGTCTGTGACCCATTGACCTTCCTATTAGTGGCTGCTACCTACTGTGGAACCCTCTAAATTTGAGCCCGCTCATGTTTTTTTCCCTCAGCTTGATATGGACAATCAGTTAATTGGGCCAGAAATTTTGTCACTGGCTGAAATGGACGTTCCCCCGGAAGATCTAGTTTTTCACAAATTTTATATAAATAAAATGAATTCCTCAAAGACACAAAAGAAGAAGAAAAAGAAAAAAGGAGCAGAAGAAGAAGCTGCTGAGGAACTATTTGATGTGGATGATGCAGAGGTGGATGGCGGAGATGAGAGCGATAATGAAGAGATTGAAAATATGTTGGACTCTGCTGACATTTCCTTAGTTGGAGATGGTGAATACGATTATGATGACTTGGAGCGAGTTGCTGCAGAAGATGATGATGATTTGGCTGGTGATGCTAGCGAGGAAGAGATTGATCTTCCGTTCAATGTGGATGAGGAAGAAGAGAATGATATTGGCCCTATCGAAGATGACAGAAGTGATGTTGAACATGACAACGATGACGACGACGTGGCAATTGGGGAAGCAGATGATGAAACTGACGAAGGAGAAGATAGCCCCCGCCAGCGAAAAGGGAAGAGGAAATCTAGTGGGAAGACATCGGCATCCCCTTTTGCCAGTCTTGAAGATTACGAACATTTATTAAATGAGGATACCGAGGATCCTGGCTCACAGAAGTTCACCAAAAAGAAGTCAAAATCACGAAAGAAAGCTAGGTCATCCAAGTGATTTTTAGAAGCCGATTTGCGGATGCAGGGGATGAACATTGACACACTTTCAAAAGCTGTTAAACAGTGGCATGACTGGCGACTCTCTTACAGTTGTGCATGGATATTAATCAGAGGGAGGGAGGATAAGGGGAGCGGTTGAGGTAGCAATCACGCTTTTCGGTTTGTTTCTACCTCCTTCCTCTCTTGTGTTTTGATTAATCTGAGGAAAGATGAATCATCACATTTTTTTCAATATTTGCGATAATTTTCGGCAGAGTTTGTATCCGTGATTTAGTACACACCAATGAAGAAAAAGTATCCTTTCTTCTATATCTCCTAGTAGCGAGATGCAATCGGATGGCACAGTCCTGATCTTCGTACAGAAAAGAATCACAAAACAAACTGTTGATTTGAGTTTCATCGATTACTCTACACGAATGAATTACTTTCTTATGGTTACGTAAGTCACTGGTCTTCCATGCTCTTGACCATAGAAAAGACCATCTGTTCATCGGAATCGATGAGTCGAAATAGCATAATGCGTATTGTAATGTTCACGAGTCGGCTTCTTTCTCCGAGAGATGCTTGCTAGTAGTTGGATATAGCTTATGACCCGTTGTTCTGTGCCGTTAGCCTTATGAAAAATTCGAGTAATTCAACAGTCTTCTCCATTCCTCTTGTATAATTAGCTATGATACATCCATTTGTGTGCATCACTATGAACATGGCCCATGCTAATGGCTTTATGATACAGATAAACAGCGATGACGCGAATCTTCGACCCGGCTAAGCCGGCTTTGCCTTCGAGATCTTCATCTTTGAAGCTCTCGCGATCCAGTCTTCAAAATCATCGGCTGCAAACGGTATCCTCAAAACCCCTTTGCTGCGGAACCCGAATTCCTCAGCCGACTTACGCAGCAGCTGGACGAAGTCAGCATCTGCGAGAGCTCTGGTGTGGACGATGAACCGCTTCGTATTGTCATTCACTCCCACGCATACCGGAACATATCCTCTTGGGGGTGTCCGGGCGCCCTCTAGCCGCTTCGCTCCTCGCTGCCTGGCAAGCTTGCTCGGCTTGCTGGCTCTTAATCCCATTGGACTTGTTAACTCAACAAAGCCTGATCTAAGCTCCCCCATTTGAGCACCGGGACAGACAATATAAGCAAACACAAGGACTGTTGTACTTGGTCTGTCCTTGCATGTCCCATTGGAAGATATTTCTCCACGTTTTTCCCGATAGCGATGCGTTAATCACATCGAGCCCTATCATCTCACGATAATATTAATCGGGGTCTAATCCAATGTCCATTGTCCCGAGAGCGAGTTTGCATGCCGTGACGGCAAAGTCAATTCAATTTGACCTTTGTTTAATCCAGATACTCGAATTCTTTGTCCGAGTGCTGTAGCAAACGTGAACGTTCGACGCCATTTCTTCATCGATTAGGTGATCGCAATGTGCCCACTCTGCTATGATCAACCTGTTTTTTTTGTTCTCTTCTTGTTTGTCCAACTCCGGAACGCTGGAGAAATGGAAGGTGGTCCATTTATGTCTGCAACTGCAAGGAAGATCCGGACACGTTCAAATGTCTCTCTCTTTGCCCATGGATTAGTCCTGAAGCTGTACTGTTAGATCAAACAGGTACAAAAATCTGTACTCGGGTCAAGTTTGCTTGACCATAATTGATAAAATCCCGGAGGTTGCTAATAGCGCATCATCGTAAAATAAAGAGAATTATCGCTAGAAAAAAATCTCATGTTAGGCAAATTTAAGTGAAATGGCCTTAAGCAATCGATCAAAATAGTTGAAATAAAATAATTTTCTTTATGTCTGGCATTTTTCAATTTGTTTCTCTCTATTTTTTTTTTTTTTAAAATTTGGCCTTTTCTTGAGCCTGAGCATGTCATGACAAAGGCCAAGTAATAGTTGCTGGCTAGGTGGCGCCCGTTCATTGGTGCTCTTTTTGTGCACCTGTACACTCAACCGCACACAAATCCGTTTTCTTTTTTCCGTGCTTTCCCCATTTTGCCCCTCCAGCTTCTCTCCCTCGCTAACGCGCGAGCTGACCGCGAACGGAGTCGATAACGAAGAACAGAAAGGGGTTAGAAGAGATGAGCGCCGCCGGGAATTCGCCTCCGACAGCCGAGGGGGTCGCCGGCTACAGGACGGCGAGAGGCGGCCGGCGGCGGAGGCACGCTTGACCGTGGATTGGGTGAGGAGCATCCGGTAGGAGGGAATGACGGCCGATATCTAGTGACGACGAGCCATATGAAGTCGTAAGCTTACGTCGTCGTTTCAGGGTGCAAACTGAGTGACAATACACGTGTCTCCGAGCCGCTCCCAGTCCCCGAAAGTGTATAACCTCGCCGCCGAGCTTCCACACAGTTCCCACAGCTCTCGGCGGCGGCGATCGGCCACCGGCGGCGGCTGCTCCGATACCGGTGACTGCGAAGGGCTGAGCCGCCTCATCACTCCGATCGACCGGCTTCCCTCTGCCTCTCTCTCTCTCTCTGCGTGTTTCTTCGATCAGTTCGAAGTCATTTTCTTCCTATACGGTTCGTCATTGTGCTAGGTTTTTCTGGATAGACAAAGCTTTCAATTCACGCGAGCGGCCTTTCATGTTCCAGATGATGATCTTGCTTCCCTTTCTTGATTTAGGGCAAAATTTTGGGGAAGAGCGAAAATGTCTAGGTTGCGAGCGCTGTGGCAGGCCTCTCTAAATGCCACGAAGAGAGGTACTTGTTGTGTTCTTCGTATTCGTCGAAACTTGGTCAGATTTGTTGGTGCAGTCCTCAGGCCTTGTGTCATCGTCAGTGGTGTGATTTACATGTGAAGCTTTAGATATGACATGAGTGTTGTTTGCTGCTGTTTTAATTACGTTTTGGAATGGAGAAATGTTTCGGTATGATTGATGGGTGACTAGCAGTATCGTGTTTCGGTCCATCTCGTTAATTTTAAGCATTGTGGGGGGATTTCTTTGCTAAGGGAAAGGGCATGGCAATAGTGCTTGAGGGTTAGCATCCTCTATAGAGACATAAGGATACAGATGTGGGCTCATTTCTAAGGCTGGGTCATCATGGTGACTTGGGCTAATTCATTTTTGCAATGGGTTGGAACGTGTCGATGAATTCTTTGTTCAGTTTCAGTTTCTATTAGTCCGTCAGTCTCAGCTGAGATATAAATGAAAAATTTTCATAAGCTGTGACTCCAAAGGCATCCAATTCTAGTGGTATGATTCTTTGGCTGGCTGGTATTTAGCATTTCCTTTGTATTTAGCTCTTCGTGATGAGAGAGTTTATTATTTTTTTGTGCTAGACTTTTTGAGTAAGTATTCGTGGAATGCCGTAAAAGAGCATTTCTTAGCCAGAGTCCGTTGCTGGATGATATTGTTCAGACATGGATTTTGGAACCTTCATCCAGCATGACAGTGGATTCCTTCTCTTCTCTGATTGTATAATAAAACACCATCTAATCGTGATACGAATTGCCATATTTAAAGTTGTTGCTTGGTAAATTTACTTTGTTTGTTACTGTAGCATTTATCATTGCATCAGCAGCATAATGATGGTCACTGGAAAAGGAGTCGATGCGAATTTCCTTGATGTGTTTCTCTCTTTGCATGACTTGAAAATGTCCTTTCGAATAACAATCTGCTTCCCTGGTCATAAAATGGGTTTTTCGTCCTTCGGTGGCTTTTTGGCATGTTTTAATTGTCTATCTGCTTGAAGAGAATATGATCTTTTGATTTTTGGCATTTGTTATCTACTCTCATGTTCAGTATAGTTGGCTGAGGTCTTATACATATATTTTCTGCTCCATAATGTTTTAAACTACTTTTTCTAGAAAATAGAAGAGATCGACACTTATGTAATTTTTCTTTACCAAAAAAAAAAAAAAAAAAGACACTTATGTAATTCATAATTACACTCTCTACCTTTGATAATTGTTGTGTTGATTTTCTTATATGTGCAGCTCTCACATGGAATGTTGATGACTTGATACCTCCAAGCGAGAAAAGCATATTTAATTTCAACTCAAAGGAAGAGTTGAAAAGGTGGCATCTCTACTCGGATTCTGAATATGGGGGTATGCATGTGTTTTAGATAATATTCAGTTGGTGGATCAGACAGTTTACCAAACAAATGAAAAGAAAATGAGGTTAAACAGGAAATAAACGACCGGCATTTTGCACACTTAGAGTATATTGATTCAATTTTGTGTTTCTCTGGATGGAAAGACCACTTTCCCATCATATTGTACTGGCAAATGGTGATTTGACTTTTCATCTCATTAATAATATCTTTACCACTATTGTGACTTTTCAGGGCTATCGTCTGCCTCTTTGGAGATCAATAATGTTGGGAATGGACTAAAGGGTATTGCTCAGTAATTATTCCTATAGTGACTATATTGGCATAATGACTCATGATGATTTGAGTTCGGAACACTCAATAGCTTCTGGGTTTCCTGCATAGGAATCTTTTCTGGCCACCTTTCACTGGATGTTGCGGAGGATTCAAAATGGAATATCAGAAGGGGTGGCTTTTGTGGAATGCGGTCCAAGAAGGTTAGTGATTTTTGCATGTTCCAGTAGGATATTGTTCATCGCTGGCACTAACAAGTTAATTTCCATGTCTTACTGAGTGTTTCTTCAATTCTTCCCAGCATCAGTATTTAGCCAGTTTCCTTGTTTAATTTTTTTTCCCTTCTGCAGTTTGATGGCTTCATCGATTTGGATGCATATGATTCCATAGCTCTAAAGCTTAAAGGAGATGGTAGATGCTACATATCGACTGTAAGTATCTATCTATCCTCATTTCAGCTTTTATAAGAGTGGTTGTTCTCTGGTTTCCCCTTTATTTTGAACATTTTAGCTGGCATACAACTTGCTTTTCTGATATAGTTGACCTCTGATCTAGATCTACACAGAGAATTGGGTGAACTCACCTGGACAGTATGAAGATAATTCATGGCAGGCTTTTGTCTTTGTGCCGAAAGACAATTGGTATATTGCAAAGGCAAGTCTTGTCATTGTTAGTATGGGGGTTTAGCAAGTCGAGCTTCGGTATCTTATTAGTAGCTCGACTCATTTAGACCTTTATTTTGGAATACTATTTTCCGTCAAGCCTGAAATATTGGTCCTTCCTGTGGTTTAATTTTTCCGTCATTCTTGTTATGTTGGTCCTTTCTGAATTCAAATCGTCACAGCAAACTGATGGTGATCTCTTTTCTATTCGCCATCAAGAGTATCTCATTGATGAGCATTTGAGGATTCCTTCTTCTCGAATGGGTTGGTCCTTATGCTCGTTTCTGCCGCTGAAGATTTTTTTAGGCTTTTTAACTTTGGTTGAAACTTGAACCGTAAAGATGGACAACATGCATAATTATGCATTATGTGTATCAGCTCATATGTGAGAAAGCTTTTTGAATCCGTGGATTTCATGGCCTTTTCAGATTCCTCTTGCCCGATATTTGCCAACATGGAGAGGGAATGTCATAGACGCAGAGTTGGAAATGAATCCATCTCGAATCCTTGGCATGTCACTGTCTGTTAATGCGGAAGGTGGAGTCCCCAGCGCTAAATCTGGGCCCGGTGATTTCAGAGTCGAACTTGAATGGATCAAGGCGCTGAGGACAGAGTGAGCATCTGTACATTACGTTGGCGGGAATTAAGTCCATTTTCCTAAAGTTTTGATTGAGCTTTATGGTGCAGTTTTCTAATCTTTGCTAGCAATTCAAAATTTTGTTCCTTTTCAATCGTGTGTTCTTGAGAAGCTTTGGATATGGCAAAAAGGCTCAGTTCTTTCTTTCTGCACCAGCACACCATGTTTTCATGTGCGTTGAGTGCGTTGGAGGAGTGCCAAAGAGCCTCTTCCAAGTCCCAACGGTGCACAACACAGATGTTTCCTAGATGCTTTTTGCTTGTTAGTTATAAAAGATTTATGTTACTATATGCATCCTGTATTTGATTGGATCGGGAACGGAACTGGGTTGGACTGACTCGAACCTCACAAGAAATCTGAGATTTCTTGATCTGGGTCGAGTCGATGAAAACTTGTTAGGGTGCTATTTTTCGGTCCATAAGGATCTTGAAGTGCCTGAACCTATTGACCAAATATTGCATGCACCCAGAACATGCCGGCCAATTCTATCTCAGCCATTTGAAGTTACCGGCCCATACCATTAAAGCAGGTCCTCTGTGTGCCCACAATATCCAATAGCTGAGATGAAGTGGGCTTATATGAACCGGTATATATAGGAGGGGAAGTACTTGTGTTTGTTCAATTCAAGTACGACTAGGTGATGTCCATTGATGGACCAAACCACACAGTCCATTGATGTCACTCTTAGGTCAATGAGTACGGACTGTTGAATCTTCCAGCCGGACTTAGCTGGGCCTTAGCGTGCTCAGACCCACCAAAATAAAAACCGAAAGGACCAAATGGCGGGAGATGACAAAAGAGCAATCAGATGGATTGTGCATATCAAGCAAACCCTAAAGAAGAAATCCCAAATTGGGTCTTTCACTGTCAACCCCCACTAAACTTTACACCCCCACGTGACGGTTCTCACACAAATGGCCCGCCCTCTCCAGCCCGCAACTTGCAGCCCTAATGGTGATGATTAGCGTAACGCGAAAGTCAATCAAAGCTGGCGTCCGTACCCTGAGTCTTCTTCAATCCATGTTAGCTACGCACCCACTTTTCGCAAGTTGCTGTCCGCCCGCAGGCGGGTGTTCCTGGAAAGTCATCCCACTATGAGATATCAGATAGGTTAAAACGCACATCTACACTTAACACAAACTTCATAGATCCATTGATATGCGTCGGAACGCGTATAAAGTCTTAGATTGGACATGTTTGACGAGAGGCCTAACATGTGACGGCGGCTGCATATGTCGAAAATGGACCCAGGAATGGACTAAGCATGAGGCATCAAATCAATCTCTATATTCATCCATCCATACGAGAGGCCTGGGAACTTTATGGAAGGGAATCTATCGCTGACGCGGACAAATCACTTTCTAACAAAACCGCACTGAAACTATCTCACCGGAGAGGGCCTGCTCTTGGACTTGCGGCACAGCCCCCAAGTTCCATGCGTGCCACTATTTTATTCCTGTGGCGTCTTACTTGGACGACATTTCCAGATGCTAAGGTAGCGAATGATAACCATTCTGTTCCGGAATGAGTTCCTGAACCAGAAATAGATTTTTCTATTTCTGGTTCCTGGATGAGTTTCTGAGAAAAAAAACCTGTTTGATAATGACAAAAAATTTCTATTTCTGAAACAGAAACCCGTTTGATAACAGCACAAAATTTCTATTTTCTGAAACAAAAACCCATTTGATAAACAATAGAAAATTCTATTTCCAGGAACAGAAATCCATTTTTTTAGAAATGGAATAAAAATAATAAAAAATCCGAAAAATTCATAAAAATCTTTAAAAAAATTCAGAAAATCCCAAAAAATTGAAAAATTCCAAAAAAAATCATCAAAATGTCGAGAAAATAAAAAAAAATTCAGATTTTGGGAAAATAGGAAATTTGTTAAATTTTTTCAAAAAAAATCAAGAAATCAAAAATTTCAAAACTTTACAGAATTGCTTAGAATACCTGTGGCCACTCACTTTTAGTGAAATTTAAATTTTTTAGGTGCCAAAAAAAAAATCAAAAAATCAAAAATTTCAAAACTTCACAAAATAGTTTAGAATACATGTGGTCACCCACTCTGAGTGAAATTTAAATTTTTTAAGGTGCCCAAAAAAATTCAAAAACTCAAAAATTTCAAAACTTCACAGAATGGCTTAGAATACTTGTGGGCACCCACTTTGAGTGAAATTTTAATTTTTGGAGGTGAAAAAAAAGAAAAAAATCAAAAATTTCAAAACTTTATAGAATGACTTAGAATACATGTGGCCATCCACTTTGAGCGAAATTTAAATTTTTTTAGGTGAAAAAAAAACATAAAAATCAAAAATTTCAAAACTTCACAAAATGACTTAGAATACATGTGGCCATCCACTTTGAGTGAAATTTCAAAAATTTTTGATTTTTTGCTTCTTTTTCGGCACCTAAAAAAATAAAATTTTGCTTAAAGTGGGTGGCCACAAGTATTTAAGTCATTCTGTAAAGTTTTGAAAATTTTTCTTTTTTGCTTATTTTTATTTTTTTTTCGACACCTAAAAAAATTAAATTTCACTCAAAGTGGGTGGCCATAGGTATTCTAAGCAATTATGTGAAGTTTTTTATTTTTTTCGGCACCTGAAAAAATTTAAATTTCGCTCAAAAGTGGATGGCCACAGGTATTTTAAGCAATTTTGTGAAGTTTTGAAATTTTTTATTTTTAATTTTTTTTCGGCACCTAAAAAAATAAAATTTCGCTCAAAATGAGTGGCCACAAGTATTTTAAGCCATTCTGTAAAGTTTTGAAATATTTACTTTTTTGCTTATTTTTATTTTTTTTGGCATTTAAAAAAATTAAATTTCACTCAAAGTGGGTGGCCACGAGTATTTTAAGTCATTCTGTGAAGTTTTTAAATTTTAAATTTTTTACTTTTTTTTTATTTTTTTTGGCACCTAAAAAAATAAAATTTCGCTCAAATTGGGTGGCCACAGGTATTCTAAGACATTCTGTGAAGTTTTTAAATTTTAGATTTTTTGATTATTTTTTATTTTTTTTGGTATCTAAAAAAATTAAATTTTGCTCAAAGTGGGTGGCCATAGGTTTTCTAAGTCATTTTGTGAAATTTTGAAAATTTTTATTTTTTTATTTTTTTAAATTTTTTCAACACCTAAAAAAATTTAAATTTCACTGAAAGTGGGTAGCCACAAATTCTAAACCATTCTGTTAAGTTTTGCAATTTTTGATTTTTTGCTTTTTTTTCTCACCTCAAAGGTCGTGACTTTCATATGAATGTGTGTTGAAGAAAATGAATTCCTCATAAATGGTTCTCACTTTTGTTCTGGAAATGAAAAACCAACTTTTTTTTGGTTCTCATTTCTGGTTTCAGAATCAGTTTTGGAAGCAAACTTGTCCCGGAAATAGAAAAATGAAATTGCGTTACCAAACGGGTTTCTGGTCCAAAACTGATTCTGGGAACAAAAAACCAGTTCTGGACAGAACCAGAATGGTTTTCATGCAGTACCTAAGGCACCATCCTCTTATATAAAGCCATGGATGCTTCTCGCATCAATCAATCCATTCCTATCCCCCCTCCCCAAGCCAAATTACATTATAGAAAATTACACATTGATATCGATCCAATCCCTTAAAAAAAGAAATCGACGATGAGCACGGGCCACACGTCGTTGAACAGCATGGCCCCTTGGCGATCAAAAGGGTTACAGAAAACGCCGAGTTCAGCGGCGGAAATGGGAATTTGGGGCACGATATTTTTGCACGTTTGAGTGGTTCGGACATCATTGGAGGAGGTTCGTTTGGCCTAAACCCAAAAGGGTTTCCTTGGCTTTAGGGATGGTGCTTTGTCACCCCTCCTCCCCCTCGCTCCCCCAAACCCCCAATGTCCCTTGGCTTTTTTTTGGGTCACTGTCCTTTCGAAAGCAAAATGAATGGCCGAATGTGGCCAAGAGCTTTGATTTCTGAGAAGCTTGCGGCACGCGATCTTGTGGAAATCCCAAGGCAAGATTACCCCCAATTCACGTGGCCTTGTGTTTTTACCTATTTTCCTCTCCCTTTTTTGTTTTGAATTTTTGGTTTTTGGGTTGGCCATTGGACCACATGAGAGAGCTAGAAGTCCCATGGGTAGTACTAGGTAATAGGGACTAAGACAAATTGTGATTTCTTGATTTTACATTTCGACCCTCCTTTTCGAGAAAACCACCCCAATAAGGGCACAATGGAGATGGGCTAGAGTTTGAGAATCCAAAGCAAATATTTGGTCTTTTGTAACTTATGAATTCGCTCTGAAAAAGAAAAAAATCCAATCACCAAGATAAAAAGGAAAAATAAAATAACGGAATAAGTGTACTGAATATCATGAAACTTATTACGAAAGTGCAATTGAATCCTAATACATTCAAAAGGTACAATCAAGTTCTAAAACTTATCACGAAAATACAATCAAGTTCTGAAACTTTAAAAAAGTGCAATAAAATCTTAAAACTTATTATGAAAGTGCAATCGAATCCTAAAATTTTCAAAAAACTGCAATCGAAGGAATTTCAGACAAGTTTTAGGATTTGATTGCACTTTTTGAAAATTTTAGAATTCGATTATACTTTTGTGACGAGTTTTAGAATTTAATTGTACTTTTTTGAAAATTTTAGTACTTAATTTTATTTTCGTGATAAGTTTTAGGACGTCTAATGGGATAAACTAGTCCGTTGATTTTTTTTCTAAATAAATTAATTTTTTTATGATTTTAATAACAAAGGTCGGCGACTAGAAAATGGACCTCAGGATATCACTCGATAAATGCGGGTATAAACGTGGGATGGAGAACAAAAATGCATTGACATGTGAACGAGGCACATGATCGGAATAGAAATCGTATCTTGCTATCCAATGGAGTCTCCCAATCAAATTCGGGGTCGATAATGAAATGATGAGAAGAAACCAAGGACATAATTAAGTGGGGCGGAAAGATAAAATATAAATTAATGTTGCTAGTTCCATAAAAAGTAAAAAGATGGGGCACCTAAAAGAGAGAAAGCAAAATGAAGAATGATTGGTGTGATAGAGCCAATCAAATTGACGTAAAGACCGAGGCTAGACTAGACTAATAGACGCCGAGAAAAAAATAATTAATACAATAAAAAATAACAGATTGATGTATTTATATCATATTTAACTCAAATTAATTTTTGTATCAGAAAAAATCATAAATTGACATATCTGTGATACTCTTACTCCAAACTAATTATTATGTCACAAACAAATCCTAAATCAGTATACTCATGATAAATTTATCAAAATATTATGTCAAAACTAGGGATTTTAATAGACTTTTGAAGAGTAAGATAGCTCTTATGACATCATTAGATATTTTAGCAGAATTCCTTATCTCAATTCATTTTCTTCGTATCTGGCCTCCCTAATATGATATTATTTAGAAAAGCCATTTTTTATGTGAAATTTCAACGTCTAATCCACATTATAGGTTGATCATCCAAATTGTGTTTCTATGTGTGTTTTCGCGCAAGCAATTTAAAAGGGATATTGGACGAAAATTAACGGATGATAAATTTATCACGAGTTTACTAGTTTGGGATATTTTGTGACGCGAAAATTAGCATGAGATAAATGTTGTGCCAATCTAACACTTTGAAAATTTCCGTGACGCGAAAATTAATCTGAGTTAAATATGAAACGGGTGTATTGATCTCGTGATAGACCTCTGAAAGCCAAACAGTCTTGCCCGTTATCATCATTGAGCTGCAGGAATAAAATAATCAATTCCGAGTCATCATTTTGAGGTCGCTAAAATTAAAAAGTTTCAGCTAAATCTTCATCAATCTCGCATGGTGTGTACTTTACAATGTTGGGTCCAAAAGACATTCCATGCTGGTCTGCAGCTGCACAAGAAGCAAGCAGCAGCGTGGCCAGAGACAACGAAATTAATATTAATCAATTGACCACAAATTTGTGTTGATCGTCTTCTATTAAATTATCCCAAAAGGGCATTGTTGAAAAGATTGGGCCAATGAGGGATGTGATTTGTGAAGCCACTTATCAAATATAAGGAATAAATCTCTCTGCATCTTGAATTTGTGACATTTGAGTTAGGTGTAAATATTCTTTACATAATTCTAGAAGCTAATGTCATTTTTCCAGGCATTACAATTTAGCAAACACAAATTTTTGGCAATGACAAAGTTAGCCAAAGAAAAGCAAATGCTTTTTAAGAAATTATGTCGTCTATATATGCGTCTGCAGTAAACCGGGCCCAATCTTATCACTTGAAGGACAAAGATATCGTAACTTTTCAAATGATCAAGAAAACTCGTGAACTTTATTAATGTGTACAAGTTTTGATCAATCTCATCATTCTTCGAATGGTGATCAGACGGTCCCAAACCCACCTTGGCACTGGCCCAAGCCAAAGCGAGAAGGGGGTAATGCCGGGGCACTGCCCCGGCACCGCCCCTCGCGCGGAGGGGTTGGGTCGTGCCATGTCCGGGTCGACATGGCCCGGTTGGCCATTGCTAGAAACGAAGAACAGGGAGTGGCAGTGCTGAAAAATCTTCCAAAAAAAATGGGGGATTCTCTTTTCCTACCGCGGGCCAAGCAGCAACCTTTTTTTTTCTTTTTTGGTAAGAAAAGCAGCAACCTTTTGTCCCTCCCATGAACGAAAAAGGCCATGGCTACTCCTGGGTGGGGACCGGCCTTCGCCACTGCTGCTTCTGTTGCGGTCAGTCGTTTTTTTGACAGACAGAACCTTCTGGAGTGGAGAGACATCATCTTCCGATGATGATGATGACGCCGATGATGGAAAAATATCTGCCTCCACATCCAATCTCAGCCCTCCATCTTGGAAAGCCCCGCCACAAAAAAACGCCCTTATCTCACCACACACGTTCACCAACCTGTTACAATATAACGAGAACCAGCAACTTGGCCAGAAGAACAAGGCAGCACAACATTGACACAGCCCCTTTTGACTCCGTTTCGCACCGAACTGTAACTTATATAAATGGCCCTGTCTCTAGAGCCTTCTTAGAGCCTCATCCTTCATCAGAGGTGATCATCATCGTAATCATCATCATCACCCCCTTCTTCTTTTCTGCCAAATTTTATTCTGGGACATCCTCTCTTTCATCTCCTCTTTACCTCGAGGAGACAATGCTAGAGCCTAGAGGTTCCGTGCGGGTTTGTTTCGTCGTTTTGCCTTCGAACTCGGTCACCCATTTTCGTCATACGAACATGGGTTCGGAGTTAAATTCGTCGACGTAGCAATTGCGAGGTTTTGTCATTGGGCCTTGGTGGATTCGAAAAGGACGGATTTTTTTTTGTTGAATTTTCTTGGGTTTGGATCAAAGAGAGGAAGAAGCGAAGGCGTAGATTGAAGTGAAGAGAATCAATGGCGAGTGGAGGAGAAGAGAAGAAGAAGGCGAAGGATTTGTACGCGGTTCTGGGGTTGAACAAGGAATGCACGGCTTCAGAGCTGAGGGACGCGTATAAGAAACTCGCTCTGGTTAGAATTCCAACCATCTTTTCATGCTTTTCTTCTTTCGAACTGAATGGGCTCTTATAATGGTAACTTAAGATGCAAGAAACAAGATCCTCGAATACTCAAAATCATTCTTCATCGTATTCCCATCCCAGTGAAGAAGCCGAGTATGGTGATTTGGCAAACCAGAAACATCCCTCGAACCATTTTCCCAGTTGAATTATTGTTCTGAAGTGAATTGTTGTCTGATGTATACTTGAATTAAAGGAGAAACTTTTTGGGTGAATTTGATTTGGAACTTTGAAAATGAACGAAAGATTTGGCCAAAACTAAACCAGCTTATAATTTTTCATCTTGGGTTGGAATTAGAGATGGCACCCGGATCGATGTTCAGCTTCGGGAAGCTCCAAGACCGTGGAAGAGTCCAAGAAGAAATTCCAAGCTATCCAGCAAGCCTATTCGGGTAGATAATCCTGTATTTTCAACTGTCCATCTATATGATCTCTTACGCTTTTCGCACTTTGCGATAAGAACCGGGGATCGAGGAAATGAGGAGCTTTTTCTTTCTGTTCTGGGTATTTGTTGGAACAGTGTTATCCGACGCGGACAAGAGGTTCTTGTACGACGTAGGAGTCTACAACGACGACGACGACGGCGATGACCTCGTAAGCTGCCCCCACTTCTCTGCCCGGCGGCGGCCTCCTCTCTCTCTCTTCTCTGTGCACCTTCACGTCTTATCATCACGAGCCTGACTAGTTCTCCTCCTCTCACACCTTAGTCCCCCCCTCGTTTGACCTTTTCGCAATATGTGGTTGTGGTGGGCCACGTAATGTTTGTTTGGGGAGTTTATATGCGCACCGAAGGAGGGCGTTCCTTCCGAGAATTTGATACTGCACTGTGGGTTGAATCTTTCACATCGGCAGAGTAAGAGCTCCGAAAAACTTGCATTGTGATTAATGGAGTGCATTTTGAATGGCCTCGTGGCAGGGGATGGGCGAGTTCTTGAGCGAGATGGCCGTTATGATGAGCCAAACCCAGTCCGGTGTAGGTTCTCTTTGAATTTTGAATTGGTCAAGCGATGTGCTTAGTTACACGAGTCTGGTTTAAGCGATATGAATGCGTGCAGGAAAATGGGGAGGAGACATTGGAGGAACTTCACGACCTGTTCAATGAAATGTTTCAGGCCGACATCGCGGCGTTCGCTTCCGACTCCCACACTCTGACCCCTAACGCGTGTTCGACTTCGTCCTTGTCTTCGTACATCTCTTACCGAGCGAGCTCCGGCTCAAGTAATAAGCGGGGTGCCCCGGACATCAGTAGAGTCAAGGCGGAGGGATCGTCCGGCTTCGATGCCCACTTCCAGAGTTTTTGTTTTGGGGTAAGTTCTCTCGCTCGCATGCGCGTGCCGGCCTTCACTGTGCAAATCTTAAAGTAATCTGCTTGAGCATGATTGGATTGCCTTGGAGTGCTAATCAACTTGGTTTTTACTGGTGTATTGATTGGTGTCATCTTTCGAGAGAGTTTAGCTAATGTCATTAGACAAGATGGCCCATATGCTAAATGCGTCTGTTTCGCTGATGTTTTGTTTCATTGCTTTCTCTTGAAATGCATCGCGGAGGTATGCGTTTAGGATTACGGTTACGCTTGAGGGACAAAATGAAGGTTAGATTCATCATATGTCATTGCAAGAAGAGAGCAAGTCCTCGTACTCAGTAATCTGTAGTGTCTTGATGATTCTCTCTGCTTTCTCGTTTTCATTTGCAAGCGCGAAATGACTGTAGATGATCAGTACGGTGTCTGTTAATGTTCGCGTCAATGTTAGCATGGGGTTATTAATCTCTTCATCCACATATGCTATGATCACTTAAAAATATGTTGAGGTGAATGTACCTCGAGCTAGTGAAAACCGATGCGACTCTTTCTTAGGCTGATGAAATCACTTGTGTGCAATGAAGACAGATGGAGCAGGAGGAAGATCTCAGGATAGGAAAGGAGGTCGCAGGAAGAATTGCCGTAGCAACCAGCGGCAGTAGGCAGAGGCAGGGCAGGAAAAGGAAGATCTCATCTGGCGACGTCTCGTTGCACGACTTTGGCGACGTCACGCCGAATGACAGTAAGCGCCAATTCGCCATTGCCAATAATCTCTGTCCAGAAATTCAAGGCCAGCTTTTAGCACGTCGAACATGAAGCTCAGAGCTTACAGGCAACTGCGAGTGGAATTTCGATCCATGGTGGGAGTGGAAAGAGTGTTTTTGTGCGTGATCCATTTGAGGTCTGCGTTGAGACGAAGGAATGTCTTTAGGATTGCATTAGATTGTGTATGATCCATTTGAGATTTGCGTCGAGACGAAGGAATTTCTTTAGAATCGCGTTAGTCACGACATGCTTTGTAATCTTGTGACAGTGGCTGTTCTCCTACTTGATGTTTATTGGCTTAGTAGCGCTCTCGCTACTGAGAAGTTCCACTTCCTGGAAGATCTGGCTTCTCACTTGAAGTTGCATCACCTTGAGTACTTTATTTCACAGCCTGATTTTTGGTATTATCCGAGTGAAACATGGGATCTAAAGATAGAAGAGCAGAGCCTAGACTACGTTAGTAACGTGTTAATTCTTTGTATTTTATGTAAAAAGTTTCAAGATATGCTGGAGATAAAGTTCAATTGTAAGGTCTGAGATGACCCAAAAAGCTCTTAAAAAGAAGGAAAGAAAAATATCAATAATGCTTGCCTGCATTTAGCGAAAAAAGGGGAAATGATTCACTCTCTATTTGTTTTGTAAAAAATGAATGATTTGAAAAATATTTTTTTAAAAAGAATCGTATGTGTTGATTAAAATAATTAGTCGATAAAAATATTATCGTTATTGTTTATATTTATATATTTTGATGAACAATGAAAATATTTTTCATCGATATATTTTTACAAGAAATCATATTAAGAAAATATTTTTAAAATAATTTATATTTCGAGCAACAAACGCAATGGACTCATATTACACGGGTATATTATGATGTCAAAAGACATGTGCGAAGTATTAAAGCAGTCTCATTTTGTCATACTTTACCGTCACAGATTGGGTTAGACTTAATTTAATAGAACGAGCCTTTCGAGACTCGAAGCGGGTCCTCGAGTTCGACTCGAAAAAAGATTCAATTCGTAAGCTTTTTGGCTAGGCTTTCGGGGTGCTCGTGAAGACCCCACTTGATTTTAAAAGTTATTTGATTCATCTCTTTCTAGTTTAAACGGGGATGTGCACACAAAGTCCCATACTCCCGTAGCTCCCCATGCAAGTTGCTATGAAAATTGAAGTAGGTAGGTCCCCGGCATTTCACTTTCAATCCATGACCTCATTGGACCATCAATTTTGGGCCAACTTGAGCTCATTGTGGAAGATGCACAACTTGCACCGACTTTTGTCTAGTCATTGTGAATTCTAATGATGCGGCGGACAATTTCAACTCTAGGCATGCATTCTTCGTTCGAGACCTGAGTTCGAATTGTCACACTTGAACATTTTCTAGGGCTTTCCCTAGAGGAAGCACAGACATATGAGTTCTTTGGTAACTATTTAGTAAGTGCGAGATTGGGCAGTTTGCACTCGCAAGGAAAGATCGGTCGGGTGCTCAAAAGGAGGAAAAACAATTCTTCGAGGTGTTGATGATGATCCTTCTCGGGCTAACCGTCTTATAATTTTTAATTCCGGCGAGATCAATTAAAGCTCCCGTATCCGACAGGAATGGGGTCGAAATCGAGAAATATATAGTATCCCATGATGGAAGGGTCAATGCCATTTGATTAAACACATTTGAAAATGGAGTGCATAGAACATGGTTTTTTAGCCAGCCAAAAGTGGCAATCTTTGACTAGGTCTCAAACCCTGGCAAACGACCTCAATTTGCTTCAACAGCAAAACTATGCCATGAGGAAAATATTGAAACAAGTTGATAAAATAACATGAGACTGTGTTAAAAATGAAAGCCCACTTTCCTTGGATCCGAAAGAGAGTACTTGGGTCCTCTCAATAACGAAAAAAGTGAATCATGCCTGAATCTAATTGGGGTTCGCGATGGTGGAGGAACTGTTGAGATCCTATATGAATTGATTGAAACCTCAGATTCCCTGTGTTATCTAGACTGCTTGATTCTTCAGAAATATCTAAAAAGGAAATCCACCAATCAAAGCAGAAAAATAAAAGATTCTACATTAAGATTTGATCATATTATAAAAGTCTCACGAGTATAATGTATTTGCTGCAAGTTGATACAAAAATATGTCCAGGAAATGCATTGCGATTTGGTTAAAACGTGGGTGGAAATCATGATATCTTGTGATGCATAAAAACAGATAGAATAAAGACCGTTTTCTGATTTTTCTGTGTTGTGCTGCAACTTTTTTACCAGGAAAAAATCCCTCTAAACAGTTTTTTTTTTCTCGCTCATCTCTTTTGTGTACATACATATGCGGTGTTCATAAGAATCGAACCCAAGATCTAATACTCTTCGGCCTCACCTCCCAATCCCATTACCAAGAATTCTGCATGCCTCATGGCTAAATGGAGATTGTGACTGTGCTGAGAGTGATTATTTGGTTCATGAATATGAATACTACGTGGAATATCGAGTTTAGATCGAGGACATCTTTCCTATGTTACGGTTATCATGAATATGGTAAATATCGGTTGGTTTCATGTAGTTCTCTTGCTCGAGTTTGCACCTGTTGAATAGATAATTCACGTGATGACCCAAGTGTTGCACATTGGATGACATTGTAATTGTTGAGCACGTATAGCAGAAACTCGATACTTTCATGTTTATCTGAGGAGATCGCCAAAGGAGAGTTCATGTCCCAGTCCTTCAATATATTCATTTGACTCAACTCCATTTAAAAAATTTAAACCAATGAATTATGAGCTAATTAAGATATATTAACTATCCCTTACGTGCGAGCTCAATGTTAGGTCTGCTCATTTTTAATTCAGCTCAGCTATTCCTCTAACAAGATATCTCAATCTGAGTTTCTAACGCCTACCTTTGTCCTTAGTCTCTATTTTCATATTGAACCATGAAGGCTGCAATTGGGACTGCGCTAGTTATGAAATTCATTTTTTTTGAGATATTCACTGAACATCAATAAACTATTAGCTCTCATACCATTTATATAAAGTTCCAATAGAAACTCGACATCTTCACTCAGGAGAATCACTAAGAGGGAGTTTAAGTCCAAGCACGTCAACATATTTAGTTAGACTCGGCCTCATTCAAAATCTTAAATTAATGAGTTATAAATCAATTATGATATATTAACCACACCACATCAAAGCACACTATAACAATTTTTTAATATGGGATTTTTCTAATGCAATTCATGTGTGCATCTTCACAGTAATTTTACTTTTGTTCGGAAAGATCAGTCGGAGAGAAATCAAAGGGAGGTGATTGGCCCACGATCCAAAATGGCATCTGGGTGGAGTGACGATGAATCAATTTATGACTAACCAACTAAAAGTTGTCTCGGTGGATATTATCATCTTGCTCACCGTCGTGCACTTTAGAATTGTGCATCACTTACAGTCCATTTATTTACAGGAAAATTATTATTTAGAAATTTTTTTTCGACTTTCCAGTATCTGACTGATGAGAAACTAATCGGTTCCCTGAATAGATCGGGGGAAAACCGCTTTCCCTTGTAGCAATAAAGAAATTACTTTTCCTAAAACCATCAAATAAATGAAACTAACTATTTTCATTGAAAATAATTGTCATGAGAAATGTTTTCTTTTATCATGACATTTTCAGTGAAACAAGTGCCCCGTTTGAGGTAAGAATTTCCCCAGTGCATATCGCAATTTGACCAATCTTTGTATCAATCTATAAGGGGTTGTTCAAGCTTGGGAATATTTGGGTGAATTCGGCAGGTCAACGGCCCATGGTTTTCTGGGCCAATTTCAGTGTTCCGATTGGCCCAAGGAGTGGAGGGCCTTTGCGAAATAGGGAGTCCAATAAGGGGCGAATTATATGCAAAACACAGAGAATCAGAATTAGCATATGTTGTAGCGACAATCTTATAGGTCCATACAATTTGATGTGCATACATACATACATACATCGTGCAACTTTACCTAACCATTCTGAATTGTCGTTACTGTTGGTGCAGATTGGCTGATTGTCGATTGGTGCCGGACACTCGCCGGCGTGTCCAAAAAGAGGAGACTTCACGTGCAGTCGCTAAACTCAGGCAGCAAGGTTGACTGGATGCCGTGCTAGATCCACGTGGTCTTCATATGGGTACTTCGCCGGAAATTTGGCAAAACTTTTCGAGGTGAAAAGAATGTTTCATTATTCGCAGATTGAAATCAAAATTCAGTGACTTGATTGTAAATTCTGAGCACGCGGGAGATCCCCCATCCTTCTAGTCCCTAAGAAGTAGTTTGAGTGCTGATAAAATAAAATAAATAGTTCGAGTAGCATTTATGGAAGTCAAAATCCTAGTAATTTGGCTCACGCGAAGTACTTATATAAATATATTATTTTAAACATTTTCATAAAAATCTCTAAATTTTCGTCACGCGTGCTCATGAGATTTGAGTATAGCATTTCTCCCTCGCAAGACACCATCGATCCATGCCAACGAGTAGTTTAAGGAGAGCGCTGTTAACCGGGCTACCGCAGACACTCTGTAATATTCATCGCGAAGATCGAATGTAAATAAAATTATAAATTCTTTGGATGAGTAACTGTTTCACGAGATATCATATCGGTAATTTTTTAATTAATAAAATAAATACCTAGAAAAAAAAGAGGAAAAATATCGCAAATATATAGTATTTTTTTACGAGCATTTGAATTCAATAGGCGTGATGTGTGAATATATATATTAGGCGGATAGCGTGTAGTACGTTAGAAAGCTCAAATTTTATACGAAGTCAAAACCGAGGTGGTGACACACCAACTTATGTAGTTTCATAATTCATCGACGCGACAAATTTGCGTTGATCTCAAATTTAGAAAGCTCTTAAAATATTTGTCGATTTGCAGCATTATGAAAACGACACCCTCTTTGTTTATACGGGGTATGAGAAGAATGGGGAAGGGAAAATGACACAAATGATATTTGAATTTTGGCTCAATATATAATGTAATACATGAACTTTTAATTTGTCTAATATAATTCATTTCTTTTTGTCGGTGTGTGGTATAATATAGTCCATGAACTTTTAATTTGTTCGATATGATTTCTAGACTTTTGGTACATGTTCAACTTAGTCCTTAAACCATGTGAAAATATTTGATGTTGCTCTTGAACTTAAATTAATTGAAGAACAACATTGAATATTTTATATAGTTCGGGGATTAAATTGAACATGCACTAAAAGTCTAAAGACCACATCGAATAAATTAAAAATTCATAGATCACATTTCACACTGCGCAAAAGTTTGGGGAAAATGGGGAAAACGGGGAAAACTAATATTAGCTTTCGCTTTAATTTAAGTAGAGCCGTATAAAATCCAGATATCATCTCATGAAAAAAATTTCACAATAACTTTGCAGCTTTCCGGCCCGAGTGTAAAACCTAACCCTTATCAAAACATCGGGTGTTGAATTCGACCGACATGCAAGAGAACCCACTTCGGCGAAAGTAAAGATAGTGAAATGGATACGGATTTTAGGGAGCTCACATGGGATCAGGATACATGGCTTTCAATCGAGATACGATTTAGCGCACGTGTTATACTTGCATAATGATTTCTTAACAGGGATAATGACCCAAACAGTTCATGAACTTCTTATTTGTTCGATGTAGTCTTTGAATTTTACTTTAATGTGTAATGTGATCCATGGACTTTTAAAGACATGTATAATGTAGCCCATGAACTAGGACTATATCAAATATTTTCATATAGTTCAATGACTAAATTGAATATGCATTAAAAGCTCAGGGAAGATATTAAACAGATTAAAAGTTCAAGGGTCCACGCTGCACGGTGGAACAAAGTCCGGGAGCCGTTTGGGCTATTTTCCCTTCTTAATACGATCGGGTCCATTCACAATCTGCCACGTGACGCGACGTATCCCATTGAGTTTTTTCCTTCTTTCCTTTTTTTTTTTTTTGATGTTGTTGGTCGAAATAGATATATATATATATATACACACACCAATGGAGTTTGAAAATTCACCGTTAGTTGTGGGAGAAAGGAACCGATCGCTGTCACGTGACCTGGTCGGTAAAGCAACATGGCGTGAGGAGGAGGGGAGGGGGGGACACGACCCATTCTTATCCGATGACGTGTACGACGGCGATAAGTGCATGGCTGGGTCCCACTTCGCATTTCCCTCTTTTTCTTCCTCTTTTTTTTTTTGTGGGGTCTCCCGGGCTTCCGGCTCTCCGGCTCACCGGCTCACCGGCTCACGGCGTGCTCGGCTTTGCCGTTGCAGCGGTTTGCCGCCACGCCATGCCATCCATGGACCGTCGTGATTTAGCCGAGCCACCGCCAACTCACCAGCGACCGTTCAACAAAACCCCCTCCACTCTCTCTCTCTCTCTACATCTCTCTCCTATATAGTAGTACTTCTCTCTCTCTCCGTTGGGCTCCTACGCCTCCCGTTACGCCGTAACAGTCGTCCGCACGGAAGAAGTAGCGAGCGAGATGGGTCTGCTTCACATGCTGTGGGACGACGCGTTCGCAGGCGGCCCCCCGCCCGAGTCGGGCCTCGGCAAGCTCCGCTTCTCCTCCGCCGCCGCCGCGCCGCCGCGACCGGCCGGGGTCACCCGGGGCGCCGGCCTCGTCAGCCGGAGAGTCACCATCGTCACGATCGGGAGCCGGGGTGGGGCGGCCGGCCCGGATTCGGTCCCGGAGCCTCCCGCCCGGTGCAGCAGCAGTGACCCGGGAACGCCCTTACCGTCTCGTATGTTCCGTTGACCTTTTTTTTTTTTTTTCTTCCTTTTCCGTTTTCGCTTCGTAGCTTTTCGCAAGGTCCGTGCCGCATGAAGGAGAGGGCGAAGAATGCTGAAAGAAAGGACAAATTTTTTGTTTCTATATATTTTTTTCCACCTTTTCAATTGCTTGAAAGGTCGAGCTTTCTTGAGAATGTAACGCGATTTGATTCTTCTTCTCAGTTAATTCACGCTAGACTAGTGGAAGAAAAACAGCGTTTCCGATGTTTTGCTGGGAGATCTTGTCTGAAAATGAAATGGCTGGAATGATGGGTTCTTTCATTTCAGGTTTTGCTCTGTGCTTGTGTGTCTAGATGTCCCATGATCAAGAAAACTTGACCCCCTTGGATTGTAGGTCTTCAATTTGGGAGCTCTGTCTAGTGTTTATGGCTTCAGAAATCATCCAAAGTGAAGGCTTTGTTATAGTTACAACGTAGTAACACATGAAACATAGTGAGTTTACAAGGTGGGACTTACTCATACATTTGTCTTGAGGCACTTTAAGAGCCAAAGTGGATTCATTTTGCCCACCCGTTTTCTACTAGCTAATGATCAAGGTGTATGCTGTATTAGGAGCCTCGCCTAGTGCATGGCGATGCGGATCTGTTCTGCTCGCCGATGGATGAAACGGGGGGTTTTTTGTTTGCCACTATCTTGCTGTAGCGAAACCTCTGAATTTTGTGACTGATGCTGTGTTTTTGTGGTTTTAAATGCCAGCCGGTACGCAGCAGGGGGATTTCAAGAAGTTCACGAGGAGAAAATCCTCCCAAGCGTTACAAAAGGCAGAGCCTAGAAGTCCTACGGTTTTCGATTGGTAAGTGCCCGTCTAGTGTTAATGACCTGCATATTGAACATTCGTGTTCCTGCGGTGTAGGATTACTGAATTTTGCACGAATTTATCAAGAATATGCCTGGGCGATTGTAGCATGAATCGATCTGATCCCCAATTCACCATTTAGAGATGGGACAGGCCTATCTTCAATGATTTCTAGTTTAAGTTTTGTCCATCAGAGTAATTCAAACATGTCTAGGCGTTCATGATTATGCAGATTTTTCTAGGTTAGCGTATCTACTAATCACTACTCTAAAGGTTTTCTGTCAACACAGACTCGTTTCTTTTCTGGATTTCCCGTACAGCTTATTTCACTGAAGTCTTTGCCTCTCCCCCATGTAGTTGTGCTGATCTATGATCGTTAATCTGTTTCAGGATCTTGATCAGCGCTTTGGATCGTTGACGGATGGAAGGAAGGGTTGATCTTCATCCAAGAACGCCGTATAGACATCCATCTACTAGAAGATGGTTGTCAATGCCGGAACATGGAATGAAATGAGCTGAGAGTCAGACAGAGAGAGTATTTAATCTCTGAAGCAACCCGATCCTTGTCAACGTTTCTTAGATAGCCGCTTTTTTGGTTTTTTCCTTTTCTTTTAGCTTCGCCCTTTTCGCCTCTGGATCTCCTGTCAATAGGGCTGTCCGTTTTTGAAGACTTATGTTTTTCTGGTTCTGTAAATTCTTCAACTCCGAATGCCCCTTTAATGGCATTAAGGAATCCGTCTAAGTTTTTGTTTCGGGTTTTATATCCTACTGTTTGCCTATGGTTACTGTTCAAAAGGTCTATTCTGTTTCAGGTTCTTGTTTTAAAAGCCTCGTGATATACTCCTAAGAAAATCCCAAACAAATTGTACACTGTCTCGAAGTAATCGCCTTCATTATTCGACTGTGTACCAATACGGAAACGGATGAATTCAACGACCGTGTCTTCAGTGGTCTAGCAATGACAAAAACCTCAGGCAGAATTCAGATTATAGTAAGGACGTCGAAATTGGGTACTTTTGAAAATGTGGCAAAAAAGTTCTTCCTCTTGATCTTGAGCAGGCTCTTCATGGCTGGCTAGCTAATGTTGGGTACCAGCGGAGTCAACTTTGGCTTACGCTGAGGCTGCCTTCATCTTCTCGATCAGATCGGCAGCATCCTGAACGGTTGCGATGTTCTCAGCTCCTCCTTCGCCGATTGACACTCCAAACTTCTCTTCCAATGCCATCATGATTTCAACCTGTGAAAAAAGTAATATGACAATCAAGAAACAACCCAATAGCCATATTTAGGAAGGAAACAGACGGTTCGTGAACTGGGGAAGCTGGAAGATACAGTGTCAAGAGAATCAGCTCCCAAATCTACAAACTTGGTCTCAGGAGCCACAGTGCTTTCATCGACCGAGAGCTGCTTCGAGATGACGCTCTGGACAGTTTTAAGAGTCTCTGGCTGGGCCTGCGCAGAACGTTGGATCATCAAACCATTGATTACCGAAACCCGTATCCAGGTTAAAGTCCAGATTCTGGTTTTGTTTTAATGACTAGACTGCAGAGATCGAGAAAAACAGTAGCGGCGAGGGATAATCTTACAACAGAGCATGTGATTGTGGTCCTGGAGTAACCTGGTGCAACTGGCAATACTCTTCTTGTTGCCTCAGTGATTCGGATCTTTGGCATGAGTCTCAGTCCGCTACCCTGCAAATAAGATCATAAACACGTTCATTTGTACGATGAACCGGTCCTTGGTACTCGTCGTTGTCAGCATTGTTGCCTCTTTGTCTATGATAATACACTCAATACAAAGGCATGATACTTTAATTCACTAATCCTCCCACATATCTGTACTATCACATTGTTTTTCTAACAAGAACCATTAGGCATGAATTAATACTAAAATATACGAAAGAGGATGGGCACGCACAAAGGCCGACAGGCCGCCGAGTTGGCGAGAGTTGCTTATGGCCTTGGGAGCACAGCAAAAGGTGGCCACAGAAGACGAAGAAGCCGAGAGAAACATGGCGGCCATGGATACTCGGCTAAGAGTGGAAGATAAGCTAATGATTAAATTCACACAAAACTTTCAATAAAGCAGATGTAGAGCTTTCAATTAGGCTACAACGCAATATATAATGTTGTTCTTGGGTCTCTCCAAAATGGCTCAAATTGGGGTTGCGATGTTAACGATGATTTTACGCAGGCTTTTTGATTGTTTTTCAATGGCATTGGGCGGTTGGTTCCACGCATTGTGTCCTTTGTGCGCATTAAGTTCCAACACAACTTGCCAAACTGTTACAGCTTGTGAATAATTTCTAAGTGTTGAAGAGCTGGCATCATTTTCCCATTGGTTGTGGCTGAAACTGCACATAAGCATACACTTGATTTAGAAAAGAATAGGATGGAATTGATGAAATGATAAATGCATGACTAAAATAACCGCTGCGTGCAACGATTTTTCTCATGTTGGTACTCATTTTGAGTGCCATATACGAAAATCTATCAAGTATTTGCTCATCCTAAGAAACAAAATCACAACCTATGTGAATTTCTAACCATAGAAATGTTCTAAAAGGTTTCGAACCACTAAAAAGTACTTGAGAGAGAAAAAATGCTTTAAGTTGGTATTTCGAAATCAATTCTTGCTAAGTTTGTCTTGCATATATCTAAACTAAGGACCTGAATGAATATTGTATTCACAAATTATCTCTTTCCTGATGAAACTTTGGCAGATCCAATGAAATCGCACCAATAATGGAACATCTATGTTGTCAGTATCTGCCATCCCTGGTCAGTCTTGTTTTTCATCTTTGTATTCAAATTATAAGAAACTGAAGATGCATCTTTGAGTAACTCGCCCATACAATTTTTCATTTTCGTACTCTGAACCGAATTTTATTGGTGATATTCTTAGAAAAAAGAATTTTAAATATGAGAAGCTGCGCTGGTTTATGATTCGTCAGAACTACGGGCGAGTCAATGTTGGTGAACTGAAGTTCGATGTAGAAAACCTCAGGGCGGTCATTGTCTCTCTTGTGACTGAGGCAGTGAACTGTCTGTAAAATCCTTGGTGCAGAGATTCTCTATCTTAAGATCTTGCAGGTGAGCATTGCTTGGGTTTTCTGCCCTGTGAAAAAGAGTACATGCTTAGCGTCTCACTTTTTTACTTAGTGAATTGCGTGTGACTTGCATGTTCGGAAGGACACAGGAGGCTGAAGCTTGCATAGATCAGATTAAGTTGTTTCGGTTAGGATAGATCGAATCCTGTAGGAAACCAGGATACATTTTCGTGTTTTCAAGCCTCCTTTGAGTGAACAATTCTCTTTTACGTTTGTATTCACAAGAGGATGGTGTTGCCAGTGCCAGATGACAAACTTTGATGCTTGAGAATTTTTGCTGGTCCAATATAGTTTCCCTTCTCCAGACTGAAAAGGAAATGGTAGCTTTTTTCACTTTGTTTAACTGAGCTTCTGGTCTTTTTGCTTTACTGACTCGTCTTAGAAGCATGTCGAACTTTTTACAGCAGCTGCCAGCGGTACACTTGGGGAAGGAAAAGAGACGTAGGTTTCGCTGTTATCGTTTTCTGATGCGAGTCTTTTATGATTTTTTGTTTAAGAACGACTGTTAGTTTCTTAAATAACCTTTGTGAAATCTGATGTCCAATCATATCAACCTGACCATAAAAGGTCAAACGGAGAAGCCTGCCGGTGGGCGAGAGGTTAATTCATTCTGTTCAGCTTAATATGGATGTACTGCCGTAGAAAAGTGGCTATTTCGTTTATTTATTCGCAGTAGTTCTGTCACATTTAGTGAGACGGATGGAGAGGAGAAGCATATAAAGATGCCTGTTGGAATGCCGATGCTGGAAGCTGCCCATCAAACGACGTAGATCTCGAAGGTAAGTAGAATTCAGGTCTAGGCATGCTATCCAGTGACATGAAACTCGCATCATCTTTGTACAATGGCTAAATGCTTTCTCCTCTTAGCCTTGTCCACATCAGTGGTTATTGCATAGCATGTGAACGCTCAGATAAAAGTACCTTTACGTCCATTTGTCATGTAACCAATAGCTTTTACGTGAGCTATGCTCAAGACTGGATGCATGATGCAGAACCTTGAAAGGGTCGATGCACTTTTCAACTAAGTAAATTTCCCTGATGTCTGTTTAGGAGCCTGTGAATGAAGGCGCTTTAAGACAAAATTAATGGGCTTTGGGCTGGGCCCCTTTATTACAGGGGTTATACAGGACAGCATGTTTTTGGTGTGTAATGCATTCACCGTAGGCGCAGAGCCAAGACCATGCGGAAAATGGCCATTCAGCAGCTCGGTCTCTTGAAGCTTTCTGCTACTGAAATGTGAGGTTAAATGGTAAGATAGAGGCAAAATGTTTATCTGGTAATCCAATGGTTGTGGGATTGAAATAATTCTAGCTGTGTAGGACTAATTTGTTTGATTTCTCTCTCTCTCCCTCCTCACATGACAAAACAAGGCAAACTAGCCATTTATCATGGACTTCTTGATTGGTATAATCTAATACATGATAGTAATTTGTGCAGTGTATTGGTAATATCAAGTAACTAATATACTGTTACTGGTTAGTGGTTACCCCATCATGTCCTTATAAGTTACCAATAAGCATTTGAACCTATCAACGCTCAGTTAATCATAAGTATGAATTGCAACGATGCCCGTTGAAAGTTATGAGAATCGTATTGGATATGTGTGTTCGTGGTTTGATTTGGTTCAGGTTGGAGGTATTTTCCAACCAAAATTGAACCTATCAGTTTGCGAAAATCTCATCGCAAACCAATAAATTTACTATTCAACCAAATCAATAACTAAGGCTCGTTATTGGTTTGGTTCGGTTTTAAACGTTGTCATAAAGTTGATTTACAAGAAATTCAATGCATATATAGACTATCTAATTTCAACGTGCAAATGAAGAATTATAAAAGCACCTAATTCTACACACTTATTTAAAAAAGAAAGAATAGAATCACGATTAATCATATCAAACTATTGAAACCTTCAATGACATAATTTAAATCAACGAAAAAATACAAAAAGTCATAAACAGTTGGGAAAATGATAGAAATACTCCATAAACTTTGGCCTAATGGGTAATGTCATTAATGGACTTTTAATTCATTTAATGTTGTTCTTGAACTATTCCTAAATGTTTAATTTAGTCCGTAAACTTTTAATTTGTTCAATCTAATCCCTCATTTTCTATAACAAATTAAAATCAATCACTCGGTACCATTAACAAGTCTTCATAATTACATCATTATCCAAATTTTAAGGATATTTTTTTATTTTAATCCATTTCATAAAACTACAAAAGAATTATATCATTTTATTACCTTTTTACCTTTTTGATCTTTATAAGTATTACAATAGTTCCATTTAAACGTATTTTATCTTATGATTTTTATGATATTTAAAATATAACCTCATTTAAAGTTACATTTATTCATATTCCTTTTATTTTAAAAATAAGTGTTTTTGAAATAATATCTAATGACGATATCAATTCATATATAGACTTCTCATACTTATATGTATCTAAATCTTGTTCCTTATTTTTTAAATAGCTAAAATTTTCAAGTTTTTGTGTTTTCTTAATTAAATTTAGTTAAATCTATAAATTAGGAAATTGAAATAGCAGTGATATTAACTTGATGCAATCTTAAATGAGATTCTACTTTTACACTATAGAGATTATAAGATAAAATATACTTAAATGAAACTATGGTAATATTTATAAAGATATAAAAGGTTAAAAAAAATAAAAATATAACCTTATTTTTTTTTGTTGATTTAGGAAATGGGTTGAAATGAAAAGATATTTTAAAACTTAAGCATTAATGTAATTATAGTAACTTTTGACTTTTTTTTTTTTTGAAAAGTTGAAGGACTAAATGGAATATTTAGGAATAGTTTGAAAACCACATTCAACGAATTAAAAGTCAAAAAATGACATGGCACATTTGGCCAAAGTTTATGAATTATTTGTATCATTTTCCCTAAAAAGTTTTTTCAAACATATTATTTGAAATTAAAATCAATCAATAATGGGCAACTTGAGAAGTAGAAATCTTTCATATAAAAGTGTAGAGCAATCTTAGATAGGAAAAACTTATTTGATTAAGCTAAACTACAAATTTTATTTTTCAAAAAGATAATATTTTTTTATAACATTTATCAGTCTAGTTCGATTTTATCGGTTTCCGAATTTATAAACCAAAACCAAACCAATAAACTAAAAAAAAAAAAATCGAAACCATAACTGAACATATCGATATGGTTCGGTTCGGTTCAACTTAGCTTATGATTTTTAGTTTCTTATGGCCACCCTTAATATTGGAGGCTAGGAGCTGCACATTGCCACAAAGTAATATTCTGATTTGCCAACATGTATCATGATATGCAAGTTACCAATCCAAGTTAAAGTATAAATTAGTCCAAATATGCAACTATCATCAATAACAATTTATCGTAAATATTTGGTAGAGTCATCAATTTTAAGTCGAATGCCCATCGTAAATTTACCGACTTGCCGTGTATGAGAAAGAGCATCTGGAATTTCTCGCCTAAATCGGGGTCCACGGGATTTCATGTGAAAATTGTCAACGGCTGTGATTTCAATGGATCAATTGATTCCGGTCCGATCAGAATTTCCCCTCGTAGCGGCAATCATTGATTTTCAGCTGAATTTGTTGTGGTGCAATCCATTACAAATTTACCAACTTGCTGTGTATGAAGAAGAGCGTTGAGAATTTCTTGCCTAAATCAGGATCCATGGGATTTCACATGAAAATTGTTGACGAGTGTGATTTCACTCAATTGATCGATTCCGGTTTAGGTAAGAATTTCCCCTTGTCACAGTAGTCATCAATTTTTAGCCGAATTTGTCGTCGTGCAGTCCATCGCAAATTTTCCAACTTGCTATGTATGAAGAGGAGCATCGGGAATTTCTTGCCTAAATCGGAATCCATGCAATTTCACGTGAAAACCATCAATGGTTGTGCTCGATCAATTGATCTCAATTCAAATAAGAATTCTCCCACGTCACTGTAGTCATCAATTTCCAGTTGAATTTGTCGTGGTGCAGTCCATTGCAAATTTACCAACTTAAGAGGAGCATCGAGAATTTTTTGCCTAAATTAGGATCCATAGGATTTCATGTGAAAACCATTGACACTATAATTTTACATGATCAATTGATTCCGTTTCAGGTAAAAATTTCCCCTCGTTGCGATAGTCATCGATTTTAAGCTGAATTTGTCGAGGTGCAGCCCATCACAAATTTACCAACTTGCCGTATATGAAAAAGAGCATCGGGAATTTCTTGCCTAAATTGGGATTCATGGGATTTCATGTGAAAATCATCGACGGTTGTGATTTCACTCATCAATTGATTCCGATTTAGATAGGAATTCCCCCTGTCGTGACAGTCATCAATTTTCAGCAGAATTTGTCAAGGTGCAACCCATCACAAATTTACCAACTTGCCGTGTATGAAGAGGAGCATCGGGAATTTCTTGCCTAAATCGGGATCTATGGGATTTCACGGGAAAACCATCAATGGATGTGATTTCACTCAATCAATTGATTCCGATTCAAATAAGAATTCTCGCTCATCGCGGTAGTCATCAATTTCCAGCTGAATTTGTCGAGGCGCATCCCATCGCAAATTTACCAACTTGCCGTGTATGAAGAGGAGCGTCGGGAATTTCTTGCCTAAATTGGGATCCATGGGATTTCACGTGACATCCATCAATGGCTGTGATTTTACTTGATCAATTGATTCCAATTCAAATAAGAATTCTCCCTCGTCGCGGCAGTCATCAATTTCCAGCCGAATTTGTCGAGGTGTAGCCCATCACGAATTTACCAACTTGTCGTGTATGAAGAGGAGCGTCAGGAATTTCTTGCCTAAATCGAGATCCATGGGATTTCATGTGAAAACCATCGACGGCTGTAATTTTACTTAATCAATTGATTCCATTTTAGGTAAGAATTTCCCCTCGTTGCGACAGTCATCAATTTTAAGTCGAATTTGTCGAGGTGCAGCCCATCACAAATTTACCAACTTGCTGTATATGAAAAATAGCATCGGGAATTTCTTGCATAAATTGGGATTCGTGGGATTTCATGTGAAAATCATTGATGGTTGTGATTTCACCCTATCAATTGATTACGATTTAGATAAGAATTCCCCCTTGTTGCAACAGTCATCAATTTCTAGCTGAATCTATCGAGGTGCAACCCACAAAAAATTTACCAGCTTGTCGTGTATGAAGAAGAGCGTCGGGTTTTTCTTGCCTAAATCGGGATCTATGGGATTCCACGTGAAAACCATCAACGGTTGTGATTTCACTCAATCATTTGATTATGATTCTT
Organism: Syzygium aromaticum; assembly: GCA_024500025.1. NCBI lineage: Eukaryota > Viridiplantae > Streptophyta > Magnoliopsida > Myrtales > Myrtaceae > Syzygium > Syzygium aromaticum. The sequence continues at coordinate 23,275,419 of CM044894.1, forward strand.
ATAAGAATTCCCCTCGTCGCGACAGTCATCAGTTTCCAACTGAATTTATTGAGGTGCAATCCATTGCAAATTTACCAACTTGCCGTGTATAAAAAAAGAGCTTGACGGGAATTTCTTGCCTAAATCTAGATCCAAACCATCGATGGTTGTGATTTCACTTGATCAATTGATTCCGTTTCAAGTAAGAATAATTTTAAGCCGAATTTGTCGAGGTGCAGCCGATTGCAAATTTACCAACTTGCCGTGTATAAAAAAGAGCATCGGGATTTTCTTGCCTAAATCGGGATCCACAGGATTCCATGTGAAAACTATCGATGGCTGTGATTTCACTCGGTCAATTGATTCCGGTTCAGGCAAGAATTTTCCCTCGTCGCGGGGTCATCAATTTCTGGCCGAATTTATCAAGGTGCAGCCCACCGCAAATTTACCAACTTGCCGCCTATAAAAAAGAGCGTTCGGATTTTCTTGCCCAAATCTGGAACCATAGAATTTCAGGTGAGAGCCATTGACGGCTGTGATTTCACTCGGTCAATTGATTTCGGTTCGGGCAAGAGTTTCCCCCGCGTCGCGGCGTTGTATAAATATCCGAAAAGGGCTCTTGGCACGATCAGTTCTCATTTGTTTTTTTGCTTTTTTTCTTTTTATGTTTTTTGACCTTCCCGTTTCAATATTCGGTAGCCAAGAAAAAAAAAGGAAAAAAAGGCCGCTGGTTTTTGTTTTCCCCGTCGTCGACCCAACCAACAAGAGCACACCCAAAATTCCCCCCGAAAAGCTCCACCTACCTTCACCAAATAGCCGGCGAGCACGCAGAGAAGAACCCCCACCCGCGACGCCACCCAATCGGATCTCGCCACCTCAGGCCATCTCCTCTGTCTCTCCGCCACGTGTCCTCCCCCGGCCTCCCGTCCCGCTTTACCGTCGCCGTCAGCCGAACGCCCCCCCTCCCTCCCGTCAACCGTTAATTGCGATCAGAAAACCCCCCGCACACGAACGCCCCCCCTCCCCTCCTCTCTGTTTCTCTCTCTCTCTCTCTCTGTCTCGCGAGTTTCGCTGATCTTTCTTATTGGCCGCTCCGCGCTTAACCTGCGCACCAACCCCCCCGGCGCACGGTAGCCCGGGCCTCCCCCCTCCCCCATGGAAGACGACGACGAGATCCGCTCGCCGGCGACCCCCGGCCCCCCCAGCGCGTCGCCGTCGCCGTCGCCGTCTCCGTCGCCGCGCCGCGCCGCCAACGGCCGCATAACGGTGACGGTCCCCCCCGCCTCCTCCAGCGCCGACGCGGCCGCGTCCCCTGCGCAGCCGCCGCCGCAGCAGCAGCAGCCCCCGCACAACAGCCTCGCCCTGGCCCTCCCGATCCAGCACCCGAGGGCCGGCTACGGAGGCGGAGGCGGCGGCGGGGGAGGAGGGGGAGGGCGCGAGGACTGCTGGAGCGAGGGCGCGACGGCGGTGCTGATCGACGCCTGGGGAGAGCGGTACCTGGAGCTGAGCCGGGGGAATCTGAAGCAGAAGCACTGGAAGGAAGTCGCCGACGCGGTGAGCAGCAGAGACGACTACGCGAAGCCGCCGAAGAGCGACATCCAGTGCAAGAACAGGATCGATACGGTGAAGAAGAAGTACAAGCTCGAGAAGGCGAAGATCGCCGCCGGCGGAGGCCAGACCAAGTGGAGGTTCTTCGACAAATTGGACCACCTGATCGGACCGTCCGCGAAGTACACCTCCCCGGCGGCCGCCGCGGCGACCCCGAGCCCCGTGCGGACGCAGAAAGATGTCCCGGTAGGTATCCCCGTCGGAATCAGGTCGTTGGTCGGCGGTCAACACAAGGACTATCGATCGTCGCAAACGCAGCAACAGCACAAGCAAGGGCAGCAACCGCGAGGCGGCCAGAAGATGCAGATCCGGAAGCGGAGGAAGGCGGAGTCGGAGTCGGAGTCCGACCACGACGGCTCCTCCACCGACAGCCTGCCGCCGGAGATTCGCCGCCCGAAGAGGACGAAACCCGGGAGAGAGGTGAACCTGAACAAGACGGCGGCGGGGCCGCCGAAGCAGAAGGGGAACGGGTTGGGGAGCTCGATCGAGGACCTGACCCGCGCGATCGCGAACTTCGGGGAGGTGTACGAGCAGACGGAGGGCGCCAAGCTGCAGCAGGTGGTGGAGATGGAGAAGGAGAGGATGACGTTCGCCAAGGAGCTGGAGCTGCAGAGGATGCAGTTCTTCATGAACACCCAGATGGAGATCTCCCAAATTAAACACCGTCCTGGCAAGAAGGCCGGGGTCGGCGGGGGCGGGGGCGGCGGCGGCAGCGGGAGCGGCGGAGGGAGCGGTGCGAACCACCAGCATAGGAACAACAACAAGAACAAGAACAACAAGAGCAACAACAGCGATGATAGTAACTAGATTTTGCGACCGCAAGCGTAGAAATTTATGTAGAGTTTTCTAGGAAATCTCTGATTCATGTGGTGAAGAAGAAGGCTGAAAGTCGAGATTGTGTTCCTGGGGGTGTTATTGTTAGTCTGTATCTTGAATTGGGCTTTTGTCAAATATGATAATCCAAGGCATAATGGCAAAATCCTCTCGAATTAGAACTGTCCAAATTTCTGGGTATGTGCCAATTTTTTGGCTTTTACGAGTGAATTGGGATTCTAACCCCCCCAAAACAAGAGAAAAAAAACATAAAAAGAATTGGGAATTTCTAGATAATTTTATAATTTTCTTGCTGATGAGAATCTAATTGGGGAATGAATTTGACAGGGAATGGGCGATCACTCCTCTGTTACTTCCTGCGTCACATGTCACATTTTGGTCCGTGTTGGAATTGGGCAACTGCTGTGGGACTAATCATGAATTGCATGCATGAATCTAAAGATTCGATTGACCTTTTAGGGATTATAAAAGTTCAATCCATCCTTTTTTTATTTTTTTATTTTTGACGGATAGAAGAGTTTAGTGAATACAGGTCTAGAATTTCAGAGCAAATTAAATCGAAAAGAGCTTAGGGGGAGGGGTTACAAGACCCAATTACTACACAAGCCTTCCGTTGCGATGGGCCTTAGCAACCCAATCGGCGACTTTGTCTGTTTCCCTGTTGCAATGGGCCTAGGTAAGGCCCGCAAAGCAAAGTGTTAGCTCCCGAGCCAGTGTTAAACTCCTGGGCTCGGGTGATAAGTGCTCTCGCTTCCCAACCCGGTTGATCTGCACTCGGAATTACTTTTGCACAATCTGACTCCACGCACAGCAGAAGGTCCGAACAAGGAGAGAGAAAAATTGGGGCTTCAACTGATGCCATAGCTTCCACATGCTCAACCGAATTCTCTATCACCATTTTGGCTAATTTTGTTATAATAATTAAATATTAAATCATGCCTTCATTTAGCAGTTTAAGCTTTTAGAATAGTTGACAGTGATCCAAAAAAATCTTATATGGTATCAAAGCTGGAGGTTCTCAGTTCAAATCTTTCCAGGCCGCATTTACCTACTCAATAAAATATAACCACCTTAGTACTAGGTAAAAATATCAAATTAAGCATGAGGGAGAGTATTAGAATAAATAAATATTAAACTACGTATTCATCTAACAATTTAAGCTTTTAAAATAGTTAACGATGGTCCCACAAAATCTCATAAAACCGTCCACCGAAGTCGTGATAGGCACACACTACAACTCCCACCAACGAATTAGCTACGAACAAGCCTTTGATGTTAACTTTCATGGTCCCTAGATGAGGAGGCTTTCACTTGCGAAGTAGGCTTTCTCTTTTTGCTGTTGTTCTTTTATCCTTATCGATCCATCTCGCTGCATTTTCGTACAATGCTTTGGCTATCTTGACAAGGAGGTTCGGGTCTGGGATTTACTTGCGGATGATGAGGTGATTTCGAGCTTTCCAAACTAGCCACATGGTCGTCGCGACAAGTTCAAATTTTGAGAAGGTAACTGGGTCTTCTTTCAATTTAATTATTCACTCATCCATCTTGGTTAACTCGAGCCTGTTATGATTGATATTCAATTCAACTAGTGGTGATCGGTTCCCGATTGGTCCTAGAACTGGGAACCGGTTGCTTTTTTTTCCCACCACTTGATGTTATCTTTTCATGTTTCCCACTACATTTTTTAGAACAAAGTTATGAGTAAAATGACTCTAACTATGTGCTTATATATTTTTTATGATAAACAAAAATTAAAAAGCAGATTTATAAATTGCAGATTGAAAGTAATGAACTAAACCCACAAATCATCAAGTGATAATGATTATTTTGCGACCATGAATGATCAAACATCAGTAATGATCCTCAAATTGAAAAGACGAACAAAAAACGTACTTCACTTAAGGTAAAATTAACATTTTACTAATTTTTTGAAGAAATAAAAAAAGAAAACAAAGTATATGTAGTTGGTTCGGTTCGGTTTGATCCGATTCCACTTTTAGGAACTGGAAACTGAGTCAATATCCCCTGGAGCTAGACCAAATCGGCTGATTCGATCCGATCCAGACGGTTCTCAATTTAGGCAGTTCGTTTTGTGCACTCTTAAGCTCAGTTGCCCCCCTCACCTGAGATGTCCAAGCACACAATAATAGGGCGTATCCAGTGCTCTCGATTTCCGATCGATCCTTTTTGGGTTCGACTCTCTAATGTGTATATATTCATTCTACTTTTGTTTGTCTAAAGCTATGCTGAAAAACAACGGTATCGCTCTTTTCTCCGTTTTGCTGCATTCACACAGAAAATCCCAACACGATTTGTGAGTTTTCTCGTATCTTAACCTTCACCCACCACCTCGAAAACATACATCAAGAGTGTCCCGATGCATGTCTGGAGAGACCGTTGTTGTTGGACGATGGTGTAGGCGGCAGACTTAAAGAGGATCGGAAGAGCATGGTACTAGATAAAAGCATCAATGCAAAAGCAAGGTCCAAGTTAAATTCCATGTTCTAATCCCACAAAAGCAGGAAGGAAAAAAGCTATCATTTCATAGTCTCGAAATGCAAAAAAAATTTATGGAAAAAGAATGAGGGGTCCCGGGGAGGTACATTGTCATGTCATGGCTCATGATTATGAATTTATGATGAACTCGTGATGATACCTTATGGCAGGTATAGCAGTTAATTGGCCGCTTTCGAGATCCCGAGTTCCACTTCTCGTACTTGTCGCCCCCCCATTTTTAGTTCTCAGTATTCTCTCTCTCTCTGTATTCCCCGGATCCGTTAAGGAAAAATACTAATCTCGTATTTGCCGAAGTGTCGTGTGCTCCTGTCGTTTTGCGCATCCTCCCATTTCCTTTATCCACAGTCAGCCCCGCCCCATGCATTTCTAAAAGGGGCTTAATTCCCTAAAAAATTCTAAACTTTAGATCAAATTTCAAATTTACTTCGAATTTTTTTTATTTCAGAAAAAATCTTAAATTTTAAGTTTTTTTTTTTTTGGTAAGGAAAACTTAAATTTTAAGTTCAGTCCTAAATTCGTTGTAAATTTTATTTTGTGTAAAAAAATCACTAAAATTTAATTTATTTTAAAAAAATTATACCGGTGATCTAATCTCAACTTGACGTGACACTTCCACATCGATAACAAATTCACACAAACAAAGTAATAGGGGGTTTTTTTTAGACAAAGAAAAGTTTAAGGCAAATTTGGACTGAACCTAAAAATTAAAGTTTTTTTTTTAAATCAAAATTTTTTTTTGGAGTGAATTTATTATCGTCCCTAACTTTCATATCATAAAACGGTTTTATTTTGGAGAATTTCAACATTTTTTATTGGGTTGGATTTGTTATCGAAATGAAAATGCGACGTTGGTATGTACTTATTGGCCCATTGTTTTGCTGATAAGGATTTGTTATTGATGTAGAAATGCCACGTTAAGTTGGGGATCACGAGGGTATATTTTTAAAAATAAATTGAAATTTGTTGATGTTTTTTACACAAAACAAAATTCGAGGTAGATTTGGAATTGAACTTAAAGTTTGGAGTTTATTCCAAGACAAAAAAATTATGGGGCAAATTTGTAGCTGAACCTCAAGTTTGGGGTTTTTTTCTAAGATAAAAAAAAGGTTCGAGGCCAATTTGGAGCTTGACCTAAAGTTAGAGTTTTTTTTTTTTTTAAGGGAATTCACCCTCCTAAAAGGAGACTGGCCACGTGTCAACAAATTAATCTCTCTCTCTCTCTCCTAGTCACCTGAGTTTGACATTGTCTGCTGACGATTTGCCACCACGCCACCAATGGAAGTAGAAGGAAGAGCCGAGTGGGCCCGCCCGTCTCCTTTGAACTCGACGTTTGGCCGGCCAACACCCCCCCCCCCCCACCTCCCCCACTCCTGGCCAATCACGAGCGCCCACGTGTCGCGAACCCAAGTCCCCCTCGCCACCACCTTCCTCTCCTCACTTCACTGTCACACAGCCATCCAAAATTGCCAAAACAATGCAAAACGTGAGAGATGGCGAGGGGGAGGGAATATGAAAGAGCCTACCTGCCTGACCGAGTCGCCAACGACTCAGCTGGTGCGGAGGCTCCGTGTGTTGACCGAACTGACCTCCAGAAATTGAACTAGTTTCAGAAGATGGACGGCGTTATGGAGAAGCAGATGGTCGATGCGAATTGGACGTATGCTTCTCTGAAATGTTGCGCTCTTTCGTCAGGTGAGTCATGAAGTTCCAGGCACGAGTTCCCCGCGGCTCTCAGAAGATCACGGGGTCTTATGCTAGGGCCGGCGAGACGGGTGTATCCTCTGGTAACAGCAGTGCGGTGTTTCCGGATGGACAGGTTCCAGAGATTCCGGTTCCAAGGTCGACATGGCACTCCAGGGGGAATCAGGAATTCATCGAGGAGCTCAGAACCAAAGCCGATGAGCTCGAGAGGCTTTTTGCCAAGCAGAAGCTTCGGATGTCGGATGATCAGTTCAGTTCCAGACGGAGGAGTACAGATTTCAATAGCCAAGCGATTCCTCCTCGAGTTCACGAGAAGCAAATCATGACCGAGTCGATAAGGAGTTCGAGTGGCCAGACAAAGTTTGGCTCCTCTCCATCTGTGAAGACGGTAGGTGATCAGGAGGGCTATGCCGATACTAATAGGAAAGATTTATCGGTTAATCTGAGGGGGAAATTCTATGACGAGTACATGCAGAGACGGGACGCGAAACTGAGACAAGAAGGGGGATACAAAAGGGCACTGAAGGTGGCTAAGTTAAAGGACATGCAGGCCGACCTTGAAATGAATATTTCAGAGTTGAAAGCCAAACTTTCTGGTTCAGTGGAAGGACCGGATTTAAATTCTGGCGCACAGTCGCGTATTGAGAAGCTGCGATCATTCAATATTCGGTCAAGCACCAGGATGGACGAGGTATTGTTTTATGTTCCATTCAATACATGACTATCTAATGATATGCTCTTCCGTGTCATGTTTTTGAAAGTTGAAACTGGACCTAAATTAGGCTTCCGGGTTGTTACTTGGACTAACTATTATAAAAGTTTTCCTTGTCACAGCATACGAGAGCATTATTCTGTGGCGAAGCAGAGATTTATCCAGACGGACAGAGCGAAGCATCTCCTGGAGTTGGTTCTTCCAGGAGCTCTGCAACCAAGAAGCATTTTTCACCTATTCAAGATCAGTCTTCCTCGAAACCTCAGACGACCACAGTGCCTGTCCCTCGGCCCTCCTTAAAACCCTCCAACTCCATTTCTGGAAGGCGAAGGCCGCAATCCGAAGGCTCTCTTGTGCGGTCACTTCCTGTTATTCCCAATTTCTCTAATACAAAGAAAGAGAACAAAAATCCTGCTCCAGGACTCGGTCGAATAGCGGCCCGCTCCCAAGACAGGAGCTTCCCCAGAAGCAAAAGCATGGGAGAAGAGACAAAAGTACATTGTGCAAAGGAAAAGAAGACACAGGATTCTCAGGCGACGAGGAAAAGCTCTTCCAGTCCGTCAGAGTCCAAGAATTTGTCTGTTTGGAACTCCAATGGAGCTATCCTGGAGTCAGTGAGATTCAATGAAGAATGGGTTCGTCCTGGCCTAAATGAGGAACTTGTCAAATGTGCCGATTCGGAGGCCTTCCCTAGTAACAGCAATAATCTGAAATACGATGATGATTTTGGCGCTTTAGCCTTTGAGGCTGCTGGCATGGCTAAAAAGACTGAAAATGATGAAGGGATCAAAATTGGAGAAGTTAGATATCATGCCACCTTAGATGATGGAAATTCTGGATCTCCCAATGCTGACTCAATTGGATCTCATTATTCTGATCTCATGTCTGTTTCGATGCTACCAAGGTATTACCAACAGGACTTATCAGAAATTGATGCTTCTGTTGATTCCTCAGTTGGAAGCTCCATATCCTGGAGCGAGCCGATGGTCCATGCGGAGACCGGTCTTGTTCGAACAAGAAAGAAGTGGGGGAATGCTCAGAAACCCAATATCGCTGGTGATTCTTCCCAGAATGAATCTTCCAAGGATGCGAAGAAAGGTTTTTGGTTGCTTAAGTTTGGAAGAAGTCAGGTGACACAGAGTTCAGTCAATAGGGTATCAGCATTGACATCGGATGGGGATAACGCTACTGAAGGCGGGTGTCATCCTCCTCCCAAGAGATCACTCGAACACTTGAGGCAGCCTGTTACAGGTTTTTTGCAGGATCATTCCTGCAGTGGTAGCTTTACTGCAAGTGATTTGTTCCAGGAACAAGGTCAGTTTTCCTGTTGAGCAACAATGGTGTCTGATTTTGCTTGTTAAATATGTTGTCTGTCTGTGCGACACTAACCTTTTAATGATGATGTCAGGATGAGTCTTTGCTAGTTAAGATTAGCATAATTCATTAGCAATGCCTAATGTGGATATCTCTCTTTCTGGTTGTCGCTTATGATGCAGCTGTGGAAATTTCGAAAATGAAGCCCTGAAAATAGGATGCATTTTGTTCCGTCTCATCGTTTATGTATCATATTCAGCTTTCTGTTTTTTGTATCAGGGTTATGTTCGTGCATTACAAGTAAGTCTGCATGGGCTCCCATTGGAACTGAAAATAACGTGTTAAGCATACTCTCATAAATAACCCTTTTTGCCTTCAGCCAGACTCATAAGCACCAAGAAACTTGATCATAGTTAGTTTTTCCATTGAAGTCCACCACAAACGAATTTTGTCTACGCTTTATGTTCTCCCATAATCATCTGTAAAAAATCACTTTTCTTTCTTTTGCTGGACACTGGCCCTAGTGATCGATTAATGCTACCTACAGATTAGAACTAAAGCATGATTCTTGACTTGATGATGAAATCTGGTCTTCTTATCTTGCAGTTCAAGCCCTAAATAGGTCTATCCCAGCCCCACCAGAAAAATTTAAGCTGAGAGATGATCAACAATCACTGTCAGGAAGCTCTCTCAAAGGTAATAGCTCACTATTGATGTTTCTAGTTGTCCAGCATTCTGATGTGCTTCAAAGCTTTAGATAGGGTCTGCATCAGGGGTGGTTTTAGTATCTTCACGGCCCTCCTCAGCTCACCTGGTGCTTGTGTCACAATATTTCTGAGTGACTTACTTACATGCCAGTTGAAATTTTACAGCACCACGATCGTTTTTCTCACTTTCGTCTTTCCGGAGCAAGGGAAGAGACTTGAAGGTTTACCACTGAGTCACTCAACTCCTAGTGAGAGTATTCTGATCTTTCCCTTTTCAGTGGTTCAGTGTAAAGGAGGAATGCTTGCCAGATGCAGACATTTAGCAAGGCATGCTTTAAGATTTGCTTGAGATCCACTATTTACCACAGTGCTTGTATGCACTGAATCAGTTATACCGCGTTGCCAAGTTGAATATGCTGTATGTTGTGTTGAAGTTCACATGCACAACACCAAATCTGATTTTGGTATTGTATAGGCCCCATTTATTTCATATCAGAATATGGTACTGTTCTGTTATTGAGAGTAATAGTTTGGCAAGTGAAGATGATGATGTGATTACATGCAAGCAAGTGCCATATTTTTTGCATATCTTTTCCTCAACTTTCTTTCCACTGCCATATGATGAGACTCACGAGTGGCCCTGGAACTGGATTCTGGAGTTAACATATCTAATGTTGTATTCTCTGTCGAAAATTATCCCAGGTCTTCAAAAAGCAGTACTTGAACCCAGTCTGGCTGTATCGTGCATTTTGTTTCACAAGCATCGGTAAAACACAGGTTCTATTGAATCCAATCCGGAAAAAGACTGCACAGGTGAATATGTGAAGTATCTGTTACTTAGCACAAATGAAAGGAAGTTCCAGAAGTAAAATTGTGCAAGAGAAGTTTTCAACTGATTTTCATGGATTGTAATTGTCACTCAGAGCATCCAACTAATTTTATCAGATCAATGCAGCCTTGGTCCTGTGTCCATGAATTTATATACGCGCGAAAGCTAGAACACACTCGAATGTAACTGCGAAAATATATGACTAGTTTCTGAGGCTGAACATGAGAGATGAAGGGAATTTCATGCATAGAGCTTGGTGGGTGCAAAGAGCAAAAAAGCAACACCGACATGCAGAAGCACCTTTCAACTTCATTTAGGTATGATCATGATCGAACTCAGTCATTTTTTTTTGTAATTTTCTTATAGGGAAGATCAGACCAAACCAAGTAACTTGCTTTGAATGACTCCAACTAAATTGTACCAAATTAGACCGTCAAATCATTTAGCTTTGTGAGATCGTAAACTTGTGTATATGTGCTTAAACGGCCAAACTAGAGTTATGAAACCAAGATACAGAATGATTCTTGTCCATTGAAACAATATGTAACTGAACAATTTGATTGTGAATTTTTCCCTTTTAACTTAAGACGGCAATGTTGTATCTAAGACGTTACCTTCGCCATTTTCCCACTAAAAACCAATCAACCATTGGCATACTTTTTCACCTTTCCGAAGTTACTCATATCCCTGTCTTTTAGTTGTACTTTGATGCTTGTCATGACCCTTCACTGATTGATTGACAGAGAAGGGATTGCATAAACTAAAATGCTCCAACTTCCATAGCCACGTCTTACCAGTCAAAGTTCTTATTAGATAGCTGCCAGAATTCACGAAAAAAAATGTGGAGTAGATATGAATGATCTCTCTGCTGACAGATGGAGAGGCCCATTTTGCTTTAGCCTAAGAATATCCCAAAAAAGCGCCCTGACCTTGGCCAAGACAGAACTCCCTGTTTGGAGTTTACACTTGGCTTTAGAATCTTGTATTTCCTTCGATCCTGTGTTTCGCAAGAGAACACCCACAAAAGGGTCATCATGCACTACGAAAGGAAGGACAAAAAGCATAAGCACCAATGCATTTAGTACCTGCCTGTCACTCTCACCAGTTAAATAATTATGCAGAAATGGTCAATCTGCAGCCGCATTTATTCCATGCGAATTCAGCTGCCGGCTTCAGAGTCTTCTGCATTTCTTGTTACAGATGCGCATATTCAACTCTCTTTGTGATATATTGTTGTTGCAGTCCATCGTTTAGTGCAAAGAAGCTTTGCAATTGGATAAGCATTCACATGATGCTGCTTCATCCAAATGATCAACCGTGGGTTTAGAAAGGAATAAAAAAAACAAAAACATAGTGTGGAACATCATGAATTAAGTTAATTCTCCAAACACAGCAGACGGATTCTTCGTGCTCTGTGGAAATTACTAGACAACCCACAAATTTTTTACAGCAACTTCATATTCCAATCCAACGTCCATACAATCTATCATGTGGAGAAAAACTAATCAATCTGATATGAGCAAATTGCTGGGTTGTCATCGAATTAGTACTGATAAACTCATTTTGGAAATAGATCAATCATATGACTATTGAATGAATAGAGTGACGTTTAATTCTATATTAACATGGATTCATTTGGTAGGCAAACTTAAGCATGGGCAACATCGTAACATGATCTGTCTGTTATCCTAGAAAAGAAAATTTTCTGTGAGTATCGTCTACGTCGACAAAAGAAAGAGACAAGCATCAACAAGAATCATGAAGAAACAAACACAAATATTAAAATATAGGCGGAGCAAGCATAGTCTGAGTTGACTCCTAGGCAAATACCTCCTCGGATGTTGCTCCTGACAAGGTTTGAACCCTTTCTTTCTAATCCTTCCGTGCATTGTTTTCCTCCTCCTCTTCATCACATTCACATACTTCCCTTTCTTCCTCTCAATATCACCGATCTTTCCATGCTCTCAACCTCTCCCTCCTCCTCCCCCAACAATGGCTGACTCATCCTTCGACTTCGACTACTCCTCCTTCTCCTCAGCCACCAACTCTCGCCACCGACACCATGCCACTCCAGCCACGTCACGCCATGCATCCTGTTCCTTCACGCCTCTCAGCTCGCACCAGACATCACGTAGCCACACCCCAAGGCGGTTCCCCCACCCTTCACCAGCCACGCCGTTCGGGGCAGACGATGACAGGTCATGGCAGGGCGAGCTATCGTGGCAGTTTGAGCCCACAGGGTGGTGTGATAGCCAGAATCTTGGTGTGGCCCTAAGCCCCTGGACTGCTCCCACCACGCCGTCCCAAAGCCGAGTACTTCGGCGGACGGCGAATGAGTACTACCTCTCTCGCACAAGTGGCAGGTTTCGGAGCTTCATGAATCCTTACTATGAGTATTCGGTGTACGGTTCTGTTGCTGGTGGGAGGCTTGAGCTGCAAAGCTTTGTGGACAGAGATACTAATGAGAGTGCATTCTTTGGAAGGAGTTATGCTGCTGGTGAGAATACTAAGACAAAGAAGGGTCATTCAACCTTGGAAGTGATTAAGGAAGGAAGTAAGGATGGCCGTTTTGGTCATAAGGATGAGTTCAAACTTATTGGCTACAAAAAAGATGATGATTTTGAGAGGAAAGTGAGCTCTTTAAGTCCTCATAAATATCATCGTCATGTGAATACTGATTACAATGATGACGCTGGTTATGACAGTCGTGGTCATCGTCATCATCATAACAGTGGACATGATTATGGTCACGGCACATCACATGGCGGACATGACCGTGGCGGACATGGACATTCAAGGCACAAGGAAGAAGGCACCGATCCTGGTCGTGATCAGCATGGTCATGACGAATGGGATTCGGGAATCCAAAGTCACAGTCATGGAAATAGGTACAATGACATCAAAATATTATCTCCCGATGAGAAGGAGTTCGATGAGGATGAAGAGGATGAAGAAGAGCCAGTGAAGCCGATTGGGCTATTCGGCTTGTTCAAGTACTCAACAAAGTGGGATTTTGTTCTTGTGATCTTGGGGTGCTTGGGAGCTCTGATTAATGGGGGTTCACTTCCTTGGTATTCTTTTCTTTTCGGAAAATTTGTGAACAAGATTGCTCTAGAATCAAAAACTGACAAACACCAGATGATGAAGGATGTAGACAAGGTATTAAAAATCTTGCCACCCTGTTTCCTTTCCTTCAACTTAACATGAATGTCCAGCCATGTGGGTGACCTGACCAAATGACTTTCCTTCTCTCGGAGTTAGCGATGAAGCGCAATAAATTGTCTGTGATTTCAATATTGTCTTCACCTGCAATAAAGTGATGTCTTGTAGTTGACGGTCAATTAAAGATCCTATCATACATTGTGTGCGTTAGAATTTGCATTCTTTGTACGGATCATTGCTACATGTTCAATAAATTTGTTCAAATTTCTGGTGTTGATTTTCGTTTCAGGTATGTCTGTTTATGACTGGACTGGCAGCGGTAGTGGTGGTTGGAGCTTACATGGGTAAGAAAAAAATCTATATAAATGCATTTTCTGAAATTTTTTGGCGTCATAATGTTAATATTAGGACCTTCTCTCCTCTAGCTAAGTGGCATCTGGTTCGTGTGCTGCCTAAATGTTGTCTTCTATTTTGCTTAGGAAAGAATTTAACCGCTTCAATTCTCTTTTTCCCCAAAGTTTGCAATTATTCATCCGTTGGCATTGGTTAAACGAAGAGTGCGGCAAAATTTTTGCAGAAATAACATGTTGGAGATTGGTAGGCGATAGAGCAGCTCAGAGGATAAGAACTAATTACCTGAGAGCAGTTCTTCGACAGGACATAGGCTTTTTCGACACACAAGTTAGCACTGGTGATATCATGCACGGAATCTCAAGTGATGTTGCGCAAATTCAAGAAGTAATGGGCGAAAAGGTGCGCTCTTTATGCTATCGCTCTCAATTTCTCACTCTTTTGTCGTCCTTGTCCCATGTTATCAGAACCAGCCAAGCATTGCATCTATTTCTTTTTCATAGACATCTCATTCTTTTTTCTGTAACTTACAGATGGCACACTTTGTTCATCATATTTTCACTTTCATCTGTGGATACACGGTTGGGTTCTTACAATCATGGAAAGTATCTCTAGCAGTATTTGCTGTCACCCCTTTGACGATGTTCTGCGGCATTGCTTACAAGGCTGTTTATGTCGGTCTAGCTTCAAAGGAAGAGGTAATGAGTTACTAAATACGCTTGAGAATGAAGGATCTCAACATGGGAGGTTTTCTAACTCCATTTTTGGTCCTTTTCTTCTTGATACAATGAAGGTTTCTTACCGAAGAGCTGGCAGCGTTGCTGAGCAAGCTATCAGCTCCATTAGAACGGTGTTTTCGTTCGTTGCGGAAGATAATTTGGCTGCGAGATATGCTGAATTGCTGTCAAGGTCAATTCCCATAGGAGCCAAGGTTGGGTTCGCCAAGGGTGCAGGAATTGGAGTAATCTACTTGGTTACATACTCAACGTGGGCATTGGCCTTTTGGTACGGTTCTATACTAGTTCATCGTCACGAGATTAAAGGAGGTCAAGCAATCGCTTGCTTCTTTGGCGTCAATCTTGGTGGAAGGTACTTATTTCTGTAATCATACATGTTAAATGGCCTCAAGATGAACTATTCAATGAAAGAGAACTTTTCTAATGATTCTTCAATGAAGATTACTAGTACTAAGCTACTTGGAGATGCATGAGATTTCTGGTGTGATGCATGCAAATGCATATAGAGACCTTGACTAGAAGAAACTTGATTCTCCTTCCTCATACCGCAGGGGCTTGGCATTGTCATTGTCCTACTTTGCTCAATTTGCGCAAGGCACTGTAGCAGCGACCCGGGTGTTCGAAGTAATAGACCGAGTCCCAGAAATAGATCCCTACAATCCTAGCGGGAGGATACTCTCACATGTTCGAGGAAAGATTGAGTTCAAAGGAGTTAGTTTTGCATACCCAGCTCGTCCAGATGCTCCGATTCTCCACTCCTTGAGCCTGGTGATTCCCTCTTCAAAGACTCTCGCATTAGTGGGTGCTAGTGGAGGTGGCAAATCCACCATATTCGCTCTGATAGAGAGGTTTTATGATCCTATAAAGGGTAAGCCAATGTCTACTTACAGTAATACAAATGCAGTTGTTGCGCATTCTATTGGCAGTCTCACAGGCAAATAGAGTTGATAAATGAGGGCTAATCTTAAGTGAAGCATCGGATATTTCTCTAGTTCTCCACTAACGGTTAGAAATGGCAGGCACAATCGCCTTGGACGGTCACGATATAAGGTCACTGCAGGTCAAGTGGCTAAGAAGTCAGATAGGCATGTTAGGCCAGGAGCCAGTTCTCTTTGCCATAAGCATTATAGAAAATGTGATGTTGGGCAAAGAGAACGCCACAAGGAAGGAAGCAATGGCTGCTTGTGTTGCGGCAAACGCCAGCAACTTCATCTTGGGCCTCCCACAAGGCTATGATACACAGGTGATACTACTAAAATACTCGGTGTAGGTATATACAGGAAACCATACTGTCTATTTATATCTGATTATGGAATTTAAAATTAACTGTTAGTTTGTGATCTTAAATTCTAGCTCTGACGCCTGACTAGCTTCTTGCCAGTCAATACTTGCCTCAAATGCATGAGTTGTCTCTTACTGACTCCGATGCAGGTCGGGGACAGAGGAACACTACTCTCAGGCGGTCAAAAGCAACGGATTGCTCTAGCTCGAGCCATGATCAAAGATCCTACAATCCTTCTACTAGATGAGCCAACTAGTGCCTTAGACCCCGAGTCTGAAATTGTAGTTCAACAGGCAATCGACAAAATCTCCACTAACAGAACAACCGTTGTCATTGCTCACAGGCTTGCTACGGTAAGAAATGCTCATGCAATTGCTGTGCTTGATCAAGGGTCTGTTGTTGAGATTGGTGACCACCATCGGCTAATGGAAAAGGGCGGCGCCTACTATGACCTTGTCAAGCTAGCTTCTGAAGCAGTTTCCAGGTCTCCAGTGAAACAATTTGACATTGTTCAGAAGGGTGCTGATTCCATATATGATATATCTGCGCACCATGTATCGGATTCAAAGTATGGCCATGAAGTCTCAAGATCAAACTACTATAAATCCACGCATGACCACCAGCTAGAGGATGAAGAACCACAAAAGCCAGTGCAAAGGAACTTTCAGCTCTCTGAGATATGGAGCTTACAGAGGCCAGAGCTTTTTGTGCTGATACTGGGATTTCTCTTTGGTATGGTTGCGGGTGCCATTCTTTCAGTCTTTCCCTTGATACTTGGAGATGCCCTTGACATTTACTTCGGTAAAGCGGAAAACATAACAAAAGGAGTCGGTCATCTTTGTTTGGTTCTAGTTGGTCTCGGCTTAGGGTGTCTAATATCCATAACTGGGCAACAAGGTTTCTGCGGTTGGGCTGGAACAAAGCTCACGACAAGAGTTAGAAGCCTTCTGTTCCATTCAACATTAAAACAAGAGCCGGGATGGTTCGATTTTGAAGAGAATTCCACTGGAATACTTGTTTCAAGGTTGTCATCGGACTGTATCAGTTTTCGGTCAGTCCTAGGAGATCGACTTTCGGTCATGTTAATGGGTCTAAGTTCAGCTGCCGTTGGGCTAGGTGTTTCATTCTTTCTCCAGCGGAGATTAACCCTTGTGGCAGCTGCTGTTACCCCAATCACACTCGGCGCAAGTTATTTGAGCTTGATCATAGGCATTGGACCGAAACTAGATAACGAGGCTTACGCCAAAGCTAGCAACATAGCTGGTGGTGCAATCTCAAACATTAGAACGGTAACGACATTCTCAGCTCAAGAACAGTTGATCAAATCCTTTGACCATGCTTTATCTGAACCCAAGAAGAAGTCTGTGAGGAGGTCGCAGATTTTAGGCTTAACTTCAGGATTTGCTCAAGGTGCCATGTATGGTGCATATACTCTCACTCTCTGGTTCGGAGCGTACCTCGTCAAAGAAGGCGAGGCCAACTTCGGTGAAGTTTACAAAATATTTCTCATTTTGGTACTCAGCTCATTCTCAGTCGGGCAACTAGCAGGTCTGGCCCCGGACACTTCAATGGCTGCAACGTCTATTCCAGCTGTTCTTGAAATCATTAACCGGAGGCCTCTAATTGGCAATGACAAAGGGAGAGGAAGGAAGCTCGAAAGGTCAAAACCTTGGGATATCGAGCTAAAAATGGTAACTTTTGCATATCCTTCGAGGCCGGAGGTGACTGTTTTGAGAGACTTCTATCTTAAGGTAAAAGCCGGCAGTATGGTGGCTCTGGTGGGATCTAGTGGGTCAGGGAAATCAACGGTCATATGGTTGATACAGAGATTTTATGACCCAAATCAGGGGAAGGTCATGATGGGAGGGGTTGATCTGAGGGAGATGAATGTGAAATGGCTAAGGAGGCAGACGGCATTGGTAAGCCAAGAGCCCGCACTTTTCGGAGGGAGCATCAGAGAGAACATAGCATTTGGAAATCCGAATGCTTCATGGGCTGAGATTGAGGAAGCTGCAAAAGAAGCTTATATTCACCAGTTCATTAGTGGTCTTCCTCAAGGTTATGAAACCCAGGTACATTTTTACATTGATTTCCTTGTTCCTTTCCTGGCAAGCAAAGCACTGGCTATGAGCTTAATCCTATTCTGTGATGGCTTTCTAAGACCTCATCTCTTTGGTCCCTAGAAATTAATTAACCGAAGGATAATTTCTCAGGGTAAGTGATGAAGTACCGAAATAATCCAAGGAGCAGACAAAAAATACAGTACAGCAAATAGCTTAACCTAAGAATTCACTGCTGTTGCAGGTTGGCGAGAGTGGCGTCCAATTATCTGGAGGTCAAAAACAAAGGATTGCCATAGCGAGAGCCATGCTAAAAAAATCGAGAGTGCTTCTCCTAGATGAGGCCAGTAGTGCTTTGGACTTGGAATCTGAAAGACATGTCCAAGATGCGTTGAGGACGGCATCAAGACAAGCGACTACCATCGTCGTGGCACATAGAATGTCCACCATTAGGGAAGCCGATATGATTGCAGTCGTCAAAGAAGGCAAGGTCACAGAGTACGGAAGCCATGATACGCTCCTGGCCACCAATGTTAATGGCCTCTATGCTAGTCTAATTCGTGCTGAGAATGAAGCCGTCGCATTCGCTTGAGCCTCTTTGTCTACTAGTGGCTCTGATAACTCTCTCTCCCTCTCTTCTCTCTCAGATACTGGCAAATAGAAACTGTCGAATCAATCTTTATGTATATCAGTCACAGTTTGTTGACCCCACAGAGCGGAAGTATTGGCTCTTGGGATTGCTACAGGCATAGTGACTAAAACATTGTTGAAAAGGTACAATAATTTAAATATCGGAACATCATGCACCATTTCTGTATTTAACCTTTCTATTCCTATATGCTAGGCCATGCAATTCGTCAATTCTTGTTCCAGCACAGGTCAACTGATTCAAATATGTCAGAATGACTAAGCGCAGGATTAAGAAATTGAGAGAGAGCTAATGTACAAGCTGGCACAAATGTCCAAATGTGCAACATAAAAGATTATGGAAGAGTTGTATTACCTCTGATATTTCTGGTGCAGCCGACGCTCCTAAACTCTAGAAAGTCGGCCAAAGATTAACAGTAAGAGAGAGGAACCAAGATGGAGGGCCAGGGCACATGCTCAATTTGTGATCAACCTGTACAAGCATTATGAGATTAAATTCAGCATGTGCCCTGCTTCTCCAGCCTGGTTTTATCCTCTCCCTAACTCCTTGCACTTTCTGATAATTAGCCCACAAGAACTTACAAAGATGACATTCAGGGACTAAAGCAAGCACAAGTTATGAATTCAGAATTCCGTTCCAACTAGTGGCAGACAATAGGGTCTTAAAAGATGAGGGATTTTGCATATGATTAACACTTGCAGAGATGGGACTAACTGGCCATTTTGTTGGTTGGTGGGTGGTTGATCTTTCCTGCAGGTTGGTTTAATGTGAACAAGCATTTACATGCATTGTTCTGGGAGCAAAATCAAGCAAGCATGTTGACCAACCAAGGTTTTTTGGTTTTGTGACTGCTGAGGTTTGGCTGCCAAAAAGGTGAAGTTTGATGAAAATTGCTGTTCTGCTCTCAAATGCTTTTGTTGTAACTGGGGGGGATATCTCGTGGTGAAATTTATGGCTTTACAATCTAAGAGAATGAAAATAAATCAAGCACACTGTTCTTCAAACCCATATGTCTTCACTTCTTGTCATGCTTAAAAGCCATAGCTTTACAATTTCTCTTGCGCCGTAGAATTTCCAATCAACAAATTAGCAATTTTTCAACCAAAAAAAAAAATAATAAGCAATTTACACATTCTCGCTTTCCTTTTCCTCTTTCATTATATTTTTTACATCTCTTGAATTCTCCATTTTGCCTGCAGAACTATTTGGTAAATCATAACTATAAGGGCTAACACCACAAAAAATCTCAAATTAATATGCTTGTACCACATTTACTTCGAACTAATTTTGTGTCACAGAAAATCCCAGATTGGTGCACTAGTGCCACCCCTAAACTAATCTTCACGTTATAATAAATCCCAAATCACCAAAATCTTAGATTGTGAAATCTACTAAAAAACTGCCATTTTTGCTGGAAGAGCTCCTTCAAGTTTCAAAACTCTATTAAAATCCCTAATTTTGGTGTTGAAAGTGTGACACGGGTTTATAATTTTTTGTGATACGAAAATTAATTTGGATAAAGTATGGCACTAATATACTGGTTTGGACTTTTTGTGACACAAAAATGTGGTGTAGATATACCGGTTTGAGAATTTTAGTGACAAGCCACGTATTTTTTTCTTTTTCGGTCAGAGGTGATAGCCATTGTTTAAAGAGGGTCTCGTATCCTTAACTTTAATAAGATAAACTTAGGGTACGTTTGGTAACCATATTGTTTTCGGAAATAATTTCTGCTTAGAAATAATTTTTTTTATTTTGTTATTAGAAATAATTTTTAAGTATTTGAAAGCGTTTGGTAACAATCCAAAATTTTCATTTTTGGAATAGAAAAAGAATAGAAATGCGTTTGGAAACTGCACAAAATTTCTTTTTATTAATAATATTTTAATTTTTTAATATTTCTTTCTTTTTTTTTCTTCTTCTCCCTCGCCCTTAGTCGACCTTTTCCAACCCTCGTCTGAGTCAGTGAGGGCCACTGTCGAGGCTCGTGGCCTAGGCGAGGGCCGCCCTTGCAGGATCTGGCGAGGGCTAGACTCTCGTTGCCGCCGCCCTCTCCCAAGTCGCAACCCTTGAGGGTAGCCCTCACCGGCTCGAGTGAGGGTTGGAAAAGGCCGGCAAGGGTCTAGCCCTCACCCTTGCCTATGGCCGATCGTTGCCCATAGGCTAGGAAAGAAGAAGAATCGGCCACAGCTAGGAAGGAAAGAAAAAAAAGAAAGAAAAAATTCTCTTCCATTTTGTTCCCAGAATCAAGAACCAACTTTTTTTTATTCTTAATTATATTCCAAAACTGATTTTAGGAATAAATTTGTGTCCGGGAACAAAAAATTTATCAAACAGATTTCTATTCTTTTTTTGTTCCCGAGAACAAAAGAATAGAATCAGTTACTATTTGGCAAGTTACCGAATAAGCTTTTAAGGATTATATCAGGAATCTTTGTACAGTTCTGACTTTACCCCAGCCAACTGACCCTGAACTAGTCATGGCCACGGGCTGGTTTCGGCCCGAAACTGGCCCGGTCAAACTCGAGTCCGGCCTGTTGATCGGGCTTGCGGTTCGGAACCGGGCCTATGGGCCCGGTTCCAAAAAAGAAATTTTAAAATAAAAAAAAAACCTACAGCAGGGTCTGCATATCTGCAGGCCTTGCTACGGCCCATTGCCAGGGTAGCCTACAAAGGCTGCCTTGGTAACGGGAAAAAATAAAAAAAATAAAAAATAAAAAAATAAAAAGATAACAGTTGCAATTTGCAATGGTTATCTAGCTTTTTTTTTTAATCCTAAATTTTCTTCTCATTTTTTTCTTATAAATTCTCTCAAATTCTTTCAATACTCTCAATTCTCTTCTCTCAAATTTTCTTAATACTTTAAATTCTCTCAAATTCTCTTAATTTTCTCCATCAATGCAATTCTCTCTTAATTCTCCCAATCAATCCGCGTAATTCTCCCAATCCACTTGAAAAATGGAAAGTGAAAGCCGAGTACCAACTGTCAAAGGTAAGAATATCATGATGGAATCCCATATTTCTTTTGATCCTCGTGATTATACAGATTTTCAAGATGATGAAGTCAACATTTTTCCCGATGTGGAGCGTATTCCGACACAAGAAAGTCTTCATCCTCCTGCCGAAATATTTACAACAAAGGAGGCAGGGCGAGAACTTACATCTGACATTTGGAATCACTTCACGAAAATGGAAATGTTTGATATTGGTCAAAAAATGTATGATTTAATTTGTAAACATTGTGAGAAAATATATAAATATACAGATGGATAAGGATATGGAACATTCAAACGACATCTTAGGAGCAAACATCCAACCTAAGCGGAAATCAATATCAGGCAACAACAAATTTTCGGGTATATCAATCCTAACATTTCCTCTTTATTTTGCTTTAATGAAAAAATTTATAAGAAAGAATTAGGTAAATTTATTTCCGTTGAGCATTTATCATTTAATTTTGGAGAAAGATTTGGTTTTAATTAATTTGTAGAAAAAGCATGTGCTCCATAAGCAAAACGTGTTCTTAGAAATTCTCTTAAATGAGTAATTAAAGATCTTTACAAAAATGGAAAAAAAAGATTTACAAAACTTTTTTATACAATTTAATGGATGCATGCATATAGGTAGTGATATTTGGAGTGATCATTGGCAAATTTATTTTTACATGGGTATAACATGTCATTGGATAGATGACGATTAGAGTATTCAAAAAAGACTTATTGCATTTAGAGTTTTCGATGGTAAACATACAACAAATAATATTTATAGAATAATTAGGCAAATTTTAGAAGAATATTGTTTGCTTAACAAAATTTTTTCAATTGGTTTTGATAATGCCGCGGCAAATACCACTTTAATTGCCGATTTAGAAAATATTTGTAAACCCGCTTTTGGCGGAAAATTTTTTCACGTTAGATGTGCTTATCATGTTTTAAATTTATGTATACAAGATGGTTTGAAAGCTGTTGATATTTTTTTTTGAACCAATAAAAACGGCAATTCAATTTTTATGGAAACATTCCCAAAAAATGAAAGAATGGGGCAGATTTTGTAGAGAAAATAATAAAAAGCCAAAAAGATTTCCAAGAGATGTTCCAACTCGTTTGAATTCTACTTTCTACTTGCTTAGTGAATCTTTTGCATATAAAGATTTATTATATGCATTCATTTCTAATAATATACCTTAGATTAATTTACATCCACAAGAGTGGGGTATTTGCAAACAAAATTTAGATATTTTAAAGGTTTCTAATTATGCAACTTATACTTTATCCGGTATTTATTATCCTACTACGCATTTATTTTTAGTAGAATGTATTAATATTCTCGGAGTTTTTGAGAAATATGAAAATGATGTTGAATTATAATATACTATAGTAATAATGAAAACGAAGTGGCTACATTATTATAGCGAAATTCCCATTATTTATTTAGTTGTTTGTGTTTTTGATTCGTGTTGCAAATTAGATGGTTTAGGTGATTATTTGCATATGTATTATCAATGTTTACATTATGATACGGTAAATGTTACAACCATACTAAGTGATGTTAAAAACGTAATAAAAGAATTATATATTAAATTTTATACTAAATATAATTTATGTGATATAGGATCTTCTCAATCTACCGAGACACAAAATGAGAGTACAGGTAAAATTAGTAGAGAGTACCAACTTTTATTATATAGACAAAAAAAAAAAACAAAAGGGAGTAATAGGAAATATTTCTGAATTAGAGATTTATCTAATCGTTTCGTTTGAGTTTACTGAATCTGAAGGTAGTACATGTTTTTTAATTTTGGATTGGTGGAAGAGGCACGCAAGCCAATACCCAATCCTTTCTTTTATTGCAAAACAATTTTTTGCAACTCCTTCTTCCACAGTTGTGGTCGAACAAGCATTTAGTGTTAGAGGTAATATTTTGGACGAACATTATTCAAGATTAGTTTCAAAATCAGTGGAGGCTCAAGCTTGTGTTGATGATTGGACGAAAGTTCAATACCGACAACAAGAGATAGATCGGAATAATGAACCCAAATTCCTTAACGACGGAAATACCACGCAAGCCAATACCCAATCCTTTCTTTTATTGCAAAACAAAATTTTGCAACCTCTTGTTCCACAGTTGCGGTCGAATAAGTATTTAGTGCCGGAGGTAATATTTTGAACGAACATTGTTCAAGATTAGTTCCAAAATCAGTGGAGGCTCAAGCTTATGTCGATGATTGGACGTAGGTTTAATACCGACAACAAGAGATAGATCGGAATAATGAATCCGAATTCTTTAACGACGGAGATACCATCTCTACCGGTACTGGAACGGGTAGTGACGACTGAGGGTAAAAGAACTGTTGGAGTTGGTAAATATTTCGGGGACCTTTGTTTCTTATACTGGGTTTGCCCACATAAGCTTAGGGAAACCGAAGTATAATCCGATGACATGTGACTTATGCGCATATAATGCGGTGGTTCGGATAGGCTTAAGTTTTGTGGTCATTTTAGGGCATATATATTGTGTTTTTTTTTTTTTTATAGATCATTGTAATGAATTGTAAGGTGCTTAATGATAATTTATTAAGTTTAAGCCCCCTCTTTCTCTCTTTTTGTCCCCAAATTTGATTACAATTTATATTTTGATTACAATTTATATTGAATAATTCATTATTTCATAATTTCATAATTCATTATTTTTTATTTCATAATTTATTTTTTAAAATTTTAAATTATGAACCGGAATCGGAACTGGACCTGAACTGGCCCGAAATCGGAACAGTCAGGGGCGGTTCCGGTTCCAGTTCATACATGGCCACAAACTGGAACCGGCCAGTTCCAAACCGTGGCTATGACTACCCTAAACAACTTCAAAATAAGAATAGCTCAAGCTAACCCGTCGTTGAAAAAACAACAAATATCAATAGCTAATTCAATGTGCTCAAACAAATGGTAACAATGAAATAAACTAAAAAAACAGAAAGACAGAATACGGCCTCAACTAGAAAGATCAAAACTTAAGTCATCCTGTTGGTTCCTACAACACATTCTGTCTTTTGTACACCTGACAGGGAAAAGAGAACTGATATTCTCTAAAAAGAGAAGCTTAACAACTGTCTTCCAATTCCAATCCTGGTTAATATCAACAAAACAACTCCAAACCAGACTTTTGCATAGAACTAATTAACAACTATTTACACCTAATACAATGATATCAGTACTCCCGGAAAGTTAAATTCAGACGGCCACTTCGAAGCCTCGATTCTTCCAACAAAGCCTTGGGTGCAGAGTCCCGGAGAATAGAAGGCACCCCATGAAAAATGTGTCTAGATTTTCCACCAAATATCAAGACGTCTCCTGATTCCAGTAAAACCTTTTCGGCTTTAACAATGTCTCTTTGATCTCCATATAAAAATTCTGCCGAGTCTCCAATGGAGAAAGACACCACAGGTAATCCTTTGCGAAGACTTTCTTCACTCTCGTCCCGATCCTGCATTTCGACAATGTCACAAAATTCCAAATCCAGCAAAACCCAAATCTGACTGTCAAATATAGACGCTGTGTGAACCAAGACTCCTAGTTCTATGTAGAGGGGTTTCTAATGATCAGACAAAAACAAGGATAGATGAGCAGATAAAGACATCAATTCTATAAAGATTGAACTTGAAAGTAGGGAGAATGTCAATTACAAAATATTAGCTTCTAAGAAAGAACAATCTTCGGTCAATGTATTCAGGCCTCCAAATTCAGCCTTACATCTGTCAGAACTATTCTGATGATGCAGTTTCTTGTTAAGGATATATCTACTTAGAGAGTAACTAATTCATATAGAATAACCAAAATAAAGACCGACTGATTTATCAGATTAATTGCTACAAACCTGATGGAGACCAAGTCGCCCACTGGCAGTGTAAAAGTTCACAATGCAGATGTTTGGGGCCATCAGTGGAAATTTTTCCTGCACATCGTTTTTTTTGACATTTTTACTTATAAAAGCATGAGAATCATTGATAGCTTTTGCAACCAAGTAACAAAATTCTTCCGGGATCCTTGGCGGTTTGGCTCCATCAATTGGCCGGCGCTCTCCATACTTGCTTGTCTCAGGGTCCCAGTTTTTACCAAGGCACATCATTTTCAGATGCAACTTTGCACCATCCCGATAACCAGGCTGGTAGAAACCTCCAGCTCCAAGACCAAGGTCACGGCACAGCTTTACAATTTTAACCTAGCATCAGACATGACAAGCATAAGATGTAGTTTTGAAACAGCTATAAATAGTAGGATTACACTGAGCGGACTACACTCAAAGCATACCACTGGAAGTAACTGAATATGTCAGGTACTTTTCGTTCAAAGCATATTTTAAGACAGCCAGGGAAAAGGTCTCCATCACAATAGTAAACTGGTAACACCAAAATGGGGCTACTCATCCGTACTGAGTGGAGCTAAGACTAACAAGTAATAGTCCTATGCTGCCTTCATTTTTCTTTTTCTTTAAACCATACCAAGGACTTGAACATCATACAACTTTGCAAATCAATAGGCACAGATGTTACAAGTCAAAATTTTCAATCAAGGAGGACACTTCTGTTCTTTTTCTCCCCCAAAATTTCCATTTCAAGAAAAGGTTGTGTTTGGAGAGGGATGTAACCGTATACCTGATCACTCATGGAAAGATAGCTTTTAAGAAGAACCATTCCCGGTCTCAATATTCTCCAATTATGTTCTTCCAGTGATCGTTTCTCTTCATTACGCTTTTCTCTATTCTTTACGAGCAATGAAGGCTTCAGCATTACAGGTGTACCAACTTGGGGCACACAGATATCAAATCTTCTAGCCTCTGAAAAGTCCTCAGCAGGCACTGAATCTTCAAAGCCAGCAATACTTTTTGTGTCCTCGCTTTTACCACTGTTGGAATTTGAAGGTTGCTGAGGCTCACTTCGCATAAAGTAACTATTTATGTTGGGCGAAAGAGAATCGTTCTCTGTTTCCTTGTTGTGAGTTTCCTCAATTTGGATTCTGTTCATGTTAAGTTCCATGTCTCCAGGCTGAGAAGACAAGCAACATAATAATTTCAATCTACTCCATACATAAGCCACAGCTATTCAATTCAAAGGCCCCCTGGAACTGAAATGGTTTCTAATTTGTTGTGAAAGATGTCACATTGAGAGATAAATGATACCGCAAACTTCAGTTTACTATAATAAAATAAAATAAGTTACAGGTTCATAAATATGGTAGACATGAAGCTGAACTGGTATATCGGCACTAATCCATGACTGGTGAAACAAACAAGCAGCGGTATCTGCTATCAATTTCGTCCATGGATTTCCATCATATGTCTTGTACATACATTGGTAATGCTCATTCATCCCATGTTAATCGCATATCCGATTTTCTCCGACAGATAAATCCTTTACTCACTTTCAGTCCAACTGTGAGGTGTCACTTCTTTTTCTTGCAAACTTTCAAATTATGCAATTGTTTCTCTCTGTATTCTTTCATCGAGGGACATGCATCGGGCGTGCATCATTTCTAGTTCACCTAAAAATTAAAGGTCACTGTCATGACTATAATGTCACAAACACCTCCATCTGAGCTAACAGGAAAAAAGCAGAACTTCTTTGATTATATGCTTCTCCCACTATTCACTAAAGCTACAAGAACCCATTGCAACAGATAGATGTACCAACTGCTCCCAATTGCAAACCAAGAAAAACAAAAGCAAACGACACACACCCACAAGAGAAGAGACAAAGAACAACAACGCAACGACCGGACAAACAACAAGTACAAAAAAGGAGAGAGGGACACGACGAAATTACAGAGAAGCGACGATGCGCATGATCACCCACTGGGCGCCAAACTCGGCCCCTCGGCTGGCCGGAGCTCGATCGCCCGTCGCGTGCTCTTCTCCCACGATCCATCTGCTCCGGAATTTGGAACTTGGGCCGTCGCAAAGATCGGGTTTTTCTTATTACCGAGAGAAGTTTCGAGGATGAGAATGGCTTCTATACATATGGCTTTGGCTTTTCGTCTTCCACCCGCGATGAACTTTCGCTGCGAAAACCAAAACGACTTAAATGGTTCGTAAATTCTCGCTTTTTCCGCTGTCGAAGACTCATGTTTCGAGGATGACAGTAGTAAAAGAGGGAGTGATTAATAATGTTTCTTGTCGACTATGGCCACGGAAGAAAATGTCCTAATTAACAAGTGCCCAAGCATTTTCTAGGCCAAAACCTCCCCTTTCTAAAAAAAAAAAGAAAAAGAAAGAAAGGGCTAATATTATGAAAAAAATCTCAAACTATTACGTTTGTGACAAATTTATTACATATTAATTTTTTAATCACTAAAAACCCAAAACTGATATATATCTGTGACAATTTTACCCTTCGTTAATTTTCGTTAAATTTTACCTTCAAATTTCTGAGTTGGATGACACATAGCAGTTGACGACTATACCGATTTGGGGTTTTATCCTTCGTTTGTCACTGGTTTATTGATTTGTGATTTTTCGTGATATTAATTTAATTTAATGAATAGTAAAATTTGTCACAAATATATCATTTTAGAGTTTTTGGTGATCAAAAAATTAGTTTGAGGTAAATTTATCAGAAATGTACAAGTTTGAGATTTTTCGTGCTATTAAGTCTTATTATTATAAATAACATGTGGGGAAATACCATATAAGAAAAAAAGTTTTTTCTTTTTCTGCAACAGTTTATTAAACTCATCAGTCCGAAAGTTCTGATATTACTTGAATCATGCATCTTGTAAACTGATGAAAATTATACACCTTCAGTCTTAATAAATTGAAATCGCCTTCTTGAACAAATGAAGTCGTTTCGCAATTGAGCACGACATTTGTTGTCGCGCTTGTCGACTTTCGCTAGCCCGCTCAACACGAGGAACCGTCGAGATACTAGTAGCTAGGACACGAAACCGCCGTGAGGAGTTACAGATCAGCTCAGCCCGAGATCGAAGAAAGGTTTGTCTGATGTCACGAAAAATATTTGGCACGGACTTTGTTACATATTTATATTTCTAACTACTAGACTACATGATTACAAGGATTGCGAAGTACTCTTTTTCACCACAAGCCAGCCAAAAGAGAAAAAACCCAAAAAGATGAGAAAATGAGAAAGGAAGGAGAGAATGACAGGCACAAAATAGAGTAAGAGTTTTTAGATTTCACAACCCGTAGTGATTGGGACACTCTTCACATGCTAACTGCTCCGTCTCTAACTGATTGAAATTTCACACCCAACATCCTGCTTCATCCTTCAAGCTTTGTACATCGCAATTTTGCCTCAGAATCCAAGATCTGATTCTCCTCCGCAGCTCGCGAGTTTTCTTTTTTTTTTTTCACCTTTTCTGTCCTCTTATGCTGCTGCGAGACTTTTCATACTGTATGAAAGTCCCACCTCAGACATTAGAACCAGAGACACCACAGTGCAGGTGTCGCGCTTTTAATCAGTTTATTGGTGATTTCCAGCATCAAAATCAATTGCATCAGAGTCTAAAAAGCAGCCCTTTCCTAGAAAGCCAAGGGGAAAAATTTACCTTGCCCCTCCTCAAAGCCCCGGTGTTGATCGTACCGGCACTTTTATCAACAACTACCTCTTCCACTCCATCTTATATAAACAAAAACCTCTAAAAAATCCTTCAAACTTCTCCGCTAAGTTAAGAAATGGTTAAGAAGTACATAGTTGAGGACTTCATTATGCACTGCTCAAATTGCTTTTATTAACACCTTGTAGCTCCATTGGAGAATTGTTTATACTGCCAACCGAGCCGAGGGTCTGAGAACTCAACTGTGGACTTGCGGGACAAGCTTCTGGATTACCAGCACTCATGCCATGAATTGTCCCAGAGCTGATCTGTTGTGGACTCATTGGGGTTCTTTGACTCATTTGCTGGGGACTAGATTGCTGTTGCTGCTGTTGGGATTGTGAGCTCAATTGTGGAATTGCCATGTTTGAAGGTGAACCTATTTGTGGTGGTGACATAACAGCTTGCAAGGGTGAGGTTGTTTCTAGCTGATGCAGCTGCTGCTGCTGCTGCTGCATCTGTTGTTGCTGCAATTGGAGTTGCTGCTGTTGTTGCTGTGGTTGCTGCTGCAATTGCTGTTGCTGTTGTTGCAACTGCATCTGCTGCTGTTGATGCTGCAGCTGCATTGGCTGTTGCTGCTGTTGTGGTGGCTGCTGCTGATTCATATACTGATGCATCCCCGTCAACTTTGGTGGGCCCATTGCCCCCATTGCTGCACGCTGCATTTGGCTCACGTTAGCTCGATTTATGCTGGTGCCCAACACTGACAGGCCAGCAGAGCCTGGGTGCATTGGTCGAGCTCCAGAGACACCACCTATGCCAGACTGAGTGCCCCCTAAACGATTCTGCTGCACCATCCGAAGTCTTGATGCCCACAAAGACGTTTGTTGGGATGTCAATGTTCCTGATTGCATTCGCTGGGTTATTGAATTACCAATGTGAGATGCCTGGGCCATGTTCATCGGATTCTGACCCACATTACCAATGTTTGGCATTTGGCCCATGGGTGCTGAAATTCCAGCCCCTCCCATCCCCTTTGCACCTGCCATACTCATGGTGTTACCGATGCCACCAAGCCCAGCCAAGCTAGCACCCATGTTTCCGATGCCCATAGCTCCCATCATCAGTTTTCTTTGAATTTGTGATTGCTGATGCTGTTGTGGTTGCTGCTGCTGTTGTTGCAGTTGCTGCGGTTGCTGCTGCTGTAACATCTGAAGATGCAGAGGGGATGGCTTATTTGCCATGTGATTGCCCAACTGCATATTAGTATTCTGGCTGGCATTCAAGTGCGAGAGGGGATTTGCACCAAGAATCATTGGGGTTCTCGGAAACTGAGCAAGATGCTGTTGAACCATAGGATTTTGGTTATGCAATGGTTGTTGCTGCAGCGGCTGAGCCTGTTGCTGCAATGAGGACTGTAAATCTAGCTGTTGTGGCCGTCCAGGCACAGTGACTCCAGGCATGACTCCTGGAGCTATTTGTGAGGTATGAGGGTTTCCAGGAGGCGGCATCCTTGCATGTGGAGGAATATTCACAGATGAACTAAGAGATACATTGCCACTATTAGCTGTAGGCAACACCTCACTGGATAATTGACCTGAAGCTCCTTCAGGATAGTGTGGGCTATCAGCAACGGAATTATTATGAGGAATTCCAGGAGCATTAGGTTGACTGCTTGGGGCAAGATTCATGCGGGTCGGTTTCGGTTGGACATGATCTTCCATGTGAAATCCTTCGCGTAACATCTGCAGCAACGCTTGATATCATTTGATTGAAATTTAAGTCAGTATCGGATAGATTTAAACATTTAAGCCTGACCGGTTTTCATATACCTACCAATGAACATAACTGGGCTGCAAGCAAATCTGCCAGATGCTGTATAAGAAATTCAATCACAGATGTTAGCCATAATGTTGAAAGAAAAACATACTTTCTTTCAAGGCTAGGTAAGAATAAGGCTGCATAGTGCATATAATAAACAGGAACACAATACATCTTCCAACTACAAAGTAGGTGAGCACACTGAAATGCCATTTGACATCAGAAAGATTTATAGGCAAGAGTCCTACAGTATTTGGTAGTGTTGGAAGATGCTCCTCTGAAGCCAGAATATCACCGTCTTCCACATCTCCATAGTGCATAGCAACAGTACCATCACTTGGTTTTTCTGACATGATCATCCTGGTCCGAGCCCGGTATGAGACAACATTCCCTATAAAAACAGAAGAAAGCCTATGTTAAATGAAAAAAGGTTCACGCAAGTGATTTTGCTTTTGTCTTTCACTACATTATCTGCTCTAGAACATTAAAATCAGCATCTCATCCTCTCAAAATCATTCAAATTGGGTATTGTTTCTGAAACCTAAAGACATTCCTTTGTACAGGTGGTACTGTATGACGGCAGACATTAACACATCAAGATCAGGTAAAGTACAAGTAACAGATATTTAACTCCAAGCCATGTGAGATTGGGTACTTTGCACTGTGGCCAATATAATGGCAAATACTGCAAAATTCAAGTAGCAGCTGGCAGCAATGTTAAGCCTGCATAAAATGAGAAGGAAAGGTGTGGCAAAGTCCAAAGTACGATTAATTTTAGGCAGGAGAAATCGATTTTATGCTGCAATAGACCATCTCCACACAACAGATGTAACAAACCTTGAAGATTTCGCTCTGGCTGCACAAAGTTAAGGACTCTAGTCTTGCAAATATTTGTGCTGCCTCCAACCAGTGACTTCGAGAGTGGTCTGGCACATGAGTCATCCTTAAAATTCTCATCATTGGAAACATTGTGTAGGCATGACAAAAGACTCTCAGTCAAAAAGGTGCCGAGCTTCTTCACTGGGTAATCTGCCTTGTTCTTTTTGCGGTTAAGTTGGTGCCTGAAGCATCATTGGACGAAAGACAAAACTCAGAATATGAAATGAATTATATATTTGATACGTATATCAGAAAATAGATGCCAATAATTGCCCGAGAAAAATTATGTAACTATGCTTCTGGATGCACATAAAGCAGGTTGACTGAGAATATTTTGAGCTTGTGTTTTGAAGATATACTTTACTTCATATTACTTAACTCAATAATGAGTAAAACTCAAGCAGCAACAACAATGGCAACATATTTGCTGTCATGGTTGTAACATGGTAATTAGTACATCCTACGCTTTAAACAAGGACAAAGCTTACTGATATACTCCACATCTAAATGCCATCTAGATCAGCCTTATGATCAAGATCATAGAATCGTATATTCTCACCAGGAGGTAGAAATTTAAAACCCATGACAACAGATAAATGCTGTACACATCTATCCTCAATCTACGTTTCCATCAGAGGTAGACATTCAATTTTAAATGAATCCATCCCGAAAAAGATCAAAGATCCCGATTGCTCTGTAAATCTTAGCCAACCACCCTACATACTCCAACTGGGCTTCGCCAATAATCATGTAAGTTGGTGCTTTACATAGAAACAATATATTGGTATCCCGATTTTTCAAGTTCTAGACAACCAGTCTAACTGCATTGCTAATGCGGCTAACTAAGCTATTCTTATCCTAGCTACTACTGTTAAGATTCTGTACTAACAGACTTTCAGGCAAGTAAATTACTGAAGAGTAAGTTTAAACTATATAAAAAAAAATGTGTCCAAACAGCAGAAATACAGGAGGGAAAACAAGAAAAGGAGCAACAGACTTGAGAGCTCAATCGACCTCATACCTCATCATAATCATTTCAATCTTTGAAAACCTCTCAAGCATTGTTTGATCAGCTGTAGGTGGGGTTCCAACAGAGGGACTGCTCGCATTTAATGCGACGCCAATATTACTCACACTAGCAGGAGAGCCAACACCGCTGATTACTGGCGTCTTTGGAAGTGAATTCTGCCTTCGTTTTGCAGCAGCCTGGGCCTGGTTCTGTCGTAGTGTAGAATCATTGGCACTAGAAGTTAAAGATCCTGTCCCTCCAACAGGAGGAACTGAGGTTATTGCAGCCTTTTCCTTGGGCAACAATCCAGGCACAGGAGTCGCTGCAGCTGCCCCATACTGTGGTCCAACTGAACCACTAGAAAATTCCCCAGATTTTGATGATAGAGGAGATTGAACCAAGGTTCCACCAGATAAGCGTGGGCTTTGCACTGATTTCCTTTTCTGCATCTGTTCCTCCTTTTTCAGATTACTATCAATATGCTGATTGACATTATTCCAAGAGCCCTGAGAGAAACCAGGTCTCATGAATGGATGATGTGACAACCTTTGTTGAAGTTGTGGTTGCTGAGGATCCATGCGGTCCTTTTCGGTCTCCACTGTCTGGATGTCAGACTTATTCCGATTTACTTCTGTAGCATCCATCTGTGTATCTAGTTGTTCTTCCTTTGCACGATGCCTCATGCCCATTGGCCCAGATGGTAGGGATGCTGCTGCAACGTCTGGATTCTGGACCCCTTCAAGTCCCTGCTGGGGGAACTTGTGCATTGCATTACCAAATTGAAATCCTCTAGACATTACTTGCTGCTGCAAACGGGTATTCTTCAAATTTAAGTCTGATGCATGTAAGTTCTCCATCTGAAGGCCTAGTGGCTGCTGCTGAGTGCCATCAGGAACTCCATGGGCAGGTCTTGGCCTCTTATTAAAGCTAGACCTGGGCGATGTTTGCCCATCTTGATTCTCTCTCTTTCCATGAAGGGAAACAGAAGTGTTATTATCCGAGTATGAAATCATCATGTCTTGCCCACCGGGGGAAGCTCCACGATCCGGCATGCCTCTAGCATTCCCAGGTAACATTTGATACCTTTGTTGTGGGGACAACATTGGTACTGTTGAAAAAGATGCATCTGGTATATAGCCTTTTGGTCTTTGAGCTAGTGTGTTGCCAGCTCCAGCACATGGGGCACTCGGATTCTCATGGACATGTTGCAGCAATACATTCCCTTGCATAATTCCCGCATCAGACCTTTCCGGAACTCTGTCTATGCATATTTTCTTCCCGTGTATTTTGTTACTAGAAGTCACAGAGATTTCCGGCACATGTCTCAATCTCTTTTTTTGTAGACTAGATAAAGTCATATGTAGCTGAAAAAACCAAAAGAACAATAAAATTAATGCTCGAGAACTACAAGATATAGATATGATGACAATGAAATAACTACCTTTTCTGGAACAGGACTTTTGGAGAGCATATCCAGCTTGGGAGTAGGATCCAAACACAGTTGTGGCTGTAATGCCTTCAATATCCTGGATTCTACTTCCTATTTTAAAAAATCAAACCCAAACACTATCATGTCTCAAACAAAAGATGAAGTTCACTGTTCATTCATGGAGATGCTGATAGCCCCAGCCCCCACTCCCTAAAAAAAAACTTTAGAAAGAAGAATAAAAGAAACAGAAGAGGAGATATAGCAGAGAATCTCCAACCCCCTCAAGAAAGGGGCGAGAAAGTCCATGAGCAGTGTCTTACCATCAGATCACCATATGTCCAAGAACTACGAATAGGTGGTATATCCTTAACAATGTTCTCCAAGGAAATTTTCAGCCGCACTTTAGTAACAACAGGTGAATCGACCACGTCTGGATTGGGCCCTTTATTAGATGCATATTTCCGATAGTCCCACACCTGCATCATTTGTGAATAGTGAGACCATTATGTTAATCATACTATCTGTGAAGAATAATTAAGATGCGGAATGGTAAAGAATAAAGTAAAAAAAAAGTATTTTGGATTAAAGCTCAAATTTATATAGCTATGTGCATCTTACAGCTTAAGTTTGTCTTGGTAAGAGCAGACTAGATGGATGGAAGAGTGACTATAGTTACAATTAAGACTGAATGATAAGTCCGTTTCATAAGAAAAGGCACATGAAAGCCGAAAATTTCAGAACACCCTCCATCCAAAGCATAAGCAAAAATGAGTCCTAAATCCACCACTGCCACCAGTATCCTAGGGACAAACCCACAAATGAAGAGCTGCTCAACTAAGCAAGTCGCAACAACATGCAAATTATGCAAAGCCAGAAACTCTTAGGATGTTCATCAAAATGCAAAACCAACATAACTAAACAAGAAGAGTCAAAGGATGGTGTTGTTTCATCATAAATGCATGACAATAAACATAATTTGAAACTCAAGCCAAAAGATCATGGCTTTTTATCAAACTAATAATAGGATCTGAAAACTGCAGTAAAGTTTTCTCCTTTACGTACAAATGAGGTAAGGTAGTGCATTCATATAAACCTATTAATGGGACATTCTCTCTATCTCTCTTAGAGATCTGATTCAGAAAAAAAAAACACACACATCGACAACATTCTCAAATACTCACCTCACAGATAAGTGAACCGTCAATGTATTTGCAAGGTAAATCGTCAAGGAGATCTCCAGGCAACCGACCACATTCAATTGCCTTCAAAGAACAAGACGTTTAAGAAATGTAAGAATTGAAATTGTAATAGAGAAATTTGAGATAATGGCGATGACATAGAAGATGATTCAAACTTTTGATGAAAACTTAAGAACAAACAGGAAGTCCTAGATCGTTTGATGTCTCCTAATGTAAAGACAAGTAAAATAGGAAGAAGACTACCTCAAGTTCTCACACATATCAAATAAGTTCCACATTGCTAGCAACGGATGTTGACATGTAAGGTTTTCTGAGCAATTCTATCATTTAGCTTCAAAATTTGAACTTTCCCTTTTAGTAGCAAAACTAGTATAATACTAAAACGTTGATCTGGAGGGTTTCACAGTTGAGACCATATAAGGGTCAAGGTAAACGAGCAGATAGAATGTAAAATGAGAAGGGATACTTGTAGAAAAGCAAGAGAAAAATAGGGGCAGATAGTTACCGAGAAGAAACTTTCAGATGTCCTGTTATAGGGACGTAAGAACTTCGAAGGATGCTGTAATGTGTCACTCTGGTAAGATAGAGAGACAGAATTGGAAACAAGAAAAGAAAATATAAGTAAACAAGACACTTTTGTTGATCAACTTCCTAAGGTCAAGAGTTGCTCGTAACAAACCTCCAAAGGTTTTCCTATAGAGTATCCATCAGGGAAGAGGTTCAATGTGAAGGAAATTTCGTCCCCTGGCATTTCAACAAGCATACCATAAAAAAAAAAGCATAAATATAGTTATTAGTTATAAGGAAAGCCAACATATTTAACATGCAATGGAAGTGGAACTAAGAATTACCTGCAGAAATTGGGTTTTCATCAGTAGAGAAGAATGATGCAGATACCCCCGAAGCCTCTCTACCCACCTGAGATTTATTATCCTAAGTCAACAGATAGTTCCCATCAGGGCCATCACCATAGAATCTTCATGACAGCGCACAGGTGAAATGCCCAGAAAAGCAAAACAAACCACACACCAATGCTTCCCATCATTTAAAAGCCAGTAATCCACTAACTTAATCTCACTCACAGAAGTATCTGCATAACTATATTCTAAGACAAACATCCCAGTGTTTCTCGTTAATTTCATTCTCTTTATTGCCGGTATATTTTCTTTTTCTTAGCTTCATCATTTTTGTGTTAGGGGAAAACTGAGTTAAGTTGGCCATCTTAGAAGATTCAGCCCTCGCAGTAGAACATAATTCTACTTTTTCCCTGAGCTTATCTAGTCGGTGCACGTTCCCCCGTGAAACTGAGACAAGGGTAGAGAAGCCTCAATGCATGAGACAAGAAAACAAGTTTTACTATCGGTTTCTCCCACACTTTCACTCTCTCAATGAGGTACAGTACCAAGCATAACGAGCAACGTGACTGCGGCTGCTAGAAACTCTTGCCAATTGCCAGGCCCCTGCTTATCAAAAACTACGCAATGGCAAGGGCAGCAGAATTCTCAGACCCAGATCCAATTTTCCTAGTAAAGTTTCCCAATTGCAGGAAAGCGACACAAAAGATCAATCCAACATAGTCCATCGAACGCGGTCAGCCAGATAAAGTATCAAAAACGAGTAAACTTACCCCAAGAGAACCAAAAACACAGCACCCAGACAAACTCGATCAAATTACCAACGAGTCGGCCCACATCTAAGAAGCAAATCCCCTTCACACTCACCTCGGCACCGCCATTAGGATCGTATCATAAACCCAATCAATGAAGGAAGAAAAAGGGACACGGAGAAATTCACGAGCAACCAAGCTAAAGTAAGCCCACGACCAGGGTAGCTACCCAGCATCGCACACGTACTAAGTTAGGCAACAACAAACTCCGAAGCATTTGGATTTTCCCCGATCCTAGCATCAAAAACAGAGCCGACACAACGATTGAGCGCTACCTCGAGCTGCCGACCGCTCGAGCCGCCTTCTTTGGGCCCGGGGCGAGAGGCACCCTTCGAATTCTGGGACGCGTCGTCCTCGCGATCCTCCGGCGGGACCGGAGCAGGCTTCGGGGAGAACTTCCGGCCGGTCTTTGAGAGCCTGAACGAGACACCCATCGGCTAGGGTTTCGGCGGCGGATTCCGGTGGGGGTTTTCCTCCGACGCTGGGATCATGAGAAAGCGAGAGGGAAGAGGTGAGCTCGCGGGGAAGATTCCGCAGAGGAAGAAGGAGGAGGAGGAGAAGGAAGACAAGAACGACTTTTGCAGAAGAAAAAGTGCGAGAGAAAAACGAAGGAAAAGCGGTCGAACCGGGAACGGGAATCTACCGGTTGGACCCGTACCTGTCCGGACGGAGTGACCCGAACCGGATCGGTTGACGGGGGTGGCTTGTGGGCCAGGTCATTGGGGGGGGGGGGGGGGGGGGGGGCGCGTGGTCTTGGCCGGATTTTTGGGGCCGTTGGGCTAGGCCCGGGCAAGGGCATTGAGGTTCAGCCCCGGGCCGGCCTATTTATGTGTCTTGCTTCAAAGAACATAAGGTTAATACCACGAAAGACCCCAAATTAACATTGCCTGTGATAAATTTATCAAAAACTAATTTTTTAACCATAAAAAATCTTTAACCGATACACTTGTGATAAATTCACCCTCTTTCAGTTTTCGTTAGATTTTACCGTTAAATTATTGAGTTGGATGACACGTGATAGTTGACAAGTATACCGGTTTGAGGTTTTACCCCCTCCGTTTATTATAGATATATCGGCTTGTGATTTTTTGTGGTATTAATCCAATTTAACGGAAATTAAATGAAGATAACCTTTTTACAAGTGTATCGATTTGGGGTTATTGGTTGTAAAAAAATTAGTTTTTGGTAAATTTATCACAGGTGTACCAGTTTTGATTTTTTGGTAGTCAAATGAGATTTTTTGTGATATTAACCCAAAAATATAATGTTTTGTTTTTTTGGTAATTCAACCTTGATAGTTTTTTTTTTTTTATTGAATTCAACCTTGATAATTAAAATTTATAAATTCTGATAGAATAAAATAGCCTGAATTCCTTAGCATAAAACTCATAGTCTTGATATATTCTTCATACTTATTTTTTTTTAGCTGAAATTTTCACACACAAAGAATAAAATGGTGGCTCGGTATCAATTGCTTGCTAGAAGAGAAAGTAATAAAATGCTTCCACACAAGTGTGACAAGTTCCCAGTCCAAGGAGATCAACTTTCAATAACCCTTTTGTTCTTTTATTGAATTTTCAGAAAAAAAAAAAAAATCAAGGATTCATGTCAAGTATGCTCACGGCCGGATGTTTCGAATCTCATGATTTACTCGTAACAAGAATAATATCTGGAGATCACTATTTTTGGCTTTTGAATTTGGGTATTAATCTAACTCATTAACTAGAGCACGTCGCAACATACAAGATAGTTTGAATTTCGACAAACACTAGATAACACACAATGTGGTATTTGTATAGGGTAAACCCGTCAAATGGATGGGTCGGGTCGGGCTTGGGTTAGGTCATAAATGATTCGATCCAAATTGACCAATTAATCTGTTTATGACCTATTGATTTGTAATGTAGATATCTTGACCTATACCCAATCTATAATGCTAAAACACTTCCATAGACAATTTTTATGATTTTTTAAAAAAATTGAGACTCCATTTATTTCGTAAAAAATTTGATATTTTTTGAAAATATTTTCCATAAAGTCATTTTTCAAGAAAATGGCAATATTTTTCGGATTTTAGCTGAAACCTGAAAATGAACTAGAAAATATTTTTCGCCATTTGGTATAGAAAATCTTAATTGATTTCCTTCGTGCACCCCTTTTTATAATTTTTATTTTTCAAAAACTCGAATTTTTAATAATAATAATAATTATTATTATTTATTTTTACTTCACTCTTGGTTGGCAACTTGTGAATGAGCTTGCCCGATTTCGGCGAGCTAAGCCTTGCCAACCTCGGGCAAAGTCGAGCTTGCCCGAGGTTGTCAAGCTGGAGCTCGCTCAAAGCCGGCAAGCTCAAGGCTTGATCAACCGGGAGGCTCAAGTCTTGCCTAAGACCAGTGAGCTCATTCCTTGCTAAAATGAAGGAATAAAAAAAAGAAAATAAAAGAAAACATAAAAAAAGAGAAAAAGAGAAAAATCAAAATAATTTCTATTTAAAAAAATATATTCTTTAAGGCAAAGAGGGGGAGAGTGGTGTGGGCCTAATGGGGTGGAAATGGATTCTAAACTCAACCCATTTAGACCCATTTATTTTAGGTTTAAAATTTTAAAACCCATTTAAAATATGCTATTCAAAATTAAAGTGACCTATATATGATCAATTTATTTTTCAATGGATCATATGTGGGTTTAAGACCCATTCTAACAGGTCTAGTATATTGCAATCAAGTTCTAAAATTTGTCACGAAAATATAATTAAGTCCTCGAACTTTCAAAAAGTATAATTAAATCCTAAAACTTGTTAAATTGATCTAATTAAGTTCTTTCGTTAATTACACTACTTGAAATTTTTAGGGCTTGATTGCACTGTCGTGACAAGTTTTAAGACTCGATTGTCCTTTTTGAAATTTTATAACTCGATTGCACTTTTGTCACAAGTTTTAGGACTTGATTGCACTTTTTGAAAGTTTAAGGAGTCGATTGCACTTTTACGACAAATTTTAAGATTAAAGTGCACTTTTGAAAGTTTTAATATTCGATTGCACTTTCACGATAAATTTTAAGATTGAATTGCACTTTTTGAAAATTTTAGAATTAAATTACACTTTTTCACAATGAGTTTTAAGACATTCAATGAATTTATCCCATCTTTATTCTACTTGAGGACAAAGTTCTGAATGAAGTTTAGTAAAAGTGAGGCAAAACCTGGTTTCCCTTAATGTATAGAAGATATATCATTCGTATATAACTTTTTATTAGCATCATGCCAAGCAATTGAACAATTAATGAAGGGACTTTGAGGTTTCCATAGGTTCTTAGTCGCATGTTTCTAGCCTTGATTTGCAATTTTGAAGGTTTAATTTAAGTTAAGCTAGAGTTGGTGCACCGGCTGGGTGTCTTTCGTGGGACAGTATGTGGATGACGAAAATGTTCAACGACCGTCAACTCCACGTGCGTCGGAGAAGAATGATCAGCGAACGTCGCACACCACATGCCAATAGGTTAGACATGGACGACAAGTCGCGATCACGGTGGTCACAAAGCAAATCAGTTGACAGCGATGTGGTGTGAGACGCGCGCTCTTATGCAATGTTTTGTTGTGGTGACGAGTTCATTTGAGGATTTAATGCGGAGATTAGTGCCGAAGGTGTCACACCCCAATCTCAATAAGAAAAAGGGCATGACACGGCCATCCTTTTCCCAAAGGACGTAGCCAAAACATAACCGAAACTCATCTAATATCATAATATATGCATCCACATATATATACATGATATAGAGTTTAACTGGTTACAATATCAGAGTTAATTACAATCCACCAAAAAGCTCAGTACACTAAACTCCACATCCAAGTATAACTCGTGCCAAAAAGTCTCAACTATCAAAATGCCCTCCCCGACACCGGAACTCTCACACCTACTAGCGCCTCGGTGAAGAACCTGAAAAACAAGTAAAATGAGAGGAATGAGCTACCACGGCTCAGTGAGTAATACATTTCTTCTAAGTAGATCGAGCACCCACTATGCACACAGTTATAAAGACCAAACGAAAGCTCAATTAATCCAATTCCGACATATCACAAACTCCATATTCAAAATAAGTTATATGCTACTTCAAACGTCACATTTTCACAGTAGAAAAGGTCATTCAAATTAATAATATCAAAGAAGAAACCAATGGTCAAATCCATTGGCCAATCTCATGCTCAGAAATCTAAGTATAATCACGGATAACGCCCCGTGAAAAGCGACCAAGATTCCCCCCTTGGAAAGGTCTCCACCTATTATAAGCCGGTGGCTCGGCCCACAAGGATATCCTAGACTAGTATGCACATACCCAGAACCCCTCATTTGGGTTCACAGAGACACTGAGCATCAAAATCCACATCCTCCCATACCAGCAAATGCAATCCACAATCAAAATCACCAATATTCAAAAAGAGAAAGAAATCATTTCGCAAACGGGTATATAACCCTTTATAAGCCACATTCAAATACAAGAACTCCTCATTTGTCTTTCTCAAAAAGTTTCGCAAACCCATTTGCATTCAGTAAACTCAAACCGAAATCAAAAGATAATATTTCATTTCAAATACACAAAATGTCAGTAAATGCTCGATCTAATTTTATGCAATCAAAATGCCATTTCTTATATAGTAACATATCTCATACATATCATTTTCTAAACATGAGTTTACAAATTCAAAGAAGAAATAATACCACTCACCTTGAAAAGCTGAAAAACTAACCTACAGCGGTTTCTCGAGCCGACGCACTCGAATACCTAACAATAAGCCGAAAAACGGTATCAAAACCGAGTAAAATGATATTTCGACTACGATTCGGCTCAACTAGGCTTAGATGCTAATATAACGACTAAAAGACGCTCCCAAAACACTCGTCTAAAGCGATTTTCCAAATTCGTCCACGACGCGGAATTTGAGTGCGAAACTTGATTGCGCTATAACTTCCTCCACTAAACTCCGTTCTAAGCGAACTTATAGTCAAGAGAAAGCTTATTCAGAGCACTACAGGAACCCCAACTTAGCAGCCCCAAAATCGAGCCGAAAACCGACGAAAATAGGCCTAAAAACTACTGTTCGCGCACTGTTCACTGCGCGCACTCAACTTCAAAAATTCATATCCGGCAAACCGTAAGTCCAAATCAGGTTCCGTAAAATCCCATGGCTCCGCAACACCGTAAACTACCAATTCTATAAAAATACGCAGCTCAACAACTCAAAAATCAGACTTCGCCGCTCGAATTTCCTAAAATTCCGAATTTAAACCCTAAATCGGAAAACTTCTCCGATCAAAGGAACGAGGGACGCGAATACTTACCGAGCGTTGCGATACAAAGTCGAATCGGCTAGGCGAGGTCCGCGCGGCGCAAAATCCTCCCTTTTCTTCTTCTTCTTCTTCTCTTCCTCTCTCTTCTCTTCTTTTCCTCTTTTCTCTTCTCTTCTCTTCCTTGCTGTGCACGAGCTCTCGGTTAAAAAGAAGAGCTGAGCATGCACTGTAGACACTTTTGACCTTTTGACTTTTTGACTTTTTTTTTTTTTTTTTTTTTTTTTTTTTTCGGACCCATATTTTACAGAAGGACAATAAGATGTTGTCTGGGGATCATCGACGCAATCACCTCAATGCATCGGAATCGCTTCGACTTGGAGCAAACATGGGTCGCCCTCTTTTTTCCCCCTTCCTCGTGACTTTACTTCTTGTTATAGCAATCTTAATAGGTGATTTCGATATTCCACATGAATCCCGTTAGGCTGGTGGGGCGTGCCAGACAAAGCATTAAAATCACAGTGACTAGAGTGAAGTTCACATGATTCAAAATCTTGAGAAGTGATTGAGAAACCGAACTTTAACTCTAGGTCTTGTTAACACCTATATTTCGACTGATCATTTAATGTTAATTTACATAAAAAATTAGGGATTAATTTTTTAACCCCTAAATAAAAAATATAATTAGATGGCATTGCATATAGATATTATAAGCATTTCATTAATAGTTAATTAGGCCCATATAATTTGCACACTTATCGGACTGACGGCGGATGAACTTGAGCAAATGGTTTTGAGCTAAATTGAATCAAGCCCATAATCGAAATTGATATGTTTTGCCCATGTGATACTTCAAGAAAAAATCTCCTGCATATTTTCGGCTAAATAGAAGACCAAGAAGGAAGGGGGATTTATTATATTTGGCCGTATTCTCCGAAGATATGAGGGAGTGATATCATATATATCTTTTGGAAATTAAAAATCTTGGATGTCATGACAAAGCAAGGGGAGACGTTTT
Organism: Syzygium aromaticum; assembly: GCA_024500025.1. Lineage (NCBI taxonomy): Eukaryota > Viridiplantae > Streptophyta > Magnoliopsida > Myrtales > Myrtaceae > Syzygium > Syzygium aromaticum. The sequence continues at coordinate 23,318,708 of CM044894.1, forward strand.
TCATTGAGATGAGGGCGATATATCAAAGAGGAAAGGTATCGGCCAATTTTGTTGAATCTTTTGTGCAAGAAAAAAAAAAATATGAAGGATACAAGAAGAGGAAAACGGAATCGGTCAACGTGGGGATATATATTTGGAATTACGTTCTGACATCATGGGCACAAATAAAAAGGGAAGAAGCCAAACGTAATATATTTCGAATATTCTTGAATGGGTCTTTTTCCAAAAAAGGCCTAGATATTCTTACTTATAAAAGGATCATGTACAGACAAGAACGGGGGCTAAAAAAAAAATCGTGAATGAAAGGATAGAGAGGGGAGGTCACACCATTTACATACACGGCCACAGTAGAGAGTTAGGCACATGGAGGAGAAGATATCGTGAGGGGCTTCACGATTCAGAGAGACAGTGCCACGTTCAGGGAAAACACGACAAAAAAATATGATGCAGATATAGAGAGGAGGGATCGAAATAGAGAAAAGGAGTCCCTTAGCTGAGCCTCACGACCAAGCAAACCCTCCACACCGGCGTGCCTTTTAACCGTCGCCAACAACCTTCACGGTCACTGCACCCCTGGCCGAGAACGAAGTAGCCAGGTTGCGAAGCATCTCACGCCCGACACTCCCGCTACACCAACGACGAGTTGTTGCTGTCGAGAGCCTCACTACCGTTGGCAAAAGATCAACATCAACCTCTTCCCCACTGCTGCTAGTGGCCAAGCCGTGCTTCATCGAACAATTCGCTGGGACAATCCCAATTGCGTGAAGTTTTGCTGGAGATCTTTGGGTGTCGTGTCCGTTGGAGAGTTGTTACTAAAATAGAAAAATGAAAGAAATTTCCGTTGTGTGCAGGAGATATCCGGGAGTGAAGTGGCGAGAAGGTTCTAAAGGGGTGCTCTTTGGATCATTCACAAACGGGGAGAACGCGAGGGCAAAAGCGTTCATCGTGCTCCAAGATTGACAATCATTGCCGTGAATCCTCTTCGAGCACGAGTGTCCAATAGTTGCTGCAAGTCCTCCATTGTGCCCCCGGTTGACCAGAGCACCACTGCGAGAACCGCCGTCGTCACCGCCGGTCTACCACCGTCGGCCACCCCGCGTTCCGCGTTCCCATTCCGAAGTCAAGTTCGAATTTGGAAGTTATCCGTAAATTAGGTAAGAATCTTCATTAATTTGATTTTCGTATATTTTGTTGCCTAATTTGTGAAATTGCAATATTGTTTAAATCTTCAAATATTATTCATATCAATGAAATCCTCAAGTAGATTTAAATTAGGATTTATTTCCTAATTTCATAACGTGCTATGATCGTCAATCCGATCTCCTGCCTGAGATACGATTCGTGATTGCATTGAAAATTGGCCAATCCGATCCTCATGCCCGAGATGTGATTTTTCAATTTATTTGAATAGATATGGATGATATATTGGGTGATTTGATGCTATCTTTGGCTTTGGTTTGAATCTTTATTTTGATTTGATTTGAAAATCCCAAAAAGAATGATGCATATTTAGGATAGGTTTAGGATAACTTTCTTTGAATAAGTCGATAAGATAACCTTTTTATTTAAATTAGGAATTAGAGCAATTTATTTCCTAGTTTGATTTAGATATTATCCTGATCTTAATGGTTCGTTTTGGGGTAATTTTAATTTCGAATTATCATAAAAAAAATACCCAAAAGAAGTTACTTTGGCATAGGTTAAATTACGCTTTTTAGAGTTGATCGCATGTTAATTTAGGCATTTTTTTATTCCGAATTTCATTGGAAAAATACGCCCGTTATTAGAATTAGGTCACGTCGTCGCATGACATATAGTTCGTATGCTAGGTTGCATTAATCACATGTTATTTTTTGCACGTCATTGCATATAGGTTAGTTTGCATTTTAATAAAACGTAAACACTAAAGAACATCTTGAGTGCCTTGTATTGTTAATTAGAAATCATAGTTGGATTGTTTGTATAATTTTCTACTAACAGTGCAGATGCTTGCGTTGCTCTAAGATACGTCATTTTCCTAATCTTGTAATTTATTTATTGCTTTCTTGGGTGTTAAATTGATGGTTTGGAAACTCGCATAAACACATCACATGTTAATGATTAGGTACTAAAATAGATTCAAACTGCCTGCATAGACTTTTTTGAAAAGAAAAGGTACCGAAAGGGCGTTAGATTAGATTTAACGTAATTAAGTCCCCGAATTTAGAATATTTGGTTCGTAGGAATAAAACATATCTTCCTATGTTTTATTTAGGTTTTTAATCGACTTACCACAAATAGATTAGTGACGACTCAAAACATGAAAGTTTTTGCATGTTAAAAATTTAAATCCTAAGTTGCGAATTTGTAGGGTTTGGGAGAGTCCGAGTTAAATTTAGTCTTAATAATCCATTAACCTGAGAAATTTTAGGTCGTGATAGGTCTATATTCCAATCTTCTCAATTAATGCATATTATATTCACACTAGTACGAATGTTTGATCCTACACTGTCGCTTCACTTCCCCCTTGGTAAATGCAGAGAATTGCTTGACAATTATGCATCCAAAGTGGTGTCGCAAGTAGTGTGTTGCGGGTGTTTCGGAAAGCGTACTGCTTTTTTGTTCTTGTAAAGTTATGCAGGGTAAATAAGTGCTGCTGTGCATGATTACTATATCAATTTATTGGTTATAAATTTTGGCCGTTCTGAGCATGTCGTTGAGGTAAATTCACAGCTGCTGCGTTGCCTTGCTTTGTCCTCTCCATTTATAATCCTAAGTTCGATCGCTCTTTGAGACGGCGCCCCGTCGTTGTGCCTTTGGGTGCCGACATCGAGTTCAGCCATGGCATTTTCACTGGTCCCCCAAAATGCTCGTGAACTGTGGAAGGAGTGGGAGCTGCGGTTCCTCGTCCTCCTCAGCTTGTTCTTCCAATTGACCCTCGCCACTCAGGGCAGCCGGAGGAAATCCATGTACAAGTACTGGATCCAAGTCGTAGTCTGGACAATGTATCTATCGGCTGACTCCATTGCAACCCTCACGCTCGGCGTCCTCTCGAAGCGTCTGGCCAACATCAAGGAAGCGAAGGGGATGATAGATCCGAAGAGCCAGATCACAGCGTTCTGGGCACCGTTCCTTCTCCTCCACTTGGGTGGGCCCGACACAATCACCGCATATGCCCTGGAGGACAATGAGCTATGGCTGAGGCAGTTGGCACGGCTTTGCGTCCAGGTAGGACTAGCTTGTTACATTTACTTCATGGCCTTGTCGGGGACAACACTGTCGATATTAGCGGCTGGCATGATCCTGGTGGGGTTCATCAAATATGCAGAGAGGACATGGTGTTTGTACTTGGCAAGCGAAGATCGACTTCGAGATTCGATGTTTTCGCTTCCCGATTTTGGTCCCATATACCCCAGGATAATGGAGCAGTACACTCTGAAGACAGAGGAGGGTTACCGAGTCAGCATTGACGAGGTCACGGAGGTTCCGGTTCCGGAGGATCTCTCATTGAAGATCAGTCAAGCCAGCGACGAAGAGAAAGCCACGACCCTGGTCAAAGCCTATGAGTTGTTCAAGATCTTCAAGCTTCTCTTCATGGGCCTTATTCTCAACTCTGGCGACCTGGAGGCCAGTAAGCGCATGTTCAAGAACCCTGACGCCATGGACTCAGCGATGGCTTTTGGGATTGTGGAGATCGAGCTCGGGTTCATGCACGATCTGCTCTACACCAAGGCACTGTTGCTAAACCGTGCTTGGGGCATCATTCGTTGGGTCATTAACCTCTCGGCGCCGTGTGCTGTGTTGGTATTCTTCTCCTTACAGGATAGGAAGGATTACCCCAAAGTTGACACATGTATCACCTTCTTGCTGGTAACTGTGGCTATACTTTTAGAGATTTACTCGATTCTTCTCGCAATTTCATCCGATTGGGTTGACCACTGGCGGCTTCAGAGACCCAGGGGATCCACAATTTCATCTGCCGTGGCTTTTCTCCGGATCTGCCCACACAAAAGAAGGTCGAATTCCGTGGCCCAGTTCAGCCTCTTGGGATTATCTTTGCGGAAAAGAAACAGGATCTTCCGCAAGTGTCCACGCCTCGCAAAGTTAGAAGAGAAGTTGGAGAAGAACTTCTGCATCGATTACAAAGTATTCAAGACCAACATAAAAGAATGGATCTTGGGTCACATGAGGGCTGCGGTAAACAATCTGGAAAGGAAAGACGGACTGAAAATTGGGTTGACGGGTCTTAAGCTGGAGGTTAGCGAAGTACTGAAGAGGTCAAACAACGTTCACCTGAACTGGAGTGTGGAAGGTATGGAGTTCGACCAGAGCATCCTCATCTGGCACATTGCTACTGAGCTCTGCCACTACAAGGACCACGGCAAGAGGCAGGACCAAATCTCGGACGACGTCACAAACTACAAGATGTGTAAGTTGGTCTCACGATACATGCTCTATCTTTTAGTACTCCATCCTTCCATGTTGCCCACAGGGATAGGGGTGCTCCGATATGAAGATACTTTGGTTGACGCTCAGAAGTTCTTTGAGGACAAGCTAGCGGTGTCGTCAAAGAAAGAAAACAACATCATCTCATCGAATGTCAAGAAGCGGGTGAAGAAATTATTCAAGAAAGAGGAACATGCCCACGCTGGTGCTCAATGCTGCAAGAGGGCGCACAAGTCAACAGAGTCGCGTGATCTATGTGAAGTCTGCCATCTTCTGCTCCAAGTGGGAACTAAGCTGCCCACCAGGAAAATAGGCGGTGGCAAAAGCAGGTCGGTGCTGTTTGATGCATGCCATCTCGCATACCAGTTGAATAAAATTGAGTTGAAAAACTTCGGCAGGAAATGGGACTTGATCGGCAAGGTCTGGGCGAAGTTCCTGATATACACGGCTTGCCAGAGCAATGGCTCCAAACACTGCGAGAGCCTGAGCAGAGGAGGAGAGCTTCTCAGCCATGTTTGGCTTCTCATGGCGCATCTCGGCATAGCGGGGGTACAAACTTCCGAAGCACAATGCATTACCAAACTGATCCTGAACTAAAAACTTTCAGGTGGAACTTGTCCCTTGGTTAACCTACTGTTGTCGTTTGAGTAGGATAACATAAGTTAAGCTCATCATCTTGAGATGGTGAGGGAGTTATTTCAATATATGTTGTACTTGAGGAGTCAGGAAATAATGAAACTGTGCATCGGTTGTTCTTCACCAGAGGCATTACCCTGAAGCCAGCCAAATTGGGACGGAGACTTCGAGTCCCTCAAAGTGGTTTGTAACTTTAGGCATATCAGCACTGCAATTAGCCACACCTCAAAAGTGTCCAGTAATTTTTCATGTTGATTTGCTTAGCAACCTCCTTAAGGTAATTGATTTTGACCCCGGTTTTTACAATTTTAATTTGGGAAAGCGAGTATGTATCTATATGCAAGACCGGGACTGGTAATTTTTTTTAGAGCGATACGTAAGTTGGAATTAAAAAAGAGTAAGTTTTAACCTATCATAAATTGGTAGCTAGCTTGTCTACGTGGTTAATGACATTTTACTTAGAAAAATCCAGTTCGGGCCAGTTTTTACCTATTTAACACTTCTAGTTATGACTTTCTCCAAAAAGTTTACAAATAAAAAAATTATTTTGAGTTTTGAAACATAATGAAAAAATCACTGTGTATGGTTAGACCTGACAATATTGAATACTTTGAAAAGTTTCAAGTGTTTCATAATATATAAAAATCAAAATATGAACGTCGCAAAATTCATGGAAAATTAAGAAGTACCTCTATATTCCTTAAAGTGGTTAGTACATCTCACATTCAAATTTTAAACGGTTTGATTTTCTCTGTCGTTTTTTATCTCCACAATATTATGCAGCAACTTCTCCGTCTACACTTATATTTTTTAGGGTTAATATCACAAATAATCTCAAATTGGTATATCTATAACAAATTTATCTTAAACTAATTTTTTGACCACCAAAAGACCCAAACTGATATATTTATGACAAATTTAAATTTTACAATCAAATTGCTGAATTGAATGACACATAATAATTAACAGGTATACTAATTTGGGGTTTTACCTTCTATTTATCACATATGTACTGGTTTGTAGTTTTTCGTGTTATTAATACAATCTAATGGAAACTAATGGAGGGTAAATTTGTTGGAAATGTACTAGTTTAGGGTTTTTTGTTAGTTTGAAGTATATTTGTTACATGTATACCAGTTTGAAGGTTCACATATAAAACGATTGGTTGACAATTGGAACAAAAAGAAAATGGCTCGAGGCTCTGAACCCATGCTAAGTGATAGTCGATGCAAAAGCCGAATTTGCTATGTGTCGAGAAGAAAAACATGTACATAATACTCATTGAAATTACATATTTAGTTACCGTTTGTTTCGTAAAAAATGAATGATTTGAAAAATATTTTCCTGAGGATGACGGCTCGTATCACTTACAAAAATGGATGAAAGAAAAAAAAATATCACCTATGAAAATGTTTAGACATACATTATTGTCAATAATGAAAATATTTTTCATTAATTAATTATTTCAAATGATATAAACGACCAATAAAGAAAGCACACTTGAAAAGTTATGATTTGATGCCATTTGATTGTGCAAATGGTGTGGAAATAGCAATTAAGCTTGATTTTCTTTTTGTCGAAAGAAAATTATATTAATCACTCAAAAGAATGCATGAGAAGTACATAGATTTCATGGCAAATCAAAGTAAAGTAAAGTCCAAAATACTGCAAAACAAAGGCAAATCTAGAAAACAAAGAGGATGAACAAAGAACGAGTAGGGCTAAGCACATGTTTGCTCTGGAAGAACAATAATTTGCGGTCTATCACTGGATCTTAAATCTTCATTATTAATGAGCACACATTGGAAATTCCTTCTCCAATGACTGCGGCATTCCTAGTTAGCGATGCACATCCAGGTCTGGCTTCCTCTACGCCATCGCCATATAGAGATAACCAAAACAGGTTGAACGAACACAAATCTAACATTTGGGAGAGCAAATCTTCATGGTTCAACTAGATACTAAAACTATCGCAATCACCATTGAAGCTGGTGCAAGAAGGTTCGGGGGTAGAAGAGAAAACCACTCCACTTGAGGTAGATGAGAAACCGCTCCACTTGAGGGGTAGAAGGAGGAACCGCTCCACTTGGGAGTTCATTTTAAGGAGAACACTTTAGACTTTGAGGTTATGTGTTGTGATCACTTCTGGAGGGTGAGGCTCCGAGCCACAATCTGCGATCACTAGCGAAGAGAAAATATATTCTAATTTTCAAAACTCACCATCTTAAAAGAGTCATCCGAGGATACAAGTTGCGAACACTTCCAGAGGGTGAGACTCCTAGTCTACAACTTGTGATCAGTTGTAGAGATTATGATATAAACTCACCATCTTAAAAGAGTTGTATGAGGCTACAAGCTGCGAACACTTCTGAAGGGTAAGACTCCGAGGTTACAACCTAAGATCCCTTGCAAAGACTATGATATAAACTCACCATCCTAAAAAAGTCATCTGAGACTACAAGCTGCAGACACTTCCGGAGGGTGAGACTCCGAGGTTACCGCTGCGATCACTTGCAGAGACTATATCAAAACAAATGCCTTGGTAGCATTGGCATACTTGGTGCAATCAATATAACAATATTATCAAATTTGCAATTGAGTTAACATCATGCAAAAATTCCGAGATCGCATGGGTAAGTCAAACGGAATGTGTCAAATAAGGTGCAACTAGTAGCAAAAGCGTGCTCGGCACAATCAATACAAGAAAGCATCAAGCTAAATTGATCTAATTTTGAAAAATTTTGAATGTCATTCATTATCATGAAATTGTCAATCAGTTTTGGTAAATGCCATCAATTATCAAATTCCTTTGGAAAAGAATTATCGACAGGATAATCTTGACATGTTTAAAGGTTTTGTTAGAAATGCCAAATGAAAGCACCTTAGTCGGAAATGTCTTTTCACAATCTCTCAAAGAAAAGGCTTTTGATCCCATCTGTGGGAATCCTATCTAATCGCTGAAGCTGAAATTTTCTTATTACTTATTTATATTCTTCATACTTATTTATTTTTTCAAGCTGAAATTTTCACACACAAAAAATAAAATGGTGGCTCGGTGGGCAGCCCCAGCAGGCCATATTTTTCCCTTGAGCGAGCTTAGGCACTTGTTGTAGCGGGGAAAAGTACCAAAAAAAAGTCATAAACCTATTTATATTTTTCATACTTATTTATTTTTTCAAGCTGAAATTTTCACACACAAAAAATAAAATGGTGGCTCGGTGGGCAGCCCCAGCAGCCCATATTTTTCCCTCGAGCGAGCTTAGGCACTTGCTGTGGCGGGGCAAAGTATAAAAAAAGTCATACACCTATTGTATTGGTATCAATTTAGTCTTAAATTTTTTAATTGGATCAATTTAGTCTTAAACCTGTTCGCATTAGTCATAAATCGTTGACGTGGATGTTGGCAGTCCTACGTGGCATTGGCCAGCGTTGACGTAGACTAATTTTATAATAGGCCCCGACGCCCTCGCTTGTGGCTGGTGAGGGCATAGGGGCCCTCGCCCAAACCAAGCAAGGGTCGCCGGCCCTCGCCTGTGGCCGGCGATGGTCAGCTGGCTACTTTGCCGACCAATAGTTTCTAAAAAAAGAAAAAAAGAAAGAAAAGAAAAGAGAAAAAGAGAAAAAAAAAGAAGAAAAAGAACATTAACAAATCTTAAAAAAATTATTAAAAAATTATAAAATTTATCCGCATCAATGCTAGCTGTGCAACGTAGGACTACCAGTGTTTACGTCAGTGATTTCCAGCTTAAATTGGCCCGATGGACTAAATTGATACCAATGCAAAAAGGTTTATGACTAAATTGATCTAATTGAAAGGTTTATGACTGAATTTGTACCAATGCAATATGTTTATGATTTTTTTTGTACTTTTCCTGTCAAAGCGTGCAAGTTTGGGCCCTACAGTGCCTCTAAAAGTTGGGCTTGAGCCCCTCAAGCATACCTAATGAGTAGGTCTACCAAGGGGAAAAGTACAAAAAAAGTCTTAAACTTATTGCATTGGTATCAATTCAGTCCTAAACCTTTCAATTGGACCAATTTAGTCTTAAACCTTTTTATATTGATACCAATTCAGTTCATCCGGCCAATTTAGGCTAAAAATCGCTAACGTGGACACTAGCTGTCCTACGTGGCACGACTAACTTTAACGTGGACATTTTAAAATAACTTTAAAATAATTTTTCTAATTTTTTTATTTGTATTTTCCTTTTCTTTATTTCTTCTCTTTTCTTTCTATCTTTTCTTTCTCTTCCCTCCGCGAGTTGCCAGCCTCCATGATGATTGGCAGAGGCCAAGGGTCGGGACGCCCTCGGTGGCTACAGAGGAGGCCGGCCCTTGGCAAGGTCCGGTGAGGGCTGGACACGGCCACCCATGCCCTTGTCGAATTTGGCAAGGGGCCCTCACAACGGTGAGGCCAGCCCTTGCCCTTTGCCAGATTTGACGAGGGCATAGGTGGCCTCGTTTGGCCCTTGTTGGCCCTTGCCAGGGGCGGACCTCCCCTGTGGCCAGCGAGGGTGCCCTCTCCCTTGCTGACGACCTTCGCCGGTCATCGTGGAGGTTGGCGACTCGTGAAGGGAAGAGGAAGGGAAAAGAGAAGAAATAAAGAAAAGGGAAAATGAAAGAAAAAATTAATAAAAAATAAAAAATTCGAAAAATTATTTTAAAGTTATTTTAAAATGTCAATATTAGCGCCTGTCGTGCCACGTAGAATGGCTAGCTTCTACGTAAGCGATTTCCAGCCTAAATTAACCAGATAGACTAAATTGGTACAAATGTAAAAATGTTTAAGACTAAATTGATCAAATCGAAATGTTTATAACTGAATTGGTACCAATATAATGAGTTTATGACTTTTTTAGTACTTTTCTCATCTACCAAGTGATAGCACATTGGTTACACACAAGTGTGATAACTTCCAAGTCCAGGGAGATACCCTTCAATAACCCTTTCGTTTGCTTATGAATTTTTGGAAGATAAAATCAAGGATTCATATAGTGTGCTCCCAGCTGGATGTTCTGAATCTCATGATTTACTCATAACCAGAATAATATCCCGAGATCGCTACTTTCGGCTTTCGAATTTGGGTATAAATTCAACTTACTGATTAATTTGAGCCATCGCGAGAAACAAGATGGTCTGAATTTTGATAAACACTAGTTAACACACCATAAAGTATGTGGTTTTTGAATAGGGGAATGCATCAGATACCTACCTCTCGAGTTCCAAAATTGCAAATTGGTTTAAGCTCCGAGTGATTGGCGGGTCTTGTTTGCCACACTGGGTGATTAGTGGTTGTAAACAATAAGAGTTGAATGTAGTGAAATTGAGTACTGTCTATCAACTCACTGCTCAATCTTTGAAAACGCCTAATGATACACGTGATCTCTCGGAACCGCATTCATAGGACCAATACGATCATCTCGATTTTGCATGTAAAGAGGTAACATGTATCTGCATGTGGACATCCTTAGTTGCAAGGTCAAAGATATAGTTCACCCACTAACATAACGTAGGAAAGAGAAAACATAAAAAAAAAAAATGATACGTCAGTATTTTCTATTAGCAAAATCGACGGAGTTAACGGGAGAACTTAATTGCATAAATTTGATAAGTTTTAAGTCTTAATGGCACTTTTTAGAAATTTTAGGACTCAATTGCATTTGCGCAACAAGTTTTATGACTTATGACATCACTATAATTTAAATATTTATAAAATTACCAAAGTGAATTCTTGTAGGTTCTAATTTGCGTTGCGCTAAATTTTACAAAATTGTATACACTACCTTGGATTTTCTTCCTTTTATCTTGTCCTTTACAGATTGCATAATAAATAATGCATGGTATGTGTCGCGACCCTCCCGCAAGGTGCACCAATCAAGGGTTGACTAATGGATTACTAAGTTTACATCTTGTTCGGGCTCCTTCAAGCTCATACCAATTCACAACTTAGGTTCAATATTTAACATGCAAAATCATTTTATTTTGGAATCGCCAGTAATCAGTTTATGGTGGGTTAATTGGAAAATGAAGTAAAGTATTAAGAGATTTATTTTACTTCTACAAACCAAAGATTAAATGGATTCGGAAACTTAATTACACTAGATTTCTCTAAAGCCTTATTGTTACCTTTTCTCTCCGTAAGTTTTGGAGAATAAATTTGTCATAGGTGTACCGGTTTGAAGTTTTTGGTGATCAAAAAATTAGTTTGGTATAAATTTGTTACAGGTATGTAAATTTAGGATTTTTCGTGGTATTAATCCAATTTTCTATGCCATGAATCCTAAATGATTGGCCATAATTTAGGCTTGTTTTATGATGGATAAATGGATTTTTTTTTTGTGTGGGGGGTGGGGGAAGGAGTTACAAAATGCTTGGACCGAGAAAAACATGCAAATCTCTGGTCACAACAAAGACCGTTTTCGTACCCCCACTAGTTATTTCAGAAAATTTGAAAACTTAAGATTAGCCCTGGTGCACGCTCTACCTGAGTGTACGATTGCTTTCGCGTCGTTCGAGAATGAATAGATGAAGGATAACTATATTGACTCGCGAAGGATTAGGTAGGATTAATCGATCGATCAAAGAATATGCGGGCGCACGCTGTACGTGTGTATATGTTTAGTTTCGTGTCCTTTGAGAGTGAATAGATGAAGGATCAACATATTGCCTCAGAAACGACTCTGTAGGATTATTTGGTTAATCAAGGAAGACGTGACCTTCTCTTATTAGAAATAAAGAGATCAATAGATGCCATATATGCTGCTAACTTCTCGGGGAAAAGAAAATGAACAGTCGATTATGTGAAAGGCAAAAGGCTGGGATTTGGGACCAACCATTGCCTTGCTGGATTTCAATTAACAAGACTCATGCAAAACAACTAAATAAGTGGATATTTTGCAATATGATAGATTGATGTTTGGAGCAACTTATGGAAGACAAAGCAAAGAGATTAACGTGCAGATGATCGAAGAAGAGCAGTGTAGTGGCAGAAGGTAGATAGTTACAAGTTTCGGTTTTGAGTAACGTTTTCTGTGTGGAAGAAGGTAAATGGCACTTTTTTAGTTCTACTGGTTTCGCCTTTTTTGAAAGGAAGCAACCTACTACAACGACAAAAAATAATAATTATGGACTCTCAGATTCCACCCATAGGGAGATGAGTGCTCAAGGATATGATAATATGCTGCCTGGGAATCGAAGCAATCAACTCAATGCATCGGAGTTGCTTCAACTTAGAGTGAGCATTTATCCATTCTTTTGGCTTTTTGCCTTGTCTTTACTTGTTATCGCAACCCACACAGGTGATTTCGATATTCCACATGAACCAGGTTGGGCTGGTGGGGCATGTCAAAAAAAGTGTTAAAATGATAATTATTTGAGTGAAGTTTACAGGATTCGAAATCTTGAGAAGTGATTGAGAAACCAAACTTTAACTGCAGCTCTATATTCCGATCTTCCCAATTAAAGCATATTATACTCATGCTAGTATGAATGCCGAAACTTGATTTTGTCTCTTTACTTCCCCCTTGGGCAAATGCAGAGAATTGCTTCACAATTATGCATCCAAAAGTGGTGTGACGAGTACTGTGCCGCGGCTGTTTCCAAAAAGCGTACTGCTTTATTCGTTCCCGTAATGTTATACAGGGTACATAGTGCTTCTGTATTTGATTCCTTTTTCAAGTTATTGGTTATATAAGAGTGGCCGGTCTGAGGATGTTGCTGAGGTAAATTCAAGGCTAATGCTCTTTTGCCTTGCTTTGTCCTCTCCATTTATAATCCTAAGTTTGACCGCTCTTTGAGACGGTGCCGATCGTTGTGCCCTTCGGTGCCCACATCGAGCTCAACCATGGGATTTTCGCTGGTCCCCCAAAACGCTCGTGAACTGTGGAAGGAGTGGGAGCTGCGGTTCCTCGTCCTCCTCAGCTTGTTCCTCCAATTGACCCTCGCGACTCAGGGCAGCCGGAGGAGATCCATGTACAAGTACTGGATCCAAGTCGTGGTCTGGACAACATACCTATCGGCTGACTCCATCGCGACCCTCACGCTCGGCGTCCTCTCGAACCGTCTAGCCAACATCAAGGAAGCGAAGGGGATGATAGATCCGAAGAGCCAGATCACAGCGTTCTGGGCACCGTTCCTTCTCCTCCACTTGGGTGGGCCCGACACAATCACCGCATATGCCCTGGAGGACAATGAGCTATGGCTGAGGCAGTTGGCACGGCTTTGCGTCCAGGTAGGACTAGCTTGTTACATTTACTTCATGGCCTTGTCGGGGACAACACTATCGATATTAGCAGCTGGCATGAGCCTGGTGGGGTTCATCAAATATGCAGAGAGAACATGGTGTTTGTACTTTGCAAGCGAAGGTCGACTTCGAGATTCGATGCTTTCGCTTCCCGATTTTGGTCCCATATACCCCAGGATAATGGAGCAGTACACTCTGAAGAAAGAGGAGGGTTACCGAGTCGGCATTGATGAGGTCACGGAGGTTCTGGCTCCGGAGGATCTCTCAGTTAACAGCAGTCAAGCCATCGACGAAGAGAAAGCCACGACTCTGGTCAAAGCCTATGAGTTGTTCAGGATCTTCAAGCTTCTCTTCGTGGGCCTTATCCTCAACTTTGGCGACCTGGAGGCCAGTAAGCGCATGTTCATGAACCGAAACATGGATTCCACGATGGCTTTTGGGGTCGTGGAGATCGAGCTCGGGTTCATGTACGATCTGCTCTACACCAAGGCACTGTTGCTGAACCGTGCTTGGGGCACCATTCGTTGGGTCATTAACCTCTCGGTGCCGTGTGCCGTGCTGGTATTCTTCTCCTTACAGGATAGGAAGGATTACCCCAAAGTTGACGTCTGTATCACCTTCTTGCTGGTAAGTGTGGCGATACTTTTAGAGATGTACTCGGTTCTTCTCGCAATTTCATCCGATTGGGTTGACCACTGGCGGCTTCAGAGACCTGAGGCATCCACAATGTCATCTGCCGTGGCTTTTCTCCAGATCTGCCCGAGCAAAAGATGGTCGAATTCCGTGGCCCAGTTCAGCCTCTTGGGATTATCTATCAGGAAAAGAAACAGGATCTTCCACAAGTGTCCGAGGCTCGCAAAGTTAAATGAGAAGTTGGAGAAGAACTTCCACATCGATTACAAAGTGTTCAAGACCAACATGAAAGAATGGATCTTAGGTCACATGAGGGATACGGTCAAATATCTGGACCAGAACAGATCGAACGGCGGGTTGACGAGTCTTAAGATAGAGGCTAGCGATGTACTGATGAAGTCAAATAACGTTCACCTGAACTGGAGTGTGAAAGAGATAGAGTTCGACCAGAGCATCCTCATCTGGCACATAGCCACTGAGCTCTGCCACTACAATGACCATGTCGAGAGGCAGAACCATAGCTCTGAAGACGTCACGAACTACAAGATGAGTAAGTTGGTCTCTCGGTACATGCTCTATCTTTTAGTACTGCATCCTTCTATGTTGCCAACAGGGATAGGGGTGCTCCGATATGAAGATACTTCGGTCGACGCCCAGAAGTTCTTTGAGGACAAGCTAGCGGTATCGTCAAAGAAAGAAACCATTACCATCTCATCGATTGTCAAGAAGTGGGTGATGAATTTATTCAAGAAAGAGGAACATGTCCACACCAACGTCAAAAGCTGCAACAAGCTGCACAAGTCAACAAAGTCCCGCGATCTATGCGAAGTCTGCCATCATCTGCTCCAAGTTGAAACTCAGCTGCCCTCCAAGAAAATAAGCCGCAGCGAAAGCAGGTCGGTGCTGTTTGATGCGTGCCATCTCGCATCCCAGTTGAATAAAAGCGAGTCGAGGGACTTCGGCAGGAAATGGGCCTTGATCGGCAAGGTCTGGGCGAAGTTTCTGATATACGCGGCTAGCCAGAGCAAAGGAAACGAACACTCCGAGAGCCTGAGCAGAGGTGGAGAGCTGCTCAGCCATGTTTGGCTTCTAATGGCGCATCTCGGCGTAGCGGAGCCGGTGCAAACGTCCAAAGCACAGTGCATTACCAAACTGGTCGTGAACTAGAACTTTCAGGTGGAAAGTGTTTCTTTGGTTAATCTACTGTTGTTGTTTGAGTAGGATAAAAGAAGTTCAGCTCATCATCATGAGATGGTGAGGGAGTTGTTTCCATATTTGGTGTGCTTGAGGAATCGGGAAATAATGAAACTGTGTTTATCAGTGGTTGTGAACCCAGTTTGGGGTTTTTCACCCGGTTTTTACACTTTTAACTTTGGGAAAGATTCTACCAAATAAAAAAAAAACTTTGGGAAAGCTAGTATGTATTTATTTGCGAGATCGGGCCTGGTAATTTTTTTAAAGTGATTCGTAAATTTCATTTAAAAAAAAGAGAGTAACTTTTAACCTATTATAAATTAGTAGCTAGCTTGTATATGTGCTTAATGACATTTTACTTTGAAGAATCCAGTTTGGGGCTGGGTTTTGCCTATTTATCACTTCTAGTTATGACTTTCTTTAAAATATTTAAAAATTAAAAAATTATTTTAAGTTCCTAAAAAATAATGAAAAGCTCGCTATATATGGTTCTACGTGATAATATTTGAATACTTTGGAAAGTTTCAAGTTTTTCATAATATATAAAACTCAAAATTTGAGCACCGCAAAATTCATGGAAAATTAAAAGTAACTCTTTATTCCTTAAATTGGTTAGCAAATCTCACACTCTAATTTTAAATGGTTTGATTTTCTCTGTCTTTCTGTTTATCTCCACAATATCATGCAGCAACTTCTCCATCTCCACATATTTTTAAGGTAAGTTATGGCTCTCGCAACTAACATTTCCTTGCTAATTCTCATTTTACGAAATTTTAATACAACGATTGTTTATAATCCATGGCCTTGATGGCCACGAGCTAAGGTGCCCTTGCCTCGCCCGCTGCCGAGCCTGCTGAAACTATCACAAGGCGTGGCCAAAGGTGAGGCCTTCGAGGCCCTCGCCCATTGGCCAGGGAGCTCCAGTGACCCTTGTTGGCCACGGTGGAAAAAAACAAAGGAAAAGAAGGAAGGAAAAGAAAGAAAGAAATAATTCGAAAAGATTATTTAAAAATGTCCACGTCAGCATTGGTTGTGCCACATAAGATGACCGGCGTGCACGACAGAAATTTCCTGTCAAAATTGGCCGAATGGACTTAATTGGCAAAACGTGAAAATGTTTAAAATAGTATTGATACAATTAAAGGATTTGTAATTGAATTGGCACAAATATAATAAGTTTAAGAATTTTTCTGGTAATTATCCCCTCAATTCCCGACCCCGCGCCATCAAGCCTTTTTGTTGTAGCAGTCCAACTCGCCATTTTATTGACGAGCGCAGATCACCCACCGTCCAAGTAGCTTTTTGCCGTGAGGCAAAGTCCAGCGAGCCTTTTTCATGCAGGTTTCCTGACGTTCACTGGTTGATGATTCAATCTCTTGTCACCATGAATAGTGCCCAACGCAGCCTTGCCTCCTCCTCGCCGGTGTACCTCACCACCGTCCCTCACCACTTGCCAGTTGTGCGCCTTCCACCGTCTCTGAGCCCGCCGCAGCCGTTTCGTTTTGGAAAGAAAGTCCTGCTTAAACCAAATTTAATATGACTATTTTATTGCCTAATTTGCAATTATCGAATCTAACGTGATTTCCCTTAGATTTTTAAGCATTATCCAATTAGGGGATTTTATGTATAAAATCATTATGATCACCAATTGAACCGAGAGACTTCTGAATCATTTTTTTGACTATCTTGATTTTTCATGTTGAGTGTTGATGAATATTGCATTGTGGGTTTGATACATTTCATATTTCTTTTAATTTGATGCACTTTCTTATGTTGAAATACAAAAAAATAAAATAAAATAAAATTGCCCTACGTTAGGATAGAGTAGTTTCTTATTTAGAATTGCATGTTTAGGAAGTATGTGATAATTTAGCAAATTTTCCAAGTTAGAATAGGATTCAATAAATTAATTCCTAGTTTAAATTAGATAATCTCACACTTTCAATAGTTTTTATGTCTTGAATTTAGAAGAAAATCAAACAAAAAAAAAACATGTGCATATCATATATAGTTGCCACGTCATCTAGCCATGTCATTGTGCCATGTCATCATGTTTGCCACATCATCGCCATGTCACATTTTTCATGTCATTTATATATTGCATGTTTAAGTTCATTTAATTTAAATTGCATGCCGTGTTAGAATAGTTCATTTTCTTTGCTTATTATCATAATTACGATATATAGATTGCATATTACATGTCATGTTTAATTATTAGCATATATAAATTTTGATTGCATCTCATGCATTGAATATAGTTTAACTTTAATTTTAAAAGAAAAACCCAAAAAAAAGTTAATTAGAGTTACGTTAATTATCTAGAAATCGTATTAAGCTAGGCATTGCATTTTTAATGAACACTTTGCATATATTTGGAAATTGACCTAAATAAGGTTGTGCTTTGCTTGCGTAAGGTATTTAAGTTCTTGCCCTATTGTAGCAATTTATTTATTTCTTTGGTTTATTGAGTGTTAGATTATTGATTGCGTACTCACATGATCATTCTTGTATGTTAGTGGTTTAGACTTAAAATTAACCAAGATTGCTTGTAAAATATTTTCATAAAATAAAGAGAAAGGCTACTGAAAGTGTGTTGGGTTAATCTAATATGATCAAGTTCTCTTATCTATTGAATATCTAGTTTATAAAAGTAAAGTATGTTCCCACACTACACTTGGATACTAATTGATCCACAATAGATTAGTGGCAACTCCTAATTGAATTGCATGTTAAAATCAATTCGAAAGTTGTGATTGGTAGGGCTTGGGAGAGTCCGTGCTAAATCTTTGAGCATAGTAGTCTATTAGTTTTTCCTTGGGCGATTCACCTCTGAAAAGGTCGCAACATTATTAATATTTTCTAATTACTGAATTACCGTCAAGAAAGTTACATTTAAGAATAGGTCATATATTTTATGAAACTTTGGTAACATTGCTCAAACAAACGTCGGTAAACAATGAGAAAGATTAATGAGATTTAGTATCCTAAGTCAACAGATAGTTCCCATCACCATAGAATCTTCACGACAGTGCATCGGTGAAATGCCCAGAAAAGCAAAAGAAACCGCACACCCCAACGCTTCCCATCCTTCAAAAGCCAGTAATCCACTGGCTTAATCTCACTCACAGAAGTACCTGCATAACTATATTCTAAGACAAACATCATCCCAGTGTTTCTCGTTAACTTCGTTCTCCTTTATTGCCCATATGTTTTCTTTTTCTCAGCTTCACCCCAGATTTTTGTTTCAGAAGAGAACTGAGTTTAAGTTGGCCATCTGGACGATCCATCCCTCACAGTAGAACATAATTCTGCTTTTTCCAAAGTAGGCTGGTTGTGGTTCGAGCTGCAGCCCGCCCGCTCGACGCTTTCGACCTCGGTTCTCCCTAACCGCGCACGAAATTAGCGGCTTTCGAACCGTAGCTCAACAATGGACCAACATATACACCCTGTTCTGTCAAAATATACCCGACGAATTCGCACTGTATTTCTTGACAACTATCGATCCAAACACTATCGCTTTCTCCTTTCTTTTTACCTCTTTCCTTATGATACTAAATGTGAAGTGAATAATTAAATACGCAAATGACTTTTACATATTAAAAATGGAAAAGTTCAAATCAAATTATGTTCGAGTTACAATTTGATTTACTTTTTATGAATAGTCAGTAATCTAAGATAGACAGCCGGATAGACAAATAGACAAATAAGTATCACAGATTAGCGGACGGGTTTTGGAAATAGAAAGACATTAGTACACACGACACGAGTGAGCGAGTTTTCCTTTATTTATCACTAGCTAAGAAAAGCACACCCGAAACACGCACGCGTGACCCTACGCACTTATCACTATAGTCACCTCCATGAAGGCAATTCCTCCGCAATCGCTCCTTATTGCATATATAACTTGCTTGGCGAGATCAAATGGTCTTGATCTGGACGGACTTGATGACGAGCCCTGCCCTCCACCTTCCGAGCAGTTGCTCCATGGCGAATTCCATCTTGCCCACATTCTGCGCCGTCATGTTGAACTGCCCGACCTCCAGTTCGTGCAATGGATCGTTGTCTTGTGGTTTTTTTCTGGGCAACTTCGCCTGCCGCTCTTGGTAGGAACCGTCCGGGAGAGTCAGTCTCAGGTTCACCGACTGTCCGTTCATGGTGCTGTAGGGCGTGTTATCGATCCTCGTCCGAAACGAGACTTTGTACGGAAATTCGGCGAAAGATTCATCGTCCGGAACGACCCCGACTTCCAGCCACCTTGTCTTCACCACTTTTGCCATTTCGATGCCATCACTGGAATAGTTTTTTTTATTCGAACGTTATTGATCAGGATAATTATTATGTCTACCGTTAGTACAATTATTTGTTTTTTACACATTCATCGTTGGATGGGTAACATGTAGATATATACGGTCACATAACGATGAATGTGTAGAAAGTGCTTTACATTGATAGTTAGACTCGAAAAAGTCTTTGCTAAAACTATTTAGAGATCGATATTAGACAAACTCTATATGTCGATGGTAAGCAGAAATCAATAGTTAAAAGCATATTAAGAAACCAATATATAAACTTGACCGTTCCTTATTAATTAATTACCAGATTAATTAAATAATTTTTTTAAAAAAACCTACATCTCTTCTTGATTAATGGAGTCTAGTAGGTACTTGGTGAGAAGGTAACTCTGCAATTTTCCGTACACTATTTTTCTTTGGTATGTGTAATCAACACTTTAGAAATCAAAGCATTCCATATTAAGTATGCTTTGCAAGTGTCTCGGGACACTTGTTAACAAAAACCCATTTACTAATGATCCATATTAGTTAGACAAAAAATCCTATAAAAAAAAATTGGATGCCATATTTATCATGAAATTATGAATTACTAGAACAAAAAAGCAAGTAATATTACTTAAAAATGATAAATAGGAATGATGGCTAATAGGTCAGTATCCATCACTCCGTAATAATACAATGATATCTCATAGAATAATGCATATTCTTAGAGAAGGTCAACGGGCTTTTCTTCCTATTTACCTCTCAATCTCCTCTCCTCCTTTATCATTATTTTTAATATGGCCAACTATACATAACTGTTGACACATAAATTTTGCTTAGTCCATTTAGGGTTAATTGCATAGAAAATTAGGGTTTAATTTTTAACCCCTAAACCAAAATATTTTTGTTAAAATTGCATGTCAAATAGACATTAGGTGCATTTGTATTAATAAGATCTATTAGAGCATAATTGTAAAAAAAATAAAATTAAATTAAATTTGAAAAATTAATATTTACAAAAAAAAAAGGGACTTTTCAGGCTAGTTCGAACAGACCGGGTCAGCCGGTCCATTTTTCTTTTTCTTATTTTCCCACGCGGACCGGCCACTTTTCCCCTTGGCCTGGCCTGCGACTGTTCACCTTCTCCCCCCAAACGTCGCTAGTACGGGGGAGAAGAACAGAGCAATCGGCAGGGGAAGTGCAGGTCAGAGGAGCATATGGTGTAAGGAGGTAGCATGATCTGTGGGTCGGGAGATTGGTCGGCTGCAGCAAGTTGACGGTGGCAGGGGCCATGCCCGCCTACTGGCCGGTCGGCCTTAAAACGGGGAACTGAGAGGGGGAGTTTTTGAGAAAAGGAGAGAGAGATCCCGAGAGAGAGTGAGGCCGAGAGCGTTGGAGAGCGAGATCTGAGTTGAATGATCCCCCGTCGATGACCACCATACCTCAATCGTGATCGACAAAGCTCCGACGCACCCCATTTCTCGGGGTAGGTCCCGGTCCCGAGTCGTTGTTGAGTTTTGTTTGGTGTGATTCGGGGTCGATTTCCTGAGGATTTCAGCTCGGAGGCATGCGAGGCGACCAGACATAGTTCGATCTATCACTTTTGCCCCCGTTTGCCGTCATTGAGTCGGATAGGGAGTGTCGCAAATGGCCGCCCCTCCTTTCGCTGTTGCTGTTGCATTCCCTTGTCTCGAGCTCATGTGGCCGAGGCTCGCGGCCGTCTAGCTCGCGCAAGTTCCGGCCAGTGACACCTCGTGCTTGCTCTTGCTTTTATGTGCGTCTTGTGTCAATAATTTTGGTTCGTTTTGAGTCTCGATCAAGCTTAGAATCACTTGTTTTTGTAGTGAGCCCCAACTGTTCAATGTTATGTTTGAACCAAGCTTCTTGAAGTTGTCTTTGTTTTGTTGCATTTCTTGTGCTGGAATGCCGGATGGTCCCTGTCGGCCGCTGGTTGCCATGGTAGTGACACTGGCAAAGGAGGCCCATAGATAGGGAGATGGTCCGTACGTGACCGAGAGAGGAGGCAGCTAGCCGGTCCCTCGCCGGGATCTGGCTGGTTCTCGGCCGAGCCATCTCTCATCAAGGCTTAGATGGTCCCAATCGGCCGTCGGTCGCCATGTCGGTGACCCGGACGAAGGATGCTTGCCACCCCTTGTTGGGGTGGTGACGCAGACGGGTTATGCACCGATCGCCGGCATTAGGGCTAGCCGCAAGCGTGAGGAGGAGGCATGAGTCGGATCGGCGATTAGCAGTTGGGTCGGTTGAGTAGGTCGTAACTGGGTAAGGTTTGGCTCTAGGGTTTCGTTTAAGTGGGTCGGAATAGGTATTGGGCCAGTATATTTAGGGCTTTGGGGTTTTATTTTCTTGTTGGGCTCTGAGTTTTTGTTTTTTTTTTTTAATTGTGGTGGGCCTTTTCCCTTTTTTTTAAAAAAAATATGCCAGATCGAGCTTAATAAATGAGCCCGGTTCAGTTGTGGACTAGGGCCGGCATGCCCGGGTCAGTTCCGATCTGGGTTAGATATGGAGATCCAACCCAGGTCCGTTTTTATATTATTTTTATATTATATTTATTATTTTAATATTAAAACTATTTTTAAAAAATTAAAGAAATTTTAAAAAAAATCAAAAAAATTTCGAAAATTAAAAAATATTATTTGGACTTTAGAATTGGCTTTTCTTGCCCTTTTGTGTGATTAGTGTCATATTTGATTATATGTTGCTTAATTCACACATTTTGAATTGCGCGTTGAATTTAACCTTGCATATGGTTAATTAGGTTCATATTTTGATTATTGATTCCCTTACCTTGGTTAGGGATGGAACTTTGAGATTCTCAATTAGTGTGAACATGTTAGGCAGTGATTGAACAAGGTTAGGTACTGAAAAGACACTAATTGATTAATTGGTGTAATCAAATCTCCGTACTCATTGACTCTCCGGTTCGTATAAGTAAAGCATTTTTCCCATGATTCACTTGAGTGTCTAATCGACCCACCAAAAAACTGATTAGCGACGACTTCTAGATGAAATTGATTCGCATGTTAATAATTTAAACTTAAGTCATGAATTGGTATGGGTTTGAGAGAGTTCGAGTTAGGTTTAACTTAGCAATCCATCAGCTAAACTCATGGGTTGCGAGACCGATTCGGGGAGGTGGCGACAATAACTATATACATATATATATCTTTATTTATTTATTCACGAAAGACAAAATAGCATCTCTACTCTCTCCGTATTTTCCCCAACCACCGTAAAGCCCAACACCCCTAGAAACTCATCATACTCTGTCCTTATTTGTCATCCACTCAAAAAGAAAACATATAAAAATTATAATGAAAAGCAGAGAGAAAACATATAGAAATTATAATGTGCGTGCTAAATCGACGAGGTCCACATATGGAATGATCGATTGATAATTTGAGCAAAGAGAAAATGACTTGAGGCTCTGAACCCATGTCAAGAGATATTCGATGCAAAAGGTGAAATTGCTACGTATGGAGAAGAAAAACATGCACGCAAGACTCATCGAAATTACATATTCAATTGGTCATTGGCGCTATCGGCAAATTCGCACCATGGATGAAATCTTGGTTGTTGACACATTAATTTTGCTGACAATAAAAAAATGAAATACATCGAATCGATAAAGCTCTAATTAGGCCCAATACTTTCTAATCCATTTAGCACTAGTCCCCTTCATTTCAATCTGGGGCTGACCCATTAATTCTTAGGTTTAACCCTCTCATTAGCAACGAAGCCTCCCAAGCCCACATATCAGGTCAGTTTCCTTCACAGTGATGCAAGAAGATTTCTGAGCTGGAGGCTGATCCCATGCTTTGTTTTGCGTCATTGGAGAATTTCCTCCGTTCACAAGCTATGAAAGTCACCGTCGAGCACCGTCCGATGCCGTCGTTCTCCATTACATTGCCACCTCGAGTCTCCCCTGTTCTGCTCCGTTCTCTGGCCGAGAAACTCGAAGAGCCTCGTTCACAGTTAAAATCTCGTCGCCGGCTCGAATCTTCACAGGCGAAGCATCCCGAAATTTTCTCTCATCGCTTCGACTGGAAATAGCGAGCGAGAGCAGCTCCTCCTCGTTAAGCTCTTCCGCCACCATGTTGGCGTCCCTCATTCGGCCTTGTTCTACAGTATGAGGCGGTCAGTTCCTGGTCATAGTTCCTTCAGCATCGATATCACTCGACAACGATTAACGAAGTTCCCGTGGTTGATTCCATCACTAATCACAGCTCTGTCTCCGCTTGTTAACCAGGTAGCCTCAAACCCATTTTGTTCTTTCCAGAGTTCTGAGTCCGAGATCCGTAAATAGGCGTATTAGAAAATCACTTAGAATCATGACCAATTCTTGATGATTTAGCCTGTCACCATCGTTGATGTATGGATTTTGGATGAGAAAATCACATTATTTCCATGTCTATGCTTGCTACTCAATAACGCACACGATTTGCTCGACAAGATGTTTCATAGATATGACTTAGAAATATCTTCGGCTTCCATTTTGATGTGATTTGTGCGACATACATTGATAGGTTAGATATTAAAACTGATTTTGAAGCACAGTGAGGTTGCCGAGAGCTTTACTGAGCTTGTGTTCCTTTTGTTTTATGTACTGTATCTTCAACGATGGCCGTCCCGTGGTGATCATCGGCGAGGAAAATAGCGAAAGTCACCGATATGCATGCTACCGAATCTCTGGAAATGTACTTAAATGCCTGAAATTCCCTTGGTAGTTCTTAGCATTCTGGGTACGTTCTGCAACATCGAGACTGTGTCGTCGGAAGGCCAACGGATGGAGATGGTGGTTTGGTGGTGGTCGCCGGCGGTGTGTATGGCTATCCAGCGGTATTGTCGGCGGTGAAGTGCACTCGTTCATGGTTTGAGGTTTTGGTGTATTCACCTTCGATCGTATCTTGGTGTTCATATAGTCGATAAAAAAGGGGGTTGTGTGTTCTCAGTTGCTCGAGGAAGAAGACGATGTAAAAAAATATTAATAGGATAAAACAATAAAAAAAAGGGGGGGAGATAAAACGATGGGCCAGTTGTAATTGCAAAAGATGATAGTGTTTGTCAAACCAGGGGTATTGAGCCAAGCAAGCTGGTTGACAAGCACAGGCCGACTCAGCACCAGCCCAAACTCTCTTCTTGTCACCCTCCCCACGAAATACTACTATATTTGTAGCTAAAGTCGACGTAGAATTTATCTTTCCCATTCAAAAGGTTCCTTAGTTTCCTCCATATCTTTTTTTTTTTTTTCAGGAGAGAAGGAATACGAAGAAAACTTACAAGGAGCTCCCTTTACCATACTAGGAAGTTCCTTCTCCTATCTCTCTTTGAAACTTTTAAGGACATGCTGAGGTCTTGATAACATGGTTTAGTGTTAGTATAACAAAAATGGGTGGTTTATTGTATGGTTATAATAGGTAATGGGTTCAGAGTGATTGAAGAAGAAGATGGGCTGAGTTTGGTTATGTTATAAAATGGGCTTACTAATTTCAATCGAGTAGGGCTTGGTTAACAAGCCCATCTTGAGCTTATTTTTGTGTGTCCCAAATCCGACTATTTGCATTTGGACTGAACCCAAGATCTAAAATAAAAAAGAAATAAAAAAAAGTAAAAATTCGAAAATGGAAAGTTTGAAAAATGGCTAGAAAATAAGCCTTGACTAGGTCGTCGGACTTTAGAATTAGAATTAATTTAGTTTCATTTAGTTAATATATAAATAGTTTAGGGATTTTATTTTTAATAAGGTTAGGTTTAGGGTCATCCCAAACTATTACACTTGCGATAAATTTACCCTAAGCTTATTTTTTAATCACCAAAAACCCTAAGCTCGTACACATGTGACCAATTTATCTTATACAAATATTTTGACCGTAAAAAATCCTCAATTGATATACTTATAACAAATTTACCCCCCTTTAGTTTCTATTAAATTGAATTAATACTACGGAAAATCCCAAACGGGTACACCTATTACAAACAGAAGGTAAAGTTCCAAACTAGTATATCCATCAACTGCCACATGTCATCAAACTTAGCAATTTAATGGTAAAATTTAACGAAAACTAATGGAGGGTAAATTTGTCACGTGTATTGGTTTGGGGTTTTTGGTAGTTAAAAAATTAGTTTAGAGTAAATTTATGATCGGTGTATCAGTTTGAGATTTTTCGTGTTATCAACCCTTAGGTTTAAGCAATTTAATCTTTTAGAAGACAAATTTGATTTGATATTAGCTCATGGGGTGCTTGTCCTTAGGCTTAATAACAGGGGGAAAAGTGTAAGAAAAATCTTAAATTTATTATATTTGTGTCAATTTAGTCATAAATTTTTGATATAGTGTTAATTTAGTCTTTCCGACTAATTTTGGCCATATAGTATTGACATGGACGTCGGTAGGCTTGTGTGGCACCGCCAGCACTGAAGTGGACAATTTTTAATAATGTTTTAATGATTTTCAAATTTTTTTCTGTTTTATTTTTTTTCAATATTTTTTTCCTTTCTTTTTTTTCTCTCTATTTTTTTCCCTCATCTTTCCGATAGGCGGTGAGAGTTGACCTCGCCTGGCAAGGCCGACACTCACCTAGGTGACGCTCAGCGAGGCCCACCCTCACCCAAGCAACGCTTGGTGAGGCTGACCCTTGCCAGTCACCAGAAAGGTGAGTGAAAAAAAAGAAATGAAAAAATATATTGAAAAAATTAAAAAAGCAAAAAAATTGAAAATTAATAATATCATTAAAAATGTTCACGTCAACGCTGGCCGGATTACTTGGCACAACTAATGTCCACATCAGCAATATCATGCCAAAATTAGCTAGAAGAACTAAAGTGGACTATATTAAAATGGTTAGGACTAAATTAACATAAATGCAATATGTTTAGGACTTTTATGACATTTTTCCTTAATAACAAGGCCATGTTATGTTCTTTGTTCGACTCATATCGGGTTAATTTACTGTACTTTACTTTTTACTCGTTCTTTCGTTGCTATATTTTATGAATTGATTGTGATAACCTTTTATTACTTTTCTCAGTTTTGATTTGTTTGTTTTATTTGAATGGTTGGGTACATTTTAGGTCCATAATAAATACTACAAACACTTTGCATGGACACTTAACAAACGAGACCCTAAGGATTTATAATTTGGTAAAAAGACCGTATGAACACTTTAGTTGTCAAATAATCAAGTTGAGGTATTGAGAGAGTACTAGTTAGATAATTAGTATAATTAGGTCTCCGATCCTAGATTTCTAATTGCATAGGACGTGAGGTATTTTCCCATACCTTATTTGGTTTCTAGCCTTTAGTAGCCACTTCCTCATATAAGATTTTCATAGGTAAATCAATTTAAAATGAATTTCCCCACGTCGCATGAGGCAAGGGTGGAGAATCCACACCGATTGAGGACCATTGGTGCTCAAATCAACATTACCTCTAAACCTATAATCTCTTGGACCATTGGGAGGGTTGCAACATGGTTAAATGTAATTTGATCTGTCTAGTAGAGAACTCAATCATGCGATATGGTATTTGAATTGTGAAAATGAAAATGACGTTTTCCACTGTCAATGTAAGCACAAAATATTATGCTTCACTATCCGAATTTCAACTTGACGAAAAAGAAAGATTCCAATTCTTTTAGAAAAGGAAGCGCGCATGGAATGTACCCACTTGATGCCATTTGACCGTGCAAATTTGGTGGATGCAGCAATCAAGGCCGGTTCGATTCGTGAAAATGTTTTTAATTTTATTTTCATTGAAAACATGAGAAAAAAGAATCCCGTGCCTTTAGATTGCTTGTTTTCTTGTAAATGACGTGTTTGATTCGTAGAAATAAATGTTCCCAATATACGTGAAAATATAGTGAAAATGTTGTTTTTAGAAGCAGCTTTTAATACACGAAAAACATTGTTTTTAGTGCGGTCTTTATTCGATAATTGAATTCGTCTTCTTTACCAAACAAACCTGAGGAACTGATTCCATTATTGTAACAAAAAATTGAACAAATATGCGTTTTCACAGAAGATTTTTCTTTTTTGGACTCAGAAAAAGAAAAAGAAATTGGAAATAGAAGTTGCTTCTTTCTAATAAGGTTCAGATTATCAATAGCCAAAAGAAGAAAGGAATTATTCCGAAAGTGTCATCTCACGATGACTTGCTACATACGTGTAAAGAAAAGGATGAGAATTATATTTTGCCAACCGAAAGATCTGATTCTTATATAGAGGAGTGACAACAACGTTTATATGAAGCTTTCACATTGGAATAACTAATGCTTTTTAGGTTGCTGTAAAATGCACGGCGGGAGAAAGGACATCGTCTATTCTAGGCGCATCTTCTTCTTTTTCTTCAAGGTGTACTATTTACTAGTTACCTTGCCCGCGCTTTATACCGGCATGCATTATCTATATGCATACTTTCGATAGTGTGCCATTAATATGAGATGCCGTGTAAGATTAAAAAGATGCATTTGTCCAATGGCAATATTTTATATTTCTATGGAAAAATATCATACTTTTTGAGGCGTAAGGTTAATAGGTGGTATTCCATTGATATGAGCACAACTCGGGGGGCTTTTTCATAAGTGCCGGAAAAGTTCTAAATATTTTGTATTGGTGCAAATTTAGTCATAAACCTTTTTTTTTGTGTCAGTTGAGTTCTAAACCTTTTGTCTTCGTGCTAATTAAGTTCTTCCGGCTAATTTTGACCGGATATTGCTGACGTGGACGCCAGGTGGCGTATATGGCATCGTCGGCACTGACGTAGATAATTTATAATGATATTTTAATATTTTTTTTTATATTTTTTCATTTATTTCCTTCTTTTTTTTTTTTTTTTTTCTTTTTTCCTTTCTTCTACCTTTGACTGGTGACCGGACACCAGCCACTGGCTATGCCCGGCCACCTGGCTTGGCTGCCACAGGCGAGGCCGACCCTCAGTTAGGCAAGGACGAGCCCCCTCACTAGATCTGGCGAGACCGACCCTTGCCCAGCGTTACCTTCACCCGGGTGACACCCAGTGAGGTCGCCATTGTCTAGTCAAGGGCTGACCTCGCCAGATTTGATGAGGAGAGCTCTTGCTGGGCACACCCTCTTGAGGCAGGGGTTGGCCAGGCCTTGCCTGCAGTGGACGACAACGACCTTGCCCAAGCAAGGCTAGGCGGGCGGCCATGATTGGTGGCAGGTGTCCAGTAAGGAAAGAAAAAGAAAAGAAGGGAAAAAAAAGAAAAAAAAATCAAAAAATCAAAAAAATAAAAATAAAAATAAAAATATTATTATAAATTGTCCAAGTCAGCGCCAGCGGTGTCACGTAGGCTGATTGGTGTTCACATCAATAATATCCGGCCAAAATTAGTCAGAAGAACTGTATTAACAAAAACAAAAGGTTTAAGACTCAAATGGCAACAAAAAAATGTTATAGATTAAATTGACATCAAAACAAAAAATTTAGTTCTGACACTTTTTCCAAAGGGCTTGATGGCTTCATCTCCAATAAGATAGCATGATCTTTGACACCTTTTCATGAACCAGTTAGGGCCTTGAAGGCTTGGTCTATAATTGAATATGGCTGAGGTGTTGATGACCTGAACATTTGGGGGGTTCTTGATGACAAAAATTTTGATTGGGGTCGTGATGACCTAATTCCGATGGGTGTTTGCCTTTTTTGAAGTTCTTTAATTATCGGGAACTTCTTCATAGCAAATCTACAAAATTTAAAGTCTCCATCTATTCTTCCCAAAATTGAATTGAGAACCCCTATTTATAGAGAATTCTTACCAATTTTTACTTTGATCTAATTAAATATCCAATCCACCCTGAATTTGATATGGAAAAAATTCAATCAACCAATATCTTAACTCAAGTTTGATTGTTCTGCTCATGACTACATATCCTAATTTGATTGGACAATTACACTTGCAAAAAATGAATTGCTGAACAATAAAATATTTGTGTAGAATTTGGCAATTGGCCCATGATTTCGCTGTTTATGAGTACATTAAAGAAACTACGTCCAGAGTAAGCCACGTTAGTGAAGAGTATAATATTAAACACTTTCTATAATATATATATTTCCAGGTATAAAATTCAAAACGGCCACAATAATGATATACTTTCTCATTATGCAATTTCTAGCATTTATATTCAACATATATAAAATATAAAAATGGGGAGATGATAGAGTATGATTAAAAAATAGTTGTCCGATTTATCTTTTTGTCAAGTTCAAACCCAATAAGAGATAAAAATCTTCATATAATTTAATTTAATCTAACTTCTAGAAATTTAAATCCAGTAAGAGATATATACCTTATCGAGTACTTTGGCTTGTCCCAAAAATATAGATTTTCCATTGTGATTTTATGCAACACGGGCCTACTTAAATACTCAAATGCTTCCTGACCCAAAAAAAAACTTAAATGCTTGGCAAATCACTTTGCAATATAATGTTATTGAGCCCCCCCTTTTTTTCCTAGAATTCAAAGTGTATCTCCTTTGAAAAGTAAAGAGTAAAGTTTCAAATTCCAAAGCTAATGGTGGAATAAAGCACCAGATTCTCTATTTAGGCCGTTCATTAAAACTTATTTTAAATTTCTCGTGATCATCAAATCCTTGTGAAAAGAATAATTATGCGGAGAAAAATCCACACTCCATAATTAGACGGTGAAAACGAGACATTGTGCATGTAAACCACTTACGGAATGATCGATTGATAATTGGACCAAAGAGAAAATGGCTCGAGGCTCGGAACCCGTATTAAGGGATATTCGATGCAAAAGCTGAAATTGCTATGTAAGGAGAAGAAAAACATGGAAGCAAATACTCATTGAAATTACTGTTGGATGTTTGTTTGTAAAACAAATAAAATAATGCTCTTTCCTTTGTCCCACGTAGGAAAGTTTTGAAAAAGTGGGCCGCTTTATAATTGTAAATATCTTCTTGTTCCTTAGAGCGAAGATAATGGGGCGTGTGCTAATCCACACAATACCCGTGTGTGGGTGCGCGATTATTAGACACATTTAGCACTTGGCATGCTTGCACGGTCGCGGTTTAATTAGCACTAATCCCCTTATTTATTTTATTTTATTTTATTTCGTAAGGTTATCCCATTAGTTGAAAGGTTGTTTTTGCTTATTAAATAATTTTGAAATTATGAAAATTCGTAATTTTATTTATATATATTTTTTATTTTATTCCGAATTTTTCATGTGTTTTTTCAAGACAACTTTTGAAAATTATACTTGTTCAGTTTTTAATCTTTCCCAAAGAATTGCATTTGTTCAGTTTGCAACTTCTTCCGAAGAGATATCTTTGTTAACTTTGCAACATTTTGTGAAGAGTTGCCTATGTTCTTTAAGACCGATTTCTATATATGTCAGCTTTTCGGCAAGAAGAAGAATATATCATTTCAAGTATTTAAAAAAAAAAAAACTACAGCCATCATTTTCAATTGTTTCCCAGAGAGATCCTGGAAAAATCTTAGAATTGCTATCTAGTATTCTCATTTTGAGACTTTGTTGTATCCTGAAGGATTTTTGCCGGTAACCATTAGCAATATCGTGGGGCAAATAAATCCTTAAGGAAAGTGATATCACGCCTCAAAATCCGATTCGATTGCTCTTTTGATTCGAAGTCATTCAAATTTTATAACAATTACATATTCAATCGATGACCAGTGCTTTCGGCAAATTCTCACCGTATATGTTACTTTTGCTAAGATTAGTGTAGTTCATGATGTGTTGTTTGTTGACCCCTTAATTTTGCTGTCGATAAAAAAAAAAGAACTAAAAATGAAAAAAAAAATTGAATTGATAAAGCTCTAATTAGGCCCAATATTTCTAATCCAATTAGCACTAGACCCCTTAATTTTAAATCTGGGCTGACCCATTAATTCTTAGTTTTAACCCTCTCATTACGTTGCCGCCTCGAGTCTCCCCTGTTCTGCTCTGTTCTTTGGCTGAGAAACTCGAAGGGCCTCGTTCCCAGTTGAAATCTCGTCGCTGGCTCGAATCTCCACAAGCGAAGCATCCTGAAATTTTCTCTTGTCGCTTCGGCTGGAAATCGCGACCAAGAGCAGCTCCCCCGCGTTAAGCTCTTCTGCCACTGTGTTGGCGTCCTTCATTCGGCCCTGTTCTACAGCACGAGGTGGCTAGTTCCTGCTCATAGTTCCGTCAGCGTCGATTTCGCTCGACAACGATTAACGAAGTTCCCGTGGTTGATTCCATCACTAATCACAGCTCTGTCTCCGCTTGTTAACCAGGTAACCTCAACCTGTTTGCTTTTTTCCAGTTCCGAGTCCGAGACGCGAGAATAGGCGTATTGGAAAATCACTTAGAATCATGGCTAATTTTTTTTTACGATTTAGCCTGTTATCGTAGTTGATGTATCGATTTTGGATGAGAAAATCACAGTACTTCCATGTCCATGCTTGGTACTCAACTTGACAAAATGCTTTACAGATATGACTTGGCGACGAGACGTCCTGTTGCTGCTAAATGAGTACCTTCGTGTTGGCATATCTCTAGCGATATTTTGGCGTTGGGTATTTCCTGATGCCGCTGAAAAGATGCTGCTGAAATATGCTCCTGTTTTTCAGCTGCAAGTTGTTCATTTAGGGGCCACTAAAAATAATTTTTGCTGCCGCAAAATATTTGCTAATCATCATCGCTAGTGAACCAACCTTTGCTTCGTAAATATTTCTAAGTTTCAGCTATTTGGGCAACATAAATCTGCCGGTCGCCTAGCTGAGATGCGTTTGCTGGCTAGCAATCAGTGGGAAATGCGAAACGATCGTGCTCGCTCCGAAGACTACGTACGAAATCGCGATCATCGTGAAGATGAGCCGGCAAAGCTTCGGAGAACCTCAATCTCGCTCTACCGGATGGAAACAAGCAGGGATGCATGGAAAAGTTGGACAGATTGAAAAAGGAAGAGTGGATTGAAATTAGAAAGGCAAGTTCGAGACGACACCCTGGACCATCGGCGAGATAAGTTAATCGTAGTTAATTTGTTTCAAATTACACGCAAGTACGACTCGAATCTGTATATTGATGCCTCGGAGCTCGGCGTCCCCCGCATCGTTGTTTTTTTTTTTTCACCCTCTGCCGATTCTAATAATCAAATCAACCCCTCAGATTGAACATTCGGACTAAATGAAAGGTTTGATTTACTGGTCCAGGCATTCGGACTCTACCGAGAACGTCTTGTTGCTTGCAGCTTCCTGCTATGGCGGAAAGAAACAAAGACGAAAAATGTGATGGTGAATTCTGATTTTACGGACTTCATAGCCATGAAGAGACAAAGGTACCCAAATAATAATAATGATAATAATAATAATAATGTCACTAAAGATGTGCACCCTCCGTATTGTCAGGATTAATATTAAAAAAAATTTCAAATTAGTACACATGTGATAAATTTATCCTAAATTGGTACACCTATGACAAATTTACTCTATGTTAGTTTATGTTAAATTTTACCGTTAAATTATTGAATTGGATGACACGTGGCAGTCGATGGATAAACTAGTTTGGGGTTTTACCCTCCGTTTGTCACGTGTACTAATTTGTGATTTTTTGTGGTATTAATCTAATTTAACAGACACTAACGGAGGGTAAATTTGTTGCAAACGTATCGATTTGGGATTTTTGGTGGTCAAAAAATTAGTTTTTGACAAATTTATCACGGGTACATCAGATTGGGGTATTTGGTGGTAAAAAAATTAATTTTGAATAAAATTATCACATGTGTATCAATCTAAGATTCATCGGGATCCAAGTCAGGTTGTGGCTTCCCAATAGCTACATATCCATCTGAAATCATCCAAGGTCCCTCTCACAATTGCAAATTCATAGTCATCAATGCCCGGAAATCGGCAACAATAAAACTCATTTCCTAGCTCAATAACTGCCGATTTTGGGGCTCAGCAAATTAAGGTGCTAAAACATATGCTTGTTTCAATTGAATACACTAGGAACGCGCCCAAGCTGATCCGTAATTCCATTCAGAAGGGCATTTCTGATGCGGGTCGGACACATTTTGATACACATGACATGTTAGAGCGAAACTTTTGGTAAGTATTCGACGAGAAGGGACTAAAGCATGTGACCGAAGCAGAGTGAACTGGTTTGCCATTTCACAATCAGCTCCACTACTGCTGAAGCATGCGGCATTTGGAAGCGATCAGTTAAGCCGACATGAGCCGTCAGGAGCTTGCCTCCCATCTTAGTTGCAAAGCGTGATAACTTCCTTGATAGCAGCGTCAACCAACATTTCCACCCAAACCACACTGTCGATTGACCATTTTGGCTCTTGATTTGTGACAATAGTATCTGGCTGGGATGCTATACCGCATTCGTGAAATAGCACCAGTGGAAAACTTGTCTGTCCTCGCACCAAACCTTGGAGTCCTCGCTTTGCCGTTGTCCGGCCTAAAGGACGGCTTCATGGGAGTCTTAGGAAGCCTGGAGACGTTGGTAACTCTCAGGTTGTTGTTGGCCAACTCTTACTGTGGCCCGACGATGAGCTGCAGCGCGACATAGTTTCTGAAGCTCCATTTTCTGCGATTAAGTTACTGAGTAGTTTTGTGCTACTAATGCTTTTCAAGTTGGTTTTCGACGTTTGTTTGTTTTTTTAAATTGATAACTTCTCTTATCTCTCTGACAAAAAAAAAATTAACTTCTCTTATCTATTACCAAATTTTGTTTAGTTTTCTTACCACCACGTTAAATTTAGGGATAAGTGTACTAAAAGTTTTAAAACTTATCGCGAAAGTGCAGTTGAGTCCTAAAACTTTTATAATGTGCAATCAAGTTCTAAAACTTATTAGGATAGAGCGCTTGAGTCCTAAAACTTTCAAAAAGTGCAAATAAGTTCTAAAACTTGTCACAAAAGTGCAAATAAATCCTAAAACTTATCACTAAGGTGCAATCAAGTACTAAAACTTTCAAAAGTACAATCAATTGAAGAATTTGATTGAATCAATTTGACAAGTTTTAGGACTTATTTGCACTTTCGTGACAAGTTTTAGGATTTGTTTGCATTTTTTGAAAGTTTTATGACTCAAATGCACTTTCTTAACAAGTTTTGGGACTTAATTGCACATTATGAAAGTTTTAGGACTCAATTGCACATTCGCGACAAGTTTTAGGATTTTGAATGCATTTATCCCTGAAATTTGCTAACTATTATATGAAATTATTACCCACATTTATTTGGCGACTTACCACTTTTATTTCCAATTAAGTAATCCATGTTGACACTTGAATTTTTACTAGCAATATCGACCTGCATAAAAATGATGAATGAATAAAAATAGCAACCATTGAAAAAGTTTCAGTCCCATTTCGTGATGCTTATGGGCGCGGATGATAACCATTTTGTTTCAGGCGTAGATTTATGGCTAGAAATAGATTTTTCACCCTTGACAAGTTTCTGAATAGAGATACACATTTGATAATGATACAAAATTTCTCCCTCTTACGCTCTTTTTCATTCATCGGCGGATGGTGAGGAGTAACGGCGGATGGTGAGTGGAGGTGGTAAGGGGCGGTGGGCAAGCAACGGAGGTGGTTGTGGCGGGCGGTGGCCGACAAGAGGTGGCGGGTGGCGAGGGCAAGTGATGAGAAGAATTTTTATTTTTCTTTTTGTTACAAAAATAGAAAAGTTGAATATTTTTACTTCTCATTTGTGTTTCAAAATCCTTTATGAACTAAAAATTTATTCTAAAAATAAAAATAATAAAATTATGATGCCAAACGGGTTTCTAATTCAAAATTGAAAAATAAATAAACAAAAAAACAAAATAGTTATCGTGCCCCGCCCCCGCCGACTAATCAAGAGAGTTGTCTCTGTCGGCAGTCGATTTGCCGGAGCTATTGCCTCTTCCTTTCGGCTTCATCGCCATCAATCGATCGTCCACCGTCTCCAATCAGCGACGGCCGCCGTCGAGTCTCCCCCGCCGGCCACCCCAGCCTACGCCGCAACGGAGCGGAGCATCGATGCTCACCACCACCAATCGGACTTCTCTCATGCTCTCTCTCTCTCTCTCGTCGAAACGCATTTGGAGATTTCCTTTTAAGCTCGCGGTTTCACACACTCTGCAGGAGAATTCACAACGACAACGACAACCACAACACACTCTCTGAAGTTTGTAGCGCGAGTGAGAGTCGAGGAACCGAGCGAAGCAAGAACGCACGCACCGACCGAGCGAATCATTCGATTGGTCAGTATTGCCTTTTGCCGAAAGCTACAAATTGTTATCTCAGTAGTTGTCTGTTACTATTATGTGGTCTCAGATTCGTGGATTCCTCTGTAGCAATTTTTAGCTGGGTTTCTCGTGCTATATGCCTCACCAATTGATAGGATTTCCTGTTTGCATAACACCTCGCCCGCCCTTCATGCTCACCACCTGTTCGACGTTTTGCTTCAGAGACGACGATGATGAATTAATTGATCGATTTCAGATTCAATAGGAGTGATTTGTATGTTGTTGTTTAATGTACTGATCATATATTGTGAATTGATGCTCCATCCTTTGATGGTGAAGAGTTCTCCTTCCCTTGGTGTTTCCGTCTACTTTGTTCCTAGCGAATTAAATACTGCTTTGGGAGCGTGGTTGAATTGTCCTTTAAACTGAGAGCCTCTGGATTTATTTTCGAGCTTGAGGTGTTCAAAGCACACGTATCATAATTGTCAAGATGTTAATGTAGAGAAATCCTCTGTAACCGTAAATTGTTCATATGTTGGAGTTGTAGTTTTTCTTTCGCGTACTAACTGTTGCTCTATTTTGGGCTTTGAGGCTCCTCTTCACATGCGATGGGCACGTTGGAGTATCGTTTATGTCATGCTTGCGATGTGCGTGCAAGTACATGGTGATTTATCTCAGTTGTCACCATTAGCTTACACAATATTCATTTAAGGATGTGCTATTTGTTGAATTTGTACACCCATTGCATCGTAGGCTCGCTGAATATGCCAATTCTTGCTGTACATGGCTCAAATTTATTGGATTCATTGTTGTTCTTGCTATACATGTACAAAAATATGTTGATTTCTTGGCTATGAATGCTATGTATGTTCATAACATGCTGTAGTCATGGTTATAAGTGCTGTCTGTGACTTAAATTTGCTGGATTCACATTCATGCCTGTTGTCCATATTCATTTGTTGTTAAAACAACAATCGTCAAGACTTGTCTGTGTTGTCTTGGTTACGAGCATTAATGATCTTCATTTGACTTCAATTTGTTCTCATCTTGGGCATGTAAGCGCATATACACTTGCTGGTAAGATAAGTTTCAAGTCCATTACTTAATAAATAATCATGATTTTTGGCCTTCAATGTTCTGATTTTATTCTAGATTTTGCTGACTTCGCTGTTTTAATCATGAGGTGTGCTAGTTTAATTCTCATTTGAGTGTAGTTTTGATTACCCATGATAAGGTGACAATGTATACTTGATTTGCTCGTTATTGGGACATGTTTGGGTATTATCGGAGTGGGTAATTTGTAAATCTTGCGAGCTTGATGAGCTGGACGCTGCTATGAATTCTCTTAGGCATGAATTTGAATGATTTTATTGCCATTTGTTTATTGGTTTGATGGTTTTTCAGTGCGTGCGAGTGTGTGGTTCATCTCCAGTCACCTTGATACATTAGAATGTCATTTATGTGGGTAGGGTAATGGCTAGACTTGCTGGATGTTATCGTGGGCTGTGGAGTGAGCGTGATTTTGATGATATTTCTAGCTCGATTTGGTGGTTCGTTAGGTACATAGGTATACACTTCTTGTCATTTCGATATAATGAAATGTAGTTTTCCTTCAATAAATGGGCAAGCTTGCATGTGGGCCTTAAGCTTAGTATAGATTCAAATGGTGCCTCGAAACATTAATTAACTCTATCATAGGGAACATGGATAGCAATGTACTTCCACAGGGTCAGCATTTAGATCCATCAGACGGTGGGTACGGTCAGGTTTGGCGGGTCGAAAATGGGTCCAATTTAAATAGACCAATTTAATCGAATTTACCTATTTTTATGTAATATAATTTAACAATCCATACTCCACCCAATCTAAACTCAACCCATACCCAATCCGACCTATGTTCTTCTTCTACTTCATCATCTCGCATCTCTCTTCATCTTCGTCTCTTCTTCACCACCGAAGCCCCCTGCAAAACTCTCTTCAAGACCTGTCAAATAGTTGGTTTGAATCGGGTTGGATTGGTCAAGTCTGGATTGAGTGGATCAAAAAAAGGGTCCAACCAAAATTAACCCATACTGCCCTATTTTGTGTTATACTACTTTAGCAACACATACTTGTTTCAATCCGGACCCAATCCATACCCAACCTATGTACTTCTTCTACTGCTTCATCATCTCTTATAGCTGTTCATTTTTCTCTCTTCATTACCACCAAAGCCCCCAACCAAACTCTTTCCTCCCCACCACTGATATCTAGACCTGTCAAATGGATGAGTTAAATCGGGTTTGAGTGGGTAAAAAAATGGGTCTGATTTAAATTAGCCCATTTTTATGTAATACAATTTTGGTGACTCGTACACGATCTGACCTAGACTCAGTTCATACTGACCCCAACCCATGTTCTTCTTCTACTTCATCATCTCGTGTTGCTTTTCATCTTAGTCTCTTCTTCCCCACCAAGGCACCCACAAAACTCTTTCCTCCCCTTCGCCAATGTCCACTATCACCGCGCTCCTCCTTCTCTCACTTTCCACCTCCTTCTTCAACCTCGCCCGGTCCGCTCTCGCTTATGACTGAGCCACGCTCCTCTACCTTCGCTCCACCATTGGTGGCCTCCTTCTGCTCCGGAGCCTCACTGACTTGCCCTGCTCCTGGGTGACGTTTTTTTTCTTGAAGAATCATATGAACTGTAATTTCGTCCCTCTAATTGTTCATGAATGATGACACTTCACTTTAACCCGTAAAATAAAACTATATACGCTCCTACGTGCATTCTTGTTATCAAACAAGGCGAAGACATTATCCAAAAAGGGCAATACACTAGAATTTCTCTAGCTTATATCTGTCTCTTATCTAAAGTGTTATTTAATTAATTATTTTTCTCAGTAAAAATCTGGTTTTTATCCGCACGATTTTCAGTTGGGTAACAAAACAAACGAAGGCCCCATTGATAACATTGTTAAACTGAATTGGAGATCGAAGAGGTGGTATTCCACAACATCACTAGTGTAAAAACAAAGATTTCCTGTTCAACTGTATGAGCTAAGGGTAAGCATGGTTTTAGGGTAGAACTTGGAACCTGATAACCTGACCGGTGGAAACCTATAGGTTTCAAGTTTCAAGATATGGAAGATAGGTTCCAGGTTCTAAAAATTGGAAAACCTGTTTTAACAGATAGGTTTTAGGTTCTAGGTAGGTGGAACTTGAAACTTGAAATTTAAACAAGTTTTTTGTGTTTTTTCTTGGTCTATGTCTTCGCGTGATTCGGCGGTGTTTCATGACGTTAGATGATGAGTCTATAATCTGGAATCATTAGTCTGAGCTTTCATTTTATGACTTGTTAATAATTTATATTCTTCGTATGTGTACATATAAGTTGTTGTCAATGGATCATAGAAGCAAGTGGTGATTATTAAAGGTGATGATTCACTACAATTGTTTAATTAATAATACATGTGGAACTTGGGTATACCCTAGAACTGACTCTCGAACTTGTGATATGGTAGGTTTCAAGTTTCAAAAAATGAGGAACCTATTATCATGAGTAGGTTCTAGATGGAACTTATACGGAACATGGAACCACTCACTCCTATTATTGATTTGCGTAGTGACTTCTCATTTTAATTATATTTATTTGAACCGTAATGCCAGGAAAACTAGTCTTTTGTATTCTTTTTGGTGAATGACAATTTTGTTTAGTTTAGTTGCGTTCATTTTCGTTTAATTTAACTAAAATTTTTTAAAAAAAAACTGTTAGACCCTTGAACCTACCTTGGAACCTATGACAGGGTAGGTTCTAGATTTCGACGAATAAGTTTTAGGTTCCAAAAAAATTAGAAACCTATACCCGAGAGTAGGTTGGAGGTTCTAGATAAAACTTATAAGGAACCTGGAACTGTTCATTATCACCCACTAAATTTCCACCAAAAACCCTAATATGAGCGACTCCATCGAGTGATTGTTGATTAATAGTTTTGCCGCCTTCACCAAATAATTTGAGGGACCAAACAAATCCACAACATCTAGTCTCAGCATCAATTGAAATAAAAAGGTTTAAGTCATGAGCATGATCCTTCATCTCAATGTATATACGAACAAAAATTTCATCTGAATTTTACTTAGTTCTAAAAGGTCAAATCGAATTGAAATGATTGATTATGATGTTTTGGTATTGTTAGACACATACCGAATCCAATTTTCTCTTTTTTCATTTGTGAACTTAGTAGTACATCAATATGCTCTCGGTGTACTTGCTCGTTAAAGATGCGTTGGTCGTCGCCTTACAACTATTAATATATTATCCATCTATGATGATCAACAATGATTACAAGTATATATCATATAACTTCATACGATTGCTAATTTTTTCAGTGAGATCCATCCATCGGAAAAAGTACAAAAAAAGTCTTAAACCTATTGCATTAGTATCAATTCAGTCATAAATCTGTTAATTGGACCAATTTAGTCCTAAACATTTTTACATTGATATTAATTTAGTCCATCAGGCTAATTTAGGTCATAAATCGCTGACGTAGACGTCGGCTATCTTATATGGCATAATCGACGCTGACATGGAATTTTTAAGTAATATTGTAATTTCGCCCTAAACCTTTTCAGGAAAGACTTTCCTTTTAGGACTCAGAAGATGGAAAAGAAATTGGAAATATAAGTTGCTTGTTTCGAGTAAGGTTCGAATTATGAATTGTCAAAACATGGAAGGAATTATTCCAATAGTGTTATCTCCTGATGACTTACCACATACATGTAAAGGAAAGGATGAGAATTATACTTTGCTCACCGAAAGATCATATTCTTTGATAGAGGAGTCACAACAACGTTTATATGGAGCTTTCATAGTAGAATAACTGATGCTTTTTAGGTTGCTGGAAAATGCAAAGCGGGAACAAAAGACCTTGTCTATTCTCTGCGCATCTTCTTCTTCAAGGTATACTATGTACTAGTTACAGCGCGAACATACATGTCTATATGCATATTTTTGAATCGTTAGTATTCCATTAGAACGAGATGCTATGGAAGAGAAAAAAAAATGAGATTCATATAATGGCAATATTTTATATTTTTATATGATGGCACAATTTAAGGATCTTAATGGCTTCATCTCCAAAAAGATGGCACGATCTTTAATTCCTTTTCATGAATCAAATAGGGCCTTGAAGGCTTGGTCTCTAATGGAAGATGGTCGAGGTCTTGATGCCACGGATATCTGGTGACTTCTTAACAACTTGTTCCTGAGGTTCTGATGAAAAATTTTTTTGATCGAGGTCATGATGACCTAAATCTGATAGGTTTTTGGGTTTTCGAAATTCTTTATATTTCAGGAACATCTTAATAACAAATCTACAAAATTTAAGGTCTCCATCTATTCTGCCTAAAATGAAATGAGAGGCCTCTTATTTATAGAGAAGTTCGATCAACATTTACTTTGATTTAAATAAATATCCGATCTGTCTTGAATTTGATTGGATAAATGCCAATCAACCAATATTTTAACTCAAGTTTATGATACAGTAAAATGCATAAGATGGCTGTGCTTTGCAAGCACCCAAAAGAAACCCAGAAAGGAGAGACACACTACTTGAAGATGCTTACTGCATTCGTCCATCTAATTGAAATTAACAACTTAGCCGTTTTATAGGCTGTACATCAACAGAAGAGATCCCAACAAAAATAGCAACTACTTTGATTCAAAATGGTAAACGTGTGCAGCAACATACTGCCAACTAAATCCTGAAAATTAAAACCCACTAAGTAACATAAACACACGACTAGCTATTAATTGAAAAATATAAAAAAAACAACTTTGACTCTTTCTAACGGTTTAAATGTTCTGCTCATGAATACATATCCTAATTTGAATGGACAATTCCGCTCGCGAAAAAGAATTGCCGAACATTAAAATATTCATGCAGAATTTCGTAATTGGCTCATATTTTCGCCATTTATAAGTACATTCAAGAAACTACGTTCAAGATAAGCCATGTTAGTGGAGTATATTCAGTCTTGAAAGAAACTCTTCCCAGTCTTTAGCCACACACACACATTGTACGTGAGCCTTGTATTTTTCCCCTTTAATTCAAAGTGTGTCCTCCTTTGAAAAGTAAGAGAACAAAGT
The DNA here is from genome assembly GCA_024500025.1 of Syzygium aromaticum. Lineage (NCBI taxonomy): Eukaryota > Viridiplantae > Streptophyta > Magnoliopsida > Myrtales > Myrtaceae > Syzygium > Syzygium aromaticum. Next base: position 23,360,457 of record CM044894.1, read on the forward strand.
TTCTGATTCCAAAACTAATGGTGGAACATGAGATAAGTACTGGGTTCTCCGTTGGAGACACTCACTGTGTGAGATAAAGTTATTCTAAACCTCTGGTGATGGTCGGTTTTTTGAGAGAAGAATCCAAACTCCATAGTTAGACAGTGAAAACGAGACAATGTGTGTGTGAAATCGACGAGGTCCACATACGGAATGATCGATTGATAATTGGAGCAAAGAGAAAATGGCTCGAGGCTCTGAATATTCGATGCAAAAGCTGAATTGCTACGTATGGACAAGAAAAACATGTACGCAAGAGTCGTTGAAACTACATTATCAATCGGTCATTGGTTCTATTGGCAAATTCACACCGTATATGAAAGAGTTGCTTTTGCTAAGACTGGTGTAGGTTATGAAGTAGTGTTTGTTGACGCCTTAATTTTGCTGACAACAGAAAAGAAGAACAAATGGAAAAAATTGAGAGGAAGAAACACGGTTTTTGAGAACGAGGGAGCTCGGAAACGCTGAGTTTGGAGGTTTTCCTTCGTTCACAAGCTATCACGGTCGCCGTCGAGGACGCCGTCGTTCTCCATTACGTTGCCGCCTCGTGTCTCCCCTGTTCTGCTCTGTTCTCTGGCTGAGAAACTCGAACAACCCCATTCCCAGTTGAAATCTCGTCGCCGGCTCGAATCTTCACGGGCGAAACATCCTGAAATTTTGTCTTGTCGATTCAGCTGGAAATCGCGACCAAGAGCAGCTCCTCCTCATTAAGCTCTTCCGCCACTGTGTCGGCGGCCTTCACTCGGCCCTGTTCTATGGCTGAGAAGCACGAGGTGGCCAGTTCCTACTCATAGTTCCGTCAACGTTGATTTCACTCAACAGCAATTGACGACGTTCCTGTGGTTGATTCCATCACTAATCACAGCTCTGTCTCCGCTTGTTAACCAGGGAACCTCAAACCCCTCTGTTTTTTCCAGTTCTGAGTCCGAGACCCGAGAATTGGTGTATTAGCCATATTTTTATGGTTTAGCCCATTATCGTCGTTGATGCATCGATTTTGGATGATAAAGTCACATCGCTTCCATGTCTATGCTTAGTATTAGTAACGCACAAGATTTGCTCGACAAAATGCCTCAATAATATGACTTAGAAATAATGTCGGCTTTGGTTCAATCTGAAGGAACATTTTGATTTGATTTGTGCGAGATAAATTGATTGGTTAGATATTAAAACTGATTTTGATGCACAGTGAGGTTCCCGAGAGCTTTACTGAGCTTGTGTTCTTTTTGTTTTATGTACTGTATCTTCGACGATGGCCTTCCCGTGGTGATCATCGGCGAGGAAAATAAGCAAGAGTCACTGATATGCATATCATTGAATCTCTGGTAATGTACTTAGATGCCAGGAATTCCCTTGCTAGTTCTTAGCATTCTGTGTACGTTCTGCAATATCGAGACTCTGTCGTCGGAAGGCCAACGGATGGAAATGGTGGTTTGGTGGTGGTCGCCGGTGGCGTGTATGGTTCTCCGGCGATATCGTCGGCGGTGAAGTACACAAGTCCATGGTATGAGATTTTGGTGTATTAACCTCGGATCGTATCTTGGTGTTCATATAGTCGATAAAAAAAGGGGGGGAGGGGGTGGAGTTGTGTGTTCTCGGTTGCTCGAGGAAGAAGACGATGGAATAATTAATAAAAGGATAAAACAATAAAATAAACAGAGGGAGAAAATAACGATGGGCCAGTTATAATTGCAATAGATGATAGCATGGGTTTAGTGTTAGTATAACAAAAATGGGCTTATCATGTGGTCATAATAGGTAATGGGGTTCAGAGTGATTGAAGAAGAACATGGGCTGAGTTTAGTTATATTAAAAAATGAGCTTACTAATTTCAACCACTGTCTCCTGCCAGCCACCTCTTGTAGCCGCCACCTCTGCCACCCCTTGTCGGCTGCCTACAGACCACCGCCTCCTACAGCCCGCCGCTATCCCTTGTCGGCTACCACCTGTTAATGAATGGAAAAGAGTATAAAAGAGAGATATTTAAGAAGGCTTATCAAACGAATTTCTGTTTTGAAAAGAGAAATTTTGTATCATTATCAAAACAATCTTTATTTAGAAACTCGTTCACGAATAAAAATAGAAAAATTTATTTTTGGCCATAAAACTATTCTAGAAAAAGAATTAAAAACCATCAAAAAATAATCTTGCAATACTCTTAAGCGTTTTCTAATAATATGGCCATATCAAGTGAGATTAGCAATCAACATAAATTTGTACTGACAGGTTTAGCTTCGACTTTTGGTGCAATTCCAAACATGGAAAACAAATTGAAGAAAAAACGTGATCGATGATTATTAGTACTATAAGTAAATTAATCATTATTGAGTAGAAAAATTAATGATCTAATCAAACATTGAATGATGTGAATTGTTACTTTTTGAAAATATGGAATGATAGATGTAATTATTGCTATAGTAAAGGGTAATACTTCTCTTAGCTCTAAACTACCTAATTCATGGGAAATATCAAAGGCTATCTAAGTTCTGTAGTAAACCAATTAGGAGAATATGGTTCTTTACGAAGTAATTATATTTTAAATTTCCTGTGGACATTAAATTCTTTTAATATAAGTTATTAATATTAACTTGTGTTCTTAGTTGTATTGGCTTTACCTTTTTTTTTTTTTTAAAGGAAGCAACCTGCTGCAGCGACAAAGAAAATATAAATATGGACTCTCATCCCACTTTATCATTTTGTTTTTTTGACCAAATGGTCTTACTTTCATAAACTTATGCAATGTAAAAGTAAGCAAGTAACACAGAAATGACCTGGTCTAAGAATAAAAGGAAGAAGAAAAAATCGACTGGGGTAGGTGTCAACTAAGGAGAGGGCCTTTTACCAAAAAAAAAAAAAACTAAGGAGAGGGCCACATGTCAAGTCCTTAAAGGCTCCCTCTCAATGCGCCAAGGTATTTATATTATTCATTCGTTTTGTTCTATCACATCATAGCAACTCGAGGACAATGATATTCCCAAAATAATCAACGTGAAAATCTTTTTGTTCTTTCATAGACTAATTAGTCAAGAGGACAATGTCTTAGAAGAATTGAGTCGGTGAAGATGAGATTGGCTTCTTAATTTGCAGACAAATCATGCCACTTTGTATAGGTGTGACAGTTAGTAGTATCTTAGCGAGATATAGGCGTGAGAAGTGCGTTTGGGTCGCTGACCTTGCAAATGCCGAAAATTCGATGTGTTCGTATAGTGATCAGGAGACACTTGTACCTGTGATGCCCCTTTTTTAATTTGGCGCGATTGTATTCGGTTTTGCAGATGTTAGGGTTAAGAGGGGAAAATTACCAAAAAAAAACATCATATACTTTTTATATTTGCGTCAATTCAGTCTAAATATTTTTGTGGATGATGAAAATATTTTTCATTCATTTATTTTTGTAAGTGATATAAGCAATCATTTGTAGGTGAAACAAACAGAGCCTAAACCTTTTAATTTGGGTAATTTAGGGCGTGAATTGAATCTATTTTGTAGTAGAAATTCTGTTTCAGAATGGATTTCGGAACAGACATGCGTTTGTTAAAAAATTTCTGAAATGCATTCTGAAGCAATTTTTACATTATGGAATAAAAATGCGTTTGTTAAAAATACTTGATTCCATAACGCATTCTTGATTCCAGAATGAGTTTTGGGCAAGAAAAAGAAAAGCTATTTTTTGTAGCTTCTCTCTTCCAGAATGCATTCTCCTTATTTTCTCTCTTTTTTTTACTATTTTTTTTTTCAGAAAATGCATACAAATTGAAAAATTCCAGAAAAATTCATAAAAAATTTCCAGAAAATAAAAAAAGTTAGATTTCAAAAAAATAAGAAATTTGGTGAATTTTTTTCAAAAAATATAAAAAAATTAAAAATTTTAAAACTTTACAAAATAGCTTAAAATACTTTTGGGCACTCACTTTGAGTGAAATTTAATTTTTTTGAGGTACCCAAAAAAATTAAAAAATAAAAAATTTCAAAACTTCACAAAATGATTTAAAATACCTTTGGGCACCCACTTTCAGTGAAATTTAATTTTTTTGATGTGCCCAAAAAAATTAAAAAATCAAAAATTTTAAAACTTTACAAAATGGTTTAGAATACCTTTGGGCACCCACTTTGAGTGAAATTTAATTTTTTTGAGGTGCCCAAAAAAATAAAAAAAATCAGAAATTTCAAAATTTCACAAAATTGCTAAGAATACCTTAGAGCACCCATTTTGAGTGAAATTTAATTTTTTTGAGGTGCAAAAAAAATAAAAAATTTCAAAACTTCACAAAATGGCTTAGAATACCTTTGGGCATCAACTATGAGTGAAATTTAATTTTTTTTGAGATGCCCAAAAAAATAAAAATCTAAAAAAATTTCAAAAATTCACAAAATGGCTTAGAATACTTTTGGGCACCCACTATGAGTGAAATTTAATTTTTTTTGAGATGCCCAAAAAAATAAAAATCTAAAAAAATTTCAAAAATTCACAAAATGGCTTAGAATACCTTTGGGCACCCACTTTGAGTGAAATTTAATTTTTTTTGAGGTGCCTAAAAAAATCAAAAAATCAAAAATTTCAAAACTTCACAAAATGGCTTAAAATACCTTTAAAAATTTCAAAACTTCATAAAACTTTCACTTTGAGTGAAATTTATTTTTTTTAGGTGTGCAAAAAAATAAAAAAATAAAAATAAATTTTTGTTCCAGAAATCAATTTCTGGAGTAGAATTAGTCATGTTTTACCAAGCAGATTACCCCTCTAGAAATCAATTTCTGGCAAAAATTCTAGAAATCAATTTCTGACAAAAATTTGATTTTTGGAGCAGAATGGTTACCGTTCGCACCCTTGGTTCTAAACCTTTTGATAATATGCAAATTGTGTACTTTTGATCGGAAATTGCTGATATAGACGTCATCCGTCTTACATCATGGATGTTGTTGACATGGATAATTTTTATAATTTTTTGAATTTCTTTGAAATTTTATTTTTATTTTTTATTTTACTTTTTTTTCCATTGTGTCGGCGAGGGTCACCGGTGACCGGCTGCAAAGGACTCACCCAAACTAGCTGAGGGCTGCCTGCTGCGGCCATAATGGCCTTGGGCAAGGCCACAATGCCTTGCCGACCGCGAGCAAAAGTGCAAAGGCAATCCCCCAAATCAAGGGCCTTTGCGCCATTGGTCACAGTCGACGAGGCCAAAGGCCATCATGGCCCCATTAGCCTCGAGTGAGGGCCTTCGCGGATGAGGTAGCCCTCGCCCAAGGCCATTGCGCCCTTGTGCACTTTAGCCGAGGCCTTCACGATCGGCAAGGGTTGCGGCGGCCCTCGCTGATACGATGGGAAAAAAGCAAAGGAAAAAAAGAACAAAAAAATAAAAAAATAATTAAAAACTTACAAAAATTGTCTATATCAGCTCTTGTCATGCCACGTAGGATGATCGACGTTTATGTTAGTGATTTCTAATCAAAATTGGCTAGAAAAACTCAATTGGCGAATTGTTAAAATGTTTATGACTAAATTGACTAATTGAATTACCTTACCAAAAAAAAAATTGACTAAATTGAAATGTTTAAAAATGAATTAGCACAAATGTAATAAATTTAGGACATTTTTTTTTATTATCCTAGGTTGAGAGTGTCTAATCGAAAGGAGTTTTCCTAAATGGATATATCTAGGTGTATTTTTGTCGTAAGATATAAAAGAAGGAATTTGATCTAATGAAGTAGCTGGCTTAAATATTCTCAGATTTTAAGGACTGTATATATACAAAGGCAAAATTGGTTCCTAAGCAGAATTGAGCATTTAGAAAGTTGATGAATACAGAAGATGACGATCAATACCATCACACCCCTACTCTCACAAGTGTAGGAACAATGATACAGCCGTTATTCTACCTGAAGGAAGTAACCTCAAATATAACCTACATTAACCTGTTATTGAATGTATATCTCCATATATTATGATAAATAATAATTTGGTTATAGAATCAAAGTTCTAAAATCCATCACAAGAATATATATTCACCCAAACTAACAAACTAAATCTCAAGGAATGCCATTTTAAAGATATATCCAACCATCTCAGCTCATACCCAAGATTCAATTGCCAAAAGTTTCCCATTGATATCGCAATCGTATTACTCATCGCTTGCTAAAGAACTTGAAAAAGATTGGAATGAATGGGGTGAGCAAATACAGCTCAATGAGTAGTACATTTCTTCTAAGCAGATCGAACATTTATTATACATATCATAACTCATCAATCCAAAATTTAGTATACAATATACGTGGATGATATCTTTCCAACAAAACTTCTTACATATAAGATAAATCAACAATATCAACTCACTTCCTTACCAAAAAAAAATGAAAAAAAACAATATCAACTCACAATAACAAATCAACCATCGATGGTTTATTCCATTGATCAATCCCAATCGAATTAAAATGTGAATGATTCATTCCATCGACCAATCTATTGTTTAACATCTTATTACAATCACGCTTAACGATTATGACAAAGGCGACCAAATTCTTCTCTTAGCTAGGTCTCCACCTATATTACCTAGTGACTCGGCCCAGAAGGGCATCTTAATAGTGTGCATACTTACCCTTCAATGAGTTCTAATCATAACAATATGAGCATAATTCACTAACAACATTCTTAAATAACCCACATCAAATCCATATTCCATTTCAAGACTCAACTTCACTAACCAAATCATAATTCTTTTCACGATTCAATTCATCACGATTCAATTCATCGAACATAGACCTTTCATAAATCATATTCAAAGTTTATAATTTTTTGTAATTTTTTCACAACAAGGTTTCGCAAACCATTCACTTGTAATCAGTTTAAGCTATAACCAACATATACTTTTTCATTTCAAATAGACAAAATGGTAGTAAATGGTTCGATTAAGATTTTATGCAATAAAAATGTCATTTCATAACTCATTGTATATCTATTCCATATCACTTTTGAAATATGAATGTTCAAACTTAAAGAAGAGATAGTACCACTCATTTGGAAACCTGAAAACCAACCTGTGAAGATTACTCGAACCGACGAACTTGTATTCTTATCAATTAATAAAAAAATATCAAACTCAAGTACTGAGCTACCTTAACTACTACTCTACTAAACTAAACTTAATCCCTAACAAAATAACTCATACGCACCAACAAAACACTTGCCCAAAGCAGTTATTCAAAGTTACCCGCTACGCGGAGTTTGAGTTAGAAACTTTAAAAATTTATTCCGATCAAATCGTAATTCGAAATCAAATTTCGTCAAACCCCGCAACTTCACAACATCCTAACCTATCATTTGCATATTATTCCATAACTTAACAACTCCTCAATCGTACTCAGCAGTTCAAAATTCACATAACATTGAATTTGTAGCCCTAATTCCGAAAATTACTCAAATTATAAGAATTAAGGATTTGAATGCTTATCGAGCATTACAAAACGTAATTAATTCGAGTCGGGAAGCCCGAGGCGAAATTTTCTATATCTTTTCGTCTCTTCTCTCTACGTGTTCTCTCTATTTTTTCAACGGACGAAGCTTTCCTCCTTTATTAATCACTGTCGGTCGTGCCTCTCTTCATAACTAAGGCGGTGGACCTACGCAAGTTTGAATGGTCAAACTCCACATGTGAAACATGGGCTATGCGAGGAAGCCACCTGTCCTATGTTTTTTACTCTGCAAAAATGAAGTTCCAGCAAATAATTCAGCTAAGGATGCGGTCATGTAGCCTCATGTTACGATTCTCATTTCTTCCTTTACCCATAAGAGCTTATTCAGTAATTAACATTTCTTAATACAATAGTTAACAGAATTAATCTTAACCATTCACTAAAAATCTAGCTGTCACACGTATAGGTTTAAAGAGTTCAAGCGAACACACAGATTTTCGGTTTTCCCATCTTATTGGTAAAGGGACAAAATATTGTTGTTAGAATATTCCGGTGAAACGGAGACGAAATTAAGGATAGATTTGCTTATGCTGCTAACGCAAGTTACATATAAGTGCTTGGTCAAGCCGAACTGAGCCATGAGGAGCTAACACGTTTACATATGGGTTCACTGAGAGTCGGGGCATGATGTGTCACTCCTGCTTCACCAGCAGCTCGGCAATTGCTGGGCACGTGGTATTTGGAAGTGATCGGTCAAGCCGAAATGAGCCATGAGGAGCTAACACGTTTACATATGGGTTCACTGAGAGTCGGGGCATGATGGGTCACTCCCGCTTCACCAGCAGCTCGGCAATTGCTGGGGCACGTGGTATTTGGAAGTGATCGGTCAAGCCGAAATGAGCCATGAGGAGCCAGACGTGAGTCAGGAACTCGCCTCCTCGTCGTAGTTGCCGGGCGTGTTGAAGCCCCCTGCACTTGACGGCCGCGTAAACCAGCATCTCCACCCACACAGTACTTACAATGTCCCATTTATCCTTTTTATCTTTATCTGGACCTTTGAACTCTTCGTTCAGCTGCGACGCAAGCCGGCATCCATGGTACAGGTTGAACTTGCTCTTATCTCCTTTTGCCATGATCGGATCTACTTGCGTGTTCACGTTGCGCAGCCTAGTGCAAGCACCAGCCATGTTGACCTTTTGGTTTTGGCTGTTGCAAAGTTCCCGGAGATACTTCATGCAACCTTCTTCAGCGGGAGGGGTTTCCGACGCATGGATATCCGCCTGCTCATTGAGGAAACTCATCGCGTCTGCATATGTGTCTCGGAATTCGACCCGTCCAACTCCAATTGCAAGAGAAAAGGGTACATGACCAAAAGATACAGCATATACCGAGACAAGTGCTTGCTCATTTCGGAAGCCTCCGGGGGATTCTTCTTATCTTCCTGGTCGCATGAGAGTTCAGTTGCAATGTGCCAGACGAAGATGCTCTGGTCGAACTCTAAGTCGATGCTCCATTTGAATTTGTCCAATAAATTTTCCCTTTTGAGTATGATATGTCCCCGGTAGGTCCATTTGATCTGGACTTCGTTCTCGCTTGTCTCCTGGGACTCGAAATGCTTGATGACCTGTTCTTTTAGAAAGTCGCTCGTCTGCTGGGACTTGAAATGCTCAATGACCTTTTCTTTTACAAAGTCGCTCACTTTTTCATCACCCCTGTAAAAGAACTTCACAACCTTCTTGTCAACGTGTAGCAACTCTAGGATTGGATGGCACGAGAGGTGTTTCTCTTTGAGAGCGAAGCTTAGTAGGTTGTACTGCGCCATAGAACCCGACCACCTGCGCCTGTTATACAGTGGTTGTACCCGTTCGACAAGATCCAGGATGATGGGGGGCCTGAGGTCCTTCAGCCAACAAGCGGCTTCGTCGGAGAAGATAAGAACGAATAATGCATAAATCTCCAGGAAAATGGCGACCCAGAGCAACAAAAAGGTCACATCGATATTGGACTTGGAGTACTTGTCCTTGTCTGACAAGGAAAAAAGCACCAAGACCATGCCGGTGGATAGGATACTCACGTTGCGGAGAGTAAAGCCCCGTCGTTTGTGGATAGCCATTGCCTTGGTGTAGAGCAAATCGTACATGAGTCCCAGTTCAATCTCGATAACTCTGAAAACCACGTGATAACGTTTATTCTTGAGTATTGACAGGCTAGTGTCACGGTCCTGGAAAATGTTGATCAGGTCTTTGGCTATTGCCAACTCGGCCCGGTTGGTCTTGCTCATATCTTCAGGTAAAAGATCTTTGTCCCCGGAAAGGCGCCGGAAAAAGTTGGACATGCCTCTGGCTGCGGCTAACAAAGACTGGCTGCACTTACTCTTTCCCCTGCCCCGTTCTTGCTTCTTCCATTCATTGCCACAATTACTGTTTTCCTCATCCTGTTTTTCCTTCCTCTTCCTCAATTCAGCAGATAAGAGATGCTCATCAGGAGACGGAAGATCTCCGTACGCCTTTGGGTTTTGTTCCGTGTTCACTTCGCGTACCTCGATCACCTCGTGCGGCATGACATCATAGCCCTCGGCCTCCTTCAACTTATACTCCTCCAGGATCTTTGAGTAATGGAGAGGAGGGTCAGGGATCGAATCCCTGAATTACTTGCTACTCGCGGCCTGGAGGACGTAAATTCTCTCACCGTACTTTATGAGGCCAGACACAATCATGAGAAGCGAAAGTAGTGAGAGGTCGGAGCCCGTCAACGCATGAAAGAAGATGAACAGTGTGCCGACTGTTTGGACGACGAGTCTGAGAAAATGTCTCAACCAGAGCTCGTTGTCCTCGAGGGTGTAGGCCGTGATGGTGTCAGGACCGCCCAGGTGCAGCAGCAGGAAAGGCGCCCAGAACGCTGTCATCTGGGCATTCGGGTCCAGCCCCTTGGCAGCGGCACCAAGGTCGCGCCGCATTTGCTTGAGCCGGGTCGCTATCTTGCCGAGCGCATAGAGCGCAGCTGCGTCTGCTGCCAAGTAGCACGACCAGACCAACGCCTTCAGCCACATGTCAGGCCGGTACTTCCGGTGACGCCCGAGGATGACGAGCAGAACTTGAATGGCGAGGCTGAGGAGGACCAGGGTCCGCAGTTCCCATTCCTCCCATAGTTCCTTCAGATGGGAAGACATTCCCTCCATTCCTTCCGTTTATCAGTTTTTACCCAAAAGAGGACAACTTAAAATGGTATGCGTTACTATTAGACAAATGTAATACCATCTGAGACAGAAAATTTGATGACAACAATTGAAATTCATGACATACCAACTTTGCGCCAAATATGACGGCGACAATGGGTGCTGATTTTTCTGAGGTTGCGGTACCGTCCCCCCTCCTGGCTCCTCCTACAGAAAATCTTGTTTGGACTTGTGAGACAGAGTCTAGCAAAAAGAGAGAGAGGAGGCGGTGAGAATTAAATTACTCTTTTCCCATAATTTGGTCTTGAAAGACATAATGGGTGGACCGCCCAAGATGTGCCATGCTTAGCCTGTGAGACATAAGGGCCCACGAGGTGGTTAATTGTCTATCACTATAAATGGAAGGTACCCTTTGAATAAAGACGATGTCATATTTTCATAAGCAAGCGCACTTCTTCGAAAAATAACGTATTCTCTGGTTTTCCTTCGGAATGAAAATGAGAATGTGACGATCGAAGAACTCTTGAAGCGCAAAACGTCATTTACTTTGTGACAATACTAGGTATATTCGTTGTGTGATATGCCTGTATGATCGTTGATACATGTTGATGATTCTCGCACACGTTTTTCACATTGATCGAATTCGTTTCGAATAGGTTTCAAATATGTCGAACGGGAATTGAGTTTTCCCAATATCGGTATCAGAGCCCATTGACTTGTTTCCCGATCATGCATGTGTATCGTCTATAATATTGAAGTATATTCTGCCTGTTTTTCGTTTCGGCCTCATTTTTGGTTTGTTTTCTTCGCGTCGCCGAACTGTTCATGTGTGTTTCGATTTTTGTTTTTCGTCAAAACTTGAATTTTATTACATAAATAGAAAGTATTCGTCGAGACCAGCAAAATGATGGGCGGCGCGTCGCCGGAGGAGGCCGCACGCGCCCTCATGCGCCGGCAAGGGACTCGAGTGCGACGGTGCGTGAGGCCCACCCGCAGCCGTGCCAAACGGCGCGTCGGTTGCCGCCAACTGCCGACGATGACGTCATCAAGCGCGGTCCGTTGACCCGTTTGACTTGACTCGGTTACTGTTTGACCCGACCCGATTGACCATCCGACCCGGTTGACCTGATCCATTTGACTGTTGACTGACCCGGTTGACCGTTGACCGGTCGGACCAGTCAAACCGGTTTGGTTCAAACCGGGCAGAATGATCAATTATGGTCTTTCGGCCCGTTTGAGCTCATTTGAACTTCGATTTGAGCGTTCTTAGTATTGACGTACTCGTATCGGAATGCTCTACATTATGATATATTCATATGACATGTTTACCACACTTATGAATGTGAAAATGCACGATAAACCCTATGTACAAGTACTTAGGAGTATATTTTTTGGCATTTTCTTTAGTATTTCTCTATAGTTTTTTTTTTAAATACACGTGTAAGCCATACGTATATGAATAAGCATTCCTTGTCTTGATGTATTGTGGATTATAAGTAATTCCTTTGTTCTGTATTCATTGCAGGAACAATGGTACATTTGAGACGCACTCCGATAATCCCAAGAGCGGCGGCTCAAAAGGAAAGGCTTGAGAAATTAAGAATCAAGCTAGCCATTTATCGATGGGACACTCGAGATGATATGACGGAACACATCATCAAGGTCAACAAAATGATTCAGGATATTATTTGGAACGGTTTTGTAATGCCGGAATATGTAATGGTCAGAGCCCTAAAATGCACTATTCCTGAGGAGTTGGGAAGAATGCTTGATAAGGTTAAAGAAACCTTAAAGGGTCTAAGCTATAAGATGCTTGTGGAGAATTTTCTGCAAGAATACATAAGGGTCGGGGCAAGGAGAACATCAACCCTTGCATTGAATGGGTCTCGGCGCAAACCATGGCCTGGATCTAAGGGTTTTCCGAGAGGCTCTATTTTTGTTGCAAAGAAAATAGAATTTTCTAAAGTTTTTTATGAGTCCTTTCCTGTATATGTGTTGGATTGGTACTCTTGATTTTGTTCTTTTAGGATTTGGAATCAATTCTGTACATGTTTTTAGTTGATATTATATGTTCTTACATATTTATGAATATGTTATGAAATATATGGCAATGAATTTTTGGTGCTTTCTCATTTTATATTGCCATATTATATGTTATGTCATATGTGGGAAAATTCTTAAAAGTTTATATAACTTTTTGAAGAATTAATTTCGTTACATAAATGATCATGTTAATGATAATTTCAAATTAAGATTTTTAGACGATGATTGGGAACATAGTGAATTTTCGACTTTAAGATTTTTTTGGTGAAACTATTCATTAATATGATTAATTTATGTAATCATGATGTTGATGAAGCATTTAGATAGGTTTTAATAATTTGTGCGTATATGTCTGAAATGTTCAAATACGATGGCTTCAGCAACTAAGAACATAGTGGCTGAACTTAATAAGGGAAAAAAATTGAATGGCGACAATTATGAGATTTGGAGTCTCAAGATTTAATATGTGCTGGAAGAGCAAGAGGCACTTGAAATTCTTAACTAGATTATGGAAGAACCTGAAGATGGGACAACTGCCCAATATAAGAGGGACAAAGATGCATTCGTTGTTTGGAAGAGAAAGAACTCTCTTACTCGCATTATGTTGCTGAGCAGCATGGACAATGACATCATGCGAGAGTTTGGACATTTCCAAAACGCCAAAGACATGTAGGCTGCACTAGCATCAAGATTTAGTCGAACTTCTGTGACCAAATTGAGACAACTCACTATCCGTTTCGACTCATATAAGATGTCCCATGGAAAGACCATGAAACAACATTTAATGCAGATGTCGAATATAATTAGTGAGTCAAAGGATGCCGGCCACATACTCACTGATGAACAGTAAGTGTAGGTAGTAATCTGCTCCTTGCCTCAAAGTTGGGAGCACATGAAGATCCATTTGACTCACAATGAGGGCATCAAGACCTTTGAGGACGCTATGCGGCATTTTGAACTGGAAGAGGATCGCCTCATGGCGGCTAAGCTAGAAATTGATATTTACTTTGCTGGTTCTAGCTCGTATGGAGTTTCGGGCTCCAAGAGGAAGCACCCTACTGGGTCAAAGAAGTGGAAAGGTAAAGGAGCAAGTCCTTCAGGGAAGAAGCCGAGGCACAACCAACAAGAGAAAGGAAAACATCCTTTCAAGAAGAATATTTCAAAAGTGAAATGTTACAACTGTCGCAAGAAAGGTCACTTTGCTCGCGACTGTGGTGAGCCAAAGAAGGTAGAAACTTTTAGCATTATTGAAAATGCTACTTATGTGTCTAGTTCAATATTTCTAACTGAATCTAATCCTTTGTGGACTGTAGACTCGGGAGCCACAGACCATGTAGCGAAAGACAGAGAAGCTCTCGTGGAGTTCTGACGAGTTCCACAAGGAACAAAGTGGATATACATGGGGAACAATTCAAGAGTAGAGGTTAGAGGCATTGGCACCTGTCAATTACTTATGCGCAGTGGACGCACGTTGTTTCTTCATGATGTGCTATTTGCTCCAGAGATTCGTCGGAACTTAGTTTCAGTGTTGATTTTAGTAAGACTTGGTTTTAAGGTAAACTTCCATAACAATGGTGTAGACTTGTCTTTAGGAACAAGTTATTATGGTTCCGGATATTTCTTAGATTATTTCATTGTATTGGATGTTAACTATTGTGAAGTCAATATTAGTTATTCCTTATTTACATCATATGATTCTTATGAGAATGATGTGAACGTGTGGCATGCTAGACTTGGTCATATTGGTTAACAGAGAATGAATCGATTGACTAAAGATGGCTTAATGAGCAATATTAAAAGGGTTGATTTGCCTATATGTGAGCATTGTCTAGAAGGAAAGATGATACGAAAACCATTTGGAAAAGGAACAAGAGCTGAATTTCCTTTGCAACATACTGACATTTGTGGTCCAATGAATATAAAAACAAGGCACGGGTTTGTTTATTTCATCACATTCATTGATGATCATACTTGATTCGGACATGTCGATTTGATTTCTCATAAGTTCGAGGCTTTAAATTGCTTTAAAAGATTTATGAGCATTGTGGAAAATCAATTAGACAAGAAAATAAAAGCATTAAGATCCGATCGATGTCGACAATATCTATTTGATCAGTTCAGAAATTTATGTGATGAAAGGGGAATAGAAAGACAATTGACTATTCCATATACTCCTCAACAAAATGGTGTTGCGGAAAGAAGAAACAGAACCTTAATGGAAATGGTTAGGTAAAAAATGGCATAAGCTAACTTGCCCATCACCTTTTGGGGTGATGCTTTGTTGACTGCTGCTTACATATTTAACCGTGTGCTTTCTAAATCAATTGCTTCTACTTCATATGAGTTATGGACAGGCAGAAAGCGTGATTTAAGCTTTTCTAAAACCTTGGGGTTGTACTGCCTATACTCGTGAGTCTTCTCACAAGTACGGAAAATTAAGCCCAAGAGACAAAAAAAGTATTTTCATAAGATACTTAGAGCACTCAAAAGGATATGCATTCATAGGTGAACAAGAAAGCAGAAGTATAACTGAATTTGAATCACGGGATGTCACATTCTTAGAGAATGAATTTCCTAAAAAGGGCGAAGTAGGTGGAGATTACTCACTATACGAATATGTGGATCGTGATAGTGAAGTTAGTGGGTGCATTATGACAAATGGAGAGTTGAATGCAACCCAGTTTCAACTGCAACTACCTAAAGAGATAACACCACCATTATTTAATTCGAGTGGGAGCGAAATGGAACGTGGTGAATCATCAGGAGTACAGCATTCCATACGACAGTCAAGTCGTAATAAGATTCTCCGTCGACGTTTTGACATTGAAGGAGAAGCTTTCATAATCGCCCCACAAGATGAAGATGAGCCGAAAAATGTGAATGATGCTCTAAAGTACCCTGATAAGGAAAAATAGATACTTGCAATGGAAGAAGAAATTGAGTCATTAAGATCAAATCAAGTTTGTGAATTGGTTGATCTTCCAAAAGGACGCAAAGCAATTGGGAACAAGTGGGTTCTTAAAATAAAGCGTAAGGCTGATGGCTTAATAGAGAGGTATAAGGCTTGCCTAGCGGCGAAAGGATATAATCAACAGGAAGGAATTGACTTTGAAGAAACTTTTTTTCCTGTGATTAGATTTACCTCTATTCGTCTTATTCTGGCAATAGTAGCTAGTATGGATATTAAATTACATCAAATGGATGTAAAGACTGCATTCCTCAATGGAGAATTAGAGGAAGAAATTTATATGGAACAACTTGTTGGTTTCATTACAAAAGGCTAAGAGCACAAAGTGTATCGTCTATTGAAGTCAATATATGGCCTTAAGCAGTCTTCAAGACAATGGTATATACGTTTTCACAATGCCATAATGACATATGATTTTGTTATGATTAATAAAGACAATTGTGTATATATCAAAAGATCCAAAGGTCAATTTGTGATCTTATCATTATATGTTGATGATATACTAATTGCCGGAAGCAATATGGAGTTTATTAAAACAGTTAATAATTGGTTATCTTCCAATTTCGAAATGAAAGATATGGATGAAGCTGCATACATTCTTGGAGTTAAGATTTCAAGAGATCGATCAAAGAAATTCTTATCCCTTTCACAAGAGACGTGTGTGAATAAAATTCTTGAACGATTTCGTATGCAAGATGTAAACCAATAGATATTCCTATTGTAAAGGGCGAAGCATTAAGCGATAGAATGTGTCATAAGACTTTACAAGAAAAGGAGCAAATGGAATAGGTTCTATATGCTAGTGCTGTTGAAAGCTTGATGTACACTATGATGTGTACAAGACCTGATATTTTTTATGCAGTTGGAATGGTAAGTAGATACCAATTTAATCCAGGTCAAGCACATTGGATTGTCGTTAAAAGAATCCTGCGATATCTAAAGGGAAGTGCCGACTATGCGCTGACTTATCAAGGAAGTGATCTACACCTTGAAGGCTATATTGATGCAGACTGGGGAGAAGATTTAAAAGAAAGGAAATCTACTTCTAGATACGTGTTCTTACTGAATAATGGCACCATATCTTGGAGCAGTAAGAAACAACAATGTGTAGCCTTATCTACAATGGAAGCCGAGTTCGTGGCTCTATCAGCAGCGACACAAGAAGCTGTTTAGCTTTGAAGATTTTTGGATCACTTAGGTGTTACTGAGAATGCTGCAAACCAAGTATTAGTCTATTGTGATAGCCAAGCAGCAATAGCGTACACTGAAGATCCCAAGTATCATGGAAAGACCAAACATATAGATATCAAATATAACTATGTCAATGACATGGTTGCACGAAAGGAAGTGAACGTGAAGTATATATCTACACAAAGGATGATAGCGGATCCTATGACAAAGCCGATTCCTAGAGAAGTTTTCCATGGTCATGTGAGATCTTTAGGACTGTGTAGAATATGATGTACTGAATATTGTAATTTTCCCTGAATGTTCACTATTAATAAAGTTTGTTATTATCAAAGCCTATAAGTTTGTATGATGTTTGTGAATGTCGATGTCAAGTACATTACATTGAAAAGGTATGTCAGATAGATGAGAGATTAACCCACTTACACGAGTAATCGCCTCTACTCACTATGTGATGAATATGGATGAGATAGTTTTAAGCTTGTTGTCTAGGTAATAATTGAGAGCTCAAGCTTGAAGTATGGACGTCGCCTTAACAGAATGTTAAGATGAGGTTATATATAGATTATTATATCCGAAAGTGAAATGACCCACATTTTTCACTTTATCTGTCTTTAAATGCCAGATGAAAGTTCTGATAGACGCTTATGAGTAAAATAGATTTGTGAACTTAAGTTAGACATTGAGTATGTTTAAACTATCATCTGTATGGTATTGAGAGCAAAGACATACGTTTTATGGGAAAAGGAGAGAATACCGTAATACGTATTTCATATTACGTATGCATGAGACGATCGATAAGGAGTGACAAAAATTATGATATCAATTTTTAAGTCGTGTGAGACTCTTGAGGAAAATAGTTTTTTCTCAATTAAAGTGCCTTTACGACTCTTACTTATTCTCAAAATTTCTATTCAGTGTTTGCTATTTTAGGATGTTGTCAATGATCATGATAATTCGATCTAATGGAACATTTCTAGAAAAGCGAGTTGAACCGAAATGGAGAGGTTTAAGGAAAGAGGAAAATCAATTCAATATATGATGCCATATTCCATATTTGTATTCACAGGTCAACCAATTATGATTTTGAGTAAATCATAGTTGTGAATACAATATACAAGATACTAAAAGAAATCAAGAGAGATAAAATGTGACTGATTGATCTAGAGAACTACATACTAATTCTACTCTGGCTAATGCCCAATTTGAGCTATCATATATTCTTAACAGATTTATAACAACGAGTTCTCGTAGTATGCTGGTCGCACGGATTATTTGGGAATATGAACTTTGCAAGGAAGAGAGTTGTGCATAGCTCATCGTGGGTGAGTGGGAGATGAAAGACATAATGGGTAGACCGCCCAAGATGGGCCAAGCCCGGCTCGTGAGCCACAAGAGCCCACGAGGTGGTTAATTGTCTATCACTATAAATAGAAGGCACCCCTTGAATAAAGACGATGTCATATTTTCATAAGCAGGCACACTTCTTCGAAAAATAACGTATTCTCTAATTTTTCTTCGGAACGAAAACGAGAACGTGACGATCGAAGAACTCTCGAAGCGCAAAGCAGCATTTAATCTGTGACAATACCAGGTATGTTTGTTGTGTGATATGCCTGTATGATTAGTGATACATGTTGATGATTCTCGAGGCATGTTTTCCGCATTGATCGAATTCGTTTCGAATAGGTTTCGAATATGTCGAACAGGAATTGAGTTTTCCCAACAGGTCCTCCCACGGCAGAGGAGGTATTTAACACATAAAGGTGGGTCCATTCGGTTGAAGTATTGTCCACATCGCTCGACAATGAACTTTTTATGTTCTTTATATTTGTGTGATCTCCCTTCACCTATCAGTTTAAATAATGATGCACTAGATTGGATATTTTAACATATTCACTTCGATTTAGCTCATAAAAATTTTTGGTACACAGTGGCGGACCTAGGGTGTAGCGTGGCTTTTATCATGTCTAGATAGAAAGAATTTAGACCTAATCAAACCGCATATCTTACAAACTTACAACTGATATAATTTAGACCTAATTAAACCGCATACAATCGTCTTTTATTAATAAGCTACATAAAACTGCCTTTGTATTTTTCTTTGAACTTGGCAACAGGGCAAATATCCCGTTCATAACATAAAGACTCAACTGAAGGAACGAACCCATCGGGAATTTTCTTGGACTCGATGATGCAACACTTTTTTTTTGCCACCTAGCCGAGTGCCTTGGTGGTTTCGCAGATGCAACTCGAGACACATTCGCTAAGTAATTGTGGTTTTACTAAATCTTTGATGTGAACTCTCTGTCCGATGCCTTGTTCCTGTTTGAGTTTCTGAAGCACGAACTGATACGTATCAATATCAACATTCGATTGCCAACATACACATCCCGTTGGGTTTTTTTCTTCCAGTAAATATCAATAAGCGTTGGTCAGTCTTGAACGGGGGAAATTAATAGTAAAGTCATAAACTTATTGGACTTATACCAATTCAGTTCTAATCATTTCAATTATATCAATTTAATCCTAAATATTTTAATGATTTACCAATTTGACTCTAAACTTTTTCACGATTTGCCAATTTAGTCTTTCTGGCCAACTCTTATCGGAAATCGCTAACATGAAGGTTTAAATAGCATCGGATGTTATACATGGCAAGGCTGGCATTGACGTGGATAGTTTTTTTTATTTTATATATATTTTAGATTTATCTTAAAAGCAAAGAAAAGAAAAAAACAAAAGAAAGGAAACAAAAAAAAATTACAAAAAAAAATTACAAAAAATTGTTTATGTTAGCGCTAGTTGTGCCACATAACAGTCGATGTCCACGTCAATGATTTTTGATCAAAATTAGTTAGAAGGACTACATGGGCAAATGTTAAGAGGCCTAGGACTAATTTAGCATAATTGAAAGGTTTATTATTGAATTAACTGCCGATTTAAGACTTTCTTGGTAGTTTTCCTATCGGTAAATAGCTCAAATGAAATTGGTAAACAATAACCAGTGGTTGACTTAATCAGAGGAAGGCTAAAAAGTCATATAAATAAAATTTAGTAAATTCATCCAAAAGTTGATAAGTTTAAAGTGTGTAAGAAAGACAAAATAAAAGTTGGCAACAATAAAAAAAGTAAAGAAAATAAAATAAAAAACAAATAAAAGTTGGTGAATAACCATGTCAAGTAATAGTTGGTAATCTGAAACTAGTTGGTAATTGAATCGAAAAATGGTTGGGTAGTCTTAGAAAACTAGTACGAGCGTTGATAAAATTAAGAATTAGTTAAAAACAAAAAAAAACTTAGTAAAAGATCAGAATAATTGGTAATTTGCTTACTGCACTAATAACTTCATCAAAATGTTGTAAGTTGCAACTCGGAAATCAAATGGCTGGTTTTTTCTACCGGCAGTTTTTAGACAACTTATCATCTCTTTTTTGAAGCCTACCATTACGGAACAAAATCTGGATTTTTGGGAACGAAGTAACATAAATGTTCTCCTTCACCCGATTTAAAATTACTACCTGATGTGATAGCTAATTAGCTATAATCTTTTGATCGAAGCCCTAGTTTCATTTGCAACATATAATATACATTTCTTTGTGATAACATGCTTGAATCTTGAAGGGATTGCAATATTGATGCAGTAATTCAACTTTATGAGTTGTCAGTTACCTATAATGGCCGGTGACTAATAATTTACCTTTATAAACGGTAATTTGTCTATAGAGTTCATGATATAGAAATGCTAACACTTAGTAATAAACCAATAGCATAGTAAAATAACTCAAATTGTCGTTCGTGATGGTTGCTATGCTTAGTAATTGTCCTTGTTTATACAAAAAAATGACCAATTTTTTTTTTTTATTATCGACAAGTGATGGACTTAGTCAATAAAAGCAGAGTTTCATGGTCTTTTTTATGTAGCCCAATGTAATAGGATTGGGAGAGTGACTTGTACACACGGAGACTCAGTCACAAAATGAGCAAAAATTTTAGTTCTATGCCAGTTCAGAAAAATAGCCATAACTTTGTCGACACAGATCAGATTGACTTGATTTCAAAGTCAAAAGAATGAAGACTCATAGATCTACAACTTTTATGTTTTGAGTTTTCTCAGCAATCACTGTAGAGTTGTTGATTTTTGAAGAAAGTGGATGGTCGTGACCAGTTAGAATGTGGAAATTTCAGTTCTGCATCAGTTTGGAAAAATCGTAATAACTTTGTCTATATAGATTGGATTGACCTGATTATAAAGCCAAAAGAACAAAGACTCCTGGATCTACAATTTTTTTGTTTTGAGTTTTCTTAGAAAAGCACTATAGAGTTGTCGATTTTCGAAGGAAGTGGACAGTCGTGACTGGTTAGGATGCAGAAAAAGGAAAGGAACTTCAATGAAGAATCACCAACTTGAAGGAATCGACAAAAAGTAGAGTCGACAATCTCGGATACAACTGTCAAAAAAGCAAATGTCAACTTAGTGGAGTCAAAGCAACCGTTAACGTAGTGGAGTCGAATAAACCATCAAGGTAATATAGTCAATGTAATCGTTCGTAATCCCTATTAATAACTGTCTGTAACCTCTATTTGTAACCGTTTGTAACCTTTATTATTAACTATTTGTAAACTCCATTGATAACCGTCGATTGTAGGCTTTAACTAGCCACATTGTACTCTTCGGAAGGCCCCCCTTCTCGACAATTCAATCAAAATGTTATATTTCAATTATCTTTACTTTCCTGTACTGCACTTTATTTTTCCTTAGCTGTAGCTTTCCTATTCGAATCATCGATTAAATTTTGAAGTGTATTTCTATCCCGGATGTTACATCGTCGATTAAATTTCGGCGTTACATTTTTGCATGTTTCTCAAGCTTTGTTGTTGATTAAATTTTGGCATGGTTTGTATGTACAGTTCAATTCAAAGTAAAATTTTGCAGTTATGTCTTGTCTTCCAAGATATTTCATGTTAGGAGCTATAGAACCCGTTTCCTCTCATTAAAAGCCTTAAAACGACTTCGGTGAAATATATTTCGTCATAGGAGCAATTTTGGTGAAACATTATTTTGGCATGCCCAATAGGATCATTGTAGTTGATTTTAGGAGATACGATACTGAGAACAAGGAAACAACTTGATTGTGATAATGCTGGTGGTAACAACTCGGCACCACAACCTCGAAATGATAGAGTGGGATGTTATCAGTCATCAACTGCATAACCGGTGGTGGAACAAGAGCAAGGTAGAGATGTCGACATCCTAAGACAACTCACCAATGAGCAGAGAATGTCGTTGGAGCCAAGTCCTGTGATGTTGGCTACTGTGAAGAGGATTCTCGATAAACACCAGAAGGAAATGACTAACCACATGATGAAATGCATCATCAATGTGATCAAGCCCATAATTGTCAACACATTCCATGAGGTCTTGCACAGGCCTGGAATATCAAGTTGTTCAATTCAACTACAAGCGAGTCCTGATAATCCTACATTTTTTGGGCTTAACGTTGTCATCGACAACCAAGGAAGACCACCGTTTAGGGGGCAAGAATGTCGAGGCCTGTGGTAGAAGCAATGGGGATGCCCAATCCAGTGTACACTCCTTGAGGACTAAATATTATGGTCGACAACCAAGTTAGACTACCACCTTTGCCTGGAAGACAACTTGTTCATGTGATCCCCAGTTAAGATCCTCAATAGGTCCATGTAATACTAGACCAAGTGATGCAACGCATGAAATATGACCCCGTGAATACTAGAGCCATATGCTAAAAACCATATTTGGAGTGGATGAACGCAGTACCATATCCAAGAGGTTTTGAAATGCCTGATTTCAACATTTTTTTCTAGCGAAGACGATCAATCTATGGTAGAGCATTAGTCGATTCGATGCACAATGTGGAGATGCGTCTCATGTTGATTGTTGGAAGTTAACGTTGTTTCCCTTGTCATTATATAAGACAACATTCACGTGGTATACATTTTTACCGGCCAATTCTACACATTCCTGGGAGCAAATTGAGACACAATTCCATAGTCAGTTCTACAGGTCAGTTCCTAATGTGTATATTGCTGATTTGGCAGCTATTAAGGAACATAATTATGAGTCGGGGGACCAGATCATTGCCAGATTTAAGAGAGCTAGAAATAGATGCCTAACTTCACTCTCAAAGAAAGAATTTGCAAAATTTGGCTTTCAGTGGATTGAAATTCATTCTTAGAGAAAAATTCGAAGGCCTAAATTTTGCCAATTTATTCTAATTGGCAATGAGAGTGTCTAAGTACGAACAATTACTTAAGGATAGAGATAGAGGACCACATAAAGACTTTACAGATTACGTGCCTTTCATGGAAAACTATGAGTATATGATGAATTTGAGCAAGATTAAATTCGGCAAGAAAAAAAATCAAATTTGCTAATGATAAGGGGGCACATGAAAACTCTTGCTTACCTAATCTAAAAGAATCGAATGATTGATAAATCATTCCATTCTTTTAAAAGGGGCATATGTTTGCACCAAAAAAATGATCAATTTTTGGTTATTATCGATAAGTGATGGGCTTAGTTAATAAGAGCAGAGTTTTGTGGTCTTTTTGATGCAGCCCAATGTGTTGACTACTCGAGCAATAGGATCGGGAGAGTGGCTTGTACACACGGAGACTCCGTCACAAAACGAGCAGAAATTTCAGTTCTACGCTAGTTCGGGAAAATGGTCATAACTTTGTCGATACAGGTTGAATTGACCTCATTCCAAAGCCAAAAGAATGAAGACTCCTGGATCTACAACTTTTATGTTTAAATTTTTCTCAGAAAATTACTATAGAGTTTCGATTTTTGAAGGAAGTGGACAGTTGTGATTAGTTAGATGCGGAAATTTCAGTTTCGCACCAGTATGGGAAAATGGTCATAACATTGTTGAAACAGATTGGATTGACTTGATTCTAAAGCCAAAAGAACGAAGACTCCTGGATATACACTTTTTACGTTTTGAGTTTTCTTAGAAAAACATTGTAGAGTTATCGATTTTGGAAGGAAGTGGACGGTGTGACTCATCAAGATGTGGAAAAAGGATATGAACTTCAGTGAAGAATCGCCAACTTGAAGGAATCGACAAAGAAGTGGAGTTAACAATCTCGGATACAACTGTTGAAAAAGTAATCGTCAACATAGTGGAGTCGAAGTAACCGCCAACGTGGTGGAGTTGAATAAACCGTCAAGGTAATGGACTCAATGTAACCATTAGTAACTGTCTATAACCTCTGTTAACAACCTTTTGTAACATCTGTTAATAACCATTTGAAACCTTTATTTGTAACCGTCTGTAACCTCTATTAGTAGCTATTTGTAACCTCCATTGATAGCCGTCGATTGTAGGCTTTAAATAATCACATCATATTCTTTGGAAGGCCCCCCGACAATTCAATCAAAATGTTATATTTCAATCATCTTTACTTTCCTGTACCGCACTTTATTTTTCCTTAGCTATAGCTTTCCGATTTGCGTCGTCAATTAAATTCCAGCATTACATCTTTGCACATTCTCAAGCTCTATCGTCGATTTAAATTCCGGCATAGTTTGTATATGTGTGTTCCTGTGAAAGTGGCTGTATTTTTAAGCTTTATCGTCGATTAAATTTTGGCATAATTTGTACGTACAGTTCGGTTTGAAGTTCGAGGTAAAAGTTTGTAGTTATTTCTTGTTTGCCTTGATATTTCTTGTTCGAAACTGCCATAGACCCGTCTCCTCTCATTAAAAGCCGAAGAACGACTTTCGGTGAAAGATATTTTGTCGCGGGAGGAATTTTAGCAAAACAGTCCTCACTTTAATCTTTTTATAAAACCTTGTAAATGGAAAATAGTAATCATCCTTTATATGTAATAATTTACCTTAAAATCTCATAAGGTTGAATATCTGAATGTCGGTAACTTTTCATGAAAAAATCATTCTTAGTTTTAATTTATCATAAGTATTTTTCACCCATTCTTGGGAACTTACATTCATGATCATAACATTTTTTCACAGTTTATAAATTTGAAGTGAATAATTGTATTCATATGTCGTAATTATCCTTAATTAATAGGGACTATCACCATCTTATAGTCAATAATTTTTCACAAATTTTTGTAAGTTGTAAACCTTCTTAAAATCATCCAACATTTGAAATATTTTCCCTTTTGATCTAACAGTTCAGATTTTATACGAGACGGGTCTTATAAATTGCTTGATTGGCTGATAGAATTTTGGGTGACTTGATACTTCTTCCGCAAAGTTCGGACAAAAATGAAGGGTACACTAATTAAGGTACTCCACAAATTTGTGTGGACATGCTGCAACATATTTCCCTTGGCAAAAAAAATTATCTCGCAGGAAAAGTAAAAAAGTTAGAACTCACAAAGGTCAAATCGCCACAATAGACCTCATACTGTTCCGACAAAAAAATGTAGAAAAGGCTAGAAACTATAGAAGACTAGGTGCAGTATTCACGGATGTTAGTTAACTTTGTGCTTTCGATCAAAATGTTTGTTGATAATCACTTTCTTGTTGTAATTAATTGAAATTTTTGAAGGATTTTGTTAAGGAGGAGAATTTGTTTCAATGTATATTTTTCTTGTATTACGTATATAGTATATTAAAAACAATTTTTTTAATTAAAAACGGCTAAAGAATATGTTTGAAACACTCATTAACAAGACTCATTATGAATTTTGATACTTGGAATTAGGGAGTAAAACTAAAATCTTTTAACTTAATGTTACTTTTTTCTTTTATGACGTGAAACATTTGAAACATTTCCATTCGACTCCACTTGTTGAACTATGTGTGACATCCTCAATCTGACGCTACTTTATTACGCATCATTGGACTTGTTTAGCCTCGATAAGGTGCCAATCAAGAGGGTAAAGCCTATCTTGCCACATTTAACCTTGGTTGATTTTTGGATGATTGCACATTAATGTGCTTTGTACATGATTAGTGTTCTATATTTATTATCATATAGTTTAGCTTTTAATGCATCTTGTAAAAGTTGGATTTGGGTAGGACCAAAGTTTGGTCGTCTTGGAAGGATTGGGCACCACTTTTGAAGGAAGGGGAGGAGGTCCACTTGGTTGGCTTCTTGTTTGGTTACCATCGTTAGTCTCTAACTAATTACATGTGCCTATTTCTAGTAACCATGATTACCTAAGAGTGGGACTTGATGGAGATATTTTAAGATGGCTTCTTATCCATGAATTTGCTTGGTTGGGAGCAAATTAAGGAGCTAAGCTAGGCTTGGTGGTAGAGCCATTAATGCACTTGCTTTATTGGGGTCTTCTTGCAAGATCACTTAAGGGAGAAGTCTTTCTGATCTCTCTCATTTCTCACTCTCACTCACTCTCATTTCTCTCTTTCTCTCTCTCTCCCTCTCATGTCACCATCACCAACAACCACCACTGCGCCGCTCGTTGCCATCTACGCCGCGCCGTCCACCGTCGCGTTCGACCGTCCACTTGCCGTCCTCGCCGCTCATCGTTGTCACCACTCACCGCGCAGTTCACACTGCCGTGTCGCCACTCACCACCGTTGTGCTGACCATTGCCTTTCA
This sequence comes from Syzygium aromaticum, assembly GCA_024500025.1. Classification (NCBI taxonomy): domain Eukaryota; kingdom Viridiplantae; phylum Streptophyta; class Magnoliopsida; order Myrtales; family Myrtaceae; genus Syzygium; species Syzygium aromaticum. Next base: position 23,386,855 of record CM044894.1, read on the forward strand.
CACCATGCAGCAGTTCGTCGCCGAGCTGTTCACCGCTCTCATTGTGCCGCCGCTTCACTACCGCCTCATTGCTGCCTCACTGCTACGTTGTCTATTTGTTTGCCATTGTCGTTCGTCTATCTTGTCTGTAGTCCAACCGGTTTTATAAGTAGTTCTTCTAATATGTGGATATGACGTTATTTTACACATGTTGAACTTAGGTTTAGTCTTGTTTGAGCTTGATCTATCATGCATGTGTGGCTATCTTTGGCTAGGAATGGTTATGGATGGATTATGTGGTTATGAAAGGTTAATTGGAACCATTGTTGGGTGATGCTATGCTTGTCTTGCTTTGTCTTGGTTGTTCTGGGAAGAGGAAGCCCATGTATTAATTTTGTATGGTTTGCTCATGAAATGCTTCTGATTTTAGTGCATTATTATGTGTGCGGGATTCGTGTGAGCATGAAATACTCTTACATTGGCCTGAGTGAAAGACAATTATTGGCTTTAGTGCTTGATGTGTTTGCATGATCACACAAATGGTTTCGTATCTGTATGATTGCGAGGGATGATGCCTGATGGATTTCAGTTGCCATTTGCGATAGAGATTAGAACAATGATCTTAATTGAATGCCATCTTTGAGTGAGATCAAGATGTTGCCGTGTCCAATAAGGCGAGACGATGCTCGGTTTTGCCGGATGACCACCGACGTGAGTGTCGGTCGTGGCCTTGAGAGATCGTAATAATCGGAACATGTGTGGATGTATCGTGCATGGTTATGTAATATGAAGTATTCTAGATTACTATGTGTAATTGTTGCATGCCAATGGAAGCGAGGTTTCGCGTGTGATTATTTGTGTGAACTGTATGTGCCGATGAGAGATAAGTATTCACGTGTGACTATTTGATTACATTTTGGCATGCTAAGAGTTTGAGGTGACTGTTCGTAATTCCGAAGCGAGGTATCATCCTACTCGAGATTTAGAGGTTTTACTTATTGAGTTTTAGTCATGTGTTGTTGCTTACCCCTTTTTAGGCCTGTAGGTATGAGTAGTTGCTTCGTCCGTTTTGGGTGCCCCATTACTGAGAGAGTGGATGTTGCCGAGGTTGTGCTAGTGGGGACCGATACTACCTATCGTAAGCACACCACTACGATGTGGGTCAATGAGGGCCTAGAACACCTGGTTCCTTATCGTTTTGTGGCATGGATCTTATGGTTCGACGAGGATATCATCGGTCCTCTTTGTGGGTTCGACGAACCTCTATAGCCCCATTGGACCCCTTGGTTGGGAATCCTCTTGATGGCGCCATGAGTGATCTTGAGCTTGAACCATAGAGAATCGGTCTCCCGTGGTGGAACCACCTTCTTTTTGGGAAGCCACCCTCGTAGATAGAGGAGCTAAGTAGACCCCAACCCCTTCTCCCTTTTGTGATGTAATTGGAAAAGAGCCCATGTAGCGGGTGTGTATTTATCCTTACTTCTGATGTGGGTTGTTAATCTATATTTATGAAGCATGCTTTTGTGAACGTGTTTTCCTTACTATCCCTATTGTTGTTGTTTGGTTATTGTTGTTGGTTGGGTGATTTGGATTTTGCTTTCACATGTGCTTACTTGTTAGATAATGATGGATCGGCGATGCCTCCTAGCATGTCGTAATTAAATGACTAATGTAAGGGGTGTCGCACGCCCGAGCCTCGGGGAATAGGGCCGGGGCATGACAATCCTGTTGATTTGATATCAAAGCATGGTCATTACCTGGAGTAATAAGGTGCGTTGGGATAGTTAGTTAGAGAAACACCTCGTGCTTATGAGTGCTGATTGTTTTCTTGATTGGGTATCCTGGATTCTTGACCTTTTGTTGGAATTGTAGAGCGAGCTTTCCCTTAGAACTCTTGTAAGATGAGTAACCCCGAACAAAGGGCCCTTAGAGGAAAGGCAGCCCTGGGCCAAGCAAGTGCAAGGGGAAAGGCACAAGAGGATCATCAACTGGATTGGATTATGCAAGCCTTAGAAATCATGGGAAATATGATGGGACAACAGGCTCAGAATCAAGCTGTTGTTGCTGCTTCTGCCACTCCTAATGATGTTCTGTTAGCTGGAAATATGAATTGTGGATGACAGATGTACAAGCTAGTTGAGCAGTTCTTGAAACTAAATCGTCGAAGTTTACGGGGACAGGTGATCCCGAGGCAGCGACCTTATGGATCAAAGAGCTAGAGAAAGCTTTCGCACTCCTGAGGTACTCAGAGGAAGACAAAGTAACATTGGCGGTATACCAACTTTAGGGTAACGCTAGTAATTGGCGAGAGGCCACCCAAGGAAGGATCTTTCCTAAAGGCACAATCCCAACCTGGGATGCCTTTGTTGAAGCCTTTAACGGAAAATATTTTTCCGAGTGCTCACGTGAGTAGAAGATGGCAGAATTCCTATGACTTAGCCATAATCATCCGACAGTCCACTAGTATGAGGCCAAGTTCGCGGAGCTATCAAAATATACGCCTAGAATGAGTGAGGATCCAGTGGACAGAGTAAGAAGGTACTGGGATGGCCGCCTGAAGCCGGAAACCTGAAATTAGTTGGTTCCTTTGAACCTGAAGGACTATAATGAGTTGCACAAGCGGGCCCAGCTGATAGAGAGAGATTTGTAGGAATGGGCACTCGTGTCTGGATCACAGCATTCTTCTACCCAAGACAATAATTGGTTCAAAAAAAGGCTAATGACTGGGGGAAGACACTTCATCCTTCCCAACAAGAAGAATGGCATTGGAAAGCTGGTATACTCCTTGTACAGCATATGCCGATTTTGTGGAAAGTGACACGGAACAACCCCCGTGCCCCACCAAAACTGGAGCATGTTTTAGGTGTAGCCAGCAAGGTCATCAAGTGAGAAACTACCCACACCAATCAACACGGATGCGACCTCAACTACTGCATGTAGGATAGCAAGTTGGAACCATATCGTAGAACAACCCCGTTCGACCCAGCACAAGGAAGAGTGTACGTTGTGACCAGAGAGGAGGCGAAGGACTCTCATACTGTGATCACATGTATGGTCTCCTTATATAAACATGTTGCTTATGCTCTCTTTGATACGGGAGCCACACATTTGTTCGTAGCTAAACAATTCATTAGATTAGCGAGACTGGAATCAAAACCATTGGGAACGATCCTTAGTATTTCCACCCCAATGAAGGACAAAGTATTGTCCATCTTAGGCTGTCAAGGGTGTGAAATAGTTATAAGTGGTCGGAAGGAAACCATAAACTTAGCTGTTTTGGCTATGTATGACTTTGACGTCATTATCGGAATGGATTGGTTCAAAAAGCAATGAGCTACGGTGGACTGTTATAGAAAAGTAATTTAGTTTAACCCGTTTGGCGGTCCTAGCTATGAGTTCATAGGAAATGGGAGAGGACCTTCTATACCCTTGATTTCATCACTTGAAGTAGCTCTACTTCTAAAGGAAGGTTGCCAAAGTTATTTGGTGACTGTGGTTAACATGTCCGTTGAAGAATCGAAGATGGAAGACAACGCCGTGGTGTGAGATTTTGCCGACGTCTTTCCAAAGGAATTACTAGAATTGCCCCTAGAAAGGTCAATAATCTCAAGTACGATTAGATGAAAACTCCAGCTTTTAAAATCTTACTTCTATTGCATCACCAAATTCTATTTGTGAGACAAAAAGTTAGAGATATAGTTTTCTTCCTAAAACATTATTGAGTCTTGAGGGAGGTACATGAGGAACCTTAGCATGCACTCATCATGCATGTGCTTTATAGCTTTGGTCCTTTAGACATCAAGTAGCGAATAAGGATAACTTCTGATTTGGTGGGTGGACGTTTATTTTCCCTACTTTCCTTCAGTGAAGTTAAAATATCTAATGGGCATCCATTAATCTTCTTAGTTGTTGTCTTTATAGTTTATTTAGAGAATTACATGTCAAGAGTGTTTCTTTCTTTTATTTATGCTGAAAATATAGTTCCACTGTCATGATAATCATTCCGTTATTTCCGGTAATATATGTGAAATGCCCGACAATAAATAGTTTAAACCCAATCGGGCCGATTACATAGTTTGACGTGGGGGTTACCATTTTTACCCGTTTGGATTCCATTTAGATTGAACCTTCTTCAAACCAAAGTCCTGGTTTTGAATTGTAAACATGCCAGATACTGAGCCACAAAATCCTTGTCCGCGAATGACATTGGTCATTGTGTTGATCATGATGAAAAACTTGGGTTGACGAATGTTCTGTGGTTTGACGGAACAGATCCAAGTGATTGACAAGATACTATGAGGAAATCTTAGGAAATCATGTAATCTCTACACTGGGGTGAAAAATCTCCAATCCTATGTATATTGCACCCATTTGTTATAGCCGTGGCTCAACTTTAGCTATGCTATGAAGTGTCAACTTATATCTGTTTTAAACGATGACAGTAGCTAGGTGAGGCAGCTTCCTAAAAAGTGTTATGAGATGTTTGTTGCATATCTTAAAAAAAGTCACATCACGTCCTTTCATAGCTAACTTTGCTGCGGGGGAGTTTGACCGCCTTGTAGTTATTGTTGACATTCAAGCATATAATTGGACTAGGCTAGTCCACCTAGCATCATAATTTTTCGAATAACGCGGGACGCCAACGAGATGTTAACCTAGGTGGCAAAAGATTTTGCTTCTTTTCTTATGGTTTTTGAATTCAAATCTTGCTGCAAGCACTCTAAAAGTATAATTTCATGAATGTGCTAGGTCGACATGGGAGAGTTGCGTCCTTTGGATTGCCCGGAGATGTGGACTAGTCAACGTGGGAGAAAGCTGGCCGGGATACCATATCTGACCACCATAAGAAAAGAAAAAACAGAAAAAGAAGAAGAAGAAATAACAAGCAATAACCTTGCGAAATAAAAGAAAAAAAAATACAGATATCACCACGATACTGAATCCTTGTAGTTGTGAGCCAATTTCAAGATAAGGTAAGGTCCAATCTCAGAGACAAGCTGCAATTAATAAACACTCGTAATATGCTGGAATTTAAACATGAAGCACAAGCTAGCTTTTAACATTTTCAAACTCACATATCCCAGAAGAGGGAAAGTCTTGAGACTCTGGCTGAAGTAGCTTTTGACATGAATTACAATGTAGAGAAAACACACTGAGAGATACCAAAGGAAATAGATAAAACACACATGAGCATATGAATACTCTTATTATGAGCATGAAACTTTCATTTGCTGGAAGCTGATCGATCCGGGCCGGCGTCCATCCTTGTCTATTTCTTGCTCTCACTCTCTTTCTGCAACAAGTAAAAGCATTTGTATTGGCCAGCAGAAGATAAATATGTTTTAAGAAGATGAAGAATTTAGAAAACTGCAGTATAGCACATCCATGGAATGTTCGACCGTTCTTTACTTATTTCCCTCGAAAATGACATGATTTTAAATTGGACGTGGAAAAACTAAAATCTATAGGTGAAGATAAAATGCATATCTTTTGCAGACTAAAAGCGGTTTTCGTTTATCAAAATCTATCAATGAACAATATAAGCCATCATTTTGCTATTTTCTAAATATTTGTGTAACAAAAAGGTTACACAAGCTATGTACCACAGAAAGGTCCCTTCTTTATTACTCTGAGGGTCTGCATTTGTAACAAACAACCAATATCGCTCTCTAAAATGTTCTCTCTTATTTCTCCTAAAGTACAATTGCATTTTTCTTAAATTTCACATCGTAGAGTTGCACTTTCGTTGATGATGAAGATAACAATAATAATAGATTTTACCTTGGACACTAACTCCTTTCTTTTGACCAATGTATGTCGGGGAACTTCAATATGGTCGGCAAGGTCTTTCTGAACTCTAGTAAGACTCACACTTTTCAAGCTGTTGATATGATCCAAGCCAATAACCATCCCTAGCTTCTCGCATTGTCTGATTTCCAACTCTTCGAGATTACTCATCGCCCCTTGCTCAACAACCAAGTTGTCCAATTTATCAAGCATCCATAGTTTCAGGACACGGAGTTTTGGAAAACCTGATTTGCAATACAAGCTTGCGCCGACATAAGCTTGTGGTTCTGCAGAGCTTTCACCGGTGTACGATCTTGCCAACAACCTGAGAACAATCAAATCACTCAGGCGCCCTAGGTCTGGCATCGGATTGAATTCCAGTTCCGACATCGACAAGGTGAGCACTTTGAGATTCCCAGGAAGGAATGACAAGTCCTCTACGGACGTCAGCACTTTGGGATTCCCAGGATGGACCGGCAAGTCCTTTACGGGCCTGAATGATCCAAGCAAATACAAGTTTGATAGATATTCGGGCCAACCAAACTCGGGCTCTTTCATTTTACTCAAATCGAGGAGGCTCGCAGGCTGACCGAACAGGTCCCTAGATCTCAATCTCAGGGACTCAAGACTGCTGAGTTCCTTAAGGTTTTTGGTCACCGCCTCCACCGCTCCAGGATGGCACGTCACGCCTAGCTTCTTCAGGCTTTTTAGCTCCTTCAACACACTTATCACGTGGCTCTCAGCTGTTTCTATGAACAGACCCCATAGCGTCTCGAGTTTAGTAGATGAGATACGGCGTGGGATGGACTTATCAAATGATGCTTCGCTCAGGTACAGATGTCGGAGGTTCTTCGCATTCCAAATGGTGCTCGTCACTTTGGTTATGTTGGTGTGCTTCAGATCTAAGGTTTCCAGGAGCAACAGATTCCCGACTGATTCCGGAATCGAATCCAGAACCGTCCATCTCAATCCCAAATACCTTATGTTCCCCAGTGCATTTCCGAAGTTCTCTGGGAGCACGGGCTTGTAAACACCCTCGAGATCAACTACTCTCAGCAAATCCGGGCTCCTGTCTAAAATTGGTGATTTAAGAAGATCTTCAATCTGTCTCGCTTGCGTCCCTAGCTTACGGGTGTTAAATGATGCAAAAGACTGAAGGCATTGGACCTCGTAACCATAATGTCCTGTCGCTGTGTTTTGCACTTGCTTCTGCTGATTCTGGGCGCTCTGCTTGGCGACGGCGTCCAATCCCCTGTACGGGATCTGAAGACGTCCAAATTCGTTTGCTTTCGGATGGAAAAATTCATGAAGAAAAGCGGGCATGCGACATGATCGAGCTCTTCCGTCCAGTTTCCGCCGTACCACACGAATCAAGTTCCTGCTCTCCAATTTGCAGAAACAGTCCTCCGCCTCGTCAGCAGCCTCTGCAAACAACCCCTCAGCAGCCCGTAGCCGGAAAAGCCTCCTTGTTGGGACCTCGAACTCCTTAGGAAAGAGAGCCATATAGAGAACACATGGCTTCATCATATAAGGCAATTCATCGAAGCTCAAGCACATGACATCGTAGAGGGTGGGACATTCTCCGAGCCTATCGATGAGGGCCACTCAATTGCTCTCTTCCACAGCAGACAAAAGTCCTCCTAGCAGCGAGATCGCAGGGGGAGAATGATTGCATTTGCTCAAAATTCTCTGCTCGAGGATGGTCATCTCTGATTCCGAATCATCATCTCCCGCGATGCTTGCCTGCAGCAATTTCTTGCACTCCTTATCGGTCATGTCTGGGGGTAATCGGAGATTAGGTGTCCAAGGGTCTGCGAACTTTCGCATTTCTTCATTTGTCGTAGTGACAATTACTCTGCTTCCTTTACTCGAGTCCACGAATGGGACCAACAGCTTGTTGATGAGACTGGCCTCGCCCAAATCATCCAAAACTATCAAGTACCTAAGGTCCATCAACAATTTATGAAGCATCTCAAACAGCTGCTCCTCTTGCTTGTGCTCCAAGTCTTTCACCTGATCACGGAGTGGTGTCTGTTTCAGTATGTCCACCAGGAGGTTCTTCATCTGGTTAGACTCCGCCCCAAGGTCTGAGACACGGACCCAAGCACGACAGTCGAAGTGATGCTTGATTTTAGGCTTGCTGAAGACACTCCTCACCAGTGCGGTCTTGCCACAGGCAGGTTTGCCAACCACCGAGATCACCAGAAGGTTGGAGCCGTCATCGTTGATCAACCGGGCCAGAAGATCTTCTACATACTGGTCACGGCCCACGATATCGGACTCGACCCTCTGCCTCGTATTTTCTCGGTTTCTCTTGCTCAATGAGAAAGATGATGCCCTTTCATTGTCCAGCAGGCCTTTAGCAGGAGGCCAGGATGATGTGAACTCGCTGAACAACAATCCGGCTTTCATCTTGAAATCCTTGGCCATCTTTTTCTTGGCACTTCCTCGGTTGATTACTGAGAAGAACCGAACTAGATCAAACACCTTGGTTAATTGACCCTTCGATTTCGACATCCGATGTCGGAACAATTTGACAAGGAATTCTTCTGCAATCTGCTCAGCTTCACGAGCCGAACGCAGAAGCTGACCCTTGCCTTCCGGAGTTACTTGGTTGTGGTCATCGTTGCCCTCGGCGTGTTTCCTGGTGTTCAGGATCCCTTGGAGATTGCTTATGGCGTCAGAGATTTGATCTGTTAGGTTTTGATAGGTGATGATGTCTTTGGACTTGGAGAGAAGATCACGAAGTCTGACTATCGCCAGTGAAACCACCACTTCCAAGGCAGCCATGGGTCTCTAAACAGAGAAGATGCTGAAAATGAGGAATAGATTAATAAACTAGAATGTCTCAATTTTTTTTGTGTGAAGCTTTGATTTTGAGGAGCAAACAATCAAATCGTATGTGGTCTAGGACCTTATATGTGTGTAAGAATAGAAGTGAAAAGGACAAAATTATCACTCTACTTTCAGAACACCAAATTGCCTAGGACTTTCATATTCATCTTTTGATTTGCTTGATTTCTTTTGACTCTGTTTTTTTTTTTACATGTACTTTTAACCCCGTCTATTTAGCGGAAAATGTGACATTTTTGAAAAATATTTTTCAGTAAGTCATTTTCCGAAAAAATAATAATATTTTCTTGTGTTTGGCTAAAATTTGAAAAAGACTCGGAAAATATTTTCCGTCATATTGTAAGGAAAATTTGTCGTTCTTTTTTTTCTCAAAATAGACATGCATTATTTGGCCTTCAGTAACTGTGGTACGGACAGCCCGGAAAACGGATACGGGGCCCCTAAGGTCCCCAATTGCCCTGGCTCGGGTCAATCAAGGCCAGGCCTGAGACCCTGGTGCTCGTGGGGTGCTCTGGCTTGGATCCAAGTCCACGGAGATCGGGTGGACCAAATTGCAAATTCAGTCTCATGTTTCACTACACACGGGCTCTCCTTGTGGTGTCTCAAGTCTTCTGCGCTCGGTCGGACTCCACAGCATTCTTCAATCGAGCTCGGGTGCTTCTGGAGGAGCTACGTGGCAGCTGCTTTTGCGAATGAGAACAGAGAGTGAGTGACACTTTTGATTTCTTAATTTTCGCTTCCGATGCGATTCGAATAACCAGTTGCACTTATTTTTTGCGAAAACGAACTTTTGTTTTTCAAAATAATCAATCGTTAGCTTTTTTATTTTCAAGATAACAATTTTTTTTAAAAGGTTGTCCACATAATTTCCTATGCTAAAGTCAGTTTTTTTTTTTTCACTTTGTAGACAAAAAAAGTTATTTATTTAAATGATTCCATTCCCAAATAGAATGCATTTTTTATTTAGAAAATTCGCAGCCGAGAGAGCGCGAGAGGTCTTTGCCTGTTTGGCTGTATCGGCTACGCCGTACTCCGATTCCGACTCGTCCTCCTATGGTGGCGATTACAAGAATTGCAGGCAAAATCACGCGTGATCGTGAGTTCTCGATGCTCTCTCCTCTTCTCGCCTAGCTCGTGGTCGAAAGTTGTGGAGCTAATCGCTCTTCCACATGCTTGTATTTGGTCGCAACTGAGTTGTATTACTGGACATTGGTTTGGGCTGGCGATTCGGCGATTGGGTCTTGGCTATCTTTGGCGAAGAGAGATGTGCGAGAACGCAGACAGGAGAGAAGCACGAGGAGAGGAGGAGGAGGAGGAGGAGCTCTGGAGGCAGAGAGAGAGAGAGCAAGAGAGAGATGAGCGAGAAGGCAGAGAGGAGGAAAGGCGAGGTGTTGCAGCGACGAGAAAATGAGCTAGGGCTGTGCATGAGTTAAGACAAGAGTGGGGAAAATGATTTCCGCTTTCAGAAAGATGGAAATCATTTTCCCAAATTCTAGAGGACGTTTTTTCCGTCGACTGGAAATTATTTTCCTTGACTTATTCATTTTCCTAGGGCTAAATGTTAGAAAATTCAAAAAATATTTTTTTGAAAGTTATTTTTCATGAAATAAATGGAGTATAAATTTACTAAAAATTATGAACGAAAAGTAATGCAGATCTACATGTCACCTTTTCAAAGTAGTTAGTGTTTTGCATTACACAACAATTGAAATGTGTGTGCTGCAAAATCCGAAAAAAGAAAAGTAAAAACGGAAAAATACAGCTGGTTTCAAGCATACCAATGTCGTTATGCATTTGGGCAAAATAACAAAGCTGAGTGGCCAAATAATATTATCGTAATCAAGTTGAAGGCACAAATGCTACGTTAAATTTACAGTATTTTTTATTAGATACATCACCTGCGTACAATTCACCATTGAGTGGGTGACGCATTGATGGATTGCACATGTCGTTTATCCAAAAATGAATGTGTGTATATATATATATATACTGTGGACTTAACAGTAATTCTAAAATAAGACTACAATTATTGAAGGCCCCATCCATCTACCAACGCCAATTTCTCTGTCCTCAAATGACTGGGAGAAAGACATGTGAGTCTTGAGTGTTGTGCTGTCCTCATTCTATTGGCTAATTAGAAATATCGAGAACGAGAACTTGGTCGGCCAATTTCAAATGTTTCGAGATACCAATCTCCAACCGTTTTAGGGTTTAGTCAAATAGTAATTGAAACGTGTCGGAATTATCCACATTGAGGTAAAATTACTAGGGATGATCGGTTCCAGGGTGGATTGGGTCCGGACCTAGAACCTAAAACCAACCCTGTTATAACCGGTTCCCAATTTTTGGAACCTAAAACCAACCTTGTTTTTCCTAGACCTTGTTTTGGAACCGACCCTGTTTTTTCGGTTTGGTTTCAGGGTCTACCCGAGAACCTATTTTTTTTTTTGTTCCTTTTTTTATTTCATTTTTTTCTAGCAAAATAATATAAGTAGTAATGAAGCAATTTAAAATAAAAGATGAATAACAAAAACCATTATCCGCTACAAGTAACAATCCCCAAAATGAGCAATTGAACTTACAATCCATCAAAATCAATAATCCAAAAGCATTATGTGGCAAGACATAGTCCAATCGCATAAATCTTTAAGAGTCACATTTCCAGGGAATTTAATCAACATGTTTAGCTCTTTATTTTGCGCTATGATGAGATGACTCATCACTTCTATTTCCGAATGAAATATCTTCAAAGAAAAATCAAGAGACTTAGCAGTAAGGCATCTGCTCTCACTAGAAAAATGTCTATATATCTCATCTAAATCACACAATATTTAGATGACTTTAAGGGCCATGCTGTTTCGCTCATAGTTATGAAACATATTTCAATATTAAACCGGAAATCGGTTCTAAAACCGATGAAGTAGGATAACGTGATATAGGCTTTTTACTTTTTTATACATTATTTCAAAACCAATTCTAAAACAGGTTTGGGTTGGTTTTTACTTGAAACCGGAAACCGGACCAGTTCTAACCGGTTCCTAAAAAATGGAACCGGTACCCGGACCGGTTCTTGTTAGAACCGGTTCCCGGACCTATTTTTCGGGTGAGTTGGTCGGGTTTCCCGATAAACCCGGTCCGGTTGCACACCCCTAAAAACTACGGCATGCTTCTCTGCCAAGCCAAACCAACTTGGTTGGCTAATTTGTTTAATCAGATACTTGAACTTACATAATTATTTTTAAGGGTTAATATCATGAAAAACCCTCCAATCGGTACACTTGTGATAAATTTACCAAAAACTAATTTTTTGACCACTAAAAACTCCCAAACTGATACACCCGTAACAAATTTATCTTAAACTAATTTTTTGACCACAAAAAACTCCAAACTAGTATATTTGTGACAATTTTACCTTTCATTAGTTTCCGTTAAATTATATTAATATTATAAAAAATTGTAAACCGGTATACCTATAACAAACGAAAGATAAAACCCCAAACTGGTACACTCGTCAACTGTCACTTGTCATCAAATTTAATAATTTGACTGTAAAATTTAACGGGAACTGTCAAAGGGTAAAATTGCCGTAGGTGTATTAATTTGAGATTTTCGGTAATCAAAAAATTAATTTCAAGTAAATTTGTCATAAATATATTAATTTGAGATTTTTCGTGGTATTAACCGTATTTTTAAGTAAGTCTCTCGAGCCCAAATCCGATTAGTTGGCACACTCACTTATCCGTTTGAGACCACAAAAGTTTTGACGCGAAAAGCTCGTGGGGTCGCGCTTGTCTTGAAGAATCTTTAGTGCTCGAGGTTTGGTTGCAGCCTTTCTCTTTGAGGCTTTTAGACTGGAGTGGCGAAGAGTTTTTACCTCTTGAAGTCGGGGGGGCCTTGATTAATGGAGTGATGCAAATGCAACGACTTGATTGGAAAAAAATACACAAATACGGGGATGAAAAATGGATTTCCATCTCGTGGAATTCCAAGTTACTACAAACGCAACAATGTACAGATTTGAGTAGTAGTTACGCGTAATTAAAGACAAGTTACCACGATTAACTTCATCTCAAGAGATTAGATCATTTATCCACCTGCGCTGTAACTTTCTTCGATCTGATCTATTCTAGTAATTCCTTGATCAGCAAACCTGAAGAACTCAGCGGATTCGAGTCGAAAATAATTCACGTTGCGGAACTTCTTTTATTTGCCAATGGACAGGAATTCGGCAAAATACCATTACGACCATACAACAGGAGGCATAGGGAGGAATTTTGGCAGCTTATTCTCTTACTGGCGTGAAATCAACGCCTTTGACGCTGAGGCCAGACTTCCAACGCCCATCAGTTTGCATGAGGGAAAATCTTATCTTGCCGACCGTTTTGGGTGTCATCACGAACTTGCCGATGACTATCCGAGTCCAGCTTTCCTTTTCCAATCTGTCCAATCTCTCCATGCGCCCCTGCTTGTTTCCATCCGGTAATTCGAGGCTGAGGTTCACCGGAATTTCCCATCCGTAGTTTCTACTGCTCATCTTCACGACGAACGCAACTTCATACGTTGTCCTCGGAGAGAGCATGATCGTTTTGCATTTCCCTTTGATATCTAGCCAGCAAACATCTAATAGCTCGGCGACGGGCAGATTTTCGTTCCCCCAATAGCTGAAACTCAGAAACATTCAAGCAAGCAAAGGATTGGTTAACTAGAGATGATGATGGTTGGCAATGATCTCATTTTCATTGAAGCAACTCAAAGTTCTTGCGGCAGAAAAATTGTTTAAGTGCCGCTAAGTGAACAACTTGCAGCTGCAAAAAGGCGCATATTCAGCAGCATCTTTTCAGCGGCATCAGGAAATGCCCAACGCCAAAATAAAGCTAGAGATATGCCCCAGCAAAGTTACTCATTTAGGGGCAATGGGACATTTCTCCCGCTTGTGAGTCATGTCTGTAGAAGCAAATTCATAAAGTTGTGGTACCCAGACTAGAGCCTTGATCATCACATGAAGGTTCGACTTAAGATGTAATTCATAGAACAGAGAAGAAGCAACGTTACCACGACTCCTGCTCTATTTTCCACTTCCAGTATTGGCTTTCAGGACCCCAAATGATCGATAAGTCCTTAGGAAGAACCATCCAGCAGCTCTTGTTTAGATCCTTGTCAACCCAATACTTGTGTATATATGGCTGTTCCTGCAAGCACAAAGCAGTGATCAGTAAGTGAGACATTAACAAAAATCAGAACAAAACTTGGTCTTTTGTCCAATCAGGAGCTACCGAGCTCCCATCCGGTCCCCGATGACCTATTTACAGAGATGGACTTATATCATCTGCAACTGGTCTTGATTTACAGACTTTTTCTGCATATCATGCGGTTTTAGTTTCATGGCGGGCATCTCGACAGAGCCAAATGTTTTCTCAATAGATCATTATCAATCTGAGCAAAACATGGTCTTTTTTGTCCTCTGGAACTTGCCTGTTCCTCGCCATTTTTTGCCTCGCCCTGCTTCCTGTCGTCCCTCAAAAGCACTCCTGCATAGACAAGACAGCACAGCGTGTCCAGCTCGAGGGAGGCGATTTTGTCGCCCATCACTCTTCCCAACATCGCCAAGGAAATGAGAGGAGGCTTTCTCGTCTCACTTGTGCTGTTTCGGGCGTTCTCTTCAATTTTTGACGGTGACGAATCGGTTGCATCTCCTGCAGCACAAATCTCTGCCATCTTCTTCCAGATATACTCGTTCGTACCTACCATACATGTACACGAAAAAAATAAAAGAAATCAAAGGTTTGAGTTGGTCTAACGTTAGACTGAACGAAAGGTTGATTTGTTGGTCCAGACGTCCGGACTGTACCGAGAACCTCTTGCTGCTTACAGATCCTGCTATGGCGGAAGAAACAGAGGCGAAGATATGATATGATGGTGGGTTCTGATTTTACAGATTTTCATGGTTTAAGTAGAGACAATGCTACCTAATAATAACAACAAAAATAAAAAAATTAATAATAATAATAATGACGTCACACTAAAGATGAGTACCGTCCTTATTGGGCTTGAGCCCTAAAAGGTCCTGCCAGCTCACTTATCAAAGGCTTGTTAAGCAAAAGCCTTCTTTACTCTCAGACTTGACTCTTTCACACGCATGCAAAACTCTAACCTCAATAGGTAAGGGTAGCCATTTAACTGTGCCGTGTAATCGCATCCATATCGGCTATTCCTGTTGTTTTGTCTTCTTTACCAAAATGTTTCCGTGTGATTGCAAAATTGCACTCCGTATTATTTGCAACGAGGTTCGTGAAAAAGTGTCAATTCGTGTCAGTTTCAAGCTAATCATGTCATTTAGTGCCAAGATTGGGCTTCTCTCAATGTATTGGCATCGCGTCATGGATCAGGAAATCACCATCTGTATTGACCGGTCTTCCTACCTTTTTTCTTTCTTTTCCTGAGGAAGTCCATCCGGAATGGTTCATCGAAGTTCTCATGCCTGATCCTGGTGTTCTTGCCTAAGCTGCTAGCTCTATCGGGGTCCATATCTAATTGTGGCTTCCCAATAGCAATGTACCCCCTCCAAAATCATCCAAGGGCCCTCTCGCAATACAAAGTCGTAGTCATCGTTGCTTGGGAAATTTGGCATCAGTAAGCACCGCTGAATGGGATCGAAACTAATTTTTCTATGGTTGTTATTTTTATTTTTTTGGTCGAATGGTTGTTATTTCTATTCACTTACCAATTCTATGCTAACAAAAATTCACGTGTCAACATGAATTACTTAATCGGAAATAAAAGTAGTAAGTCACCAAATAGAGATGGGTAATAATTTCATATGTAGTTGGCAAATCTAACGTGATGGTAAGAAGAATAAACAAAATCCAGTAATAAATAAGAGAAGTTAAACTTTTTAGTAGGAGACAAGAGTTTAAAAAACAAACAAATCAACGTCGAAAATCAACTTAAAAACAAATTACTCGGTAACTTAATCCTAGATAGAGAGTTGGAAAGCAAGATTAATGAAGTTGTGCGTAAACCGTGGATGGACTAGTTCCCTCACAAGTTTACTTCAATTCCCTCAGCGACTCTAAGCTTAGGAAACACTAACACAAAGAGAAGACCCGTGTTAACCGGCTGCGATGCCCACGAAATGCACCACTATGCACATGAATCTCATCTTTCACGAAGTTTCATGGTCAAATTGCAACATTGAGTCTCACCAAGAGAGACTTAGATTTAGCATCGATTGTATCATGAGGAAAGAGAAATTATTATGTGACTGTAGTCTATGTGCTACCTAGGTTCGAACAAATCTACTAGTCTAAATTCGGTCCTACGGACCTTAAAATTGTGACAAAGTCCTACAAACGAAACGGTTCGGAGCCCGTGATGAACACTGTGCAAGGGTGATTGCTCACTGTGATTTATCGGTGTGATTGCTCTTCTCTCTCTCTGTTCCTGTCACTTTTTTCTTCTCACTCAATCAAATCTATAAACCAGCAAACCCTATAGGTGGATTTGATGCTTCAGACGTGATTCTCGTTGTTAATATTCTCCAGTAACACAGTTTTCATTCAAATGGTCGTTTGGCATTGGATGCATTTAATTTTGATGAAGGTGGTGATACTCTTGATAGATAGTATACTTCGATTCCTCCAAACTCCCCATTTTTTTTCATGTTTGATATGTAAATTTTGTTTAAGGCTATATACTGTACAAATCTACAAATTACGTTGTCCGAGTATGATTTGTGATGTTGCACTGTTCTGTAATTCTTCTCATGCGATCGACAAAGCTTTTAGCTCTATGTAGAGTCCTTCAGACTTAGAATGCGCAACTTGCTCAACCGAGATTTACTTAATGTTTGTAGTTCTTATTGCGGTTAACAGCAGACTCCATCAAGAAATTTTGGATCTTTTACGTTTTATCTTCTCTTGCATTAGGGATGGTTAACTAAATCGGTTTTCTGGTTTGGTTCGAGATCATTACGAGATCATCCCCTTCTCATGCGTTGGTAATATATGATGACTTCTACATTCTCGTAGTAATGCCAAACGACGTGATCTTAATTTTCACCGGTAGCAGTTACCATCTAATTCTAGTTCAATTCCGCGCGTTTTCACGAGCAAACACATAGAATTATCAATGTGCGAATTACCATCCATTGAGATGCAGAGACTGCATTTACTTTTGGGTTTCTGAATTTAATTAACAAGGATAGTTTCGTGTCCTCGCTTGTCGTGAACCTAAATCCACTGAACAGGGTTTGCCACCTCTAGGAAAAGGGGCTGCACGGGGATGGCCTCAAAGAAAGTAACCCCGTTCTCTCCCTCGCCTAGTTTTGGTTCTTTGGGCGTTTTGATGAGGATAATGAGCTCCGATCTGTCTATTGTATGATGTACATATAATTGGCTAGAAAAATCCGAAACTCGGTAACGCCGTCAAATGAGTGGGTTGGGTCGAAAATATTCTACCTAAATTGATCTGTTTAATCCGTTTTGACCCAGACAATGCAAATCCAATGACCCATACCTGACCCGACTCAACCCGTACCAATATTTCTAAAATACATCCATATTTAATCTATCTTATGAAAACTTGTACCCACCTATTTATCCCACTTGAAGCTCTTCGTGTGCATATATTACTTGGATAAAAATTCCATATCAAATTTAAAAAGTGAATCAGCACGGTTAGAAAATGTCAGTAAATTAAGTAAAAAACGTAAAGAAAAACTATAAATTGAAATACTTATAAAAAAAAAAACTATAAATTGTCATCTAAGGCATATAGATTTTCCTATCGGCCTTCACCATCGGCAGCACAATATTTACTCCCATAAGTACAACCATAACTTTTTCCCCATAATAGATATCAACATCTAAAATTGTCTTTCACTTGATAAAACTATATTATAAGTTGTCATGCATGCATCTTTAAATGAGAAGAAAAATCTCTATTTTGATTATAAGATGCTAAAAGATTTGGCTTTTAACATTGCATATAATTTTCAACTTTTGTACTCATTCAATTTTTGCAAAAAAAAAAAAATTGTTTTAGCCAGAAAAAAAAGAGGGGTGCAAAAATTGGCCATCGAAATTCTCCCAGGAAAATAAGCTGCCCATATTTTAGGTAAAGCAATAATCTGAAAATGGAAGGATTTCAATAGCACTAGCAGCTGGGAAGTGTTGGGCCGTGAGCTTGCACACAGCTGGACTTGCGGAGACGACGTCGCATTAACTGATTCGCCTAGGCTGGCAAATGTTTTGTGGAGGGACGATTGCGAAACAAGCGCATCAGCTCACTTGGCCCTTACTCAGTCACTCGCCCTCGGATACTCCGGGCCATTCGACTGCCGGCTGGTGCCCCTGTTATTAAATGGATTGAAAATGAGTCTTGTGAAAACCCGTTGAATACCCGATCTCATTAAGCTATAACATTTTAGATCCATTTGCACCCATTCCTTCAATGTTTAACAACTCAAAGATAATCTATATGATCTAAAAAATGTGAGTCAAAAATTGGCTCATGACCTATTTTGACACCTCTAGATGTCAGATAGGCTTGATACCGTGTTTAGCTGAACTAGAGAGTTGTGAAGGCCATAGAGCTGAAGAAAGTATGCTATTCTGAAATTGGTGGTCAAATGTTTTCAGGGTAGTTCTGTAATGACTGTTTTGATCAGTTGGGGTCTTATACCACATGTTTGCTTTCCAGATCCATTATTAAATGAAAGTTGCTAAGCTGCAAACACGTAGTTGCGCTCTCTTTTGTTAATTCTGCCGTTCAATGCGCGTGGTAAATAATTAGCATGTCTAAGAACAAAAGTCCAATGCTTATTCCTACGTTATTATCCTAATTAACTTCATCTCATCTATTTCTCTAATCTATTTAAAAACTAAGTACATTATTGGAAGTCCATTAGCTTATTACATTAATCTAGGCATATAATGGGTGAGGATGGTGACTTATGCACATGTACTATGATAAAAAGAAAAAAGAAATAGACACGGGATTCCAAAACAAGTTTTTCAAGTTAGGAAAAAAATTGATTGGCACAACTCGAGCTCTCGCTAATTTCGATTATGACCGGCAAATGGACATACTGATCATTAGCTTGGCGAATTAGAGTTGTCGCTTAAAAAAAAGCAGATATATCTGCTTGTACGATTTTTGAACAGTTTTGGGCTGCTAGAGCTGGACCAGAAAAGTATGCACAACCAAGCCAAACCTTTATGAATCTCATTTGCAATTTTTTTCCCTATACTCGTTAATTTTCGTTCCATATATTACAAGTTCACTTCACGAGTAAAAACAATATTTTTATTATGGTTGATTCTACAAAATTCGTTTGTGGTATGTTAAAAAATCAATTCACCGCCCTCTTGATTGCTTATTAGAACCTAACAAACCACACATAAGGTCTCGATATATTACAGGTCAGGTCCGTTGACCTCCATATTAAGGACTGAAGCATTTTGAGAGCCGATATGCGCATTTGGTTGGCTTCTTTTACCAATGGCGTGCGACATGCCATAGCCAATTTCCAGAGAGTCCTTTTAGGCTGCCCAAAATAACCAACATGCGGCTCTTACCTCATATGTTTAGTCCCCACGTGGTCAAAAATTTGCTCAAGACTTCTCTGATGGCATCTGATGCTAGCGAATGTTCCTGTCGAAGCATACCTCGTTCTTGTGCACGTGCCAAAGGTTCTTCGCCTTCCAAATGGAACTCTGCAGTCGGGTCATGTCAGTTTACTTTTGATCGGATGTCTCCAGGAGGGATAAATGGCTGACCGATTCTGGAATAGAATCAAGAACGGTCCATCTTAATTCCGAGACTCCAAGTACCTAAGGTTCGACAACACATCGCCTGGACTTTCAGGACGCATTGGCTTATAGACGCCTCGAGATCAAGTAGCCACAGCAAACCAGAGTTGCTCTTAAGCAATAGTGAATTAAGCAACGCTTTTATTTCTCTCGAACTTTTCCCCAGCTTCCGAGGGTTAAATTATATATAAGAACAGAGATTGGCGGCACCGTACTGAATTTGATAAGGCCTTGCAGATGCATTCCTCTTAGTCCCCATAAGCTGCAATCTGTGGGCCGATGAACTTCGATTCATCATTAAGTATTTTGTAGACAGAGCAACATAGGATGTAAAAAATCCCTATGTCCATGGCCATCCGAGACAAGAAATCATACAATAAACGTGGCAGGCAACATCTTCTCACACATCTGTCCCAGTTTCGTTCGACTATGCGAATCATGTTCTGGAGACCATTGAATGACAAGCAGCCTTACCTAAAGTCGAAAATCGATCTCTACATGACTTTGTAATTGTTGGGCACAGCCAACTTTTTAGAATAATACGCATTGCTGGTTCTCTTTTTCTCTAATGGGACTGCTCGTTAACTGATGAAGAATAAAATGTCTCGCACCTTGAATTTCATCAGTTGGATACAACCTGTGTCGAGAAGCCGGAGATGGTCCAACTCCGGGAGCTCCTACATATCAAAGACGAGGTGGACAAACTTCCGTAAGGGAGCCCCCAGGAAATGACAAACGATATGAAATGACTGATCATGGCTCCAAGATATACGCACCTTTAGAGGCGGCCGAATACTTGATTGGGCAAAAACATTGGATACTTCGAAATGGATTCTCGATCTGGATTTCGATTGCAGTGTTGTGAATTGGCACATTGCTACTGAACTGTGCTGCCTCCCCAAAGAACGTACGAGTCTGGAAGATGCTCCATTCGAGGAAGCACACATTAAAAAACATCAGGTCGAGATCTAGAATTAGCATGCGTTTGTCTTGATGTATGCTCTATCTCCTAGTCAGATATCCTGCTATGGCTAGCAGAATCGTGTGCATCCAGTTCCGAGACACCTATGCCGAGGCCATCAACTTCTTCAATGAGCAGAAGTCCATCCCAGAACTCCAAGACATGGAGCAGAAGCCGACTACCCAGCTGATGCAACTCGAGGATACAGAAAGGCAAGCTAAGCTTGAACATACAGAAAGGCAATAGCAGCAAACATGTGCTATTTCATGGATGCCGACTGGCATCGCAGCTAGATACTATTATCGCGAATCAAGAGCAAAAACGGTCGATCATCGGCAAGGTTTGGGGTGGAAATGTTGGTTTATACTGCTATCCGCTGTCAAGGAAGTTATCATGCTCAGTAACTCAGATGAGGAGGCAAGCTCCTGACTCACGTGTGGCTTCTGATGGCTCATGGCGGCTTAAGTCCCTTCTCATCAAATTGTTTGTCGTGGCCCTCCCTAAGCGATTTAGGGACAGCGGGTTTAGCGGTATGTTGAATGGGAACGGGCAATCCCCTACTCAAGGTGCTCGCTCTCGTTCACACATGTTCTTTTAAATCCTTACCACAAATGACGTTGGTTAATTCAACTAATGAAAAGATTTGATCTAGTTGGTGTCACCACTAACCGACTAGAAGCCAAGTGGAGCATTGATAGAACGTTCCGTGTTCTATATAAACTTGAGATCTAGAGTCAAGGACTTAGTTATGCTAATTAGCGCATTTTCGGTACCTAAATTCAACTTTTTATCAAAAACATGAATCATGTGATCTTTTCCCTTTTAAGTCTCCAAGTACGCCCTACTAAGCGTTCATGCATGGTTATTTTTTAAAACATTTTTGAATCAATCATGCGAAACAAAAATAATATCAAGTAAAAGATAATGAAAATCGCACATTCAGCGATATAAAGCACAAAAATAAAGACATCGAACATAAAATGCGAAAAATTAAACACGATACGAGTTGGGAAAAAAATATACAAGGTTTCATTATTTGAGCCCCGGAACACGAACCCGATGAGCTAATTTCTAAATCAAATTCAAAATCTAACTTCGACCAAACAAAATTATCTACTAAACAAAATTTACTAAGTGACATTAAAAACAAAAAAATCATCAAATTGATCCCTAAATGGAATCCTGGAGAGATTTTTTTTGTCAATTTTCTTTATTATTATTATTTATCTTTTTATTAATTTCATCTTACACAAGCATGACCTAAGAGTTAGACTCACGGAGAAAATATTGCGTGAGTGGAATACTCCACGTCAGCAATGCACAACTCCACTGACCGAGTGACACGTGGCAAGCGGACCCACAGATCAGATTTATTAAAAATCTCACACTTTCCCTTCTCTCTCCCATCCTCCGTTAACTCTCCTCCGTTAGTGCTCAAATATTCACTTTTCACCTCCTCATTTCTCTCTCCTTCACTCCTCCCGCTCAAAATTCCTCCCGCTTGCGACTTCCTCTTCCTTTCTCCCCGACTTTGCATCCTTTGATCGTGAACCTGCTGCGCCTACGCCGGTTGCCTCCGCCGTCCCCTTCTAGAAAACCCATTTGCTCTCTCTCTCTTTCCTCCGCGAAGCGCAGCTCTTTTTGTGGACCGTGCCTCCGCCTACGCCGTCGCCATCTCCTCCGAAGCCCTCCATTGGCAATTCGTCCTCTGCCACTCTCTCTCTATCCCGAGAAATGGCTCTGATCTGCTCTCTGTGATGAACTGCGCCTTCGCCGTTGCCTCCCGCAGCCCCTTTGGAGATCTCGGGCTTCGACTCATCCTCTGCGTTACCTCCCGAAGCTCCATTCTCAAGTTAGGGTTTTATATGACTTGAACTTCCCATCGTTTTTGCCCTAACGTGAAGATTGGTGGCTTAGATCTTGACCACGTGGCCGCCTCCGCCTACACCGTCGCCTCCGAAGCCCCCCATTTGCAATTCGTTCTTTTCCCCTCTCTCTTTGTCTCTCTATGACAAACCATGCCCCCCCCCCCCCCCCGGTCGCCTCCCGAAGCCCTTTTGGCAAGCCCTCGGCGGAGGAGCTGGCGCTAGTGGTGGTGATGGTGGGGTCGAGGTGTGCGCATTCAACAATTGCGGCGCGGGCCGGAGCTCTGTGCCCGCCAACAAGTCAAAGTACACGTGAGTCCGATCGATGCATACAGTGAGCTTTCCAGTTCGTTTGAGTGTGTGCTGCTTTGTGGAGTTTCTTGAATCGGGAGCGTATTCACAGGAGAATGGTTGCCAGTTGGTGCAAAGCTGAAATGTAGCTTTAGCTTTCCTTGGTCTAATCGTGGGCATTGGATGGCTTTCTCAGTCTTTTAGTTTGATGATAATTTGGTGTTGTTCCGAAAACATTTTAACGAAAATTGACTTTGACTTTCGATGTGAATTCTGGAGCAGGACAAAGATTGTGGCGAAAGATGCAATTGCTGTACTCGATCACCTGGGATGGGAAAGAGCCCATGTCATTGGCCATTCAATGTGTGAGTCTTGAATGACCCAAATTTCATGGATGCTTATTTGGCTCTGTGGTTCATATGAGAAATTAAAACAACCATTCTGATTGCAATTTCTGGATGTCTGGATTTATCTGGCCATTTTTTAAACTTAATAATGAACTAAAAATCACATCCATGACATGTCTGCCTATGAGTCCAGATCGGTTCCTGTTTGTTTCAGGGTGACTAACTGCCCTCTTTGGTTGTCAAAACAGGAGCTATGATCGCTTGCAAGTTAGCTGCCATCGTACCCAACAGAGTTTTATGTTTAAGATTGCTCAATGTGACTAGTGGAGGTTATGAATGTTTCCCAAAGGTATTGCATTCGTTTTAGTATGCGATGGTCCTTCCTTTTTTCTCCATGCAAACTAAAAGGGGAAAGAATGTTCTTCCCAGTTTCTTTTATCATTAAAAGAACTATTTGTTTGTGTGGGTGTTCGCCATTCAGTACTTTACACGCATGCTAAGCCTGTTCCATGCTCATATCCTTTGCTTTAACCACATGAACAAGAGGAAATGGATTTTTTTTACTAATATATTGCTTAGAAAGGAGCCATTATGAACTTTTACTGGATGTTACTGCTGATTTTAATCTATGTCAAGAATGTTCCTTATTAATGTTTGCACGTAGTAGCAGAAGTTGCTTTCACAGTTTACATCTCTCGAATGTCCCAATCACAGCTACCATACAAAATCATTTAGATGGAAAAATCTTCAAAGATCTCATTGCATCACTTGAATATCCTAGCTATAGCTACTGCACAAAATCATAGAGATGGCTATTTTTCAAAAGATCTCTTGTTGATTAGCTACAGGAGTCCTTTTCCTTGTGAAAATGAGAAGCAATGCAGAGACATAGGACTTAACCTTGGATACTGTGCAGGAACAATGATTTTTTTGAAATAGAGATTGTAAGAAAGATCAATATCTAGCGCGAGCCTTTTTGCATCACAGTTGCAGTCTTCTTGAGATGATTCCATGTTTTCTTCTAGGCAAAAAAAGGGTCCTCTCACAGTTTGGCTTTTAATGGTGAAACTGCTTATTGTTTACTTGAATCCATTCATATTATGTATATTGACCTCACCATATGATGGAACATTGTTATTGGGGGAAGTGGAAGCTGTTTTGACTTTCCTCAAGGAAATTGGTTTCATTTTTACTTTCCCAAAGAAATTCCCATACTTGTTTTAAGTAGCTACTTGTGCTATTTACCATGTGAATTAAATTAGTTTTGATGATGCAATTGCATTGTCAATTAAAACAAAAAAAAAAATTGAATCCAATCCTGATATTGCACTTGATCCACTATTTGAGTGGTCTAACAATGATCTTTTGTTTTGCGTAGATTGACCGGCGAACCATCTCAATTGCAATCCGCATTTTTAGGGCTAAAAAGTTGGAACAAAGAGCTACTATTGATTTGGATACCCACTACTCAAAAGTAGGCAGTACTTATGTACTTAAACCATCATTGTAAAATCCACTGCATCCTTCTTTCATCTCTGTCAAAGGAGAAATGCTTAATCTTTCTCCATCCCAAAAGAAATAAAGATTTTAGGAGAACAATTAGTTGTTTTGTGATAGTATGAATAATTGACTCTAAGTAAATTCATTTGTGTTCTTATGATTGGAGTCTTTCTTTTGGGACATGGAAGTACGTCGATGTGTTTGGCTTCCATGGATAGAGGTTTCACATAATTTGAGAGAGAGAGAGAGAGAGAGAGAGAGAGAGAGAGAGAGAGAGAGAGAGAGAGAGAGAGAGAGAGAGAGAGAGAGAGAGAGAGAGAGAGAGAGAGGATTTTTTTAGAGCGTTTTTCTCATTTTTCATCATTTTTTTGAGTTTTTTAAACCTAAAATCTAGTGAAATTAAGCTCAAAACTGATTTTTGAACATTTTCTAATTTTCTGATTTTTTTGGAATTTTTCCATATTTTTCTAAATTTTTTAATATTTTTAATAACAAATAAAGATTCGGATCGAGTCCCTTGACCCGATCCGCCCAAATGCCCAACCCGACTCTCCGAAACTCCCGAATGCTCTTTCTTCTCTCGAAACTCCCGAATGCTTTCTTTTCTTCCGAAACTCTCCAAATCTCTCTCTTCTCCCGAAAACTCCCAAAACTCTCGAATGCTCTCTCTTCTCCCCGAAACTCCCGAATACTCTCTCTTCTCCCTAAACTCTTGAATGCTCTTTCTTCTCCCCAAAATTCACAAATGCTCTCTTCTCCGGAAACTCCCGATTGCTCTCTTCTCCTAAAACTCCCAAATGCTTTCTCTTCTCCACAAAACTCCCGAATGCTCTCTCTTCTCTCGAAACTCCCGAATGCTCTCTCTTCTCCTGAAATTGTGATCATTTTCAACGCTGACGCAAAATAAACCCCAACATGATCATAGAACACCACAAATTGTGATCGTTTTCAACTCTGGTCACGACAAATGTAACTACTATAGGTAATGCACCCTTCTACAACATATGGGTGTACCGGTTTCCAATGCTGCCACTCTCTCTTTTTCATAAGAGAAACTTCATTCATACAAATTGATAATGCGCATAGATGGATCCAACGAAGTGAGTAAGGATAAATCAGAGAAAAACAGTCACACCCAAGTGCAACACTAAAAGAATGAAATCCACAATAATAATTGGAAAGACAAGGATCTACTTAGAACTTTGAAAATCATCAGACTCCATCTTTCTACCAATTGAAACAGTAAGTTCCAGAATAAACAAAAACAGGTAGGCAAAAATAATCTAACATAGTTACTAAAGACACAAGGAACACCAAAATTTGTGTACTCTTCAGTGTTCTTCATCACGGGCCTCACTTCTTTGCCTTTTTCAATACCTTGAAAGCCCAATAAAATTCTATAAGATAAATCCAACTGTGGATAAAGAGACATCTGCCCATTTTGTTGCATATACTAACTCGACTGTAGTTGCTGTAGCTAGTGGTGCTACTGCTGGCTTTTCACCAAGTCCCTGTTCAATTTAGACAAGGGAATCAATTTAGAATCCACCTATGATACATAAATACATTTTCAGTCTAGTATAGTGAGCTTGTAATTTTGCTAGCTTGAATCAAAACCAATCATCTTCAATAAATGCATGAGTTCATGCACTCTGGACCCAAATACTAAATTGTGATACGATGCCATACGAACTTGTTCCTTCGGATCATTCATGAAACTTCACACTAATACTTCACACCAGTTGATCGGTTCAAACCACTTTTGATCTGCACATCACCGAACAAATATTATATCTGAATGTGCCTCCAATCACTAAATGGTAAGTCAAATACCAATGATTTCATTATAAGTAGCAGCCCAAAACAAATGGCAAGTCGAAATACCTTTGATCATGAATGAGCCTCTAATCATTGAAGCTGCATATTGTATATTTTCCGAACGCTAAAGAAGACAATGAGCTTATATATCAAGAACAACTTGTTCGTAAAATTTTGCACGTGTCAACGAACGTATTGAACAAATAATATAATGATGAGAAGAGTATTGTTTCATACTCTTCTCATAGAGATTGATGATAATTAACCAATTAAATAATAAAAATGGACTAATTCTAAAATTTATCTAACTGATCAAAATGTAATTGAGAACAAATAAAAATTGACAATTTTTAAAAAAATGAAATTTTATAAACTAAAGGCATATAGTTAATTAAGTAAAATATGTTAGAGCATCCGATTTCACCATAACCACTAGATATGAATTTCGGATCATTATGCATACAAAAACAATATCAAACATGTGACAACGGAATTTCCTAGTCTATTTACTATGCTATTTCTAGGTATAGCAAACATACTCAGTTTATCAATTCATTATATTTCTATGTGAATTTAAATAAACATAAGCACATTAAAATCTATGAATATTCCCGGTTTACAATGAATCTTTTGGATCACCTTATCACCTACACAAATAACATGGTATATTTGTATCCACATTTAATTCATGGTTGTACATTATAATGAGCAATTGCATATTATTACTTCTCAGTTTCAAATATGCACATCAGATCATTCAAGTGGTAGCTAGTCACCTAAACGCATTAAGCACAATAATATATAACTCACATGAATGAAATTACTTGCAAAGCATAAAAAGCATGAAATTCATATAATCATAGTTAGGTTACATCATAATTCTAACAAAGAAAATTAGAACATAATAGAAGAAGAAACGACAATAGAAATTAAACCAAACATCTTGAATCAAAGAACAAAAATTCTGTCACTACTTTTGTTTTTTCTTCAAAATACTTGAAAAACTCTCAGAACACTAAAAACAAAAACGATTTCCAAGAAAAAGAAAAAAAAACTCAATGTTCCCCCAAGTTATCCTATTTATATAATAACATCCAAGATTCCTCTCACAAGGCAATTACTTCTTTTTCGCATAAAATTAGGGAATAAATCGCAGAATTTTCAATGTGATATCTACCTTCTAACTCTTCTCTGGGTCGCATATTCCTTTCCTTCTTTTTGCCATATTTTCCTTATTTTCTCTATATCTCAATATTCTGCATAAATAAGGAAAAATTAAGTAAATAAAAGGAAATCCAAATATATTCTAACAAATATTGCGTTATTTATTGCTTAGAGTAGATAAAATAACTCTATTTTTATAGAGTTATCAAAACTTTGCCCATTTTATGAACTAGCTAAAACTTGAGAAGAACGATAAAGGATAAGACAAAAAAAGAAGATTACGTGTGCAATCCGCACGCTTTGAATTCCATTAACAATTGTAGCACCAGATCCAAGACAAAAAAATGCCAACAACAGATATCAAAGCCCAAACAAATCTTTCTTTGAAATACCCATAATTGCAGAAAATGAGAGAACATAGTGAATACTCAGAAGAAGAATGAATCTCTGCATATGGATGAAGCTCTCAGTAAGTTTGATAAGATCGTAACTTACATAGAACTAAATCTTTACTACTCTAACAATCCTTTTCTAATGTCTCTTGAAACTATGCCCTAGTTAATCACTACATCACGTCAAATGAATATCGAACTTGGTTCCTACTGGATTTATAGCCCAACTAACAACATTGGAAATATAAAAACATTTCTTCCAAGTAACAACTAAGGAAATACAAAGGAAGATCTTTTCATATAAAAGGCACAGATGCAAATCCCATGTCACGGTGAACTCATACTACAATAGTTACCTTATTAGAGAAGGGCGCAAAAAATATTTTTTTCGGTGAAGAGACTTATTACGAGAGTTCCTCCCGACTATTTATGTTGCGACCGTGCATTGTCTATGCTTTCAAAGTAGGCTTCGGAATCATTCATCCCAGGATGCTGACAAGAGTTTAATGACCCCTGTATAAGAGAATAACAAATGTATTTACATTTTACTAGACAATATGCCTAGATCAATATGTTTCAAGTAATCCCACATCAACAAAATGCAAGTTGTACCTGGCTCAAAATGGTTCCATGGGATTGATTATGGTACTCCAACATCTATCCAAAACAAAACCATTAACAACAAATATTACAATAGTAATAAAAAGTTCAAATAACAGTAGAATCTAAAATGATTTCATAATAAGCACTTGACTAGTGAATGGGGAAAATTCACTCATTGGCAGGATGATGTATGGTGATTGCATTTACATAAAATAAATTACCTCATTAGCATAAAGAGGCACCGTAACTTGAAAAACATACAAACAAATTGATTGATCACCAAACTATTAAATACCCGACTAGGGACTGGACAAAATACACTCGTAATCCCGGACGACATTATGAATGGTGGCTGCTGCATCCATATAAAAAAATGACCAATTAGTAAAACATAAATACAAATTGAGGACAAAGAGCAATATACCTGATTATGAAAATTTAGATTTACAGTAGAACCACCTATGTTGCTAGGATAAAAGGCACTTCAAAACTGATTTGAATTACTTGAATAATCTAGGAATTGAGTTTCATTATGCCTCGCTTGGACAACCAACTCTACATTACAAAGTAATAAATACATTAATTGGTATCATGTGACATAAGCGAAAAATTTAACTAATTATAATAACTAGAATAATATATCACTCACCTCGACTTTTTATTTGCGTTGGGGGAGTTCATTTCTTAGATGTTTTCTTCTTTTTCTCACTTGAGCTTTTAAGCCTTCCGTAACTTATTCCCTTTCGTTTCCTTCGAATGGGGTCCACTATCGAAATATCGCACAAAGAAGCCTCATTATCCTCATCATCACCAGCATCATCAGTCACAACCATACTTGATTTGTATGATGAAATTTCAGCCTTAGCTTTAACCATGTGCTTCCTCAATATTCTTATAGTATGTACATCTTCGGCTCCCAAACTCATCAATTCAATGGATTCATGCATTAACGTGGAAAATCGATTAAATTTAGATGGACCCGGTGACATTTAATGGGATTCATCATTCACAATCCCGTCTTTGGCATCCTTAGTCCATCTTTTCAAAATATAGGAAGATGAAATGACCGTAACCATCGACAAGTTCACATTCAACATGCGCAAGGCATGACGATACAACCACCCTTTTGATTCAAATAATTTGCATTCACAAGAAACTAAAAAGTCTACAGGGTCAAATCTAACAACATATTCACCTTGAATCCCAATCCCCATACACTTGAGAGTATACAAAGAAACCGATCCATTAGATGAAGTACTTGAAATATGTTCAGAGAGACTTTGCACAAATTCTTCATTAAACTTTAGAAAAATTGCACGGGTATATACCGAAGCAGCATGTGACAAGATCCTATTATTTTTAACCTGCGATTTGGCTATCCCACAAGAAATATAATCATCTTGACTTTCAACTTCTCTCATATGCTTCAATTGTTCTTCATAAAGGTGGACAAATTCTACAAGAGACAATGTCTTTGTCAACATATGTTGAAAGACATTATTGGTGCTCTTACTCTTTTGACTTGATCTTATACCACATGTAAAAGAGTCACGATCAAAAGTTGAACTCAATTTATGTCTAAGTTCATATAATCTCCAAAGCCAATTGTTATTTTTAGTATCCTACACCTCTTCCATTTCCCTCCATGTAACTTCAAATTCGTCCTCTGATTTGCATCTATACATAAGCGCTAAGAAATATTTATCCTTAAAACCTAGCTTATGGTAAAGACGTGGAATGTTTTAATTGACATTTTTCCCGATGTGCCAAGTGCATTAACGGTGCGGTGTATTTGGAAACACCATTCTAATAGCTTTTGCCATGGCTTGGTTTTAATCAGTGAATATGGTTTTTGGAGCCTTATTTTCCATAGACTTCAAAAACACTTCAAATAATCAAATAAATGATTTTGTAGTCTCATCCAACAAAAATGCACAACCAAACAGAGTATTCTTTCAATGGTGATTAACCCAACAAAAGGTGCACATATCATGTTATATTTGTTGGTACGGTATGTGGTATCAAACACTAGCACATCACCAAAATAGTCATAATCAAATTTGGACAAGCTATCTCTCCAAAATAAATTGGTCAATCTACCATCTTGATCTACTTGAACAGCATAGAAAAACATTAGGTTTTGCATTTACATGCAATGAAAATGGTTCAAAAGACTTTGACAATCTCCGCCACTTATAACCTTGGATTTTTACGTTTGCAAAAAATTTTGACAATCACGCAAGATAAAACCTAAGTTTTTGCTTCCTCTAGCTTTGTTTGCTAAAAATTTATATGCCAAAGTCCTCCCAATGCCTGCTTTAATCATATCAATCAAAACACCCTTGCACATGTCAGATATCATTCTTCCGCATCTAATCACATGCATTTGATCTTCCCGTACAAATGCGTGATTATGCTCAGAAACATAGTCCATGACTTCATAGACACCATTGTTAACCTTAAATTTGATATGAGCAAGACACCCACATCTAACTTCAAATCTCTCATATTTCTTTTCTTGATCAGATGATCCAACCGAATGCCCCTCACAATTACACAAAAAAGTCCGCTAGGTTATTTCACCTTTTCTATTTTTAACCGTATTACCCTTTCTCACTCCAAATCCTTTGCTGATTGCATAAACCACATACTTATGATATGCTTCAAGTTCATTTGAGAAAACCATCTCTACTACAAACTCAAAATCTTTGTCCATATCACACATCACATGTGCAAGATGGGAAGTTTCATGCTGCAATCAAATGAACAAAAAATAATTCAAGAAAAATAACATCTGATCCTTTATTTAAGAAAGCAAATTATGTTTTATGAGTAAAGAATTACCTCTAAGTCAACCATTTGATATCTTTACAAGTGAAAAATAACTGAGATGATGAGAGACTATGAAGTTCCCTCCTAATGAAATAAAAAACAAATATTTTTAGAACACAATCACTCACACAAACATTTTTAGAGCACAATCAAACACAATCAGCAAAATATACAAGCATGGGATTTATTTAGGGACCTAATGTAATTACTAAACTCCACATCGTCATCAATAACAAACGGAAAATCGAAATTAACGGTATTGGGGTTTAATCTCTTGCTTATTGCCAAACAGGAAAAATCATCTCAATGGGGTATCATGGACTTATGTCTTTCCCTCATTGGAGCCACACCTACTTTTCCTTAGACAGTTTTATGTCTAGAAAAAAAAAAGATTCAAGGAAAGTTCATATCTTATGCATTAATCCATTGCGTCTAAAGAACTATCAGGACAAGCTATTAAAAAATCAATAAATTTGGCAAATCAATCACCATGTGTACCATAGAATGTCTACATTCTATACATAATTTTCGGATCAGCTATACTTTTATAGTCACCGTTGTCATTCCAAAATCCCTAACATTAACATATCACGTTGACTATTGGCTTTAACCACACTAACCACAGCAGAAGTGCTCTACAACCAACAAAAACAATCAACTATTGATTCATTAGATTAGATATCCAATGATTTTCAATTGGACAAAGCAGCAAAGCCAACCACCCAGACAACACAGTTTACAAGTTAACATCTAACAAATTGATTCTAGCTACTACTTCTATGCTTTGAGTTCTACTAAGATGCAATTCTACTGGTACATCGGTACATCCACTCAAGACTATCTATTGTTTGCAGATAAGCCCAACAAATAAACATAGTAGCCCAAATAGGTTGCAGTACATTGCTCGCAAATACATCCTATCTTATGGATTTCTCACAAGAGAAATGATCAGGATATTGAACTTTGGCAATAAAAGGAAGAGTTAAAAAATTATCTGTTTCTCCCGCGACAAATGAGCACGTTCAACAACGGGCATTTCTTCCCACCTCAAAACCTAGTTTTACAGAGATATCACACGAAGGAATTATTAAGTTTTTAGTGCAAATATTAGTGGTACTAAATGTTGGAGTTTGTGCTATTGTCCACAAACTTCTGATGATATCTTAATGCTAATTAAAGAAACGATAAAAGTACTCACATATTGTGCATAGTGAATCGCATCATCAGACTTCAAGCAACATTTCAATGCATGCAAGAGATACTGGATTATCATGTATGAAACATTTCAGGGACAATGAAAGTAAAATCAAAGGAAGTAGATGGGCAAACTTACATATAGGAAATTTGTGACGTAAGCTATACACCCAAATTTACATATACAAGAAAAACGAAAGGTATAGTTCAAGTGTATCCTATCCACATTTACATTGATTCAATGGATACACTTGTCTTATCAAATTGAGTGAAAACTCGAAGATTCTCATTTTTGCTTGTTAATTGCAAAAGGCCTAATCACCCTGTAAGTACCAGCTACCTCAACAAATATCTAAAAAAGTTGAAGAAATACGTTATTGAAATGGCTAACTAAATCATCATCTACTTAAGTTGATCTTCCAGGACCATTGCCATTTATATTTGAATCAGCTAGAATTTAACTTAAAAGAGCTCCTAAATTGCCTTGAGCAAGGTAAGGCCAATAGCACATGAGTTCCATTTTTTCCTCGTATGGATTTTCCACGATGATGTTCCTCCATCTTAACTCAGATATCAGATAGTAGATAAAAGCATCCATGTACGCAATCTCTGTTTTGGCTTTCTCGATGCCCTCCTCATCAAGTAATAGAAATCCAAATGGATCATTGCCTACTTCAACTTCCGTGGATGCAAGATAAAGGAACATAAGCTGTTAGAGGCATGGTGGCTCTAACTAGATAGTGCTTTATCCGATCTAGTTTCCTTGACAGTTTACAAACGGAGGACAATAATTCTTGAAACGCGAACAACATGGAGGGCCCTGATTTTCAGTGTTACAAAAAGTACAGATAAATTTACATGACCTTGTGCTTGTTCTTATTGATCCTCGGCCGCTCATTGATCACGAAACCAAACTGCAAGGGGGAACTCAAGATAAAAAATATAAAAAAAAAATCAGTTATTTAAACATAATTAGATCCACACTTGAATTGACTACAATTAACAAAAATGATGGACGTGAACATAATCAATTTGCAGAAAATAGACTAATTGATGCACTTAACGAATAGAGCTCAATAATCTCAAAGCAGTGCAACTGAAAAGATCCCTTTTATATTTTTGTAGATGAAATCCAATGAAGAGACAACCTATTATGCTTGCATCTATTTTCTCCCACACAAGAACAAAAATGGTTGTCTATGGCATTATCCACAAATTGCACTCAAGAAACATGCCTGATGTTTTTTCGACCAAAATCAATAGAGAGCGTAAAATGAGCACAGGCCACATCTTTCATTTAGCACACAATCATAACAAGCACAAGCATTATCACCCATTCACCAAACGAACCTCAAGCTGATTATTTGACAAATTAAGCACAACCAATCCGACAATCTGCCCAAACGCCAAAAAAACATAATAATAGGGAACCTGTTGGTGGCGTGGTTCATCACAGAGAGCCGAGCAAAGCCGTTTCTCAGGACAAAGAGAGAGGTGTAGAGGACAAATCGCCAATGGGGGGCTTCGGAGGCGACGGTGTAGGCGGAGGTAGCCGCGTGGTCAAGATCTGAGCCACCAATCTTCACGTTAGGGCAAAAACGACGGGAAGTTCAAGTCATACAAAACCCTAACCTGAGAATGGGGCTTCGGGAGGTAATGCAGAGGGCTAGTTGGAGCCTGAGATCTCCAAAGGGGCTGCGGGAGGCGACAACGGAGGCGCGATTTGTCACAGAGAGTAGAGCGGAGCCATTTCTCGGGATAGAGAGAGAGAGTGGCAGAGGACGAATCGCCAATGCAGGGCTTCAAAGGAGACGGGGATGGCGACTGCGTGGTCAGGATCTGAGCCACCGATGGGCTCCGGGAGGCGACGACGGAGGAAACCGGCGGAGGCGGAGGCGCGGTCCATAAAAAGAGCCATGCTTCGCAGAGGAAAGAGAGAGAGCAAATGGGTTTTCTAGAAGGGGACGGTAGAGGCAACCGGCGTGGGCGCGGTGGGTTCACGACCAAAAGATGCAAAGTCGGGGAGGAAGGAAGAGGAAGTCGCAAGCAGGAGGAGTGAAGGAGAGAGAAACCAGGAGGTGAAAAGTGAATATTTGAGCACTAACGGGGGAGAGTTAACGGAGGATGGGAAAGAGAAGGGAAAGTGTGAGATTTTTTAATAAATCTGATTTGTGGGCCCGCTTGCCACGCGTCACTCGGTCAGTGGAGTTATGCATTGTTGACGTTGAGTATTCCACTCACACAATATTTTCTCGGACTCACGGGCTTAGTTTGATGATGAGTTGGCTTGCATTGGTGTTGATGGTGTAGCCGGGCTGAACCAAAATTGGACTTGATGCCGACGGACTGGGCCGGCACGAGATGGGTCGGCCCGGTTCCTTGGATAAATGAGCAAATTGGACTCTCTTCTATTTCTTATTTATTATTTTTTTGTTCTTTTACTGTTATTTATTTTTATTTTTACAAAAATGCATGCTCGGCTTGTCTGCACTGGTCAACATAGTTAACTCCAGTTTTGTTCAAATGACCTTATAAGTGAAAAGTTATTGATCCCATTCAGGGCGTTTCTAGTGTATTCAGTAAGAACAAGCGTATATTTTAGCACATTAATGTGCTAAGCTCGAAATTCCACGCTTATTGAGCTTCGAAACGACTTTTAGGTACCGCATGAAAACCATTCTGGTTTTGTCCAGAACTGATTTTTTGTTCCCAGAATCAATTTTGGACCAGAAACCCGTTTGGTAACGCAATTTCATTTTTCTATTTCTGGGATAAGTTTTTGTTCCATAACCGATTCTGAACCAGAAATCAGAACAAAAAAAAAAGTAGATTTTCTATTTCTAGACCAAAAATGAGAATCATTTCTGAGAGAACTCTTTCTTCAAAATACATGTTCATATATAAGTCATGATCTTCGAGGTGAGAAAAAAAGCAAAAAATAAAAAATTTCAAAACTTAACAGAATGGTTTAGAATCTGTAACTACCCACTTTGAGTGAAATTTAAATTTTTTTGAGCGCCGAAAAAAATAAAAAAAATAAAAAATTTCACAAAATGGCTTAGAATACCTATGGTCACTCACTTTGAGCAAAATTTAATTTTTTTAGATGCCAAAAAACATAAAAAATAATCAAAAAATGTAAAATTTAAAAACTTCACATAATGTTTTAGAATACCTATGGCCACCCAATTTGAGCGAAATTTTATTTTTTTAAGTGCCGAAAAAAATTAAAAAAAGCAAAAAATCAAAAATTTAAAAACTTCACAGAATGGCTTAGAATACATGAGGCTATCCACTTTGAGCGAAATTTAAATTTTTTTAAGTGCCAAAAAAAATAAAAAAACTT
The DNA here is from genome assembly GCA_024500025.1 of Syzygium aromaticum. NCBI lineage: Eukaryota > Viridiplantae > Streptophyta > Magnoliopsida > Myrtales > Myrtaceae > Syzygium > Syzygium aromaticum. The sequence goes on from CM044894.1 coordinate 23,422,598, forward strand.
CAAAACTTCACAGAATGGCTTAGAATACCAATGGCCACCCATTTTGAGCGAAATTTAATTTTTTTTAGATGCAAAAAAAAAGCAAAAAAGTAAAAGTTTCAAAACGTCACAGAATGACTTAAAATACCTGTAGCCACCCATTTTGAGTGAAATTTTATTTTTTTAGATACCAAAAAAAATAAAAAAAAATCAAAAATTTCAAAACTTCACAAACTGGCTTAGGTAGTGAATGATAACCATTCTGTTCCAGAATGAGTTCCTGAACCAGAAATAGATTTTTCTATTTCTAATTTCTGAATGAGTTTCTGAGAAAAAAAAACCCGTTTGATAACGATAAAAAATTTCTATTTCTAGAACAGAACCCCGTTTGATAACAACACAAAATTTCAATTTCCTGAAACAAAAACCCGTTTGATAAACAACAGAAAATTCTATTTCCAGGAACGGAAATCCAATTTTTTAGAAATGGAATAAAAATAATAAAAAAACCCGAAAAAATTCATAAAAATCTTTAAAAAAATTCAGAAAATCCCAAAAAATTGAAAAATTCCAGAAAAAATCATCAAAATGTCGAGAAAATAAAAAAAATTCAGATTTCGGGAAAATAGGAAATTTGTTGAATTTTTTCAAAAAAAATCAAGAAATCAAAAATTTCAAAACTTTATAGAATTACTTAGAATACCTGTGGCCACCCACTTTTAGTGAAATTTAAATTTTTTTAGGTGCCCAAAAAAAATCAAAAAATCAAAAATTTCAAAACTTCACAGAATAGTTTAGAATACATGTGGCCACCCACTTTGAGTGAAATTTAAATTTTTTAAGGTGCCCAAAAAAATTCAAAAACTCAAAAATTTCAAAACTTCACAGAATGGCTTAGAATACATGTGGCCACACACTTTGAATGAAATTTTAATTTTTGAAGGTGAAAAAAAAGCAAAAAATCAAAAATTTCAAAACTTCACAGAATAACTTAGAATACATGTGGCCATCTACTTTGAGCGAAATTTAAATTTTTTTAGGTGCAAAAAAAAATAAAAAATGAAAATTTTCAAAACTTCACAGAATGACTTAGAATATCTCTAACCACCCACTTTGAGTAAAATTTAATTCACAAAATGACTTAGAATATCTCTAACCACCTACTTTGAGTAAAATTTAATTTTTTTAGGTGCCCAAATGGTATTTTTTATTTATTTTTATTTTTTTTGGCTCCTAAAGAAAATTAAATTTCACTCAAAGTGGATGGCCACATGTATTCTAAGCCACTTTGTGAAGTTTTGAAATTTTTGATTTTTTGCTTTTTTTATTTTTTCTGACACCTAAAAAAAATAAAATTTCTCTCAAAGTGGGTGGCCACAAGTATTTTAAGCCATTATGTGAAATTTTGAAAAATTTTCTTTTTTGCTTATTTTTATTTTTTTTCCGACACCTAAAAAAAATTAAATTTCACTCAAAGTGGATGGCCGCAAGTATTCTAAGCAATTATGTGAAGTTTTTTATTTTTATTTTTTTTGTTTTTTTCGGCACCTAAAAAAATTTAAATTTTTCTCAAAGTGGATTGCCACAGGTATTCTAAGCCATTCTGTGAAGTTTTGAAATTTTTTATTTTTTGCTTTTTTTTACCTTTTTCGGTACCTAAAAAAATAAAATTTCTCTCAAGTTTGAAATTTTTACTTTTTTACTTTTTTTTACTTTTTTTTCTTTTTTCGGCCACAGGTATTTTAAGCCATTCACTAAAGTTTTGAAATTTTTACTTTTTTGCTTATTTTTATTTTTTTGGCATCTAAAAAAAATTAAATTTCACTCAAAGTGGGTGGTCATAGGTATTCTAAGCCATTCTGTGAAGTTTTGAAATTTTTTTTTTTTTTTTTTGGCACCTAAAAAAATTTAAATTTTGCTCAAAGTGAATGGCCACAGGTATTCTAGGGTGCTGCATGAAAACCATTCTGGTTCTGTCCAGAACTGATTTTTTGTTCCCAGAATCAGTTTTGGACCAGAAACCCGTTTGGTAACGCAATTTCATTTTTCTATTTCCGGGACAAGTTTGCTTTCAAAACTGATTTTGAAACCAGAAATGAGAACAAAAAAAAAGTTGGTTTTTCATTTCTGGAACAAAAGTGAGAACCATTTCTGAGGAATTCATTTTCTTCAACACACATATTTATATGAAAGTCACGATCTTTGAGGTGAGAAAAAAAAGCAAAAAATCAAAAATTTCAAAACTTAACAGAATAGTTTAGAATTTGTAGCTACCCACTTTCAGTGAAATTTAAATTTTTTTAGGTGCCAAAAAAAATAAAAATAAAAAATTTCAAAATTTTTTAGCTACCCAACCCATGTTCTTCTACTTCTTCATCGTCATCTCACACAGCTCATCTTTGTCTATTCATTACCATCAAAATTCCCAACAAAACTCTTTTTCTCTCCACCATTGATATCCAGATCTGTCCAATGGGAGGGTTGGGTTGGATTTTTTTTTTTTGGGTCTGAGGGTTGGGTTGGGTTTGAGTGGGTAAAAAATGGGTTTGGACTAAATTAGCCCATTTTTATGAAATACAATTTTGGTGACTCATACCCGACTAAACCTAAACTCAATCCATACTCACCCCAACCTATGTTCGTCTTCTACTTCATCATCTCGCATTGTTATTCATCTTCGTCACTTCTTCCCTACCAAAGTGCCCACAAAACTCTTTTCGCCCCATCACCAATGTCCCCTATCACCGCCCTCCTCCTCCTCTCACTCTCCACCTCCTTCAACCTCACCCGGTCTGATCTCGCTTCTGACCAAGCCACACTCCTCTACCTTCGCTCCACAGTTGGTGGCCTCCTCCTCCTCTGGAGCCTCACTGACTCGCCCTGCTCCCAGGTGACATTTTTTTTTTCTGAACAATCATATGAACTTTAAATTTCGTCCCTCTAATTGTTCATGAATGATGACACATGACTTTAACCTATAAAATGAAACTATATACGCTCTTACGTGCATTCTTGTTATCAAACGAGCCGGAGACATTATACAAAAAGGGCAATACACTAGAATTTATGACTTATATATGTCTCGTATCTAAAGTGTTATCTAGTCAATTATTTCCTCAGTAAAAGTATGGTTTTTAACCGCACAATTTTCTTTTGGGGGAACAAGACAAATGAAGGCCACATTGATAACATTGTTGAACTAAATTGGAGATTGAAGAGGTGGAACTCCACAACATCACTTGTGTTAAAAAAAAAAAAGATTTCCTGTTCAATGGTACAAGCGACTCCATCAAGCTAGTGTCGATTAATAGTTTAGCCGCCTTCACCAAATAATTTGATGGACCAAAAACAATAAATCCACAACATCTAGTCTTAGCACCAATTGAAATAAAAAGGATTAAGTTGTGAGTATGATCCTTCATCTCGATATATATCCTATCAAAAATCTCATCGTAACTGTCGAATCGAATTGAAACCGTTGATTATGATGTTTTGGTTTGGTTCGATACATACCAAATCCAATTTTCTCTTTTTTTGTTTGTGAACTTCGTAGTACATCAATATGCTCTCAGTATACTTGCCCGTTTAAGATTCGTGGGTTCGTTGCCTTACAACTACTAGTATTTTGTCCATGTTACTAACAAGGACTACAGGTATATGTCTTATAACTTAATATGATTATTTTTTCCGCGAGACCCATCCACCATGTGATGTACATGGTCGCTATTGTCCGAAATCTGCAAGATATGAGTGAATTTGTAAGCTCGGCCCGACAACAGCCCAAACATGAGGAGGCATTATTTGGTGAGTTGCAAGTGCGTATAGTCCAGACCCATTAAAACCCATATGTAACTGGGCTTTATAACTCTAAAATCATGACAATTCGTTCCTTGAATTATTAAGCTACCGGCTTCTAGAATCGCCCAAGCTAGCAAGTCACTCCAAAACACAACAATGTTTCAAAAAGTAAAAGAGATGGCAAATGCTCGACTCGAAAAGAGAAATTTGCTTGATCCACAAGTGGCCCAATTTGATCAATATGTGATCTTCATTTTCATGCAAAAGTGTAGGACTTTAATCGGGTGAACATGGGGATGATAAAAAGCAATTCTATGTTGTGCTTTACCTTTTTTTTCGGTCGGATGTTATGCTTTACTTCACCCGGTGATCGTGAGGTCATTCTATAGTATACAATAAGCATTTGCCCTTTGCTTCCAAACGAAGAATGTACAGAAGGACATTGAAGTGTCTTAATATATTGAAGCGAGATATCAAATCTCTCTTTTTTTTTTTCTTTTGCTTTTCCTTTTTGGAATAAAAAATCACGCGGAAAAGTTCAAAATGAAGACACATTGCATCTCTTTTCACCTTTTGCTTTTCTTGGATACACCATGAACGTACAAATGAGAGATTCAAAGAGGACACACAGTTTTAAATTGACAAAAGCGAGATACTTGCTTGATGCTGTGGAGGATTAAACTGGTCATTATCGACAAGGCCACATGACTTTTATGTACCTAAATGTATGAAAGACTAAGGATTTTATCCATCTTCAGAGAATTTTTTTTTGGCCTTACCCACCTAGATTTCTTTTGGGTTAATATCATGAAAAACTCCAAATTAGTACACCCGTAACAAATTTACCTCAGATTAATTTTTTGACTATAAAAAATCTCAAACTTGTATACATGTGATAAATTTACCTCAAACTAATATTTTGACCACTAAAAACTCAAAACTAGTACATTTGTGACAAATTTACCTTTCGTTAAATTGGATTAATATCATAAAAAATCACAAATTGATAAACTTGTGAATAATGGAGGGGTAAAATCAAGAACTGATACACTCGTCAACTGCCACGCACCATATAACTTGGAAATTTAACAGTAAAATTTAACAGTAATTAATGGAGGGTAAATTTTTCACAGATGTACCGGTTTGAGTTTTTGAAGGTCAAAAAATTAATTTGGGATAAATTTATCGTAGGTGTACCTGTTTTGAATTTTTTGTGATATTAAATTTTTTTTTTCCATTGGAAGATAGACATATGCATTGTAACATCCTAAAGTCCCATATGGTGAGAGACCTAGTGAGTGATTCATAAGTAAACACCTACCCCAAATAGACATTACCTTGTGCGAGTAAGTAGAGTATTCCTTTTGAAGTCTTGGCTCACGTGGACAAGATCGGGTCATTGTGAGGTTGTAAATGGACTAGACCTATATTCAATACGATGATGGTGGAGAGTGACCATTGAGCCAAAAGAGTTCGTACAAGATGCAACTTCTGGCAGGTTTGTAGGTGGCACGAGGGCAAGAATGGATTGGACCACATATTGAATAGGGAAAGTATCGCTTGGTGGTACAAGGCAGCACCGATGAGCAAGAGAGTTTGTAACATCCCAAAGTTGATATGAGGACATCACAAGTGTCACCATTTTTGTATAGTGCTTACTTAAGAACTATAACTTTTCGTTCGACTACTTGAGTGTCACATTAGTTGAAAATCGCTTACTTAAGTACCATTGGCAATTGGTGTGGCCAGAAAACTTGACATGGGATTGCCTTAATGTAAACAATCCAACATGACTTGCCAGCAAGATGAAATCAACAAAATAGTTCGGCAAAATAGTTCAGCGACGTTGGTTGACCCATTTGTTTAGGCAAAAGGACATCAGAAGTGACATAAGTTGTGTACGGAAATCACTTTGGTACTATAACTTTTTTTCGGATCACTTTAATGCCAACTTTTTTGAAAAACGATCACTTTAGTTCCAATATTGACATGATTTGCTGGAAATCCTACGTGGCGCTAACATGACTTGTCGAAGAGGTCAATGGCTCGCCGGAGAGGTCCATGGCTTGCCGGAGAGGTCCAATCAGCACTAAAAACCAAAAACGTTGCCGTTTAGTCTGTTAACGTGTACTTTTTTAGAAAAATAAAATTTATATTATATTTATTTATAATAATAAAAAAAATCAAGCATTGCAGTAGCGATGAGGGCTCTCTCGCCGCTGCTGCCACCCCACCACCGCCGGGAATGGTCGAAAGTGGTGGGCGGAGTGGTTGGCGAGGGTCGTCGACCCCTGGCTGGAGCCCGGCGACCCTCGCCGAGAGGAAGCGATTGCCTTTGCTGACAAGGCAAGACCTCGCCGTCGGGACCCCAGGCGACGGTGAGGTTGGCCTCGCCAGATCTAGCGAAGCTCATCGGTGATCGGCGGGGCAAGCTTCACCAGATCTGGCGAGGTCAACCTCGCCATCGCCTGGGTTGCGACGGCGAGGTCAGCCTCGCCTTTGTCGAGCGAGGGGAGACCTCGCCGTCGCCTAGGTCTCGACAGCGAGGTCTCCCCTCGCCTGGCAAAGGCAAGGTGAGACCTTGCTGTCGAGACCTAAGTAACGGCGAGGTTGGCCTCGCCTTTGTCGGGCGAGGGGAGACCTCACCATCGTGACCCAGGCGACGACGAGGTCGGCCTCACCTTTGCCGGGTGAGGTGACCTTGCCTTTGCCGGGTGAGGCAACCTCGTCTAGCCAGGGGCCGGCAAGGCTTGCCCTCGTCGGTGGCCAGCAGGGCTTGCCCTCGTCGGTGGCCGGTGGGGCGAGCTTCGCCAGAGATCGATGAGGTCAGCCTCGCCGGCCCTCTCCGCTGGCCGATCGCCGAACCGGCGATCAAGAAAAAGTTAGGAAAAAAAAAGTTTAAAAAGATTAAAAAATTTGAAAAAAAGCCACATAATTTTCATGTGTACAAGTCAAATCATTTTTTTTTAAATATAAATGTTACATCAGCTTTTTGGTCAGAATTTTAACCGGAGTCACTAAAGTAATTTATTTTCCTCCGATTTGACACCAAAGTGATCTGAAAAAATATTATAGCACCAAAATGATCTCTGTACACGACTTATGTCACTTTTAATGTCATTTTGCCCATTTGTTTGCTCCAAAATAACGAACTGGGGCAAAATCACAATTTTTCTTCAAAACCTAATCCTATATTAAGCAAATCGGCAAAAATAAAGTCATTTTCAGTGTTTCGAATGGCTCGAATCAGTCTTCTTTACTGTTTATACTTGAACGTGCGCTTCCTTTGAACTCTCTCCAACAATCATTCAGTTATTGATGAAATAGGTGGGGAAAGTTCATTGCCTCTTTCGACACTGGTGACCATCATTGTAGCGGACGTGGCGACTGTGGTGCTCATCTCTTTCTCAAAAAGTCATTCATTCTTTGATGGCGAAATCCATCTGCTGGAGCTCGTGGGTGTCAGTAGTTTTAGCAGTGGCTATGGCGGAGGTACAGAGAAAAGAAATGCGAATAAACTCTGAAAATAGAGAGAAAATTAGTTTTTCTAAGCGTCGTCGCTTTGGACTCCTAATCGCCACGTTTGCCCACTCTAGACTTTAATTTATTTTTTTTAGGTTCCCGTTGGATTTAGAATTTTATTCAAAAAAAATCATGTAGGATGAATCTCAGAAATATATTGCCGGAGGCATTTAAATGAACGATTTTTCACCTATGTTGAATTCAAGTGATTGAAAAAAAGTTGTATCACTTAAATGAGTACCTTACAAAAATTAGGGCGTTTATGGTGTCCCTTTTCCTCCAAAAGATGGAGACGAAGATGGAGAGCTGGAGACGGTAAGATGAGCATCAATCAAAAAGAGTGAGAGAGTGAGAGCGAGCGTGAGGCAAAAGCAAAAGAAGGTATTTCTTGGCTCAATGTGAAATTATGAGCATCAAGCGAGTTAGGTTTAGTTTAGGAATTTAATATGTTTTTAAGAAAAATAAAAATAAAAATAAAAAAGATTATATTATATTACTGGTCCTGTTTGGATGGATCAGCGGGCGATTCCACACTTGGAACCGGGAATCAAATCGGTATACCAATTCCCAAAAATAGGAACCGAAAACCAAACCGGTTCCGGTCTGGTTCCGGGCGGTCCAGGTGGTTCCTGGTTCTTTTGCACACCCCGACTAAAAAGTGAGACCCATAAAGAGCAATATTTTTAGAACATTGTGTTAATGAGTGTTTTAGCCATAAAGGGAGTGGAAAAAGTGTTGGGAATCGAGCACCGATTCTAGAAAATTACCCAAGCAAACGATCTTCACTAGCAAAATATAATAATAAAAGAACAGAATTGAAAAGAACACGCCAGAAAATTTGTTATCGAAGTTCACCCAAACTTGGGCTACGTCTCCGCACAGAGGCACTCTGCGAATCTACTAAATTTTGAAGAAAGTAGGAACACAATGATGATCTTCTCTCAAGATGGAGATTAAAGAGATTGAGAACACTCATATAGAAAAAACTCACTTTTTTCTTCACTCTTTTCTTTTCTCTATATTTTCTTATCAGCGCTTGACGGCTAACTTCTATCAATAACTGATATATAAAGCGTAGCTTTTAACCTAAAAGCAAAATTAATAGAAAAGACAAAAAAACCCTTAATAACAATATTTGGTTTCATCCTCCAACAATCTCCCACTTGAAGACAAATACACCCGATGCACCAAGCAACTTTGCATCCATTTACTTCAAAAGCTAATAACCTGAACTTGTGCCTCTGCGATACACCTCACCAATTAATATGGAGTAATACCAATGGTAGTAGTACAGAAAATAAGTTTCTCTCTATCTACTACCTTGGTAAACATATCAGCTGTATTCTTCGAGCCGTCAATCTTTTGTAACTTTAACTCATTATCTTTTAATGCTGACCTGACGAAATGATAACGCTTCTTGATATGTTTAGTTCTTGAGTGATAAGCTACATTCTTTGCTAAGTGTACTGCACTTTGACTATCACTCCACAGTGTGCTCACTGGCTACTTTTGATGTAGCTCCTCCATGTAATCTTGTAACCACATGATTTCCTTGGAGGCTTCCGTGATTGTCACGTACTCTGCTTCCGTCGTCGATAGAGCCACTACTTTTTGTAGTTGAGATACCCAACTCACTGTTGTACCTGCAACTGTAAAGATATATCCAGTGGTACTTTTACCACTATCTCGATCACCCGAATGATCTGCATCCACATAACCCTGCAACTCTAGAGATGTCCCTTTATAACAAAGAGAGTAATTTGATGTACCCGCTAGATATCTCAATATCCATTTTATTGCATTTTCATACTCTTTGCTCGGGTTCTGTAAATATCGACTCACAACTCCCACTGCCTGTGCAATATCTGATCTCGTGCTCACCATGGAATACATTAAACTTCCCACTGCTGATGCATATGGGATTGCTGCCATCTCATCTTTCAAAGCCCGAGTACTTAGATACATATCCTTAGAAAGTTTGAAGTGACTCGCTAGAGGAGTGGCAACCGGTTTTGCCTTATCCATGTTAAATCTCTTTAACACCTTCTTTACATAGTCTTCTTGCGACAACCACAATTTCTTATTTTTTCTATCTCTAATGATTTTCATGCCTAAGATATTCTTGGCCTCTCCCAAGTCTTTCATAGCAAACTGCGATGCCAATATCTTCTTCACTTATGCGATTCTCTTCATATTGGAACTAGCCACCAGCATGTCATCCACATATAAAGAGAGATATACGATATCACCATCGCTATACTTGCGAAAATAAACACAATGATCAGCTTCACAATGTGCAAAGCCTTTTTCTTCCATGAAACCATCAAACTTTAAGTACCATTGCCACAAGGCGTGCTTCAAGCCATACAAGCTTTTCTTCAAGTGACATACCATGTGCTCTTTACCTTTGACCTCAAAACCTTTAGGTTGCGTCATATATAACTCTTCATCTAGGTCCCCATGCAAAAATGCCGTTTTCACATCCAATTGCTCGAGATGAAGATCCTTAATCGCAACTATACTCAGCAAAACTCTGATCGATGTCATCTTTACGACCGGTGAAAATATTTCGGAGTAGTCGATTCCTTCTTTCTGAGAAAAGTCCTTGACCACAAGTCTCACTTTGTATCTGATACTACCATCTGCTTCGTTTTTTATCATGTACAGCCACTTATTTAACAAAGCCTTTTTACCTGCAGGCAACTCTGTTAACTCTCAAGTTTTGTTCTGAAGTAACGAGCTCATCTCGTCTTTCATAGCACGCTCCCACTGCATGTGAGATGTGTCTTTCTTTGCCTCATCATAAGTCTTTGGTTCTACTGAATTTGTATATAAGACATGGTTTAGAACAATATTAGCTGATGGATCAAAAATTACCTTTGGCTTTCTAACTAGTGTAGACCTCCTCAAGATAGGTACTTCAGGGTTGTCAGTATGTTCTGAATCACCGCGTTCCTCTTGAACTCCCTGTTCATTGATAATAGATTTATCTTGAACCTCCCATTCAGGTACATTTTGATTCGCCGGAACTATTTTCACAGGTATTGTGTCCAACTCAATATATTCTGATTCTACTGCCTTCTCATGCTCCGTCTGATGATCCTTGTACATCTTTTCTTCATGAAATACCACATTCCGACTACGGATGACTTTGTTATTTTCATAATCCCAAAGCCTATAGCCATACTCATCACTATCATATCCGATGAAGACGCACTTCTAGGACTTAGCATCAAGCTTCTTCCTATCCTCCCTATCAATCAGAGCATATGTAATACAACCAAAAACTTTTAAATATGAATAATCAATCTTTTTACCTGATTACTGCTGTTGTGGTATTTCTCCATCAAGCGCACTAGATGGACTCTTATTGATTAGATAAACAGCTGCATCAACTGTAGCAGCCCATAAGTGTTGCGGAAGACTCGCGTGTAACCTCATTCATCTTGCACGTTCCAGAATTGTTCTATTCATCCTCTCAGCTACACCATTCTTTTGAGGAGTTCTAGGAACAGTTTTCAACCCATGTATGCCCTCCTGGCTCAAGTATTCATCAAATTCCTTGCTCGTATATTCACCACCATTATCAGACTTTAGAGCTTTAATCTGATAACCTGTCTCTTTTTCTGCCATGGCCTTCCACATTTTGAACATCCCGAATAGTTCTGATTTTTCTCTGAGAGTATAGATCCAAGTCTTCCTTGTTGCATCATCAATGAATGTGACAAAATATCTCTTACCACCATAAGAGAGTTCCTGAGCCGGTCCTCATACATCTATATGAACCAACTCTAATTTTTTACCTTTATTCTGTCACCCATTCAACTGAAAACTACCTACCTTTTGTTTTCCATAAATGCAATTCTCACAGAAATCTAATTCAACTTTCTGCAAACCTAGAAGTAACTTCCTTGAGTGTAACTGCTTTACACCCTTTTCACCAAGATGTCCCAAACGATAATGCCAAAAGAGTTGACAAATTACCTGTAGCCACTGTAGTTGCAACCATATCATTAATATTGTCTCCCTGGAGAAGGTAAAGTGTACCCGTACGTTTTCCCTTTGCTACTACTCTTGCCTCTGAGGTTATCTTCCACTCTCCGCATCTAAAGGCTGTTACCAAACCTTCTTGATCAAGTTTACTAGTTGAGATCAGATTTTTCTTTAATTCTGGGATATGTCTAGTTTCACGCAAAACTAGACGTCTTCCACCTGAGATGTTCACAATCACAGTTCCTTTTCCAATAATTGGACACATATGGCCGTTTCCCACATCCACTTGCCCAAAATCTCCATTGGCATAATCAGCAAATATGTCTCTTTGCGAGGTGCAATGGAAAGAAGCACCAGAGTCAATAAACCACTTGTCTGTCATCAAGTCATACCCTGCAGGTAAACACAAGTTCTCTAGCGAAGGTTCATTGCTAACCACATTAGCTCCTTGATTCTCATCCCGCTGCTTCTTTTTATAGGCCTCACACTGAAACCTCCGATGTCCAGTCTTGTGACAAAACCAACACTCATCTTTTGCGACCTCTCTCTTTCCCCTTGACTGTGATCTACCGCGCCCGCTGCATTTTCTTCTGCTTTTACTTCTCTCACGGTTCTCTACTGCTAGTGCCGTGGAAGATGTAGATGGCAAAAAATTATTTCCACCTGAAACTTTCCTTCACATCTCTTCATCCATGATACTACTCACAGCATCATCCAGAGTCAAATCATCCTTCATGGTGCTTGAAATTCCCTGCACTGCGGTGTTGTAGCTTTCCGGAAGAAAACATAAAAATAATAAAGCTTGAAGCTTCATATCCAGATTTATGCCTGCGGATTCCAATTGACCTGTGACTTGCGTGAAACTATTAATATGCTCTGCTACGGAACCTTTATCATATAACTTCATATTAACCAACTTCTTCAGCAAAAACACATGATTTGATGTGGATGGCTTCTCATATATTCGTAAGAATATCCATGGCTTCTTTTGCAGTTTTTGCTTTCGCGATGTGGTATCCTGTCTTTTTCGTCAACCCTAGACGAATCACACCTAATGCCTTTCGATCAAGAATTTTCCATCCTGATTCTGCCGTCAGATCCACTTCTGCTATTTCAAGTTTCCAACCCTCAAGTGGTGCATAGAGATCTTTCTGATAAAGATAATCCTCGATTTGGAGTTTCCACCATCCGAAATCCTGCCCATCGAACTTATCAATCCTGATTTTATCTTCTGCCATGTCGCTTGCTTTCAATCAAAAGTCACCGAAAAATCCCTCGATGTTCTCGATTAACCAACCAAGCTCTGATACCAGTTGTTGGGAATCGAGCACCGATTCCAGAAAATAACCCAAGCAAACGATCCTCACTAACAAAATATAATAATAAAAGAACAGAATTGAAAAGAACACACCAGAAAATTTGTTATCGAAGTTCACCCAAACTTGGGCTACGTCTCCGCGCAGAGGCACTCTACGAATCCACTAAATTTTGAAAAAAGTAGGAATACAATGATGATATTCCCTCAAGATGGAGGCCAAAGAGATTGAGAATACACACAAAAAAAAGACTCACTTTTTTCTTCACTCTTTTCTTTTCTCTCTATTTTCTTATTAGTGTTTGACGGCTAACTTCTATCAATAGCTGATATATAAAACGTAGCTTTTAACCTAAAAGCAAAATTAATAGAAAAGACAAAAAAGCCCTTAATAATAATATTTGGCTTCATCCTCCAACAAAAAGTGCACCCCTTATATAGGGCCTTACCCTGTTAACCTCCCATGTTCTAGGCTAATTTCTACATACTCAATGGTCAGATTGCATGTGATTTGCTTAGACCTTGCAATTGGAAGTTTCACGGAGATTTCATTGTCAATTTTTCATTTGATTTAAATTTACTGAGGCCGAATCTCGAAGCAAGAAAAGGAAAATAAAAGAAAAAAAGAAAAAAAACTTATTTGAAAAACATATATGGTTCGGCCCGTGAATAATGTTTCTATTAGCAAATTGGCTTGCAAGTTGCTCCATTGAGCTATTTCTAGAAATATGAACTAGATTTATCAATGGACAAGTTTAATGCTACAAGCATAGAATGGCTTTTTGTTTTCTCAATACATGATGGCTAGCTTTTTAGCCTGTGCTAGGTACGTGCTATTAAATTTTTTTCGTGTTTTAATAAAAGCATAGATAATATTATCTCAGAGAGATAGGACTACAAATTAGTCCCATATCAGTCGTAGTTAAAGGGTGATTATCTTGATTAGTTCTGTTCATTCAAAAGATATACATCTTTCATTGTAATATTATGCAAGAACGGGCCTATTCAAATACTTAATGCTTAGTAAATCACTTTGCAATATAATTTTATTGAACTTAGCCATAGGTTGAGAAAGTGCTCACAGGATGCGATACTTGTTAAGAGTTTCACGGTAGATAATCAACACATCACTATTTGATTTCTCTAGTCAACTATTCAATCTTCCTTCTTGTCATTTCTTTGTGGTGACTCTGTCATCGCATTCTCGGTACTTATTTCTCTGCTTGACTATAGATTTTTTTTTTTACCTTGGATTTTCTTTATCTTGTTCTTGTATCCATTTCCTATTATCCTCATGAATTGTCGTAAGAGTTTTTTTTTTTTATCCTTTTTCTCTTAAAAATTCATTCTTAGGTAATGCATATTTTACTTTTATTCTTCATTCCCTGTATCGTTCCATGAGGTGAAAACTCCTGAAAGTTTATACTATAAATAGTTATTCTTAGGTAATGCATATTACTTTGACTTTTCTCTAAATTTACTTGCACACAATTTTACTTCCACAAATGGATTGATTCGTTTTTTGGATTTTCTTTTTATTGACCTATACATTAGCGATGCGTCTTTTAATCTTTTGAAGTTCTCTAAAGGTGCTCTCTACAAATTTTTCAGACGTGGCTTTTAATTTTTTCTGCCTCTATCTTTCATATATTAGCTTTTTCAAAATAAGCGCTTTGAATGTAGAAGATTACAAGTCAAATGGTGCCTCGAAAAATTAATTAACCGCCCCTCGTGGAGAACATGAATAGCTATGTACTCCGACATGGTTCAGCATGGGGACAATGCCTTGTTCAATGTAGAGGTGAGCATAGTTTCAAGATAGAACCTGAAATCTGAGAATTTGACTGGTGGGAACTTGTAAGTATCAGGTTTCAAGGTATGCAGGGTAGGTTTCAAATTTCAAAAATTGAGGAACCTCTTTCGACGGGTAGGTTCCGAGTTCTAAGTACATGGAACTTGAAACCTTAAACAAAGTTTTTTGTGTTATTTCTTAATCTATGTCTTTGCATGATTTTATGGTATTCCTTGACATTAGATGATGAGTGTATAATTTGGAACTACTAATCTAAGCTTTTATTTTATGACTTGTTAATATTTTCATATTATTTATATATTTAAATATAAGTTATGGTCAGTAGATCATAGCAGCAAGTGGTGGTCATTAAAGGTAATGATTCACTGCAATTATTCAATTAATAATACAGGTGGAACCTAAATAGATTTTGAAACTGACCATAGAACCTGTGACAGGATAGGTTCCAGGTTCTAAGGTATGTAAGGTATGTTCTAGGTTCCAAAAAATGATAAACATATTCTCATTGGTAGGTTTCAAGTGAAATCTGTAAAGAACTTGGAACCGCTCACACTTAGTTCAACAAGGTTAAATGAAAGAAGATGGTGAGGGTAGACCTAAAGAATGTATCTATTTAATCGCTAACATTGCTATTGATATATATTATGATCGATAAAAAAAATTAATGTATATTCCAAATAATGTGTCATATATTCTTAACGCACCCCCACCCATGTTCTTCTTCTACTTCATCATCTCACGTTACTCTACATCTTCGTCTCTTCTTCCCCTCCAAAGCACCCTAAAACTCTTTCCTCCCCATCACCAATGTCCACTATCACCGCCCTCCTCCTCCTCTCACTCCCCACCTCCTTCTTCAACCTCGCCCGGTCCGATCTTGCTTCCGATCAAGCCACACTCCTCTGCCTTCGCTTCACTGTTGGTGGCCTCCTCCTCTGGAGCCTCATTGAGCCATTGACTCGCCCTGCTCCTGTGTGACATTTTTTTTTTCTGAAGAATCATATGAACTTTAATTTCGTCCCTCTAATTGTTCATGAATGATGACACTTGACTTTAACCCATAAAATAAAACTATATACGCTCTTACGTGCATTCTTGTTATCAAACAAGCCGGAGAAATTATCCAAAAAGGGCAATACACGAGAATTTCTTTGACTTGTATCTATCTAGTATCTAAAGTGTTATCTAGTCAATTATTTTATCAGTAAAAATCTGGCTTTTAACGGCACGATTTTTTGTTGGGGTGACAAGACAAATGAAGGCCACATTAATAACATTGTTATGTTGAGAAAACTTCCTAATAGATTTTGATGATAACAAAACCATCAATGAGTAAAGTCTGACATATGCTTTTGAAGTATTCTAAGTCCAGGCAATTACATTCTGGAAGTCCAGACTTTAAGAAGAAATCCAAGTTCTACACTGCAAAAAACAGAATTTAGACTTCATACAAAAAAGTTGAAGTACCTTAGTTTATATACTGGAATCAATATATTCAGAATTTATCGAACAAACCACCCTGACAACAAGTTGTGAGCATAAGAACTTTATCCAGACTTTATTGCTTACTTAAAACGTAAACAACGGCTAGTGATCTGATTTGGATTTCACCAATGGAAAGAATTGTTTGATTCGATCTTAAAAGGCTATTTTGCAAGGAAATATTTATATAGCAAGATATCCTAAATTGATTGACAATCCAATCCTATGACAAGTTTATTTCTAAATTGGAGAAGCTCTACTTATGGAAACCAAATCTCTTGTTGTATGGGCGATCGGATTTAGCAGAATTCTGATTTTATCACTCAATGGCTACTCAATTATTTTTATACAAATCTATCCAAGATGAAGATTGAAAGATGATTATCTGAAAACTGTCCAATGGCTCGTTTGGAAGTGGAGAAGTATA
This sequence comes from Syzygium aromaticum, assembly GCA_024500025.1. Classification (NCBI taxonomy): domain Eukaryota; kingdom Viridiplantae; phylum Streptophyta; class Magnoliopsida; order Myrtales; family Myrtaceae; genus Syzygium; species Syzygium aromaticum. Next base: position 23,438,927 of record CM044894.1, read on the forward strand.
AAAGAAGACAAATCGTTGAAGAGCAGCAGCAGAGAGACAAAATCCAGAATTATCAATTCCAAAGTCTGAGCAAACTCTGACAAGATTTTTTACTTGTCTTTCTTGAGGCTAAATTTGTGATCTTGAGAGACTTGTTGTATGAGAGATAGAGTGGTCCTTCTAAACATCACTCAGAATTTATAATCTCTTAATCGATCATCTAGTAGAATCCAGCCAGTAAGCTGTCGACGTAGGAGAGTGGACGTACGCTTGCTATAAGCCGAACCACTATACATATGTGTGTATATTCTCTATTCTCGAAATCTCTTTATTGCACATTTGTTTGTTTGTTATTTAAAGTTTGACTAAAATCTGAACATTGTTCAAACTTTGACTGAGATCAATTACTTTCGCATTAAAATTGATCAATTTGCATTCAAATCACCTATTCACCCACCTCTAAGGCTGTGTAATATAACGATTCTATGCCCGAGAGCTGATTCTGCTTAAAAATGATTCTTTTTGATTATGTGCTCGGAATTGATTATGATCATTTAAAAGCGTTTGATAATGGTCCAAAATTTCTATTCCTAGAATTGAAAAAGGACATAAATACGTTTGATAACGGCACAAAATTTCTTTTTATTAATAATATTTTTAAATAGTTAAATATTTCTTCCTTTATTTTTTCATTTTTTTTTTCTTTCTTCTCCTTCCCTTCCTTGGCCATGGCCAGTTGCCGACGAGAGCATCGCGGCCCTCGTCGGTGGTCGATAACCGTGAGGGTCCCCCTCGCCACCTGGGCGAAGGCGGCATGAGGGACTCTCGCTGTCGCCAGCCACCGAGGAGGGCCGGTGCGGCCCTTGCTTGTGTTAGCAGTCACCGGTGGCCGGTGATTGGCTAGGCAAGAAGAAGAACAATAGATGAAGAAGGAAAAAAAAAAAGGAAGAAAAATCAATTCTGGAAAATTGTTCTCAAAATCAAGAAACTACTTTTTTTAACTTCTTGAAAATTGATTTTGGGAACACTTCTCGGCAAAATTGTGCCCGGGCACAAAAAATTAAACAAATGGATTGTTTTTTCAAAACTGATTCTGAGAATAAAAAAATAGAAATTTTTACTGTTTGGCACATTGTCATGCACACCCTAAGTGATATTTGCTAGTCTAATCATGTTAAACTAAATTGGAGATTGAAGAGGTGGAACTCCACAACATCATTTGTGTCAAAACAAAGATTTCCTTTTCGACGGTACGAGCGATTCCATCAAGCTAGTGTCGATTGATAGTTTTGCCACCTTCACCAAATAATTTGATGGACCAAAAAAATAAATCCACAACATCTAGTCTTAGCACCAATTGAAATAAAAAGGTTTAAGTCATGAGTGTGATCCTTCATCTCGATATATATCCTATCAAAAATCTCATCGTAATTTTAGAATCGAATTGAAACCGCTGATTGTGATGTTTTGGTTTGGTTAGATACATACCGAATCCAATTTTCTCTTTTTTCGTTTGTGAACTTCGTAGTACATCAATATGCTCTTAGTGTACTTGCCCATGTAAGATTCGTGGGTTTGTTGCCTTACAACTATTAGTATTTTGTCCATGTTATTAACAACGACTACAAGTATGTCTTATAACTTAATATGATTATTTTTTCTGTGAGACCTATCCACCATGTGATGTACATGGTCGCTATTGTCCGAAATTTGCAAGATACGAGTGAATATGTAAGCTCGGCTCGACAACAACCCAAACTACATCAGCTTGCCCAAACATGAGGAGGCATTGTTTGGTGAGTTGCAAGTGTGTATAGTCCAGACCCATTGAAACCCATATGTAACTGGCCTTTATAACTCTAAAATTATAACATTCCGTTCCTTGAATTATTAAGTTACCGTCTTCTAGAATCACCCAAGCTAGCAAGTCACTCCAAAACACAACAATGTTTCAAAAAGTAAAAGAGATGGCAAATGCTCGACTCGAAAAGAGAAATTTGCTTGATCCACAAGTGGCCCAACTTGATCAATATGTGATCTTTATTTTCAAGCAAAAGTGTGAGACTTTAATCCGGTGAACATGGGGATGATAAAAAGCGATTCTATGTTATGCTTTACCTTTTTTTTCGGTCGGATGTTATGCTTTACTTCATCCGGTGATCATGAGGTCATTCTTTAGTATACGATAAGCATTGGCCCTTTGCTTCCAAATGAAGAATGTACAAAAGGACTTTGAAGTGTCTTAATATATTGAAGCGAGATATCAAATCTCTCTTTTCTTTTTCTTTTGCATTTCCTTTTCGAAGTAAAAAATCACGCGGAAAAGTTCAAAACGAAGACACATTGCATCTCTTTTCTCCTTTTGCTTTTCTTGGATACACCATGAACGTACAAATGAGAGATTCAAAGAGGACACACAGTTTTAACTTGACGAAAGCGAGAATGCTTGCTTGATGCTGTGGAGGATTAAAACTGGTCATTATCGACAAGGCGACATGACTTTATGTACGTAAATGTATGAAAGACTAAGGATAATTATCCATCTTCAGAGAATTTTTTTGGCCTTACCCACCTAGATTTTTTTTTTGGATTAATGCCATGAAAAACTCCAAATTGATATACCCGTGACAGTTTTACTCCGAATTAATTTTTACTACAAAAATCCTCAAATTGGTACACATATAACAAATTTACTCCAAACTAATATTTTGACCACAAAAAACCCTAAACTGGTACATTTGTGACAAATTTATCCTTCGTTAAATTAAATTAACATCATGAAAAATCACAAATTATAAACATGCGAATAATGGAGGGGTAAAATCCAGAATTGGTATACTCGTCAACTGTCACATATCATATAATTCAGAAATATAATAGTAAAATTTAACGGAAACTAATGGGTGAAAAATTTGTCACATGTGTACTAGTTTGAATTGTATGTGGTATTAACCCTTTTTTTTTTTCCTATGGGAAGATAGATATATGCATTGTAACATCCCAAAGTCCCATATGGTGAGAGACCTATTAAGTGATTCATAAGTAAACACCTACCCCAAATAGACACTACCTTGTGCGAGTACATAGAGGATTCCTTTTGAAGTCTTGGCTCACGTGGACAAGATCGGGTCATTATAAATGAAATCAAAGCAACACCCCACCAGTAGTTATGAGGTTTGTAAATGCACTAGACCCATACCCAATACAATGATGGTGGAGAGTGACCATCGGGCCAAAAGAGTTCGTACAAGATGCAAATCCTAACAGGTTTGTCGGATGGCACAAGGGCAAGAATAGATTGGACCACATATTGAATAGGGAAAGTATCGCTTGGTGGTACAAGGCAACACTAACGAGTGAGAGAGTTTATAACATCCTAAAGTTGGTATAAGGACATCACAAGTGTCACAATTTTGATATAGCACTCATTTGAGGATTATAACTTTTTGTTCGACTACTTAAGTATCACATTAGTTGAAAATCATTTACTTGAGTGCCATTAGCAATTGGTGTGGCCAGAAAACTTGTCATGGCATTACTTTAATATAAACAATCCAACGTGATTTGCCAGCAAAATGAAATCAACAAAATAGTTCAGCGACGTCGGTTGACCCATTTGTTTGCTCCAAAATAACGAATTGGGGCAAAATCACAATTTTTCTTCAAAACCTAATCCTATATTAAGCAAATCGGCAAAAATAAAGTCATTTTCAGGGTTTCGAATGGCTCGAATCAGTCTTCTTTACTGTTTATACTTGAACGTGCGCTTCCTTTGAACTCTCTCCAACAATCATTCAGTTATTGATGAAATAGGTGGGGAAAGTTCATTGCCTCTTTCGACACTGGTGACCATCATTGTAGCGGACGTGGCGACTGTGGTGCTCATCTCTTTCTCAAAAAGTCATTCATTCTTTGATGGCGAAATCCATCTGCTGGAGCTCGTGGGTGTCAGTAGTTTTAGCAGTGGCTATGGCGGAGGTACAGAGAAAAGAAATGCGAATAAACTCTGAAAATATAGAGAGAATTAGTTTTTCTAAGCGTCGTCGCTTTGGACTCCTAATCACCACGTTTGCCCACTCTAGACTTTAATTTATTTTTTTTAGGTTCCCGTTGGATTTAGAATTTTATTCAAAAAAAATCATGTAGGATGATTCTCAGAAATATATCGCCGGAGGCATTTAAATGAACGATTTTTCACCTATGTTGAATTCAAGTGATTGAAAAAAAGTTGTATCACTTAAATGAGTGCCTTACAAAAATTAGGGCGTTTATGGTGTCTCTTTTCCTCCGAAAGTCCCATATCAGATGTGAGAGACATTATTGAGTGATTCATATATAAACACTCACCGTCAAATGGTTATCTCCTTATGTAGTTAACTCTTTTTTGGAGGCTTGGCCCACGTAGACCGGACCGAATCATTACAAGATTATTAATTGAAAGAGCAATACTAGGTTTACCAGCAGTGGTTTACAAAGTCGATATACTAGCTGATTTGGTAAAGTTGGAAGTGGCCGAATGTTTAAACAAATGGGACATATTTAATACCCAATAATAATATGTTACATCACTTGGTATATTAACTTTGTTAGTCGATCCAGTATGCATAGCGTTTCTGATTGAAATATAGATAAGACAAGACTTCTGTTAAAATATCCACCAACCAATTTGCTAAATTTCCTTGCAAAGAGCGTGAATTATATCGAGGTTAAGCGAGTCAGATTGGTAGCTATGGAGATGAAGGTGGTCAAAGAGGAGGGCTTTGTCAATGTCCAGTGATAGGTTGATGTGGTGTGAGCACAAGGACATGACTTTCTTTGATTTTCCATTTCTCTACCTCTTGAGAGAGAACAGAGTTCAACCAAAAAGAGAGAGAGAATAGAGAGAAGGAAAAAGATTAAGGAAAATAGATGTGGGACTCACAAATAAAGAAATAGGAAATCAATAAAAAAAAAAGTACAAATGGATGCTAAAAAGTAGGGGTGAGCATAGTCTGAATTGGAGGTTCCCATTCTAGAACCGGGAATTGCCCATTAAGGACCGGTTTCGAAAAATTGAAATAGGAAATTGCCCATTAGTTCTATGGATCTACCTGAGAATTGGATTGCCGGTTCGGTCTGATTCTTGAGTGGGTCAATGGAACCGGTCCCACTAGCCAAGTACATAGACGAAAAGATGAAGACGAAGATGGAGAGCTGGAGACGGTGAGATGAGCATCAATCAAGAAGAGTGAGAGAGTGAGAGTGAGCGCGAGGCAAAAGCGAAAGAAGGTATTTCTTGGCTCAATGTGAAATTATAGGCATTAAGCGAGTTAGGTTTAGTTTAGGAATTTAATATTTTTTTAAAGAAAAATAAAAATAAAAAATATTATATTATATTACTAATTCGGTTTGGATGGGCCGGCGAGCGATTCCATACTTGGAACCGGGAATCGAACCGTTACACCAATTCCCAAAAATTGGAACCGAAAATCAAACCGGTTCCCTTAGGAACCACCGGTTCCGGTCTGGTTCGGGGCGGTCCAGGTGGTTCCTGGTTCTTTTGCACACTCTAACTAAAAAGTGAGACCCATAAAGGGTAATATTTTTAGAACATTGTGTTAATGAGTGTTTTAGCCATAAAGAGAGTGGAAAAAGTGCACCCCTTATATAACGCCTTACCCTATTAACCTCCCATGTTCTAGGCTAATTTCTACATACTCAATGGTCGGATTGCATGTGATTTGCTTAGACCTTGCAATTGGAAGTTTCACGGCGATTTCATTGTCAATTTTTCATTTGATTTAAATTTACTGAGGCCGAATCTCGAAGCAAGAAAAGGAAAATAAAAGAAAAAAAGAAAAAAACTTACTTGAAAAACATATATGGTTCGGCCCGTGAATAATGTTTCTAATAACAAATTGGCTTGCAAGTTGCTCCATTCAGCTATTTCTAGAAATATGAACTAGATTTATCAATGGACAAGTTTAATGCTACAAGCATAGAATGGCTTTTTGTTTTCTCAATACATGATGGCTAGCTTTTTAGCCTGTGCTAGGTACGTGCTATTAAATTTTTTTCGTGTTTTAATAAAAGCATAGATAATATTATCTCAGAGAGATGAGACTACAAATTAGTCCCATATCAGTCGTAGTTAAAAGGTGATTATCTTGATTAGTTCTGTTCATTCAAAAGATATACATCTTTCATTGTAATATTATGCAAGAACGGGCCTATTCAAATACTTAATGCTTAGTAAATCACTTTGCAATATAATTTTATTGAACTTAGCCATAGGTTGAGAAAGTGCTCACAGGATGCGATACTTGTTAAGAGTTTCACGGTAGATAATCAACACATCACCATTTGATTTCTCTAGTCAACTATTCAATCTTCCTTCTTGTCATTTCTTTGTGGTGACTCTGTCATCGCATTCTCGGTACTTATTTCTCTGCTTGACTATAGAAATTTTTTTTACCTTGGATTTTCTTTATCTTGTTCTTGTATCCATTTCCTATTATCCTCATGAATTGTCGTAAGAGTTTTTTTTTTTTATCCTTTTTCTCTTAAAAATTCATTCTTAGGTAATGCATATTTTACTTTTATTCTTCATTCCCTGTATCGTTCCATGAGGTGAAAACTCCTGAAAGTTTATACTATAAATAGTTATTCTTAGGTAATGCATATTACTTTGACTTTTCTCTAAATTTACTTGCACACAATTTTAGTTCCACAAATGGATTGATTCGTTTTTTGGATTTTCTTTTTATTGACCTATACATTCGCGATGCGTCTTTTAATCTCTTGAAGTTCTCTAAAGGTGCTCTCTACAAATTTTTCAGACGTGGCTTTTAATTTTTTCTGCCTCTATCTTTCATATATTAGCTTTTTCAAAATAGATTTCAAAAGAAAAATAATAATAAAAGGAAGAAGGTGGAGGACAGGTGTTACAGAAGTATTTGGTCCTTAAAGACGCTGTTCCCAATTTTTGGTCTTGAATTCTTGATGAAATAAGGCATTCTTTTTTATTTTTCCTAATTTTGGGAGTTCTATTACTTTTAGCTTTGTGAAAGGTAGAAGTCTAGAAGATGTGTCACAGAATGGGAGGGCCACTTTTCCACTTCTCAATGGACTTCCACTATGTACACCAATATACTTATAAAATCATTAGTGTCGTACATGAGGACTAAAAATCATCGATAAAAAATCTTGCAATACTCTCAAGCATTTTCTAATAATATGGCCAAACTTTGATAAATGAGATTAGTAAATGTACATTTCTATTAACATGTAGCTTCAACTTTTGATGTGGTTCCAAACAAAGAAAAAAATTGAAGATGAGACTTGATTGATGATTATAAAAAAGAATTAATATCACAAAAAAATGTAAACAAAGACCCTAAACTGGTACACATGTGATAAATTTAACATTCATTAGTTTCCGTTAAATCCTATAGTCAAATTTCTAAATTTGATGACACATGACAGTTGGCAGGTGTACTAATTTGGCGCTTTACTCTCCGTTTGTCATAAGTGTAGCAGTTTGTTATTTTTCGTAATATTGATCCAATTTAACGGAGAGTAAATTTATCACAAATGTACCATTTTGAGGTTTTTGGTGAAATTTGTCATAGGTTTACCAGTTTGGGGTTTTTTGTGGTCAAAAAATTAATTTGAGGTAAATTTATCACTACTGTACCAATTTAAGGTTTTTTGTGGTATTAATCCTATAAAATAATATAAATAAATTAATCATTTTTTAGCAGAAAATTTAATGATCTAGGAAAAAATTGGATGATGTACAGTGTAACTTTTAAAAAATGGAATGATAGATGTAATCATTGCTATACTAAAAGGGTAAGACTTCTCTTAACTTTAACTACGTAATTCATTGAGAAATATCAGATGTTATTTCAAGCTTTGGATGTGATACCCAAGTTCTCTAGTAAAAAACTCAGAGACTTAGGATAATATGATTCTTTACCTCGTAATTAATTTTTTAAATTTCATGTGGAGATTAATTGTTATAGATAAATTATTTTTAATTGACTTATGTATCTTAAAATGAATAAGGGATTCAATCACGTTCTTAGCGAAATTGGTTTTGCCCTTTTTGAAAGGAAGCAACCTACTACAGCGACAAAGAACAACTTAATCATGCACTCATATTCCATTTTATGAATTTATTTTTGACCAAATGGTCTTACTATTATTAAGTTTGCAATTGTAAAAATAAGCAAGTAATACAAAAAAAAATGGCATGGTCTAAGAATAAAAGGAAAAAGAAAAAGAAAAAAATTGGGGTAAGTATCGACTAAGGAGAGGCCACAGGCTACTACTTAGAGGCTCCCTCTCAATCCACATTAATACTAATATTATAGATTCCATTTGATCTATCACATCACAGCAACTTGAGGAAAATGGGATTTCCCAAAATTATCCATAAAACGTGAAAATCTTTTTTGGTTTTTTCATAGATTAATTATTTAAAAGGACAATGATTTAGAGGTATTGGGTTGGTGAAGATGAGACTTGTCTTCTCAATTTGCAGCCAAACTGTGCAACTTTGTTTATAAGTGTGACATTGAGTAGTGTCTCAGTGAGATATGGGAGTGAGAAATGCATTTGGGTCGTGGACCTTCTGAATGCCGAAAATTCGATTTGTACCGTGTTGTGACTGGGAGACAATTGCCACTGTAATGCCTCTTCTTTGATTGGTGTGATTACATTTGGTTTGGCAAATGTTCAGGATAAGAGTGTCTGATCAAAAGGAGTTTTCAACAGTGGATATATCTAGCTGTTGATCTAACGGAGAAATACAGAAGAATTTGAGCATTCAAAAAGCATGGGATGAATACAGAAGATCGCCCCCTGTATAGGTTCAGGAGTTCAAGCGATCACAAAGATTTTTGTTTTCCCATCAGATATGTAAAGACAAAAACTATTATCATTAGAATATTCCGTTCACGAAGATCTACCGAAACGGAGACGAAATTAAGGATGGATTTGCTTGTGCATATACATGTAGAGGTAAAAGTTCATATGGCTACCAATTCAATTCAAAACCTTTAAATTTTATCAATGCAATCTTAAATCTTTTTGCGAGTTTTTATTATAGTCCTCCTTCCTGTGAATTTTCCCCTGAAAAGGCAAACGTAATAGTCCAGTTATCGCCAACTGTCCTACATGGCATGGCTAACGGTCTGACAAAAAAATCTTTGTTGTTTTGAGAAATTTGATGAATTCTTCTTTTTACCAGCCATCTTTATTTTTCTCTTCTCAATTTAAGCCAACTGTTCATTAGCTTCCGAATCAAAGCTCTCTTAGCATCGACTCATCATGACGTCAAAGCCTCCCAATGAGCTCCAACACGTGAAATTTGACTAATAAGATATTGTGTTAGAAAGTTTAGCCCAAAAGTTTAAGTAAATAAATAGAAGGAGATCACATACATGTAAAGCCCGCGTTGTGCAAGAGATTTCGAAGCTCTTGCTTTCTTGCTCTAGAACTCCACCAAATCTGCCATGCACCATCTCCTTAGCGCTCAGCGTGATTTGTCTTTTTAAGTCTCCACTCACTATCTCACGGGCTCCGTGATTAGACAAGGCCATCAAGCCCAATTGTGTCTTTTTACTTACAAAAGTCTGAAAATCCAAAAAACGGAACCCCAATAAGTTAACGGCCTCACATGTGGAATAAAGGATGGCATGGCATGATTTATTGATCATGTGGATCGAGTCCATTTGTCCATTGATCATGTTGGCCCCACGGTGAATATAAAGAGCTACTCCCAGGTGGTCGGCCCGTGAATAAGCGCTGCGCGAGGGTAAATCGATCTAGCGAAGCCTTGTTATGGAACACATAAAACACTTGCACTGTACGATTCATGAGATACATGATGAGACGTCACTCATTTTTTTAACTGCCCTCGTCATCAGTTCTTGCTTTAAAATTGCGAGAAAAAAGAGGAGGTCAGTCGGTAAGATGTATAACTTACCTCAGCATGCGACAACAAGCCTGCTTGGTGTGGTTTACGTGTTCTTCGTCGTCCTTTGCGAGTTGCACGATATAAAAACCCTCCAGGATATATAGAAAGGATGATGGGACACGGCGCCTTTCCTTTGATCCCTCTGTTTTTCTTCTGTCCATACCAAGCAAAGCGTTCAATGGCTCACTGTAAGTAACTTGTGATGACTCGAAGAGTTCGATGATCCTACTCGAAACGAAGCACATCACAGAATGGGTAAATGAGATTTTCCTCGTATTTTCTTGACCTTTTTGTGTGTACAATCGCGATAAACTTGTTAATGTGTACTGCGACAGGTACTGTAAATCCTAGAACGAAAATGGAAGAAGGAGCTGCAAAAAATGGTGCTTCAACTTCAGCTAAGGAGGACATTAGCAGAGAAGAGAAGCGAAGGCCTTCCCTCAACAGTTTAGCCCTCATGAGAAAAGCGACCGCGCCAGCCGACATTTCGTCCGTTGACATCAAGTATTGGCGTGACGTCGTATACGAGGGAGTGCTCCTGAAAAACAACACACAGGCAAAGTCCTATTACCCTCTCAACTCCATCTATCTATCCATCAGTACTAACTGCAAGATGTCTGTGGTCAGATCAGTCTATCAATCACATGGGGTCTTGAAGGACATTTTACGCGATAAATTGAACCAATCCAGGAGCTAATTAAGTCCGCCGCGGACCATATTCCAAAAGGAAATAGTGGTTAGCAAGAATTTGCATGATGACATCAAAGGCATAGATTTTGTTCAATGATACCGTTTTGTTTCTTTAATTTGGAAAGGCACATTTCACATATTTGTGTAATAATAACAAAACTCTTGCAATCAGTAATAGTGATTATCTAGGAAAAGACTTCACCCTCCCATTGAATTTAACAGAAGTTTTGGGTCGATGAGAAGCTCCACAAGAACTGCTTCCTGGTGCTTCCAAAGGCATGTGACATTGCTGGGGGCGACGAAGAAAGTTGCTGGAGTTGGATCACCGAGAAAGAAAACTGGTACCTCTTTCACAAATCTGATAGATTCCGAGGAAATTAGTACACCACTCAATGTGGCATCCGTATGTTATATCCGGTTGATGTGCGTCAGATCTCGATTTTGTAAATACTAAAATTCTCCAGGTTCAGTTTTCGCAGCGCTGTGGACATACCTATCCCCGAATCGAAGCAGTTATCCTGGCTCTTAATTCAGGGAAGATTCAAGACAAGAGCACTCTCTCCCAATACTACGTATGAGGTCGCGTTCGTGGTCAAACTCAACGGACCTGACAGTAGTAGCTTTTTCGATGTGACGCTCGAGCTAGACCTGCCGGATGGGACCAAACAGACCGACATGGAGGATCTGGTGAGGAAGCCGAAGAAGAAATGGATAAAGCTCCGTGCCGGCGAGTTCATGATGGGCCCAAAGACCGTGGGGAGGATTTCTTTCGCCCTCCAGCAGCCGTTCAAGGTTCGAATGTCCGGCCTCATCCTCAGGGGCGTTCTTATTCATCCCAAGGATGATTCAGCAAAGCATAACCAGTTTGCTGCCGTGGAGCACGAGTTCTTCTAGCTAGATCACATTATCCTTAAAATTACAAAAGAGATCTTTATATGTTCATTAAATGTGACATGAACACACAATGAGGGAAATCACATCCTTCTGTTCTTCAAGAAGGGTTTTCCTGTCACGGGACTACAAAGGATCTCCATCTATGTCGTAAATAACCTAAGCATGCGATTTATCCTGATTTTTATGTTACACGTGATGCCATCTCGCAGGTTTTTTTTTCCTTCTTCTTCTTTTTTAAAATTTCTGAACTCTTGGATGGGCTCGACGCAAGAGCAGTAGCGGCGTTGATTGGGGCTCTTCCCTTTGCGGGACCTATGCAGAGGTTCCGAATCCATTTAAGAGTGTGTGTGTGTGTTCAGGCGAGAACGAACGATTCACAATCCCTTCTTTTTAATATCGTGCCGCTCAATCGAAGGATAATCTTTTAGTTTTTGGCTTGGCAAAGCTAAGGAGAAAGATTGCCGCGTGATATTCGCTCTCGAATTCATCGTAGGCCTTTTCACGCGCGGGTTAATTCCAAAAAAAAGCACTGACTTTAGGTCAAAAGATAATTCTAGGCCCAACTTTTTTTTGTCTCGTAAAAACACACAAATTTTAGGTCAAGTGACAATTCTTAACCCAAACTTTTTTTTGTCTCATAAAAAATCAACTTTCACATTTATCTCAAATCTGACATCCTATTAACTTTCTATCTGAAGTTACCCTTGTTTGAGAAGAAAGTTATGGTCGTGAGCTTGGCGGATCTCATCCATGGCATCTGTCGACAGGCGATGATCTACAATTTCAAAATACGACAAAACAGTGAAGTTTGACTAGAGAGATTCAATTTTGAGATCTTTTTTATTTATCGGTGAATTGAAAGAGATGAACAGTTTCACAATTATTTTTCAAGTTGTGGCTCAGAGAAGAAGACAATGGGTAGTGCTTTAAATCCAGTCAGCAAGTCACGTAAATTTATTGCTGATGTGGAATAGTTAAGTTGGATAATCAATTGTTCTAAATTAACGGAGGTCAAATTTGAGATTTAAGTGAAAGTTGATTTTTTATAAGACAAAAAAAGTTGGGGCTAAAATTATCCTAAAATTTATGCTTTTTTACGAGATAAAAAATATTGAGACCAAAATTATCTCTCGATTTTAAATTGGTCTTTTTTTTGGAATTAGTCCTTTTGCGCACCATGCGCGACACTCCTCCAAGGATAACAACCTTCATGAACAAATCAATTCGTCTCTTATGATGCCGAAAAGTCCGTTCTCTCCCCTAATCAGGGTCAATAAATTCGACAATAAATACGGAGAAACAGCTATAAATGCGAGCGTGGCTATCTTTCACGAAAATGTCAAAATGAAGACTATTTTTTTTAAAAAAAATTTCGTGATAACATGTGCTGTTTTCGATGTGAGATCCAGCGTTTTTATGTGAGAAATTGATAGCGAAGAGGTGAATTTTTTTGCAATTTGCTCCCTCGAAATGGACTTTTCTGGGTGCACCTTCTTCCTCTTGGCCTCTACTCACTGGTGGATGTGCAAGGGGACTTGGAAAATTCACGAGGGGACTAATATAATCGAATAGGTTTTCAGGGTAGATGTCAAAAGTACAAGGGAAAATTTCATTTTGAAACCCAAAGTGGAGGCATTTTCTGAAAAAGAGATCTAAAGTTGATATAATATCAAATAAGGGTATGAAATGCCCAATTAATCTTAAATTTATACCCAAAGTACTCAATAGTCTCAAGTAAAGGCCTGGATTCGCCAGTCGGTTCGCTGGCTGGTCAGGTATTCGCCGGCCGGCACTGTTCCGGCATCGGAACAGTAATTTTTTTTTCTTTTTTTCTCCTTTTTTTGTCTTTTTCTTTTTCTTTTCCTTTTTCTTCTTTTTTATTTTCCTCTCTTCCCTCCACCGACCATAGCCGGGGCTGGCGGAGGTCGTCGGCCTTAAGGGCAGCCCTCACTGAAGGCCGGCGACCTCCACCGGCCCCATCTATGGCTGGTGGAGGGAAGAGAGGGAAAAAAGGAAAAGAAAAAGAAAAAAAATAGAAAAAGAAAAAAAAAGAAAAAAAAGTTAAAATTTTAAAAAATTACTATTCCGGTACCGGAATAGTGCCGGCTAATGAACATTTGACCGGCTGGTGAACCCAGACCTTTGCTTGAGACTATTGGGCATTTCGGGTACCAATTTGAGATTGATCGGATATTTCTGCCCCTTATTTGATATTATGTCCACTTTCGCTTGGAGATGCAATCACAAATCTATTCTTGAAGAATGAGCGTGTGATTATTTATGCCAACCATGCTCTGATGTTACACCTTGATTTGTGGTTTTTGATTTGTTTTGGAATTTCATGGGCTTGCCTTGTTATGGTGACTTTTGAGATTTTCTATAGATCCTTTCATGTATCATTTTGATAACGAAAGAAATTTTCTTTTGACAATAAAAAAAAAAACTATTTGTCCTGAAAGTTTGAATTGGTAGATCTGTCCGAACTGGTGGCGCATCTTGATGTCATTTGTCAATACTTCTCATGCGAATTTTAAGCTTAAATCATTGCACCACATCCGGGATATCCTAGCTTAACCCGCCTCTGTAGTCTCTCCTCTCTGTGTCCTCTCCTGCCATTTGCATGAAGCGCTGGCGATTCAAGTTGATTAAGAAAAGCTATACACCTCTCGAGGATTAAATTAGGTTATTTTTTGCATAAATGAGGGCATTATATTCGTTCCAACATTGGCCCGACTTTATCACCTACGTCGAGTTTGTGAAACGCCACCCCGATCACCGCCATATGCTGTATATATTTTCTGCCACTTTAGATATATAACATTTTTATCTATATATATGATCGGATCACCTAACCTTATCGTTCTTCTACATGTTTCTCCATCGTTTCTTTCTTATCGGATGTCTCTTAAGAGACCCAAATTCTCTCTTAACCAATTAAAGTTCATTGTCACAAAAGGTGCTTTCCTAGAGGAAGTTATCTCTCCTCGAGCAATACGCTCACAAGCACACCAAATGTTTGTCGTTATGCGCAAACTATTATCAACAGTCGATAATTTCGAGTCTGTCCAAGTGATTATGGGCTTAACATATCGATAAGATGGCATTGATTGGCAACATTAGAGCCGAACTGCTATTATGCTTTCTTAATTCGTGAATTCTATTCCTGGACATCCACGAGACCCTAAAAATAGCAAATCTCATCTCAAAGGTGGTATTTGATACACTTAATAATCCATAAATTAATCCCGAATCCATCTAATTTGCAATTCTCAATCACCACTTTTCTCAAATGGTAAAACATTTAAATATAAAACGGTTAGTAGCATCTCGTAAAATTTCATAGATGATATTGACGTACAATATTAATTTATTGCAGTGTCAAGCTTTTTTATTCTTTAATTTTATTGGCGTAAATCTAAGAGACAATGAAAATAACAATTTTCGTCTCAAAGTTGGTATTTCAAACACCAACAATCGATAAAGCACCAACAACACAAAAAAAAAAAAAAAAAAAAACACCAACAATCGATAAAGCACAAATCTGTCCAAGCTGCAGATCCGCAATCCCCACCATTCACCAGGAATTCACAATTATCTCTGCTGTTGCCGCCGGGCCGTGCGGTGTCTGGAAGTGGTCGGTCAGCCCGTAATGAGCCATCAGAAGCCAGACATGGGTTATGAGCTCACCGCCCCGCTGCATCTGGTGAGCATGATCCCTCGCTTTGCACTTGTTAGACGTGTGCATCAGCATTTCCACCCACACTTCGCTGATCACTGACCATTTCCACCCACGCGGGACGATCTCCAGCTCTAACGCCAACTGGCACCCATTGCTAAGCACGTCGTTGAATTGGTCCTCCTCCATCACCCTCCGTCCGGCTAACTTCCTCATTTGGTCAAGCAACTCGTCGCGTTTGGCTAAGTCCTTCGACACGCTCCGTTTGGCTGAGTTCCTCATTTGGTCAAGCAACACTTTACGAGCCTTTGCGATCTGAGGTTCTTCCGAGATGTCAGGCTTGCGGTCTCTCCTATTGTAGCCACGAGCAGGTCTATCCTGAGCGAATTTAGGCAAGTCGAAACGCTTGTTGAGCTTTTTATAAATGTCTCCGAACCTGATAATTTTTCCCATTCTGGCTGGCAACATCGAAGGACACGTAAATAGGAGATATAGCATGTACCGAGACAAGTGCAAACTCATCGAGGACTTCTCCTTAATGCTGTCCGGT
The DNA here is from genome assembly GCA_024500025.1 of Syzygium aromaticum. NCBI lineage: Eukaryota > Viridiplantae > Streptophyta > Magnoliopsida > Myrtales > Myrtaceae > Syzygium > Syzygium aromaticum. The sequence goes on from CM044894.1 coordinate 23,454,680, forward strand.
CCGTCATTGAGGTAATAGCAGAGCTCTGTGGCTATGTGCCAGACTAGGATGCTCACGTCGAAGTCCAGATCGATGCTCCATTTCAACTGATCCCGCAACTTGTGTGTGCTCAACGCAGGGAATATCCTGTCTCTCGTCCGGGAGGGGAGTTTCTGTGCGTCCTTCGCTTCCATCTCTTTGATCTTCGAGAGAATTAGGTTTTTGATATCGTCAGTCACTTCCACGTGGGTTTGGTAGAGAAACTTCACCGCCATCTCTTCGATGTGCAATAGCTTTAGGAATTTCCACCAGCAGGAATCATTTTCTTTGAAGGACATCAGGTTGTATTGGCCCATGGAATTAGACCACCTGCGCCTTTTCAACAACGGTTGGATTTGGTTGATAAAATGAAAGAAGACTGATTGCTTGTTCTTAATGAGCCAATAGGCGACCTGGTCGGAGAAAAGAATGTGAGCCAATGCGTATAACTCGACGAAAATGGCCGCTCCTAGCAACAGAAAGGTTAAGAATAGATCCGGCTTTGAGTATGATCGCTTGCCAGCAAAAGAAAAGAGCACCAGGGCAACACAGATCGAGAATAAGATGGCGAGTCTACAAATAAAGCCCCATCTTGTATAGACCGCCTTTGCCTTCGAGTAGAACTGATCGTAGATGAGGCCCAGTTCGATTTCAATGACTTTGAAATCCCCTGCACAGTGCTTACTGCTGAGTATCGACAGGCGACTGTCGCGTTCCTCCATGCTGAACAAGTGATCCGCGAAAAGTCGCTTACTAGCGTCGACCAAGCGGCTGGCCAATAGCAGTGTGCCCACAACACGCTTGTACTCTTGGTCCTCGAAGTCCTTCCGGGAACCCAGCTTTTTAGATGAAAATTCCGCGATCGCAACATCAATCATAACAGCATCATCATTATCTATGTCGATTACTCGATGAGGCACGACGGTGTACCCAATATCGTCCTTCAACTCCCATTCCTTCTCAATCTTGTCGAAATCCTTCCAGTGGGGTTGGGACTCGGCGAGGGAGTCCTCGAAGTACTCGTGGCTGGCGGCGCGGAGGACCCAAACCCTCTCACTATACTTATAGAAACCCGACAGCATTATCAGAATGGCAAGGAATGATAGGGTAGGATGAGTCCACGCCGTTCCCAGGACATAGACTGTCAAGCCCGCCTGGTTCACCAGCGTCAGCGAGTGCCTGAGCCAGAGCTCGTTGTCCTCCATCGCGTAGGCACTGATTGTGTCGGGCCCCCCCAAGTGCAGCAGCAGAAACGGCGCCCAAAAGGCGCTTAGCTCCGTGTGTGGGTCCATCTTGCTCAACAATTTGCCAGCCTTGATTTCCCGGATCTTGCTAGAGATCATGCCAAGCGCGTAGATCGCCACCGAATCGGCCAATAGGTAGGCCGACCAGGTGACCAACCTGATCCAAGCCTGAGGTAGGTACTTGCGGCGGTTGCCAAGACAAATGAGGACGATTTGGAGGGCAAGGCTCAAGAAGACCACGCCTCTCAACTCCCACTCCTTCCACACGTCGCTCGAAGAAGAGAGCACCTCCGACAGCATCCGTGCCCTCATGAAGACCAAGCCAGTAATGACTGCAAGACATGTTGCCGGTGACAAATAAGCTGATGCCGAATGATTCAGAGATGAGAACTAAGTGCTAATGGAGAGAGGGAAAGTAATGGCTCAAGCAGGAAACACGGCAAGCTCTCGCAGGCTACAGCAGTCATTAGAGGACGAATGGACGATGTATCGGTCAACCAGCAAAATGCTACTCATGGCTTAGTTATGCGAAGAAGGCATTATATAGACAGTGAATGAATAAATACTGAGCGGATGTCAACATCTTCTTCGGGTTTTTTCAATAGTATCACTACATTAAACGTTTCTAGTTCTCGCTGAATTGCAACATACCAATCGTTAGCATGGTGAGCGGTTAAAAACGCTGCCCTCGATGGATGGATGGACCGTCTTCACCAGAAACTGTGTCTCGTAACAAATCAAAACCACAGATAGAGAGAGAGAGAGAGAGAGAGAGAGAGAGAGAGAGAGAGAGAGGTATGTGTAGTAGACAGTAAACCAATTTCCTCACAGTGATGAGTACGTCATTTGAAAGTGGGTAAGCTATAAGCCTTTATAGTGCCGAAATCTATTTAAATATGTCGGCAAGTGTCTAAATAAAAGTTAGTAATGTAAAAATGAATACTAACTTCGTCTACGAAAAAGTTGGTAACACAAATAAAGTTGGTAACTTCTTACAAGCATGGACAACTTCTACAAAAATTGGTACGTTATCATAATAGTTGGTAATTCGGATGATCATATAAATGTTGGTAAATGGCTGCAATAATAGACTAGTTGGTAACTTTATTGAAAAAATGTTGATAAGTAACTTAAATAAAGGGGGTAATTTGATTAGGGAAAATTACAAGAAAGTCCTAAACCTTTTGCGCTTGTGTCGAATCAGTCCTAAATATTTTAGCAATTTGTCAATTTGGTCTATTCAACCAATTCTGGCCATTTTACGTGGCACGACCGATATTGATGTGGATAATTTTCAGAAAATTTTTAATTTTTTTTAATTTTTTTAATTTTTTTTCCTTTCTTTTTTCTTTCCCTTTTCTTTTTTCTAGTGGCCGTTCGCCGGCCACCAACCATAGGAGATGGCTGGTGAGGGAGAGGCTACCTTGGCCTAAGCAAGGGTTAGCCATATCGAGCCTCACCTAAGCGAGGGGTCGGCCTTGCCGACCATTGCCTATGGCTAGTGGCTGGCGAACGTCCATTGACAAAAAGAAAAGGGAAAGAAAGAAGAAAGGAAAAAAAGAGGGAAAAAAGGAAAAAAATTAAAAAAAAAACAAAAAATTTCTATAAATTATTCACGTCAGCGTCAGTCATGCCACGTAGGACGACCGATGTCTACGTCAATGATTTCCAGCCAAATTAAAAGGTTTAGGATTGAATTGACACAAGTGTAATAAATTTAGGACTTTCTTAGTAATTTTCCCAATTTGATTAACAGTCAATAAATTCTATAAAAGTTGGCAAGTTATAAGAAAAGTTGGTAATTTGAAGTCGATCAAATAACATATGTTGGTAAGCGATTCAAATAAGAATTGATAATAAAAAAACCAATTGATAGATTTATGCATAAAGTTGGTAACTCACTCAAATTGAGTGAGTAACTTTGATATGTCGTTATGCAGATAAAAGTTGGTAATTTATTGGAACTGTAGGTAGTTTGTAGACAGTCAGATAGATATTGGTGATTTAACATCCGAATTGGTGACCTACTAATAACTTACTCAACTAATAATTTTCTAGACACCCTCTTGTAAACCAACAGCATTTACGGTGAACCAATGTCTCTAAAGATTTACTGATATCGAGAATGTCCATGTATTTCAAACGGAACAATAGAATCGTCCTGGCTAGGGCTCAATAAGGTAACTCATTTCCCAATTAAATGAATGGACAATTTGCTGCAATCACGTTGCATGTCGGAAAGTCAATTTACTCTTTGGTCTAAAAAAGTAATCGTTTATACTATTATACAAAGTAAAGAGAACTCTCTATTTTTACAAGATCACCATCGGTTTTTCTTCTAAAAATATCCTCATTGATTATCATATAAATATTTTATCAATAGTTAAATGTGTAAATTAATAATTATATCTCATCCTTGTACTTCAGTTTTAAATTTTGAATCTTTTCTATTTTATAAGCTACCTTATAAAAAAATGCAGATATTGAGATATTTTTCTCTTATTGTATATATGTACAATTGCTTCGTATTATGTTAATAATCTCTTCGTATGAACAAATAATACAAATATTTCTTACAAAGACAATTTGTAAAAAATTTAAGATTTAAATTTTTTGTACACAAATTACGTGAGAAAGCCCAAAATTGAACGGAATAACTGCATTGGTAAATTGTCAAAAAATTTATGAATAAATTGATCAAATTGAAAGGTTTATGATTTGATTGGGATATTTTGGGCACTGTTTTAGTACTCTTCCATGTTTTTCTGTTACCTAACCTTTGGCACCATTAAATCACCACACATCACAAAATCCAAATTCGGTCCCACATATAGGGAAAAATTGAGCCCCTGCCACTCTCCTCCTTCACGTGAATTTACTCTACGCTAAATATTTTTGTCTTTCAAAAGATCGCGTGACATTAATTTTACAAAATATTCTTCTTTTAAGGTTATGAGAAAGCTTACTATGTTTGATATTTCGTAATTATTTTTTGTCTATCATATCTATAACTCTCTTCATTTTCAAACTTTTGTTCTTTCTCTTGCAGAACGTAGGAGTCGAACCCCGTATTTGTGATACTAGCATCCATACCCCTCCAAATCATTTACCAGTAGAGCCGCATGCCTATTGATGTGTGACATTTCAAGCATTCATAAAGATATCCCCACCGTTGTGCCATTATTGCATTTATTATCCATATTGTGTTGTCCCAATAATGTACTCCGAAATTGATGCGGCACCTTTAGCGGTCCTAGTTAAGAATGCCGACATGCATCATGGACATAAATGTAAATAATGAGTGATGTCATAATTAATTTCGTGCGACAGAGGCCACGATGATGGTAGTTACATAGCCTGCGGACACTACATTAACTCTTCAAAGTAAAATTTACCACAAAAGGATCTCTTTTATTAATTAAAGTGAGTTCTCATTTAGCTCTACGTACAGTCTACATTATCATAAATAAGAAATAACATGCAGAAAAAAGAAGTTGTGAAATTTCTGTATATTTCAATATATGCTTTTTTTAGATAACTATATGAAATAATCAAATCAAGATATGCACAATCAAAAGGAGATATATGCGCAATCTTGAGAGAAATAGAATATCATTAGAAATATCATAATTGTCTTTAACATAGGAAAGTATCCTATAAAAAAAATTGTAAGAATCTCTAATACGATCATCTTATTCACAATGATCAATATCATCATTATCTTCCTCGAGACTTGATTCGGAGTCATTCACTATGGTCATCTTCATCTTTCTCCTCGTTTGCCGTCTTCTTCATCTGATTGCTCCTCCTCCTTTTTTCACTCTGTTCATGATCAAGAACACAAACTTGTGTTCATAATGAACCACGACACTAAAACAATCCATCGCCACTGACGCTATAAAAGCTTTAACTATGTTCTATGAGGTAAAACCGCAAGCACGCTCACACACATACCACGCTTATTTGTTTTTGGCACGCGTATGACACTCGGTGACTGACACCCCCTTTTTTTCTGAACAAAATGACATGAACACCTTATAGCTATAGCTATAAAAGAAGCACCTTTCTACATTATTGATAATGCGAGTACTGGGAGTCAAATCAAGCAAATTGTTATTTGCACGGTCAGGAAATGTTGTTCCCTGTGGTGTGGACCGTGGAATGCAACTGAAGTGTCTAACAAACACGTAGACCAAAAGAAGAAAGACAGCTACCTGCGGCAGTCATATTACCAATTCCTTCGCTATAATTGGCACATTCGGCTGCATTACTCTGACACTTCGCTCGAGTTCATCCGGCACTATAACCAAAGTGATTTCTTCCAAGTTTTCGAACTGCCCCAGTCCGTCGATCGTCTTCAGCTCCTTGCAGTTCTTAATTTCCAAGTCTGCAAGGCGCGGCATTGCCATTGCCTTTATAGTCCACTCGGTCAGGTTCTCCAGCTTCCACAGTTTCAATACACGGAGGCTCGGAAATGTTCCTTCTGAGACGCTCAATGTCTCGCCATCATATGAGGACGCAAATAATCGGAGAGTAGTCAAACATTCCAGCTTCCCCAGGACTTCCATCGGATCGACTTTTAGTCTCGACATGGACAAGGTTAGTACTTTTAGGTTCGGAGGAATGCACGACTTTGACAAGCGTTGCAATTTTCCGAGAAAGTACAAGTTGGAAAGAGACCCGAGCCCTCTCATGTCACTCAGTGCGCAATCGCGGTCTAGATTCTTCATTCGCAATCTTAGGGATTTAAGCATCTTCAGATTCGAAATCTGCTCGGTTGCTTCCCTTGCCCTATCGCTCCAACACGTCAGAGCCAGCTTCCTTAGGCCTGTCAATTCGTGCAGCACTTTCCACATGGAACTATCACCATCTATGACTAAGCCCCAAATGGTTTGGATGTTGCAGTTTAGTGATTTCTTGTAATCCGATTGATGACGAGCGGTGTAATCCAAGCTCACCTCGGTCATGTATAGGTGTCGCAGATTCTCTGCCTCCAAGATTGAATCCGGCACATATTTTATGTTAGTGTACTTCAGATCCAAAGTTTCCAGGCGTGACAATAGCGCCACTGACTCCGGAAGCCATTCAAGAAGAGTCCATCTCAGTCCCAAGTACTTTAGGTTCGGCAACATGTTGCCAAGCTCCTCCGGAAGCAAAGGCTTGTAGACACCCTCGAGATCAAGTACCCTCAGCAAACTCGAGTCTCTCTTCGGCACTAGCGGTCTAAGTAACAGCTCTATCTCTCCGGCTTTTGTTCCTAGCTTCATGGTGTTGAATGACACATAGCAACAAAGTTGTTGGATGCCGCACGGCGTGGAATCGTCGCTGGTGGACATTCTTTGATGTGGTTCAGCAGGACTGATCTCCATGTGTGCTTCTTGTGCATTTGTTTCTGATCGCTCTCGTCCTGCTTCCGGCACATTTATTTCCGCCTTTGCTTCTCCTCCTCCAGAAATATCCCTATGTATGGCGATACACGGGGCATCAAACTTTCCGTCATAATGAGTAGAGCAGTCATAGATTTTGAGGAATCTTTCATTCTTAGCCATCTGGTAAAAGACATCGTACAATGTTCCAGGCAAGCGGCACGATCGGGCACTCCCGTCCCATTTCTGTAGAGCTACATGAACTATGTTTCTCGACACCAGAATCTCGAAACATTTCTCTGCATCAACTCTGGTTACTCCGTTCTCCAACGGTGAAGATACTAGATTTTCTGCTGACCAGAGTCTGAAGAGCCTCCTTGTGGGAATCTCAGATTCCTTAGGGAACAGAGCCAGGTACAGAGCACATTGCTTTAACCATTCTGGAAGATCATCAACACTCAAACGCACAACATCTTGGAGTGCGGGACGATCGGGAAGCCCATTGGTAAGCAGATTGGCAAGCTTGGTGCATCTATCCGACGTGGTGGCAGATAAAAGTCCTCCGAGTAGAAGGATCATTGGGGGAGAACCGCCCGATTTGCTAAAAATCCTCTCTTTGAGATGGAGGAGTTCCACGGGCGGATCGACCACATCGAAAGCCCAGCTGCTTTCTTCCAATAACTTGTCACTCTGTTCACGATCGAGGGGGCTCAACTTGAGATGTGTGGAATACCATGGATCGGTGGAAGAGGGTATGTCGGGGTTACGAGTCGTGATAATTACTCTGCTCCCATTCCTCGAGTCTGCAAGCACCATAATGAGCTTATCCATGAGATGGAGATCGCACAAGTCATCCAGCACTATCAGATAACGGCACTTCATCAGGACTCCTAGGAGCATTTCAGACAGCTTTCTTTTGTCCATACGATCCACGTCTCGCAATTCTGGGACCCTCATCTGCTTGAGCAAGACGGCCATGAGATGAACCAGGTTAGGCTCCGAGCCAACCCGGACCCAAGCACAGCAGTCGAAATGATTCTTAATGTCCGCTTGGTTGCAGACGCTCCTCACTAGAGCTGTTTTGCCGATGCCTCCCTCGCCGACCACCGAAATCACTCTCAGGTTGGCACAGTCGCCTCTTTCATCGATCAACTGCGGCACGAGTTCGTTCACAAAATCTTCGCGACCCACGATATGTGACTCATCCTTCATCTTCCTTGCTTGGGGCAGTTCGCTCGATAATGAAGCTACAATGCTCCTCCCGGCATTGAGCGGTGAAGTTTCAACTTCTGGAGCCGTCATCTCCCCCGTCTCCCTGTTTCCTCGTCGTCTTCTCCAAGAAGACAACGCGCGGAACCAAGACAAAGTCTTTGCCAGAGGATTTCGCGGTCTCAGTCCCTCGGATGCCTCCATAAGGAACCGATCAAAGGAAGTCTGCGCAACACAAGCGGGCTCAAGAAAACGAGATCGTGCACCAGGGAAACGGAGGCTCACGGCGCTGGCCGTTCAGTTTCGAGGTGCTCAAGCCTCAAGAAGTGTGATTTGCCCATGACGTTGGAAATGGCCAATTCAGGGGCAAGATAAGGAAAAGGAAGTTGGAGTGTCTGAACTCGAATGACTGGGGAAGAAGGGTTGCATTGGATGGTCAATTTGCAGGCACCACCAAGCAAGCCTTTTATAGTCAGGGGTGAATCACCACCAGCTTGTAATTTATTAAATACGTCACCTCTCCAACTCTCGTACGATCGCGCAGTAAAACAAGGTAAACGCAGGACACGACGTCGTACACGACTCGATCTCCTTTTCGACCTCATACTCTTACCAGAGAAACCCCAGCAAAAAGCCCATCCTTGGTGTCGGTACAGCATGATGTTATATCAGAGTGTAAGAAGCAAAATCGCGAATTTCAATTGTCGAGCTAATGTCCACGAAAGACCCACTAACATTTAGCATCCGTTTCTTTCGCGGAGAACGAATGATTTGAAAACATATATATATATAAAATCATTTATATAGTTTAAAATAATTAGCTAATAAATAATATTTTTATTATTGATAATAATTTATGTCTAAATAATTTTGTGGACGATGAAATTATTTTTCGTTCATTCATCTTATAAGTAATTCAAACAATCATTTTCTGAAAAAAAAAATCCAAATTATTTATTTTTTCGCGAAATAAACGCACCATAAATGCATTTTTGCTTACAATTTCAATCTCCACTTTTGTAAAATAATCGAAGTCACCCAAAAGTTTCCTATTCCTGTGTGTATACGGACACATGCAGCATTTCCCATTTCTCTCCCTCTCAACCTGCAACAATTTTCAATCTTCTTTTCCAAATTAGGAAAAACGAAATCTTCAACATTGTGTCTTTTTTTTGCGCACTCGAAAAATTTTATGTTTCTTTCAAATTGGGAAATCTTTTTGTCGGTAAATTCAAGTCATTTCAGAAATTTTAACATATGCAAAGTCATCCGTGAAACCTAAAGTCATTTCTTAGGTCGATGTAATTCTACGCTTAAACCGAAAAAAAGAACAAATTAATTATCAACGTGATTAAACAGTAACAATTCGTATGGCGTGTACTGCGCATCATGAGAAGTTTTTTTTTTTGGTCAAAAGAATATTATATTCATTGCTCAAAAGAATACATGAGAAGTACTTTTATGGCAAAGAAAATCAAAGTAGAGCAAATCCTATAATATAACAAAACAAAGCTAAATTCAGAAAACAAGGAGAATCAACATAGCACCGACAGGGTTAAGCACATACTCATTCCATAAAAACGAATTTGTCAAGCAAATTAATCGGCGGCCAATCATTGATGAGCACATGCTGGAAAGTCCTTCTCCAATATGTGGTTTTATTTTCATGCAAAAGTTTACGACATTTAATCCGGTGAACACGGGTATTGTAAAGAGTGATTCCATGTTATGTTTTTCCTCTCCCGGTGATCATGAGGTCAGTCTTTAGTATACGCAATAGCCCTTTGCTCCCACCTAAAGAATGTAGAAAAGAACTTCGAAGAGTTTTAATATTGGTTCGTATCATCAACGCAGGTGACAAATCTTCTTCATTTAGAGTTATCAGGATGGGCCAGCTAATTCAAATATATTGAAAGTAGATATCATGTCTCTCTTTTTCTTTGTTCTTTTCTTTTCCGGAAGGCAAAGGCAAAATATAATGTAAGGAATCATGCGTAAAAATGCAAAATGATGACAGATTTCATCTCTTTTCTCCTTTTGCTTTTCTTGGATAGACCATGAAACGTACAAATGACAGATACAAAGCGGACAATAAGGTTTTAGATTGACGAAAGGGAGAATGATTAGTTTTAGTGCTATTGTAGTTAGATTATCGAGGAAATTAAAAGAAGGTTTGAGATGTCAACGATGGATTGACTGCAATTTGATCTTGTGGAAATAATAAGTATTATGGTAGGTTACGACTTCTCTCACTCGAGGAAGTAAACCAACTTGACCTGCAACTAAGGGTGGTCATTCTAAGGAAAAGAAGTGTGTAATTCATGGGGATGTTAACATGTGACGCAACTCCAAGCTGATCATTAATACTTATTGACTGTTAGAGTAAGTTATGAATCCTTTCGAATAAGGGATTAAAATCGATTTAACTTACGATCAATGGCAGTTGCCCTAGGGGTAAAACTGGCTATAATGTGGCAAAGTTTCAACTTCTATGGAGCGTCCACAGCCCAACCTTTACACACGGCCCATTACGGGCTCCAATCCGTTAAGTGTAGGCCTTCGTCAGAATTTCAAGGCCTAGAAGGTGTAAAAACAAATTTGGACCGATACATTTGATGAAATCCTGGTGGAATGCACACAGTTTTTACCATTGTAATCGTCCATTTTCGATTAGTACATACGCTACACTAAGGAAATAATTTCTCTCTCCGCAAGATACAGTCAATCGCAATGCTAAAACTAAGTGTCTTTGCTGAAACTCGCAATCGGCATGGCAATTTGACCATGAAACTTCATGGAAGATGGGATTCAAGTGTGTACGCATATTACAGCGGTGCATTTCGTGGGCATTACAGTCGCTTAACATGGATCTTCTTTCCCTGTTTGTGTTTCCTAAGCTCATTGTCGTCAAGTGAATTGAGGAAAACTTGTGAGAGAACTATACAAAAATGAAATAGCTTCAGTGTTGAGAGATTGAGATTAATAGAGAGAGGGAAAATAGAGTGACAGTGTTTGTAAGAGCGACTTGCTTCTTTAGTTGTTCATCCATGGTCAGTATTCTCGGCCTTGGAAGGAAGATAGAAGTGACTAGTACAGAATCCGGCAAAGGTTCGTTTATCTGTTTGATGAAAGTTACTGCCTGTCCATAACTGTGGTCCTTATACAAAAGCACATTCGCGCGTCCTTCGCAGAAAAAAATTATGAATTTTCTTAAAACAATCAATCCATCCCCTCTTTATTGAAGTGTTAGTCATTTCAAGCATCGCTTGGTGATACAAGCCAACACTCATGAGTGTACAAGTTTATAGCATCCCAAAATCCCATTTCGGATGTGGGAGATCTTATTGAATGATTCATATTTAAATACTAACCTCTCATATGGTCACCACCTTATGTGATCACCTAGAGTACTTTTTTTGGGACGTTTGGCCCACGTGGATCGAGCCAATTACGTACATATTAGTCGAAAGAGCATTATGAGGCCTATTATTTAGTGGTTTACGAAGTCCGTATACTAAGTGAGATGGGATTTTTGCAAGTGGCCAGCTGTTTAAACAAATTAGACATATTTAATATCTAATAAGAGTCCGTCATATCACTTAGTATATCAAATTTATCTGTCAATCTTAATATGCACAGCATTTCCCTGATTGAAATATAGAGAGACATGACTTTTTGATGGTCAGCTTGTTCCTTTTCACGTAATATGTCTCTCCTAATCGTCATGATCATCATTTTTATTCCCAAATTTGAGCTTGCAAGACCATTGATAATTTGTTCGTCTGAATATAATAAACACGGCCAACAAAAGTGCCCGTAACAATAATCAAGCTCAGGAGACTTACATTTAGCCCATTTCCAGCTTAATCTGGCCCAACCTGTTTTTAGGCTGATTTGGTCCTCTGTATTACTTTCTATTGAGCTGATTTATTTGGAGTCACAAGCCCGAATCAAATTCTTAGAGTATATTAAGGTATAACTAAATCTAACATGAGCTAATCAATCGAGCTCTTGCACATTTTCGCTGTTTCATTGAACAAAGGATACACACATGAATAGGGCACCGGCTTACATACGTGACAACACCTTACCAAACATTTTCTAATGTACATCAATGTTGTCAGTTGCTTCAAAACAGAAAGTGTTTCAATAAAGGAATGTGTGTAATATATAAGATACATATACTGGTTCTTGAGATGATAGTGTAAATTTCATTTGCTAAATGTGTTTATTACCATCATTCTCACGATAAGACAAGAACCGTCCTATATAGGTGGAGAAAGGAGGTTACCAAAAAAAGTAAATGATTGATAAAAAATAGGCTAAACATTTATCTAATGACAGTACTATCACTAATTTAACACTAACAATGCCAGAGATGTATATTATGATCGATGTTTACATAAAATAACGTGTTGAATTCACTTATGAAGGGTTTGTATACGACTCACTTCTTCTTTAGCCAAAAAGGGCCTCGGCAAGTTCGTGACGGACCTTAAGAAGACATGCCAGATTTTGAAATCGGGCCTCGTCCTCACGGGCCTCCTTGATCACCCCAAAGATTAAGCATTGAGGGCAGTGCACAGTGCCAGGATTCAATACATGTATGTCTCGTTCCATTTATTTATTTTACGGGTTGATTTTCGTTAATCGTATTTCCCGCTCTTCAATTTCACTTGTCGTTCTTTCATTTGGTTAGCAAATGAGAAAGCGTATTCAAAGTAAATCTCATATTCTCCTCCTGCTAATATTTGAAACAACTTGGTAGTTATCATTGGCCCCATGGGTTTCATTTCACGTAAACACCGTGATTGTTTAGCTAGAAAAATTGCACAGACAAGGCCATCAAACCCAATTTTGTCTTTTACCTTACGTTTATTTAGAAATTCTAAACTATGGAAGTCAACAGTAGAACATCGATAAGCCAACAGCCTCACGTGTTGAATAAGAGCTGGCATTGCATGATCTATACAGGTCATGCGAACTAAATTTATGTTTAGACTATTGATCATATCAGCCCCACGATGAATACGAAGAGCTACCTCCATGTGGTCGGCCCGGGAAAAAAGGATTAAGTTAATTAATGGGATTAAAGAAGGGGAGAGTGTAGATAGATCTTGTTATATAACATATAAACATTTGCACAATATGATCACGACGTATTGATGAGACGTCACTCCTTTTTTAACTGTGGTCGTCTTCAATTCGTGCTTTAAAATTATAAGTTAAAGGGCAGCCATTTCCATGTGCATCGACAAGCCTTCTTCTTCGTCGTCCTTTGCAAGTTGCAAAATATTAAAACCCCCCGGGATATAGAAACGATGGAAGGTCAATTGTATCTTTGGTCTTAAAAAATGATCATGTATATAATTATATAAAGTAAAGAGAATCTCCTTTTTTAACAAGATCACAATCTTTTTCTTCTAAAAATATTCTAACTTAGTAACTTCATAAATATTCTATCAACATTTAAATGTGCAAATAAACAATTTTATCTCATTTCCAACCTATTTCAATTTTAAATTTTTTTGAATCTTTTCTATCTTATATATAACAACCTTACAATAACAATTCAAATATGGAGATATTTTATTCATTCCATATACATGTGCACAGTTGCTTCATATTGTGTTAATAATTTCTTCCTGCAAAATCTTTCGATTGTTAATTTTTCACACACACGTTGCTTTTGCTAATAATAATAATAACAAAGAAATTAGCCTCTTTAATTGTCATTGAATCTTGCACAAAATTTTCAACTATGTGTCAAATGGCTCAAGAAATAGTTTGCACTAGTTGTGGTGGTTCATGAAAGCCCAATAATATGACAAAGGTCAAAACTGGAAATTTGGAATAAACAAAGACCATAAAGTTTTTTTTTAGATCAATCACTCTTTAATGCATAAAGAATAACCAATTAATCGGCCCCATTTATAATTTTCTTTTTTTTTCGTAATGCTTAAAGTTTTTGCCTCCTAACTATCCCCGAATCTCACACAAAAAATTCAACATATGTGTGAAATAGCTCAAGAAGTAGTTTGCACTCGTTGTGGCAGTTCACGAAAGCCCAGTAACATGGCAAAGATCAAAACTAGAAATTCGGAATAAACAAAGACCAAAAGGTCTTTTCTTAGATCAATCGATATTCTATGCATAAAGAATACCCAATTAATCAGTCTCATTTGTATTTCTCTTTTTTTGTAATGCTCGAAGTTTTCGCCTCCAAACTGTCCCCGAATGTCGCACAAAAATTCAACGCGTGTCAGAAGTGGATGAAGAAATAGTTTGTCCTCGTCATGGCGGCTCATGAAAGCCCAATAACGTGGCCAAGGTCATAACTTGGAAACTTGGAATAAAGCAAAGACCAAAAAGTCTCTTTTTTATAGCAACTCATATTCTATTAATAAAAAATAATCAATTAATCAATCTCTTTGGTATTTCTCTATTTTTTTAATGATTAAAGATATTAGCCTCTTAATTATCCACCAATCTCACATAAAAATATGGACATATGTATGAAGTGGCTCAAGAAAAAATTTGTCCTCGCCGTGGCAGTTCTTGCGAGCCTAGTAACATGGGAAAGGTCAGAACTTGGAATAAACAAAGACCATAAAGTCTTTTTTTAGATCAATTCATACCCTAATCATAAAGAATAGCCTATCAATCAATTTTATTTGTAATTTTCCTTTTTTGAAAGCTCAGAGATACTCGCTTCTTATAGGTCCTCGAATCTCCCACAAAAATTTCAACCCATGTCAAGAAATAGTTTGTCCTCGTCGCGGTGGTTCATGAATGCCCTATAACCTGGCGAAGGTTAGGCCTTGGAAACTAGGAATAAACAAAGACCAGAGAGTCTTTTTGTAGTTCCCCCGACAGTTATCACTGGCCTCATGGGATTCGTGTTCACACACCATCATTGTTGAGCTAGAAAAATTGCACTGACAAGGCCATCAAACCCAATTTTGTCCTTTTCCTTACATAAGTTCAGAGATTCTAAACTATAGAAGTCAACATTAGAACCTAAATAACCTAACAGCCTCACGTGTTGAATAAGAGCTGGCATTGCATGGTCCGAAGATCATGTGAACCGAATCTATGTTTTGACCGTTGATCATATTGGCCTTACGGTGAATACGAAGAGCTACTCCCATGTGGTCGGCCCGGGAAAAAATGATTAATTTGTTTCATGGTGGTTAAAGAAGACGTGAGGTGGATCGATCTGGAGAAATTTTCTTATATTACATGTAAACATTTGCACGATATGATACACCACATGTTGATGAGACGTCACTAATTTTTTAACTACTTTCGTCTT
Source organism: Syzygium aromaticum (assembly GCA_024500025.1). Classification (NCBI taxonomy): domain Eukaryota; kingdom Viridiplantae; phylum Streptophyta; class Magnoliopsida; order Myrtales; family Myrtaceae; genus Syzygium; species Syzygium aromaticum. The sequence continues at coordinate 23,469,832 of CM044894.1, forward strand.
TGGTTCATGCTTTGGAAATATAAGGGAAAACGGAGATTGGTCGGTTGGATAAAATAATGTCACATCGTTTGACTATACATTTATTTGCTCTTTATTTACATGTGGTCTCGTTTCACCTATTAATTTAAAGTTTTTCGATTATATATTATAACATGGTATGCACATTAAGTTGCTGACATGGTACACCAGACTTTCTACGTGCATCAGCAAGCCTTCCTGCTGCGGTTTACTTGTTCTTCGTCACCCTTTTCAACTTGCAAAATATCAAAAACCTCCGGGATATAGAAAGGATGATAGCACATGTGTCTTTCCTTTGATCCCTCTTTTTTTCTTCTGCCCATAGCCAAAAGAGCTTTCAATGGCTCACTGAACTACCTTGTGATAACTCGAAGAATTCAATCTTGTTAGAAATTAAACCAAATTTATTGATACTTGTTTCTTTTTTTAGTCTTTCCGTCTTTCCATATTTTGATTTTTTGTGTTTTTAGGTGAAATAATTATTTTTTCAGATATATGATGAGATATTAAGAGATATGATTAGATATTAAGAAATAATATAAGATATTGCGAGATATTTTTTCTAGTTATATTTTAGGAAAGATAAGGGTCATGTAACTTTTCTTTAAATAGGGGAGTCTTGTAATTTTTTTATGAGAGTGAAATATATTGAGTCAGAAAATTCTATCTATCCTCTTCTTTTCTTTGCGTGGGTTGCGATTGTTTTACCTTCAAAAAATTTCTTCCATCAAATCAAGTTGTTGCCGCGTCTCTAACGTTCAACAAATGGTATCAGAGCCTATGGTTCGTGATCATGGCCTCAACGAACAATCAACTTCCTCTTCAATACCCTCGTCTTACCAAAAAAATTTTTGGTAACTAGGCTGTTAGAATGAAAGCTCTACTCGGTGCCTACAGTGTGTGGGAATTTATTAACACTGGCTATGATGAGCCAGAGGATGAAGTCACGTTGAACCAGAATCAGAGGAATGCGTTGGAGAAGGTTTGAACGAAAGATCAATATGCCCTGTCGATCATCTATCAAACATTAGATGATTCCATGTTCGAAAAAGTTTCGAGTGCCACTACCGCCAAAGAGGCATGGGAGATTCTTCAAAACACACATCAAATAGTTTAGAAAGTTCAGAAGATTCGCCTTCAAACCTTGAGAGACGAATTCGAGGTAATTCATATGAAAGAATCTGAATCGATTTCTGATTATTTCACAAGAATTTTGACAATTTTTAATCAGATGAAAAGAAACGGAGAAGACGTTTCCGATGTTCGTGTTGTTGAGAAAATACTTTGGTTCTTAGACAAGAAGTATGATCATATTGCAGTTGCAATTGAAGAATCTAAAGACTTGGATGCCATGACGGTTGATGAACTTGTGGGTTCATTACAAGCCCATGAAGAAAGATTTAGAAAGAAAAAGATTGAATCGGTGGAGGAAGTTCTCCAAACGCAATTGACCATTCGAGATGAGAAGGAGCAAAGAAGAGATCCCGTACAAAATCGTGGGACAAATCAAGATTGTGATCGAGGTCGTGGCCGAGGTCACTTTCGAGAAAGAGGTCGTGGACGAAGCAGAGGAGATCCTGCTTGAAGTGATGGAGGATACCAATATCAAAGATGTGTTTGTGGAAGAGGAAAGAATTCGACAAGTCAATTGTATGATAAATCTAAAATCCGATGTTATCATTGCAATAAACTCGGCCATTATGCTTCTAACTGCTGGAACCAAAAAAGTAGTAGACCAGACGAAAATGTGAACTTGGTGAATGATGCTGATCAAGTTCTCTTATTGGCATTCAAAGAATATGAAGAAGGTCAAAGCGACAAGTGATATTTGGATACCAGCGCAAGCAATCACATGTGTGGGAGAAATGAGATGTTTGTCGTGTTAGATGAGACAATTAAAGTGACTGTCTCATTCGGTGATAACTCTAAAATTCTTATTGAAGGGAAATGTACAATTTTGATTCGCTTAAGAATGGTGCACGTCAATTTATTACAAACGTTTATTATGTTCCAAAAATGCCAAGCAATATCTTGAGTTTGGGACAACTTCTGGAAAAAGGTTATACTGTTCATATAAGAGATCTTGATCTTATGTTGAGAGATCGAAATAATAAACTGATTGCAAATGTAAAGATATCGAAGAACATGATGTTTATTCTTAATATAAAGAGTGAGATGTCTTGATGTCTAAAGGTGTGCATAGATGATCCTTCATGGTTGTGGCATTTGAGGTTCGGCCATCTCAATTTTGGCGGACTCAATTTGCTTTCTCGCAAGAAGATGGTTTATGGCTGACCACATATTGATCATCCCGATCAATTGTGTGAAGGACGTGTTGTCGGTAAGCATTCCAGAATGAGCTTTTCGAAAGAGGCGACTTATCGAGCATAGAAGTCGCTTGAGTTGATTTATTTTGATTTGTGTGGCCCGATCAATTCTCACTCATATGGTAATCATCGATATTTTGTTACTTTTATTGATGATTTTACTCGAAAAACTAGGGTGTATTTTTTGAAAGAAAAGATAGAAGTGTTTGACATGTTCAAACAATTCAAGAACCTGACTAAAAAGGAAAGTGGCTATTTTATCAAGGCTTTGAGAACTGATCGCGGTGGAGAATTCACCTCAGCTATATTTAACAAATTCTGTGAAAATCATGGTATTTGGCGTTTTTTGACGGCCCCGTATTCTCCTCAACAAAACGGTGTGGCTGAACGGAAAAATAGAACCATTCTTGATATGGTTCGAAGCATGTTGAAGAGCAAAAATTTGTCCAAGGAACTTTGGGCTGAAGCTGTTTCATGTGCCGTCTATCTTCAAAATAGATGTCCCACATATGGACTTGAAGGCGTAACTCCACAAGAGGTATGGAATGGGAAAACATCAAGTGTTTGGCACTTGAGAATTTTCGGGAGTATTGCCTATGCTCATGTCCTGGACCAAAAAAGATCGAAACTTGAAGACAAGAGCAAAAAGCTCATTTTTATCGGATATGACTTATCATCCAAAGCCTATCGATTATTTAACCCTAACACTTTGAAAGTATATGTAAGTAGAGATGTCAAGTTCGATGAAGATAGAATGCGGGAAGAAAATCTAAAAGAAGAAGTGAATGTTTGTGGTGATTTCGATCAAACGGAGTTGAAGGATCAACCTTCACCTTTTTCTCCAACATCTTCTTCAAGTTCATCAATACCATCCTCTTCAAATAGTGTCAATGAACCGCTAATGCCAAGATCAAGAAGATTGTCTGAAATTTATGAAGCTACCAAAGAGCTTCATCTTATATGTCTTCTTGCAGATTATGAACCACTTGCTTATGATGATACAACCAAAGAAGAAAAGTGGAAAAAAGCCATGAATGAAGAAATTGAAGCCATCAAGAAAAATCAAACATGGGAGCTTGCTAATCTTCCGAAGGACAAGAAATCGATTGGTGTTAAATGGGTGTACAAGGCTAAGAGGAATGAGAAAGGTGAAGTGACAAGATACAAAACTACATTAGTCGCGAAGGGGTACAAGCAAAAAGCCAGAATCGACTATGATGAAGTTTTTGCCTTTGTCATTCGCATGAAAACGATTAGATTGATTATTTCCATTGCTGCTAAAAATAATTGACAAATTTATCAAATGGATGTCAAATTAGCATTCTTGAATGGCATCTTTGAAGAACAAATTTATATTGAACAACCCAAGAGGTTTGTTGTGAAAGGTCATGAAGACAAAGTGCTGAAGTTGAAGAAAGCTCTATATGGGCTTAAACAAACACCGAGAGCATGGAATTTCATAATTGATGCATATTTCAAGGCGAATGACTTCTCTCAATGTCCATACGAGCATGTACTCAATTTGAAGCAAGAAAAAGTTGATATTCTACTCGCCTGTTTATATGTTGATGATCTTGTTTTTATAGGAAATAATTCGGCGATGATTGATGCTTTTAAGGCATCGATAGTGAAAGAATTTGAGATGATCGATAATGATCTCATGAATTATTTCCTTAGTATCGAAGTGAAGCAAAGTGCCGATGGGATTTTTATTTCCCAAAAAGGATATGCAGAAAATATCCTTGAAAAATTCAACATAAAGAACTGTATGCTGGTCAATATACCAATGGAGTGCAGAACCAAGCTTTCGAAGTTTGACGATGGTGCCGATGTTGATTCGACATATTATGGAAGTTTGATTGGGAGTTTGAGATATTTGACATGCACGAGACCAGATATTATGTATAGTGTTAGAATTCTGAGTCGATACATGGAGAAGCCGAAATTATGTCATCTTAAAGCTGCAAAGAGAATACTTCGGCATATCAAAGGTACTATTTCTCACGACTTACTGTAACATCCTCAATTTCAGTCTATGGAAAATAGCTATGGTTTAAGTTTGGTGGTTTTCCAATCGGAACCAAGTTTTACTCTTGTTTTAGAAAACCCAATTTCAGATCCTTTGTACCCATTCATTTTGTTATTTTTGGGTAGACTTTTGTGTTCCGAATTTCTAAACACTTTCTTCTTAAAAGTTTCTCCAAACATCTTGAAGTTTTACATACTTTAATTTCAGAATTTTTGAAGTTGATATGAGTGGTACGATGGCCTGATTTTCGGACCGTGTAAAACTGCCCAGAATGGGTATTTCGGTGATGTTCACACTTTATCAATTTTCCACAAGCTTTTCTGGGCCGTTTTTGGAAAAGTTTCCTTCACAAAAGTTGTTGAGAACATCCTTTTCTATAATGTATATAAATTTGGGAATTTTTCAAGATGATTTGAATTCGAGACAGAGCTTATTTTGAAAAACAAGAATTCTGTTCCAGTGAACTGTTTTTAGTCTGTCTTTGAGATACTAAAAATGGTATTTACATAGACATTCTGAATTTGTGTTCTTCACAAGAAATGTTTGTTAAGGCCTTGTTTATGATATATTCAAATTTGAGAATTTTCGGAGTCCATTTATTATATTTTCCGATTTCGTGAACAGTGCAAAACTGTCCGGTTTTGTCAGGTTTCAAAGATTTAGCATTTTCTATACAAAAACATTGGAATTTGGACTTGATGTCTTCTGATGATTTAAAGCATATGTTCTGAGCTTTCAAATGAGATATTTTAGGCTTTGATTGGAGGTCAGCCCAAGGGGAAACCGAGAGAGAGAAGCAAGCTTGGAATTAGATGATTATAGAGAAGTCAAAGCTTGAAGCTCAAGTTTGGAAATGAGTGACCAAGAATGAAGCTTATTCAAGAAGCCTAATTAATGGCCATAAGACTTTAGGGACCTCTTTCATGATGACAAGCATTAATGGTCTTGAGTGAGGAGCAAGTTGGAAATTTATAAATAGGAAGAAGGCCATTCGGCCAAGGGAAGGGAGAGAGAGAGAGTAGCCGAAAGGGAGAGAGAGAGAGAGAGAGAGAGCCAATGAGATTAGGATAAGCATTGGCCTCTTCATCATTTTAGTTTATTAAGAGCATTTAATGGCATTTAATGTATGCCATCATGAGTCTTGACTTTGGAGGCCTTGTCATGATGGCCATGTATCTTTTTGAGCAAGTTGGAGAGCAACTTGGTGAGCAAGTTGGAGAGCAACTTGGTGAGCAAGTTGGAGAGTAACTTGGTGAGTAAGTTTGGCTTGCCTATAAATAGACTTGGCCACCCTCAAGCTCTCTCACGCCACTCTCTCCTCATCCTCACGCTATCCACCATCTTCCTCTCCTTTTGTTTTTAGTTTTTTCCCGTTTTAGCCAAGAAGTTCACGCCCTAAAAGTCCCGAACCAGCCCGTGTTTCTCCTCGTTTCCACCCAAGAGCCTATAGTTTGGTCCTTGTAGGCCTAGGTTTGCTCGGCCACGCAAGAAGGAAGCAAGGAGAAGGCCCGAAATTTCCCATGCTCACCCGTTTCTAACCCGTTCTCTAGTTTTGTTAGTCGTTGAGTAAATGAATTCCCTAATACCGGAAAATGATGTTGAGATGCGTGGTGACGTGGTTTGCTTAGACCATTTTTCGGTCGTTTGGTTGGTCATAGTTGGTTCATTTCCTTGATTTGATCATGTTTTGTGTTTGACATTTGTTTTAAGATAGAACCGAGCCTTGGTCGGTAAAGTGTACAAGATGTGGCCATGCATAATGTTCTCTTGTTTGAACTTTGCTATTGATCTGTCATCGAGGCGGGTGCGGTAAGGGCTGATTTATGTTAACGGCGATCGATATATTTTTGCTTGATATTAGTGTTTTCACTTACTGAATTTCCCCGACTCATCTCCCGTTTTTCCCTTTCAGGTCCGTAGGATGGCATCTCCCCCAGCACGCATTGATAGTCCTGTGGAGATGAGAGCCGAAATGCTCATTATGACGGATGCCAGAGAAGGCTGCACCTACCGTCGAATCCCGAGGCTTGTGATGTTCGATGAGGACCTAACGGACTTGGTGCCTCACTCGTACGTGGCTTGGTATCGCTATGCGAACGGAAAATGGGTTGAATCCTTATGTGGGTTCAACGGTGCTTTGGCGATGCGGCGGGCCGGCTCCAAGTGGGATGTGAGATGGCCAGGCAGACGAGACCGGGGTGGAGATGAAGAAGTGAGAAGCGAAAAGCCGTAGTGGGTATAGGATAACTCAAGTCAAGTTTTGCTATTCATAGTCGGCTATAAAAATATGTGTTGTTTGCCATGGCCTAAATGGCTTGTTAAAACATGTTTACATGCTCTGTAAATATAAGGTTTGCTCATGATACTTCTTGTCTTATTCCGCTGTGTGAATCAATTGTGATTGTCCCGAGAAATGCTTCCGCTTGTGTGTACAAAAAGATATTAATAAACGGGACGTCACGTGAATAATCCCGAGGTAGGGGCGCTACACTTACACTATTATTGTTCTAAATCTTTCAAACTTAGAGCTTATTCGGATAGTGATTATGGTAGAGATATCGACGATCGAAAAAGTACCATGGGATTTGTATTTTTCTTGTGCGACACTGCTTTCACGTGGTCATTAAAGAAGCAACCAAGTATTACTCTATCAACATGTGAAGCTGAATATATAGCTGCATCTTCATGTGTTTGTCATGCGATATGATTGAGAAGACTACTCAAAGATATTTTTATGGAGCAGAAGAAAGCAACGGGGATTTTTGTTGACAATGTTTCTGCTATTGCTTTAGTGCAAAATCCAGTTTTTCATGAATGAAGTAAACATATCAATGTTTGATATCACTTCATTCGAGAACAGGTTAAAGAGAATAAAGTTGAAGTATAGCATGTGAAGACCGGAGATCAAGTAGCAAATATTTTTACTAAACCTCTTAAGATCGATGCTTTTCGAAAGTTTAAGAGCCTGCTTCGAATGATCGATGGAAGAGAATTTGGTTTAAGGGGGAGTGTTAGAAATTAAACCAAATTTGTTGATACTTGTTTCCTTTTTTGAGTCTGTCAATATTTTCATATTTTGATTTTTCGTGTTTTTAGGTGAAATAATTGCTTTTTCAGATATATGGTGAGATATTAAGAGATATGATTAGATATTATGAGATATAATAAGATATTGTGAGATATTTTTTCTAGTTATATTTTAGGAAAGATAAGGGTCATGTAACTTTTCTTTAATTAGGGGAGTCTTGTAATTTTTTTATGAGAGTGAAATCTGAGTGAAATATATTAAGTCAGAAAATTCTATCTGTCTTCTTTTCTTTGCGCGAGTTGCGATTGTTTCACTTTCAAAAAATTTCTTCAATCAAATCAAGTTGTTGCCGTATCTCTGATGCTTAACAAATCTTCCTTCTCGAAGTGAAGCACACCAGCAGAATTGGTATATGAGATTTCCTCATCTTTTCTTGCCCTTCTTGTGTATGCCATACACTTACTAATATGTACTGCGACAGGTACTGTAAATCCTAAAAAGAGGATGGAAGCGGGAGCCGCAACAAATGGTGGTTTGACCACAGCTGATGAGGAAACTAATCGCCAGAGCAGAAGAATGGAGGGAGGGCCTTCTCTCAACAGTTTAGCCATCATGAGAAAAGTAACCACACCAACCGACATTTCGTCCGTGGAAATCAAGGATTGGCGTCGCGTCATATACGAAGGAGTGCTCCTGGAAAACAATTCACAGGTAAAGTCCCATACAATTTCCCTTTCAACTCCATCTATATATCTATCGGTACTAAATGCAAGTTCTGTGGTCACCTCGGTCTATCGATCACATGGGGTCTCGAAAGACCTTTCACACAATAGATTGAATCAATCCAGGACTAATTAAATTCACAGCACACCATATTCCAAAAGGAAAACAGGGTTAGCGGGAATTCGCATAATGATATCAATGGCATAGATTTTGTTCGATTATGTGGTTTCGTTTCTTTAACTAGGAAAGGCACACCTTACAAATTTGCGTAGTAATAAGGACTCTTACCACCAGTAACAGTGATTTTCTAGGGAAAAAATTTCACCTCACCGTGGATTTAACAGAAGTTTTGGGTCGACGAAATGCTTCACAAGAACTGCTTCCTAGTGCTTCCCAAGGCATATCGCATTGCTGGGGGCGATGAAGAAAGTTGCTGGAAGTGGATCACCGTCAAAGAAACCTGGTACCTCTTTCAATAATTTAATCGATCACAAGGAAATTAGTCCACTAATCGATGTGGCATAACGGTTAAAGCCGTATGTTACATCTGGTTCACGTGTCACATTGTGATCTTGTAAATACTAAAATTCTCTAATTCAGTTTTCGCAGCCCTGTCGACATACCAGTCCCCAGATTAGTGCAGTTATCCTGGATCCATATGCAGGGAAAATTCAGAACAAGTGCGCTCTCCCCCAACACGACGTATGAGGTCGCAGTCGTGGTCAAACTTGGCAGAAATAGCTACAAATGGCCTCTTCCAGTGAACATCGAGCTTGACCTGCCGGACGGGAACAAACTGATCGGCACAGAGAATCTGGAGAGGAAACCGAAGGAGAAATGGATGAAGCCCCGCGCCCGTGAATTCATGATGGACACGAAGATGGTGGGGACGATTGTTTTCACCCTCCACGAGACGTGCCAAGTGTATAAGTCGGGCCTCATCCTCAAGGGCATTCTTATTCATCCCAAGAATTAAGCAATGCACACACTAGGCTGATACCGTGGAGCACAAGTTCTTGTTAGCTATATCACACTATCCTTAATTGTGAAAGAGATCTACGCATGGGATGTACACCTGATATCGTCTTTGAACTTCTAAGATTTTATGGATCGCTACCAATAAACACGTAGTTTAATATATATATATTCGAATGCAAACTTTTATGAGTATGCTAAATTTTAAGACTTATAATATATTATAAGGGAGGCAAATAAGAGGCCTAAAAACATTTGAACCCAAAAATTCATGTTCTGATTCATGTTAGAAAGTTCAATCTAAAAGCTTAAGCCAATATATAGAGGGAGACTACATTATAAATAGCATGTAAACTCCATAAACAAGCAATGTAGGATACTTTAATACCCCCTCTCACGTGTAAGTCAAATTATGAATTATACGCGAAATTTGATGAACTAGGGGTCATACATGCGAAATTAATATGGGCAAAATAGGGCTTTGATATTGTGATAAGAAATATGAATGAAGAAATAATTGTGTAATTTATGCATATTACACTATGAAGAATATATAAGCCTATGTATAAACTTTACAAGATACCTATCTACCAATAACAAGATATTACTATATCAATTACAATTAATTAGAATCACTAAAAAAAATGAACAATTAAATGAGATATACGACCAATCTTGAGAAATATGACAAATCAAAGAGATGCAGAATCAAATGAGATATATATGAAATGTTTGAGGTATATCCCTAACATCTCCTCAAGCTTAATGTGACATAAAAGAAGTCAACTAGATTTGAAGGAAATATCTTAAAAACACTCGGGTGGATGTGCCTTAATGAAGATATCAAAATTTTAATTAACCGATGAAATGGAAACGAGACAATTAGTGCTACAAAGCATGTGATGTTGTATGAAATGATAATCTATTTTAATGTGTTTGGTGAGTTCATCAAAGACATCATTATGTGCTATTTGGATTACACATCAGTTGTCACAGTAGATAACCACAACTATAACAGGCTCATATGTTTTCCAGTAACCATAGCAATCATAATAGTTCCGATGTAGTATCAGCAAGAGCATGATATTTTGCTTCCATACTAGATTGATTGACAACGATATGTTTCCTATTAACCTAGAAAGAAGCAGTGGCCAGTAGTGGAGTGACGATTGAGAGGATCACCAGAGTAGTCAGCATTATAATAAACTGTTTGTTGAGAAAACACTTCTAATAGATTTTGAAGTTGACAAACTATTCATGTGTTTCTTATAAGTCTGATAAATTCCTTGAAGTAATTTGATTCAGGAAGTTATTCTTAAAAGAGAAGCATATGTCAATCTTTATCTTGTTCAGATTGTGGAATTTGCTTCAAATAAAAGAGGTTCGGACTTTATACCGGAGATGAAGAACTTTAGACTCAAAGAACTACTTGTGTTCCCATCTTGACACAAGTTCAAAACAAAGTCCATAATGTAACACAAGTTTAGAACGTGGCGCAAGTTCAGAACGTATATAACGACTAGTGATCTAGTTTGAATTTCACATATAGAATAAATTGATTAACTCAATCTTGAAGATTGTTTTTGCAATGGTTTCATATGCAAAACATCTTAAATGATTGGCAAATCAATCTTGAGACAAATTACCTCCTAAGTGAAGAAGCTCTGCTTATGAAAACCAAAACTTTGGTTGTATGGGTAACCATAATCAGCGGAGATTCAAATTTTGTTCCTCAATGACTACTCAATTTTCTTCATACAAATCTGTCCAACATTAAAATTAAAAGATGATCCTTTAAAGTCTGTTCAACGGCTAGAAAATTGAGTAATAATTGATTAGATTTTTATTCATATATACTTTCCGAAGTTCCAGGCCTAAAGCTAACCGTCAAATAGTTTTGACCACAATATTAGTCAAAGGAGTACCTTAGTCTTCTTACCAAGATGATGTCCACACATGACAAATGTGTCCATCATAATCGATATAGGTAGCTACTTATATCAACAATCCCGTGAGTCTATCCAATCTTCTCGCTGGTAATCGACTTGCGAACTGTTATCCATTGGTCCTCCCGCATACATTAATGCTCAAGACTTTATTCGATTGTTTATTTTATCTTAGTACCTCCACATCTTGACAAAATTTCCGTTCTCCTAGACTTGTTCTCCCTCTATCAAGCTCCATCTAGCTTTTATTCGTCTTTCCATGATGTCCTTTGGATTTCATCAACGACGATTAAGCATCCTTTTTATCAACATTACCTAAAATAATACATCTACTGAATTTGTCAAATAATAATGAGAAATATATGGTTTTCTCAGCTTTAAAATATCATAGGAGGTTTTCCCAACACACGTCAACGTGGACCAGGAGCCATCCAATCAATTGACATGCCAGCATGAGACGCCCCAAAACGTCACTCACGCACGTGTCTTTTCTAATTATATTCTTTATTCAATAATAGCTTGCGGAAGCTCAATTAAATTTTTCCTCAACAAAATATCGTACAAGAAAAATCGCATGAGTTAAACATGGATATTAATTTTATTTATGTTAAACATCAATTTTACAACTTAACTACATCATCCAAGCAAAATACAAAACACCAAAGTCCTGAAATAAAGGTCAAGGTAGCCTATCTCTATATTACATTATACTCCAAAAATTTGTCTGTACATAGGTAGACTTTACATCATGGACCATCTATCTTCCCCAACGACGAGTCACAAACATCACTACCGTCGTATCAGTCAAACATTGGCACTCACAGTATCTAGGAAAACCAGCAAGCCTTGGCGGCAAATTGCCCATTCCTACACGTTTGAAAAATAAATGAATAAGTTGAAACCCAGTAAATAAAATATATAGTTTTAAGTTAGGAAAATCATCTTACCACTTCACCTAGCACAAACAACATACATGCATAACAACTAGTATGCAAAGAACTTGAATAAATATTATTCCTTTTCCATTTAGATATGCCACAATAATCTCATCATTTCATTATTCCACAATATTTTCATTCAGACACAAGCATATGATATATAGTACTCATACACATGCATTAGATTCGTTACTTCTCCTCTCGAATACTCCTGGGGCATCTCAACTCTGAGATGTGATATTCCGAAATTCCACCAATTGGAATTTATAAAATAACTGAGTTTTATGAAATGTGCTCGTAATAAATTCTAGCCCGGAACTGATCATTCCTGGAATGCTAACCATTAGGAAAAAGCTAATAGGGGAATTAAATTCGCGCGACTAAAGAAAATTCGATCGTGAATTGATTTTCAACCATTAAATCGCTGAAGTGATATTTTGAGCAACTGTTAGCCTATCCAAGGATAATTAGGAGTCAGTTCGCCACTGTCATAGTAATGGATCGCGGGTGATTCTGCTGGACTACAAAATGACTTGACGAATGATCCTGAATTTAGACCAAACGATTGTACCCCTCGGATCAAGTGATTGATCTTCGCGATTTTAATGACAATCGAGGTCATCACGTACCGAACGAACTTGCACGTGACTCGATTCAGTATTAGTCATGAGTCGATTCTGCGAATTTCCCCAGCAAGCCGCCCATTAGTTTGAGAAACGCTCGAATTGCGTTTAATAAAATTTAATTAATGAATTTAGCTCAAATTGGACACCAGAAAATTAGGTAATCACGACCGAACGTTAGGACAATGTTGCAGGGGACACGTGCGAATTTTGGGTGTGCTCAAATCCTTCAGAAACATTCGATTTGGACAAGACAATGAGAAAGTGACCATTTTGCCCTAAGAATTAATAAATTGTATGTTTTAAGGGTAAAGGGCATTTTGGTAATTTTGCCCCAAATTTTTGATTGAACATTTTTACCCTTGGATTTTTGGGAAATTACAAGAATACCTTTGGATATTTTTGGGGAAGAATCAATCTCGGCCGTCGGTTCAAGATAAGATCAAATCTGGACTGTCGGATCAAAATTTTGAGAAAAGGGCATTTTGGTCATTTCCACTTTTGGTCTAAGGAGCACTATTTGAGTCAAGACCCCATTTCTCTCTCTCCTCACTCACTCTCATCTCTCGGTCTCATCTCTCCCTCACTCTCCCGATTCCTCCCTCCACCATGAAGCCCCACGCCGGACCGCCGTCCGTACGCCGGTCACCGACGTCGTACGCCGGTCACCGTCGCACCGCCTCGCCATCCACGCCGCCCTCACGCCACCACCCTCACCGCCGTTCCTCTCTCTCCCTCTCTTCCCGTGAGGCCGTGACTCACGACCAAGGCAGCCGCGCCGTCGATGCACGTCACCGAGCCTCGCCGCCGCTCACCGCCGTCCCCGTCGTTCCTGATTGAGTGCCGCTGCTTTCCGTTCTAGCCGATTTAGTCCAGAACTCGGTAAGTCGCGCTCTAAACCCGATTTAAGACATTGAGTATTGAAGGATGGTTATTTTTGGGGTGAATTTGGGTTTATGCAGGTGTGAATTTGGGTGAAATAAGATTGGAATATTGTGGCGGGCCTTAGGAGTTAACTTTGGAATTTTTGGAGGAAAATTAGAGGGTGATAATGGGCTGTGAATCACTGTTCATAGAGCTGTGATGGGTTGATCGGGACTTAAGTTGGATTTTTCGAACCGGCAATTAATTGTGAGAAAATGTCGTGAAGAGTCGGAAGTGTGATTTTATGATTTGGAGTGCGGAAATGGCTGTTTGCTGGCTATGATGTGTTGTGTGATGTGCTGTGAGTGGGTGTTTGGCGCGTGGATGGTACCGTTAGGTCCGTTTTTGAATTTTGTGAAAGTCCCGTGAAGGACTGAAATTGATTTGAAAACGTTTGAGTGCGGAAAAATGCGAATTTGTGCGTGAATGCACGTTTGAGGTGTGACGGTGTGATTGTGAGTGCAAATGTGTGCAGGGAAATTCATGCGAAGGTGTGTAAGTGTGAGAATGGGATCGGGCCGGGTATCATAAGCTCGGGCAGTGATCACGTAGGTCTATTGCATTTGGCACAGGCTGAGGATTGAAAAAGCAAGAATGAGAATCGGTCTGAGGCACGATCAGCTCGGGTGAGACCGGAATTGGACTGAGACATTATAAGCTCAGGTTTCGATCATGTAGGCCTGTCACATTTGGTGCGGGCTGAGTATTGGGGTTGGGCCTGAGGCGTGTGATGCTCAGGTCGCGATCGAGGCCTGAGGCGTGTACGGGTACGCGGCTGGAAGTGGTGTGATGAATGGTCGCAGTGTACCTAAGGCATGTACGTTTACGCGGATCACTGGCGAGTGGTGTGAAAAAGAGGAAATGAGAACGGAATGGATACGTGGGATGAGAATTGTACATGCGTGTGTTTGCATATGGTGTGATTGTGATTGAGTGTGGTGTTCGCATATTAGAGTCTGGCAATATTAATTGATGTGCCTGCACTGTGGTGATTTCATGTGCGTGAATGTGAGTTTGTGTAATTGTCTGGAGGTACGTGATAGCCTAGGTTGGGTTTAGGGGTGTACTTGCTGATATGTAATTTCATGGTTATTTCAACCAATTATTTTCAGAACCCCGACCTGAGCCATGAACCTTCCACCACCATTACTAGTACGTTTTGGAGTACCAGTGCACACGGAGTACGAAGTGGCAGAGTTTCCGATGGGTGATGGGATGACCTGGATTAGACATATTACGACTGTGTATGTAGAGGTAGGATTGCCGTTGTGGGAGGCTAATGTGTACACAGCTTGGTATTTTTAGGATGCAGATGGGGACGAGTTCGGTCCAGTTAGAGGCTTCGATGTCCCATTTGATTTAGTTGGAGATTGGGATCTGGCTGCCGTACCCCCGATAGACGGAGAATTAACTAGCACCGAGGTTAGCTTGGCTCAGTCTGATCTGCACCCAGACCCCACAGCACAGGGATCTTCAGGGGGCTGAGCACGAACCTGAACCCGAAGCGTCGCAAGGCGAAGTTGACCCGATGTATATAGATTTAAAACCAATCCTTGAGGAGGAACCAGAACAGGATGTGAGGCCCGAAGTAGAATCTGAGAATGAACCCAACGAGTCTGAAGAGTCGGAAGGAGAACCGGAGTATATACTCCCGTTTGAGCAGTACATGGATTCCAACTTTGTGCCTGAGTTTCATTTCTTGGATGCACTAGCTGAGGAAGGTTGGAACGAGATTCCAGCGGAATTGGATGACATCAATCACCTGATTGTGATCGAGGCGGAGCAGGAGTTCTCGGAGGAGTAGACAATTCGAGAAAGCTCACAATCGGAGGACGAGGATTCAGACTCGGAATGGACATTGAGTGTTGGTCATAGGGGTTAGTGTAGGAAAGGAAAAGTCAGGTTTTAGATAAGTACCATTTTTGGGAGTAAATGCTAGGTCATCGATCCCTTTTGATTTTGATGGTTTTAGGAAGGTGTGCACTCGTATATTAAGGTTATAATATTATGGTACAAGTTTGAATGAGAAATGAAAATGTACATTCTCCCAATTCTCCATAGTTTCAATTGTCAGGGTGTTTTATGGTTTCCGTTGCGAAATTAAATCTTTGATGATAGTATGAGGTTGGTGATACTCTGGGATATCGCACTCTTCGACCAAAGGCGGGATGTCGCGGGCTCGACGGGGGTTCGGGATGTGACACGAGGCATCCCTGTACACCCTCTAAAGCATCCCAACCTATGGGGCATCTCGACTCCTGGGGCATCTCAGTATATACATCTGACCAACGGAGCATCCCGACATGTAGGGCATCGTCACTGTTAATCTGTGGGTGACGAAAAATATATTATTCTCATGCAAGCCATGAATAATAAGTATTTGCATACATACACTCATCATTTTTTCCTTTCTCGTCTTCCACGTTCATATCATAATAGTAATAACACCATACTTGTCTCTTCCATTTTGCAATGATAAGTAAACATTTACATGCATTGGACAAACATTTATATATGAATCAATATGTGATTAGACTCAAGAAGTAAATCTATTCAAGTTCAGAAAGTAAATCTACTTAGCTCATAAGGTAAATCTATTCAAATTCAGAAAGTAAATTTACTCAAGTTTAGGTAGTAAATATATTCTGGTTTAAAAGTAAAATCTGTTCGGGTTTAGAAATAAGTATGTACATATTTTGAAAGTAAAGTCTATTCGAGTTTAGAAATAAGTATGTCCAAGAATCTGAAAGTAGAATTTGTTTGGATTATTTTGAAAGTAAAATCTATTCTGGTTTAGAAATAAGTTTATCCATATTTTGAAAGTAAAATCTATTCAGGTTTAGAAATAGACATATACAGATTTTGAGAATAAAATCTACTCGGTTAAGAAATAGATATATCCGGATTTAGATTTAAAAAAAAGTATAACCAGATTGAGAGAGTAAAAATCTACTCGGGTTCAAAAATAGTTATACACAAATTTTGAGTGTAAAATCTACTTGGTTTAGAAAATACGCATCCAGATTTTGAGAGTAAAATCTACTCGGTTCAGAAAATACACATGTCCAGATTTCGAGTGTAAAAATATACCTAAGTTCAAAAATACATAAATCCAGATTTTGAAGGTAAAGTCTACGCGAGTTTAGAAATATATATATCCATATTTTAAAAGTAAAGTCTACTCGAGTTTATACATATATCCAGGTTTTGAAAGTAAAGTTTACTTGAGTTTAGAAATACATATATCCAAATTTTGAAAGTAAAAGTCTACTTGAGTTCAGAATTCATTATGTCTAGATTAATTGAGTAAAATATATTCCGATTCAGAAATCAATAGATTTTACGAACGACGGTTAAGTCTGAACCTACAAATATGACTTTTCCAAGTTCTAATTTATTATTTCTACTCATCAAAAGTACTCCACTTTAAGTAAGACGATTATCGACCTTTTAAACATGCATAAGACTAGCAAGACAAATTCCACAATCACCTCAAGGATGATATTTCCATGTTCAGATTTAATAATTGCAATTGCCAATTATACCACACCTTAAGGAAACAAATCACACCTATTTTTAACATGCTCGAGACCAACCAAACAATTTCACAGATCACCATATTCTCACTATTGAAACACATCAAAATAGCATATCACAACCATTTAAGTTAAAAGTGACAAGTAAATTGATCTAACTTAACTTTAGAATCTTCACTTATCTCCATTTATAATCAAATCTTGAATTTCCTCTTGAAAACTGAAATCGTTCATTTCCGCCTAAGGATTTCAAAAAAAGCCAAGCATTTCCCCTCGAAGTGTTTTTTGCTAAAAAGGTTCATTTTCTTCTAAGGATTATACTTCTCCTCCCCCTTAGAATTAATGTGCCAACTCTTAGGTAAAGAGAACACAAGTTTAAGCTTGCATGAAGAAGGAAGGTTACGTATGGTGAGCTTACAAAATTTACATTTTGCATTGCCATGTGTTGTACAATTAGAACATAAGAGTGGATTAACTCATAGGTGAAGTAATGATGCCTAGCCTACACGTATAAGTGTCTTCACCTCAAGAAGACAACTTAACCATTCGTGCACGTGTAGAATAGAGCATGTGGCCTCTCATGCAAAGTTTCTTTCTTTAAGAGACAAGTGGCCTAAGTGTCTTCACCTTAAGAAAACAACTAGCATTCATCCAAGAGAACATGTGGCCATGCATGTTATCTCAAAATACCACAAGTGGTCTTCCGTGTCTTAGCTTAGAATAGGCACATGGCCTAATCATGCAACTCTCAAAAGAACAAGTAGGTATTAGTGACCCAATATGTGTGGATAAGAATGTGATTATCGTGAAAGAGAGGTTATCCATTTTCGGCAAGTGAGTGAGGTCATTAATGTAAGTAAATTATTATTAGTTAATTAGGATTAAAAATTAATAATGTAACCCATGACACATGATTTAACCAAAATTATTAGTAAATCATACCAAATGCTAAGACAATCTCGGTTTAGCAAATTCAAACCCGATAATCACATAATTTTGAAAATATCCATTTCCATCGACAATTAGCATCACTCTAATAATCATCGTACACTTCATTGTTATCTATTGAATTTCAACGCGTCGAACTCAGAATGATTATGTTCGTGGAAAATAATCTTCTGTGCTTCTCCCACCTGCAAAATTTACAATCCAATTAAGATTTTTACGTGTCCACCCGAATTCTAAGCTATATAATACCTAGTTCTACAATCTAACTATTATTTTTGAACTTTGAAAATTTCTAATGTCACGTAAATATTATTATGAAAAATCGAAATGTCACGCAACATGTTGTCACTTAGCTTGCACACGTCAGACTCAAACGCGTAGCTACCAAATAGCCTGCACACTTCAGGCTCAAATGAGTAATTGCCACGTCAACATGTTGTCGCGTAGCTTGTACACATCAACAGATTCTCTCTTCAACAGACCAACTCAATTCGCATAGCCTATCGTGCCAGTTTTCTACCATTGATTGATCAAACTGCTAAAATCTCCACTAAGGGATATCTGTCAGGCCATTTTCGGATCTTTTTTCCAAACCCAAATTCACTTCTTCTACGTCATCTTGAGTTTTTGAGCATCTTACATATAATTAAAAGATTCTCTATATATCCCATGATTCTTCATATTTCTAAGAATTGTACATATATCTTCTTTAATTGTGCATATCATTAATTTATCCCAATTCAACGTAATTAATATTGTAATATATGTTGCCTTAAATAGTTAACTTGTAAAGTCAATAAATACGTCATGTACATCTTGTTATAAACCACATAGAAATTATACAATTTCATTCCACGCATTATTATCCAAATCATTGCACCTCATTCAGAACACCCAACCCTAGCCCATCTCTCTAATTTCACCTCTTCATGTCTCTCTTGCCATTGCGTAGATCGTTGCTGCACCACTCTGTTCGCGGACCCGATCATGGAGGTCCTCTCTCTCTCTCTGTCCGTCTTTATCAAAGAATGAGCCAGCAGCTCCCTCGTCCTCGATGGAGAGTCGATGCTAACTCCGATATTGGCGGACCCAAATCTGGGCAGATATGCCGGTCGTCAGAGAGTCCCAATTCACACCCACGGTTTGGATGTTCTCATCTGAAGATGTCTCCTTTTAAGGGATTAATTTACTCTACGAACGTCGAGTATGTTGACTGTTTTGCACGTGGTGCGCGATAATTCCGGGACATCATATTGATGATTAATCCGGTTTTGTCTATATGAGTAGAATAACCTTGACTTAATTAAGAAACAACTACAATGCGGTCTTTGTTTAAGAAGGAAGAACCAGGCGCACCAGCGGCATCAACGTCGTTGCATTGCTTCATCCAGGTCATTAATCATCAAGTACCACGACCACGATGACAAACCACATCTCGAACCACCTTCATTTTGTTTTTGGCGTGTGATAAAACTTAGCACATGGACTTGACTTTGCAGTCTTTGTCATACCCATATTGTTGTTTTAAATCCACGTGATTCCAAGTTGAGCATTAAGAAAAGCTGAACACATCTCGTGGATTAATATAGTTATTCTTTGTAGATGAGACGACCTCCTATTTCACTTAGAAAACGATCCTCTGGTCTCTTTTTTCTTTTCTTTTTCATTTGTTCCAACATTTGCCAGACTTTGTCACCTCCGTCAAGTCCATGAAAAATCTCCACGATCACTATTGTAAACTGTACATTTCTTGAGCCACTTTAGACATGCTTCATTTTTATTGTTGAAGTATTCATGTCACTGATTTACGGGGTATATGTATGCTCTTTGTATACTCTACCTCCACCCGTCAATTTAAGCTTTTATTGGAGTCAGATCTGCAACAATATATTTTGATTTGTATGGCCCCCGTTTTTCAAATTCCACCGGTGTTCCTAAACTTTTGAGTTTGATTTTCTCACATTTATCTGTGCACGTGAAAGTTTATATGTGATCAGATCACTTAACTTTACCGTTCTTATATAACTGTTTTGACCGTTTCTACCTCATCGGATGGCTCTTAAGAGACCCAAACTTTCTCTTCACCAATTAAAGCTCATGTTCACAGAAGCTGCTTTCCTAGGGGAACCCAATTGAGTTATCTTTCCTCGAGCATCAGGCTAAAAAGTATATCAAATGTTTGTCATTGTGCGAGAAGTTTTATTAACAGTTTATCGTGGACTAAAATGTATTTATTAGATGATATTGATGTACAACATTGATGGTTGAACTGTTACATTCTTTTTAATTCCTGAATTCTATTTTTGTACATCAACGAGAAACTGAAAAAACATAATCCTCATCTCAGAGTTGGTATTTCAAACATCAACAACACATAAAGGATAGTTCTGTCTAATTTGCAGATCCTCAATCACCAGGAATTCACGGTTATCTCTGCTACCGCCGGGGCGTGTGGTATCTGGAAGTGGTCGGTCAGCCCAAAATGAGCCATCAGAAACCAGACATGGGTTATGAACTCGCCGCCTCGCCTCATCTGCCGAGCATGATCCTTCGCTTTGCACTTGTTAGCCGCGTAGATCAGCATTTCCACCCATACGTGGCGGATCACTTCCCATTTCGTCTCCTCAGGCGAGATTTGCTCCAGCTCTGACGCGAGCCGGCACCCGTTGAACAGCACGTACTTGACTTTGTCCTCCTTCGTCACGCTCAGATTGAATTTGGTCTTCACTTGGCCGCGCAACACATCACAAGCCTCTGCAATCTTGGGATTGTACTCTCTCCTCATTTCAGGGCCTTCTTCCGAGTTGTCTTGCATATTGGGGTCACGAGCAGGCCTCTTCAGAGCAGATTTAGGCAAGGCAAAATACTTCTTGATCTCCTTATAAATGTCTCGGAATCTGATACTTCCAACTCCGACTGGCAACATTGAAGGATACATAACTAGGAGATATACCATGTACCGAGACAAGTGCAAACTCATCAAGGACTTGTACTTAACATGGCTCTGGTAATTCCTATCTAGCTCCCGAATGCTGTCCTTTCCGTTATCAGGGTAATAGCAGAGCTCCGTCGCTGTGTGCCAGACTAGGATGCTCATG